>CM021248.1:27236076-27907587 GCA_010577795.1 Isatis tinctoria | reverse complement strand
GATTCCCAGAGAATGTAGGATTTATGCAGATTAAAAAGGAGACGAGATTGCAGGAGATCTTCAGCGTGGTGCAAGAAAATCCGTCAGGCACGTATCGTCATAAAGCAAGTTCAGGTGGAACCGGCAGGCAGAGATCTTCATATGATGGTAGAATTGTCAGTTGTAAGAGTCGTCGCTGTAATAGTTCTCATAATTTGAAATATATAAATCAGTGTTAAAAAAAAAAAATACTGCCTACACATGAAGAAACCAAACAACATACCAAAAGCTTACCAGAAAATTTGGTAGATTTTGAGATTGAGTGTATTTTAGTCATTTAATGATCATCTCCTCAGAGCATCTATAATGGACAACTCCTTAAGAGTTCTAAACTTAGAAAAAAAGAAAAAAAAGAGGTTGGGCTTCAGTCTTGCTGCCCCTTTATTTGCAAACTTTTCTCAGAAGTAAAAAAAAAACTCAATTTTGAGAGATCTCCAAGTAAAATGGTAAAGGCAGAATCGATACTGACATGCGAACAAGCACAGTGAAGCTAAGAAGGTTCATCAATATTTGTATTTCTTATAAAGAGAAACATCGATTTCCTGTCACTGTTTTAGAGTTTCTGAATCTCTCTAGATTTTGCACATGCAGACATCAATCTTGTGGTCTCATGGTACTGATGACGAGCTTGTGCTCTTTGAAGCTGGTCAAGCTGCTCTCACTTTTCTCAAACAAGCGAGTGTGACCTGTGAATTCAAGGTATAATCAAATCAAATCACACTATTTAAAGGCCTTAATTAAGAGAGATCCAACGTACTAAACAAGCTCTATTTGTTCATCTGACAGGCCTATCCGGGTCTTAGGCACTCGATATAGAGTCATGGATCAAGTTAGGGATGCAGAGTTCGTCGTCTTCGTCTTGGAAATTCTTAAAGCAATCTTTGCATTCAAGGTAAATATCATACCATCATGTCATCGGTGAAGACAAGAAGAACATGGATGACTTAAAGCTGACCCTCTTGTTCTGGTCTGATTTTTGTGTCTGGAGTCTGCTTGAACTGGCGTAGATGATTACTCTGTATCATAAGACATTAGATTACTCTAATACTTTGTACTCCTATGATCTAAGGACATGTCTTTTGGTTTTCTAACGTTTTTCTTCAAGATTGTGGTTTTGTGCCTTTTTTTTTTTTTTTTTTGAAATAAATGTTAAATTAACTTCAAAGAAAAATACCATTTTTCCTAAGTAGGATACAAGACATTAATTTCCTAAAATTGTTGTTTTCTTATTAAACAGAGTTTGAAATAGACCAAGCTAAAGACTCAAACCATGTCGACAATCCTTCCTCGAAATTGTTGTTTTGAAGTTTCCTGATGCTCAGTAGTCTGTTACGGATTGTTCGGTCTATAGCTTGTTTCACGCGTATGGCCGTAAGTGGCTCTTCACCGTGCCTCCGTTGATTCCTTCTCTCCAAATGTGGTAGATAGAAACTTGGAACACATACCTATAGAGAACATTGTAATCTTATCTTTATCCAACTTCTGCAGCATGTCGACCAAAGTATCCCACGAATCAAAGTAGGCGTTTCCCAGAATCCCGAAAGCCAAGCTTTTCCAAATTTCGGATGTAAAAGAGCAAGAGAAAAACAGGTGGTTCCGTGTCTCCATATCGTTGTTGCAGAGACAACATCCACTAGGAATGGTACCGTTCCACCGTTGCATTCGATCTCCCGTTGCAAGCCTATTGTGAATAGCAAGCCATGTTATAAAGGAAAACTTTGGCGTTGAGTATTTAAACCAAACACCGACGTTCCATTCCATATTCATACTGTGAGATCGAATTAGTTTCCATGTGCTTTTGGAGCTGAACCGGTTGGAGTAGTTATGGTCTGAAAGTCGCCATTCGTTTTCATCCTGACCAGGACGCAGAGGGTCCCGAGATTGTCCAGAGCCGCAGTAATATCGTTCAACACCTGGGACCTGTGATTTCGTCGTCGTAAACCATTACGCGCCGTTGCAACCGTAGCATTTGAAGGAATACCGAGATCAGTGAAGCCCCGAGTGCCTGTAATATCAATAATTCTACCGAGGTCCGACCAATGATCATACCAGAAGAAGGTGCTTTCTCCATTCACAACCTCTTTGCGATGAAATGTTCTTGCCATGTCCTTATATTTAAGAAGCTTTTTCCACATCCAAGAACCATGCTGACTTCTCGTTTCTGACCAAAAACTGTTGTGCTTAAGATGAGAAGCTTTAACCCAATTTACCCAGAGAGAATCACCTGTCAGAACTCGCCAAATCAGTTTGAGGCAAGCAACTTTGTATTTAGATACGGTCCTGACCAGAGGAAAGCTGAACAAAGTTTTTCAATCTCCGCAACGCAACCACTTGGGAGTCGGTATGCCGTGATCCAAAAGTTGATTATACTAGATATTACAGCTTTCAAGAGTTGCATCCTTCCAGCGAAAGAGAGAAATCGAGTATTCCACGAAACCATCTGTGCTCGAATTCGTTCCACCAGAGGTGCATAGTCGTATTTCCTCATTTGCCTAGTGAGTAATGGAAGACCCAGATACCTCACAGGGAAGTGTCCCGTGGCGAACGGGAAAGAAGCCGTAATGTCCTCACGTTCTTGATTGTCAAGACCTGCAAGGTAGAGAGTAGATTTCTCTATGCTTATCTGAAGACCCGATAAAGCAGCAAAATCATCAAAAATCCTGAGTACGCCTTCAATTGAGCTGCGACTTCCATCAACAAATACAAGGAGATCGTCGGCAAAACATAGGTGTGTTAGTTTCAGGGGTTTACATTTCGGGTGGAAACCAATGTGTCCCTCAACCGCCGCCTTGTCAATAATGTGAGATAGAACATTCATACAGATCACGAATAAGTATGGCGACAGAGAACAGCCCTGACGCAGTCCACGAGAACTCTGGAAGTATCCGGCAAGCTCCCCATTTACTTGGACTGAGAAAGATGGAGTAGAGATGCAGAGTTCGATCCATCTTATGAAAAGCGGTGGGAAGCCCATTGCTGAGAGACTGTTTAAGAGGAAAGGCCACTGCAGAGAATCAAATGCTTTAGAAATATCAATTTTCATAGAACAGCGAGGAGAAATATTTTCCTTGTGATAATCCTGCACCAGCTCAGTTGCCAGTAACACATTCTCCATGAGTAATCGTTCCTTAACAAACGCCGATTGATTTTGCTTAATAATACCTGGGAGGATCCGTTTCAGTCTATTAGCAATAATCTTGGAAATCACCTTATAGTGTACATTGCACAACGAGATGGGGCGGTAATCTTTCATCGCAATAGCTTCCTCTTTCTTTGGAATCAAAGCCAGATGGTAGAATTAACACCTTTTGGAAGAAATCCCAAAGCAAAGAAGGATTTTGTCGCAGCTATGAAGTCCTTCCCCAATAAAGGCCAAGCCGCTTTATAAAACTCACTTGTGTAACCATCTGGCCCCGGAGATTTATCGTTTGGCATTGCGAAGAGAGTTGCTCTGATTTCCTCTTCGGATATCTCACTCAAAAGAGAAGTATAATCAAAGTTTGTGCATCGAAAAGGCAGAAGTGTTGCAAGATCTGCAACTGACATCCCGCGAAACTGAGAAGGAGTCTTGGTTAGCAGATCCATGAAAAAACTTTCCGCCTCGTTCTTTAAATCATGTTGCTCTGTAACCGTTTCACCTGTAGGAATTTGAATTTCTCTGATAGTGTTTCTTGCCTTTCTTGCCTTTATGCTGTTGTGGAAGAATTTATTATTTTGATCACCCACACACAGCCAGTGCACTTTTGCTCGCTGTTTCAAGAACCGTTCTTCCAACTGAGATAAATGATTCCATCTATCATAAGCCCTGCGCTCTTCTTCCATCGCACCCTCATCTGGGTTTTGGAGCATAGCTGTTTGCTTTTCACACAAACCTTCATAAGCCTCATTTGTTCGCTTAGTAAGATCCGCCAATTGATCTCTCCCCAAGGATCTAAGAACAGGTTTCAAAGCTTTCAATTTCTTGGAAAGACGGAATAGCGCAGATGTCGAAATATGGAGAGGATCAGAAGTAGCCCAGAAATCCTCTACCACCGAGAGAAACTGTGGGTGATTCGCCAAAGCGTTTACAAATTTGAAAGGTTTATTCCCCCTAGTAGACGGACCAGTTAACATAATACGACCTCTGAGATGATCAGAGCAGCCCCCAGCTTCGAAAACAGAATAAGAATCAGGGTAATGGTTCACCCAATGATCATTCACCAAAACCCTGTCAAGTTTCTTACATATGAGTCCTCGAGTTCTCTTATTTGTCCACGTGAATAAAGGTCCCTGAAATCCAAGGTCTTGCAACAAAAAATGACGGACAATATCCTGGAACTCTCGCATTCCACTAGAAAGCAAAGGCGATCCATTGAAGCAAAGATATTCATCTGCATTTAAAACTTCATTAAAATCACCATAAAGCATCCACGGTTTATTCTTGATCACAGGTGAGTTCTAATGTGAGCGTATATCAGCCCAAAGGTCCCGCCGTTCAACCGCACAATTGGAAGCATAAATAAAACTGCAAATGAACTCATCCGCAGAATCCTGAAGCAAGACTGAACAGGTAACAATCTGTCCACTTTTATACATTGGTGTTAGTCGTACATTGACTCGCCAGACAACCCAAATACGACCTAAACCATGATGTTCATAATTTGTCAGAACCGACCACTCAGGAAAGACAGCCGCAATGACCTTCTTAACATTTATCTCTTTCACTCTAGTTTCCACCAGACACCCAAACTGAAACGAGCTTCTTCGAATCCAATCACGAATAATGGGATGCTTAGAAGATTTGTTTAGACCACGAATATTCCAGAAGAAGCTCGACATAAAGCTTATTGGGTGAGGTTCTTTTTGCTCGCCCCACCATTCTTGATGAGTTGAGCTACAGATCCAGGTTTTGGTTTTGATGCTCTTGGAAGAGAAATTCTTGCTTCAATGTTGTCACGTTTGTGAGTTATCTCCTTTTCTGCACGGCCTGTCTCTATTTCTATTTCCCCCTCTTCTTTCTCATCATTTTCCCGGTCTTTTAAATCATCCTCTGGCTGATCTTCATCATCTTGATTAGCAAGAGGAGAATATCGAGATGGAGAGAAAAAACTTACATGCTCAGGTGATGCACCAGGACCTGTCTTCCGTCCTTGTTTCGTAGGGGAAACCAGATTCCATGAACTGACAACATCTTCCTCTACCACTTTTTCTGAACCGACATTTGTTGTCTCGAGAGCTACCGTAAGATCACACGCATCTGAAACTGAAGGGAAATCTATGTCGATATTTCCTGGTAAGGAGACTGATGGCTCTGTAATCCGTTGCTCTGTATTCTCCGTAGCCGCAACAGGTGTTGTTGTTTGTTCCTTTAGGCTTTCACTGTTCTCTTCCTGAACAAATGTCGCAGTGTAAATACACGTTCCTGCTTTATGACCCCAGTGCGAACACTTGATACACCAGGACGGGAGCCATGGATACGAGAGAGCCACTTCAACTTCTTTCCCTTTGAGGTTGAACTTATGAGATTGTGGGAGTTCCGAATTTAGATTTACCTCCACAAAAACCTTTGCTTCCTCAATTTTTTACACATCTCTGTATCCGGATGGAGTCTTTTTGGTGTGCCAGCCTTACTTGCTATGAAACTTAGCCCTTTCCACGAAACCATATTGTGTGGTACACCACGTAAGATCACCCACATAGGCATCGTAGTTGGGGCTGTTTCAGACTCCGGACCTATTGGAGACCACTGTGTGACCACCATTGGAACGTCAGCAATGTTCCACATACCTCGCCTGAGGACCCTTGACTTGATTGTATGATCTCTGATGCGAAATCGTACAGTCTTTTTGTCGACCACGAAAACATCGATTTTGACAGATTTGTCGCCAAGAGGCCAGATCTTATTCACAATCATGTGAATCTTTGCAATATGCGGAGCATTTGCCATAAATCTGCCAATAAGAAAGTCCTTCCATAGAGGCTCATCATCAAGAACATCATCTGGAACTACAGAGAGCCCATTAGATTCCAACGTTGATAAATCATATTTAGTCAAACCTGGATGATTTGACACAGCGTTCACCCATGATTTAGCAAGTAGAGCAGTATCAGACACCGATGAATCTTTAGCAGATGAAGCGCCATGACCCGGAGATGTTCCTGCGGCGGCGGCGCCGTCGGAAAGCATTCCGTGAATCAGAGTTGCCCCTGTAGCCCGAGATCTCCAAATCGCCTTTATTTTCGCCTTTATTTTCCCCTTAGCAAAACGCACCGTTTTTTGAATGCTATGTGGTTTTTTGCCTTGTACATTCTGTAATGCCTCTTGATGTTGTGGATTGCGTTTGAGTAGAGCTTTTTACTAGATCGTCTGTTAGTTATTTAGAAATGATTGAAACCCCTTACATTCCGGACCATCCACCTCTTGGTCTTGTAGTGAAATAGTATTTTTACTTGCATAACAATAAACGCTCATTTGTAGATGTGTTTGTCTGCAGATACCGATTATGTTATATTTTTCATCAGATGCGATACTACTTTAGAATACAGATGGTAACGAATTTGAGGAGATATAGAGAGAAAATGAGGGACAAAGACGACAAAAACAGAACAATGTGTTCAATGCTTGTGAAGAAAATTTAGAGCAAAAACTAAACGTAAAATAAACTAGAAATCCAAACAACCTGAAGAAGAACAATATCATAAGATTTGAAGTAAAAGAAATATAAATCTCAAGTAATAATAATATATGAAAGCCTTGAACACAATTACATTGATATAAGTCCCAGCTATAGGATTATCAATGTTGATCGAATAAGAAGCAAGAGAATTGTAACTTAGACACAAGCTTTGTTTGGGTAGTTAAGACTACATCCTATTCGGTTTTTCATTGATTTGAATAGGGAAAGTACACGAAGCAAATAACAGGAAAGTGGAGTCATTGACTCCTACATTGCAGGAAATAGGAAAAGTGGAGAACGTTGACGTAAGACTCGTTCTCTTATTAACGACTGAAACAAAGAGCTTCTGAGACTTCTTCAGCTCTCGAGATATTTTCGGTTCTGCTTATGTGGCCTTTTTGATCTCCTTAGTGCCACCTCTGCAAATGCATCGTCTTGTATCCTATCATACATAAACTTCATATTCTCCACATAGTCGGTGTCAAGAATTATAGCATGATACTTAAACTGTTCAAATCCCTGAATACTGACTCTGGTAAATGTGTTCGTCTCCAAATTGTAGAAGAAAACGTAGAAATTAGGGTTGAGATCCGCGAACACAACTTCACCTGTACAAGTCATTCCAACAAATCTGCTCTTTTGACTATTTCCTTTCCCAAGAAAGACAATGCGTAGATATGCTTGGACCATTCATGATTTCCAGCATCTTCCAGAACCCACAACACAAGTTCTTCTCGATCCCGAGATAACACTGTATTCTGGTGACTTATACCTAACTTACCTTTGTAGTTGAACAAAGTCAAAGCACCCGCTAAAGAACTATGTTTCCCTCGTTCCATGTCTCTATCTGCGTCAATAAAAACGAACTTCTCAGACCTAACGTGGAAGCAAACTATAATATAAGATCCTTTAAAGGATTCAGCTCCGAAATACAAAACAACATTTATGCATATTTGACCATCTATTCTATGATTCTCCGAAAAATAGGATTTGTTGCATTCGACCGGTCTCCAAAAAAGGTTTCCAGACTCCAATGTCAAAACCTGATGAGTACTAGGTGAATAAGAGACCATACACAACACTTTGTACTGTTTGCCGATAGGATCGTAGCCTAAATACATTCTAGAGATCTTCTCTTCCTCTTTTAGAATCACTTTGGGTAAGGTTAGGAACTGTCCCGTGTCAGGGTTACAAATCACTGGCAACTTTCTTTTCCATCCGTAAAGCAAGACCAATCCACAGACCTGGTTACAAATATCATATGGAAGATATTTGGGAAAAGACTTATAAGGAGTGGCTACAAGAGTAGAGTTATCATCTGGATTTTGAGGCTGAGGTGTAGAGTAGAAAAACAACTTGCGATTAGCTTGAAAGGTGAAAAATAGCAGTGGACGAGTCAAAGCGTTAGTCAGAAACAACTCAGTGAAATCAGGACGACGGAGTATGGATGCCCAGAATTTCGATACGCAACCAAACCTAGCTATATAGACTTTGGCGGGACGAGAGAGAATATTTCGATAAGCAGATAAACTGGGATTGCGTTCGAAGACTGTGTTTCATGTCTCGGAGTGGTTAATAGATTATCCGAGAACTGCTTTTTCAATTTCTTCATGGTGGATGAACTTTACAAACCCTAGCTAGAATCGCTTCAGAGCTAACCCCTACACTTTAGCTTCTCTTCTTTGAGTTCGCCTGTATTTCGACGACTTTATATACAAGAAAGTCCTAAATGGGCCCTTTTAGGCCCAAGACACACTAAGTGACAACGATCCTAAATGGGCTATATTAGAATCTTTCTCATGTCTGGAGAGAGGAGAGAGGGAAAGAGAAAGAGTGTGACAAAGAAAAAAAAAAAGTTTCCCTACGAGAAAATGCAGCATCGGAATTCGGAACTGTTCCGAGGTAATCCCGACGGAGAAGTGAGGAGTTTGAGATTTCGTGGATAAATAGTGGAAATTTTCGAGAACTGAAAATCATGAGAAAATTGTAGGAAAGGGTTTGTGAGAATTTTGTCGGAAACAAATGATTTACCGAGAACTAAATAATTGTCGGTAGATTCTGAGAAAATGTGGTCGGAAATTTATCGCCGTAATAACATTTTAGACGAACTCGTGTGTTGTCGGTACGGCGTCATTAATTTCCTCCGTAAATGATTGGAAATGTGACGACAATTGAAATTTTGTTTGCCGCGTAGATATTTCGAACTCTTTGAAAGTCCCGGTTAAAATTTAGGGATTTCGATTCCAAGGACAAACCCATAAACAGGGTACACCCTATTCTATGAAGAACAAGTCACAATTCCTTAGCACTCTTGCTTCGTCTCTTCCCAACTCCGCCGGCGGCGCTTTCAATCCCCAATCTCGACAGAGTCACTGTGTATGCTCTCTCTCTCTCTCTCTCTCACTCTCTCACTTTATTGGCCAACAGAAGACTGAATGAACGATGGCTGAATCTCGACTCTGAAGTAACGTTAGACTTAAATGCTGTTTGTGATAGAATTTTCAGTCTTGAAATTGATTTCGTGTTTTCATGGATTCATAAAATTGTTTCTGCATATATGAAGTAAACCATTGAGTCAAGGATGCTTTTTGCAAAACCTAAATTGATTGGTTGCTTGTCTGTTGCAGATTCTGCAAGTGTGAGATGCCGTACAACCCTCACTACTTATAGTGCAATGCGAAGATTGTTCTGAGTGGTTAGTGTTCACAAGCCTGAATTGCTCTTATGTTTAAGTGTAATCCCTGACTCCTAGTGAATGTGAATATGCTTTTTTGAGATTGCTAGTGGATACTTTGGTGATGCTCTTTCTTTAATTATGTATTGTCTTATCTTATTGGCAACAAAAGTTGATACTCTCTAGTCTTAATGCGTGTGATAACTGTTGATGAGGATCCTTATGTATATGTTTGTAATCTTACAAGCTAGTGATAGAACTGCTGTTATGAGTCCTGTTATGAGAATTGCTGTTGACGTATTGTTATCTCTCTATCACCTTATTTCAGCAACAATCTTTATTTTACTGGGGCTGGTCTATATAAAACCATCCTTGCCAACAACAATCAGTGATAAACTAAACCAAACATAAGAGTGGGTTTTTACCCATAGGGTACCCTGAACTTTGGCTAATTTTTTTAGACCAAAACCTGCCCATTCAATATTAAATTTTCAGGGTTTAAAATGGACGGTCCTGTTTTATCATTTACCCAATTGGGTTTACGTTTAGAGTACCCTATGGGTTTTTATTTATTTGTTTACTTAAAAAAAATCAAACCAATCACAAATTGGATTTATTCAATTCTTTACGTTTGTGGCAGGAAAATGTATTTAAAACTATAATATAAGATCCTTTAAAGGATTCAGCTCCGAAATACAAAAACACCATTTATGCATATTTGACCATCTATTCTATGATTCTCCGAAAAATAGGATTTGTTGTATTAGACCGGTCTCCACAAAAGGTTTCCAGACTCCAATGTCAAAACCTGATGAGTACTAGGTGAATAAGAGACCACAAACAACACTTTGTACTGTTTTCCGATCGTATCGTAGCCAAAATACAGTCTAGAGATCTCTTTCTTTTTTAGAAGCACTCTGGGTAGGGTTAGGAACTGTCCCGTGGCAGGGTTACAAATCACCGGCAACTTTATTTTCCGTTCCTGATGCAAGACCAAACCACAGACCGGTCTACAGATATCATATGGAACATCTTGGGGAATAAACTTATAAGGGGTGGCTACAAGAGAAGAGCTATCATCTGGACTTTCAGGCTGAGGTGTAGAGTAGAACAACAACTTGCGATTAGCTTGAAAGGTGAAAAGTACCCGTGGACGAGTGAAAGACTTGGTCAGAAATAACTCAGTGAAATAAAGACGACGGAGTGTTAGCCCAGAATTTCGATACGCAACGAAACCTAGCTATAGACTTTGCCGGGACGAGAGATAATATTTCGATAAGCAGATCATCTGGGATTGTGTTCGAATATTGTCTCGGAGTGGTTAATAGATTACCCGAGAACTGCTGTTTCAATTTCTTCATGGTGGATGAATTTTACAAAACCCTAGAATCGCTTCAGAGCTTTAAGACGAACGAAACCCTACACTTCGGCTTCTCTTCTTTCCTGTATTTCGATGACTTTATATGAAAGAAACTCCTAAATGGGCCCAAGACATAATACTAAAGTGACAACGATCCTAAATGGGCTATATATATATGTGAATCTTTCTCATGTCTGGAGAGAGAGGAGAGGGAAAGAAAATGAATGTGACAAAGACAAAAAAGGTGTCCCTAGTCCCCCACCCTGGCATAAGAAGTTCAAGGACCACTCCGTTCATCAATACATTCAAGAACCACATATCGTTCCTGTTAAGTAACTTGTTTTATTAAGCAAGAACCATAACTATACAATTTTTGAATAGCTTGTGAGTTCAAGTAAGTGAGGCAGTCAACTTCTATTGGATCATCTGACAGGCATATCCGGGTCTAGGGCACTCGGTCAGTAATAAGGAGCTGCGGATATATAGAGTCATGGATCAAGTTACGGATGCAGAGTTCATCGTCTTCGTCTTGAACTTCTGAAAGCATTAATCTTTGCATTAGAGATACCTTCATGTCATCGATCGGTGAAGACGAGTAGAACATGGATGACTGAAGGCTCATCCTCGTGTTCTGGTCTGATTTGGTGACTAGAGTCTGCTTGAACTGGCGACCATGATTACTCTGTATCATAAGACATTAGATTACTCTGTACTCCTATGATCTAAGTCTTTTGGTTTTCTTACGTTTTTCTTCAAGTGTGTGGTTTAATGATTGAAATCCCTTACATTACGTTTTTCTTCAAGTGTGTGGTTCAAGAACCAAAAATCTTTCCTGTTAAGTAACTTGTTTATTAACCAAGAACCATAACTAACTAACTATACAATGTATCAATATTTGAATAGCTTGCGAGTTTAAGTCAGTGAGTTATGCCTTCATCTGAACGTTGTGAAGCTCTCTCTCAAAAACATGTTGTCTAAAAATTAAACTCCATCTGAGTTAGTCCTTCGATTACTATCACTTTGGTTTCAATACATTGTGTCTGAAAATTTCGGTTTATCATTTTTTTTCTTGAGAGGTTTATCATCGGTTTCCTCCTTGGTGCTATCCCATGTGATGGTACATAGGCGTCTTTCTTCTAATATGTGCTTTAGGATATACGTAGCTTGCGCCATTGCCGTGTGTCATGAGAGGAAGATCAATGGCCAGGTCATTGTTCATCAAAGTATCTGCACTCGATCAGCAATAAGGAGCTGTATATAGAGTCATATTGCATGGATCAAGTTACGGTTGCAGAGTTCGTCGTCTTCGTCTTTGTTAAAGCAATCTTTGCATTCAAGGTATGTATATCGTACCTTCATGTCATCTGCGAAGACAAGAAGAACATTGATGACTGAAGGCTCATTGCGTTTGAGTAGAGCTTTTTACTAGATCGTCTGTTACATTCCTGTAGTGAAATAATTTTTGCTTGCAAAATAATAAACTCAGATTTTTTTTAAACGCAGATACTCCTTTAGAATACAATAGACTACAGAATCCAAAGATGATAATGAATTTGAGGAGATTTAGAGAGAAAATGAGTGACAAATAAGACAAAAGCAGAACAATGTAATCAATGCTTGTGATGAAAATTTAGAGCAAAAACTAAACGTATTATAAACTTTGAAATAAAAAAAAAAACTGAAGAAGAACAATATCATAAGATTTTGAAATCCAAAAATATGAATCTCAAGTAATAATATATGAAAGCCTTGAACACAATTACATAAACTTCAAATTCTCCACATAGTCGGTGTCAAGAATTATATTATGATCCTTGAACTCTTCAAATCCCTGAATATTGACTCTTGTAAAAGTGTTCGTCTCCAGATTGTAGAAAAAAACGTAGAAATTAGGGTCTGACAGATTCGCGCGCGCGAAGAACACAATTTCACCTGTACAAGACATTCCAACAAATCTGCTCTTTTTGACTATTTTCTTCCCCAAAGGAGACAGTGCGTAGATATGCTTGGACCATTTATGATTTCCAGCATCTTCTAGAACCCACAACACAAGTTCTTCCATACCCCAAAGTACTGAATCCCGTTGACGTATACCTAACTTACCTTTGTAGTTGAACAAAGTCAAACAACCCAACAAAATATATTCCCCTCGTACCATGTCTTCATCTGCGTTTATAAAGCCGAATTTCTCGGACCTAACATCGAAGCAAACTATCACAGAAGATGATCCGAACGCAGCTCCGAAATACAAAACACCATTTATGCATATTTGACCGCGTATTCTAAGATCCTCCGAGAAATGGGATTCGTATTCGACCGGTCTCCAAAGACGCTTTCCAGACTCCAATGTCAAAACCCGATGAGTATTGATTTCAACAGGTGATGAAGAGGTCATTCTACACAACACTTTGAACTGTTTGCCGATCGGATCATAGCCAAAATACATCCTAGAGATCTTCTCTTTCTCTTTTAGATGCACTTTGGGTAAGGTTAGGAACTGTCCTGTGGCAGGGTTACAAATCGCCGGCAACTTTCTTTTCCATCCCTGAAGCAAGACCAATCCACAGACCTGGGTACAGATATCAGATGGAACATATTTGGGAATAGACTTATAAGGGGTGGCTACAATAGTAGAGTTATCATCTGGATTCTGAGGCTGAGGTGTAGAGTAGACAAACAACTTGCCATTAGCTTTAAAGGTGAAAAATAGCCGTGGACGACTCAAAGACTTGGTTAAAAATAACTCAGTGAAATCATGACGACAGAGTATGGATGCCCAGAATTTCGATAAGCAACGATACCTGGCTATAGACTTTGCCGGGACGAGAGAGAATATTTCGATAAATAGATCAACTGGGATTGTGTTCGAAGATTGCGTTTCGTGTCTGGGGTTTGTTAGATCCGACAACTGCTGTTTCAATTCCTTCATGGTGGATGAATTTCACAAACCCTAGAATCGCTTCAGAGCTTTAAGACGAACGAAACCCTACACTTAATTTGGCTTTCTCTTCTTCCCTGTATTTCGACGACTTTACAAACAAGAAATCCTAAATGGGCCCTATTTAGGCCCAAAACATACTACTTATCCACCACCGTGGCATCATACGGTCAGAGGACATTCTATTCATCAATACATTCAAGAACCACAAATCGTTCATGTTAAGTAACTTGCTTTATTAAGCAAGAACCATAATTAACTATACAATTCATCAATATCTGAATAGCTTGTGTGTTCAAGTTAGTGAGTTGTGCCTTCATCTGAACGTTGTGAAGCTCTCTCTCGCAAAAACATGTTGTCTGAAAAACTCCGTTGAGTTAGTACTTCGATTACTATCACTTTGGTTTCAATACATTTTTTCTGAAAATCTCGGTTTTTCTTCTTTTTTTTTTTCTTGAGAGGTTTTTATCGTCGGCTTTCTCCTAGGTGATATCCCATGTGATGGTACATAGGCGTCTTTCTTCTAATATGTGCTTTAGGATACTTAATTAGCTTGCGCCATTGCCGTGTGTCATGGGAGGAAGAGAGGGGCCTGATCGTGAGAGTTAAAAGATAAAATCATCGTTCATCAAAATATCTTAGATTCTCGATTGTATTTGTCAAAGAAACAATGTTACTAGATATTATTGGTTAGACATTATTGAAAACCCTTACATTCCTGTAGTGAAATTATATTTACTTGCATAATAATAAACTCAGAATTTTTTCAGATGTGATACTCCTTTAGAATACATTAGACTACAGAATCCAAAGATGATAAGGAATTTGAGGTGATATAGAGAAAAAATGAGTGACAAATAAGACATAAACAGAACTAACGTGTTCGATGCTTGCATTGTGATGAAAATTTATGGCAAAAACTAACGTATTATAAACTTGAAATCCAAACAACCTGAAGAAGAACAATATCATAAGATTTTGAAATCCAAAAATATGAATCTCAAGGAGTAATAATATATGAAAGCCTTGAACACTATTACATAAACTTATATTCTCCACATAGTCTACAACGATGTCAAGATTTCTAATATCATGATTCTTAAACTTTTCAAATCCCTGAAGATTGACTCTGGTAAAAGTGTTCATCTCCAAATTGTAGAAAAAAACGTAGAAACGGTCTGATATAAGTCATTCCAACAAACCTTTTCTGCAAACACAACTTCACCTGTACAAGTCATTCCAACAAACATTTTCTCTTTGACTATTTCCTTCCCCAAAGGAGACAATGCGTAGATATGCTTGGACCATTTATGATTTCCAGCATCTTCCAGAACCCACAACACAAATTCTTTCCGACCCCAAAGTAATTCTGAATCCAGTTGACGTAGACCTAAATTACCTTTGTAGTTGAACAATAAATAACAATTCCCTAGTTCCATGTCTTTGTCTGTGTCAACAAAGACGAACTTCTCAGACCGAACGTGGAAGCAAACTATCACAGAAGATAGTCGGAACGCAGCTCCGAAATACAAAACACCATTTATGCATATTTGACCAAATATTTTACGATCGCCCACAAAATAGGATCTGTATTCGACCGGTCTCCAAAAATGTTTTTTTCCAGACTCCAATGTCAAAACCCGAGTATTAATTTCAAAAGGTGATGATAATAAGGTCATACACAACACTTTGAACTGTTTGCCGATCGGATCATAGCCAAAATACATTCTATAGGATCTCCTCTTTCTCTTTTAGAAGCACTTTGGGTAAGGTTAGGAACTGTCCCGTGGCAGGGTTACAAATCACCGGTAACTTTCTTTTCCATCCGTAAAGCAAGACCAATCCACAGACGTGGTTACAAACATCAGATGGATCATATTTGGGAAAAGACTTGAAGTGAACAACTTGCGATTAGCTTTAAAAGTGAAAAATAGCCGTGGACGAGTCAAAGACTTGGTCAGAAATAACTCAGTGAAATCAGGTTGACAGAGTATGGATGACCAGAATTTCGATGCGCAACGAAACCTAGCTATAGACTTTGCCGGGACGAGAGAGCATATTTCGGTAAGCAGATCAACTGGGATTGTGTTCGAAGATTGTGTTTCATGTCTCGGAGTGGTTAATAGATTATCCGAGAACTGCTGTTTCAATTTCTTCATGGTGGATGAACTTTACAAACCCTAGAATCGCTTCAGAGCTTTAAGACGAACAAAACCCTACACTTCGACGAATCGACGACTTTATAAACAAGAAATCATAAATGGGCCCTATTAGGCCCAAGACATACTACTTATCCACCACCGTGGCATCATACGGTCAGAGGATATCCTAACAAACTCATAACAACCATTCGATTCATCAATACATTCAAGAACCACAAATCGTTCATGTTAAGTAACTTGCTTTATTAAGCAAGAACCATAATTATACAATGTATCCATATTTGAATTTCTTGTGAGTTCAAGTCAGTGAGTTGTGCCTCCATCTGAACGTTGTGAAGCTCTGTCTCTCAAAAACATGTTGTCCGAAAAACTCCATCTGAGTTAGTCCTTCGATTACTATCACTTTGGTTTCAATACATTTTCTCTGAAAATCTCGGGTTTTTTTTTTCTTTTTCTTGAGAAGTTTATCATCGGTTTCCTCCTTGGTGCTATCCCATGTGATGGTGGCGTCTTTCTTCTACACATGTAACATTTCAGACACGGCAAAACATGTAAAATTAAATCTTTGAAAAAAAGATTGCTCCATAACGTTGCCAGCGAGGGTATTTTTGTCATTTAACGATCATCTCCTTGCTGGAGACATCGTCTCGTATATCCTCAAAAACCAAACTAAAATCTCTTATATCCCTATTTTATCTCCTATATCCCTATTTCATTAAACAGATTGGAAATTCCGAAAATACCCAGATTTGTTTTATTGGTTTAATTGGAAAAAACAGAAAATAAAAAAAAAATCTGAAAATCTCGAGCTCGCCGTCCTCCCCTCGCACTCGTTCTCCCCGACTCACTCACTCGCCGTCGCATTCACTTCCAGTCACCTCCGCCGCCGCATTCCGTCGCAGATAGTTGAAAACAGGTGCTGCATTCTTCTGTTTCTTCCAGCTGTATTTAGTAGAAATTAGGTTCTCAATTAGGTTTATGGCTTTCAAATTCAGATTCAATTGAGATTTGATGAATTTGGTACGCACATTGTTGTATTACCCATGTTTCTGGGTCAATTAGTAATCTTAATTGGTAAAAAAATGAATTTCAGTAGTTGAATGGATCGAATTGGCAGTACATTTGCAGTGGAAACCATTGATTTTGGGTATAACTAAGTAGAACTAGTAGAACTGATAAATGTAGTATAACTAGTAACACAGGTATTACTGAAAATGTGTAACTGGTATAACTGTGGATAACTATGGATAACTATGGATAATTTATTGAGTTTTTTGCATTGTTTTGGCAGGATACAATGACTACGCACGTGACCATATATTTTAAATGTCAATGTCGTATGTGTAGTGTAATTTTGAAGACATCAGTGGAGGAGATAACTTTGTCAGTGATAGAAGCTAGGATGTATAAGAAGCTTGGGTTAGATGAAAGTAAGGTTAAACTGGAGCTGGTCAGGGTCGTGGTCGTGATATCCAGTTAGAACTATATGACCTGTGCACAAAATATTACTTGACGGAGCTATGGGCATTGGCTTACTACAAGATGATTTATGTAGTGTCGGATAGGTCTGAATAGAATGTACCGGATTACATCAGAACACTGCATAAAAGGCAAGCCTATAAAGGTTTTTATTGGTTGTTATTTGGGAGAGGGTGTAGCGGTGAATGAATTTATTGTCATCTTTTGTGTTGTAAAACTTGTATGATTAGGACTCCTGCGTAAAACTAAGTATAAATGTGTCAAATATATTTGATTTGTCGCCATGTTTGAGTGCGAACGTATTTGATTTATTGCCATCTTTTGTGTTGTAAAACTTGTATGATTTGGACAACTGTGTAAAACTAAGTATAACTATGTGTAATATATTTGATTTATTCCCATCTTGAGTGCGAACATGTTACTACGTTGAACAATCCAAATTATCTGCCTAAACAATTATATCAACGGTAAAACGAAAATAACAAAGTTTTTATTAAGGTAACACTAGTAAAAGCTAATTTTGGGTGATTTTTAAATTAAATTAGTATTCCTTCTAAAAAAATAAATCAACGGTAAAACTAAAAAAACAAATTCGATTTTATTGTATTTACATATAATTATAACAAATATATGATTTTGATTTTTACATTTGATTTTTGTTACACAAGCCCAACATTTCTCCAATATACTTCCTTATACTTTCATGAACACTTTGTTGGTGACAACCAACTTAGTAAGGAAAAGTTAACGAAATTATGATTTCAAACATATTTTTCCATAAAACAATCAGTCTTACATGTTAAATCACTAAACGTAACTGTAAAACTACTAAAACATATTTGAAGGTTAAGTAATACTAAATAAAATGAAAAACACCAAAAGTAGAACTGTGAAGAAGTTTCGTACTACTACTATCTTAGGTATTACTAAGAAGGATTTTTGGAGGGAAATTTTGGAGGGAATTTTCACAGAATTTTTTGAAAAAAAATTTACTCTCTCATTTTCTCTCTCAAATCATTTTGTCATTTCTCATTCTCCATTTCTCTCTCCATTTTCCTCTCTCATTTTCTCTTATTTTCTCATTCTCTCTCTCAATTTCTCACATTTCTCACATTTTCTCATTCTCTCTCTCATTTCTCTCATTTCCTCATAACTCTCTTGCTGTTTCTCCCATTTCTCTCTCACTTTTTTCTTTCTTCACGATCTCTACTATCCCTTCCATCTTGGATCCATATGAGGAGAAAATGAACAAGAGGGAGACGAAGAAGATGAAGCCACATGTGGATATGATTAACTAAATTAAATTCTCTTCGCAATCTTCCTTTCCTAAAACTTGTTCTCGGATGATATAAATAATTGTTTGTCAAGAGTTGTATCAGTTTATGTGTTTCTTAAGACTTATCCATTTTATGTTATTGTTTATACTTGTGGTTGGTAAGATTTATGTTGTGTTTAATTGTCTTTGTCTTTTCTATTCTAGCATTGCCCAACATAGTTCAAACTAGAATAAGAAGAATTACCACAACAAGTTCAACCAGTTCTAAACCAAAATGTGAAAACATCAAAAAAAAGGAACAAATAAACAAGTTCCAAAAAACGGCCAAAGTTCAGAGTTTCCCATAAAGTTTCAAACTTCAACCACAAAACAAGTTTGTCTTCACTCCCTTAAGAACTTCATATATGAAACACCTTGTCCCCAGCTTGATTTGCTTTTTGTACTCCGTTGGTAAGAAGTACATTCCAGCTGCCATGGTTCCCTCATTATCCTGCAAGAAACATTGAGTTCTACATCAGTTATACCAGTAGTACATCACAATTCCCAATAGTTTTCCCCAGTATTACCCAGTTTTCCCAACTTTTACTAGTTTTACAAAAGACTATCGCGACTAGTTTTACCAAATATTCCTAGTGTTACTCAACAAATAATTCAAATTTTTACCTAATATTCCCCAATTCTACATAGTTTTCCTTCGCACAAAACAATGGAAATGACACCAATCAACCAGTGGCTTCCTACTCGCCTACGATTTCTTCCTACCCCTCGGCGAGGTCGGCGATTCCTTCAGAATCTCATTCCGTTTAGCTCCTCTTCTTGTTTCCACCATTGTTGAGACGGCGAGGTCGACGATTTCTGATTTAGAGATGAGAGAAGAGGAGAACGAGACTCAAAAGAAGAGTCGGAGAAGAGGAGAGGAGTCGCGTGAATGTGAGAGAAAGGAGAGAAAGTTTCTGATTTTTTCCCCAAATTGACAAATTAGGGATTTAGATGAGGAGTTGGTTTAATTCCGGTTTATGTTTGGTAAAATTGTGATTCTTTTAAGTTGTCTTGGGTTTTATGTCTTTCCCTTTACTTTTGTATTTAAAATAATGTTAAAAACAAAAAAAAATAGAACGGGGACATGAGAGATTTGTCGAGATGATTTAGGGACATAGAAGACGATGTCTCCTCCTTGCTGTCCTTTTTTCGCAAACCTTTGTCAAAGGCAAAACACACCATTTTGAGAGATCTCAGAGTAAAATGGTGAAGGCAGAATCGATACTGACATGCGAACAAGCACAGTGACGAAACCAATCGTTCTTCTCGCGATCTCACTATTGAGCACAGTGCTCTTCTTCGTAATCTTCTTCGAAGACAATCCTTACTCCTCATCTCCCTCTGCTATCTCTTCTCCTTCACAGAACCCAGACGCCATGGCTCGAACCTTCATCTTGTGGCTTCACGGGCTTGGAGATTCTGGACCTGCCAACGAACCCATCAAGACAGTTTTCAAGTCCCCGGAGTTTAGGAACACTAAGTGGCTTTTCCCTTCTGCTCCACCAAATCCAGTCTCCTGCAATTGTAAGATTAATCTCTTAAAAGTTTCTAAATTTCTAAATGGAGGTGATTGGTGTTCAATCTGATTTCTAATTCTTAGGTCTCGTGCTCATTCTGAAGGAGTTTGTTATATGATATTACTGTCTCTCTTTGCATTTGAATTTAGCATTGTTATATTATGCCAAAGAGATTGCTAAATGAATACACAAAAATTGAAGTGAAGTATAAGATACACACTAGTCCAATAAAGATCCTTTTGTGTCTGAAGATTGTGCCTTTTCCTCTTTCTGCAGATGGTATGGTGATGCCTTCTTGGTTTGACATCCGTGAGCTCCCTCTTACCGCGGTAACACTTGTCTCTTTGTCTTCATCTAACACTCTTATGATACTGACTTGGTTTATAGTTGGCCAATCATCACTTTATTAGTAGATGTAACGGTTAAAGAAAAAGACCGTTCTTGCATTGTGGTTTGTATTCAAAGATATATTCTTTTTTTTGACATCAAGTATGTAACTTTTATGTGCTAGGGATCTCCTAATGATGAAAGCAGCGTGCGTGAAGCAGTTAAGAACGTTCATGCCATTATAGATAAGGAGATTGCAGGAGGAATAAGTCCAGAAAATGTGTATATCTGTGGATTTAGCCAAGGAGGTGATCTCTCTTTTATCACCTTTTTTCCTGTGGATTTTCCTTTCATTTTTTTGTGTAAAACTGATCTGAAAGTTCTACAGTGTGTTGATTTTCTTGCATTGTGACGTTGCCTGAATATGATTTTCTTGCAGGTGCATTAACCTTGGCTAGTGTTCTTCTTTACCCGAAAGCTCTTGGAGGAGGCTCAGTCTTTAGCGGATGGGTTCCGTTCAATTCTTCAATCACCAATCAGTTTACTGAAGATGCTAAAAAGGTATCATCTGTTCCTGTTTTTGGTTTCTTGTATAAATGTTGATTTTTCTCGTCGCAGTTTCTTTCGTGGGGTTTCTGAGTCTCTTCAGAATTTTGCAAATGCAGACACCAATCTTGTGGTCTCATGGGGTTGATGACAAGACTGTACTATTCGAAGCTGGTCAAGCGGCTCTTCCTTTCCTTCAACAAGCTGGTGTTACTTGTGAATTCAAGGTACAATAATAATAATAATCGAATCAAAGCAATCATATTTTGATCATATAAAAGAGCAATCAAATTCAAATGCCAGAATCATTTGTTCGAAGTTTATAAACCTATTGTTTATCTGCAGGCTTATCCAGATCTTGGACACTCAATCAGTAATAAGGAGCTTCAGTATCTGGAGTCATGGATCAAACAACGGATGCAGAGTTCTTCATCTTCTTCTTAAAAAAGCTTTTTAGAGTTTGTTTATCCAACTTCTTCAATTATCAACATAAGCTATTTGCTTCACTTTTAAATGAATCATTAGAAGATTATGCAAGTTATATTTGAACATATGGAATTTTTTAGGTCTCGGCTACTTCAGTTATCAACATAACCTAAATAACCTTTTCTACAACAACAACCATTCGTCCATGTGTTTGATACCATTGCCAAAACGTCCAAATCAAACAACTATGAGCCTAGAGTGAGAGAGGATAAAAATTGAGAAGATAGAGAGGAATATAGTGTGACAGAGAAGACCACAAACCGAAAAATATGTGCTCAACGCTCATGTGATGAAAATTTAGAGCAAAAACTAGATATATTATTTGAAATCCAAACAACCAATAGAGGAACAATGCCTTGAGTTGAAATCCAAACTATGAAGTCTCAAGTGATAAATATACGAAAGGTTTATCATCGACTTTATATTCTGCACATCGTCTAGATAGGTCTTAGGAAATGTATAATGATGCCCAAACTCTTCAAGTCCCTCAATATTGACTTTTGTAATTTGTAAAAGTGTTCTTCTCCAAACTGTAGAAGAAAACGTAGAAAGGGTTTGATGGTTCGTGGTAGGACCACACAATTTCACCTGTACAAGTCATTCTAACAAACCTGTTATATGTGACTATGTTCTCCAAAGGAGACAATACGTAGATAAGCTTAGACCATTAATGATTCCCAACATCTTCTAGAACCCACAACATAATTATATTCGGATAATACATGTTATCCCCCTCATGATGTATGCCACTAAATTAGAACTATATGTACTAAAATTTTGAGACTGAAGTCTCTTCTTTATGAACCAACTTGAGTAAAAACAAGATGCTAGGTTCACTACAGCTCAGTTATATGAAATCAGATCTCTTACTTCTCATCGACTTCACTTGAATGGTTCTACTCCTTGAATCAATCATTGTGACTTACGAAGTTTAGTCTACAGTTTTTTTAATCGAGATTCAGCTTAGATTACTATATCTTGGTTTCAATACAATTTTTTTTTGTGAAAAACTTGGCTTTATTTTTCCTTGAAAGGTTTATCATCGGTTTCCTCCTTGGTGCTATCACATGTTACATGTATTGCCGTATTTCTTATAATATTTGCTAAGATCAATCCACGAGAGAAACCAGGATGCGTAGCTTGTGCCATTCCGTGAGTCTTTTCACTAAACGAGTTGTAAATTGTACATAATATATTTAATATTGTGGTTTAATCAGCGTCATAACGCTTCACTTTCACAGGCTGTTCTTGCTGTACGATTACCATATATAGCATTATTTAGCAACAAGGAGGGAAGAAAAAACTATTTCAATCAAGAATGTTGATTCTCAAATGAAACATTTTTAATCAAAGAAATTGTCTTTTTCGTAATTAAAATGTTTTCTTATTTGAAATAAGGGTTGTTTGCTAATTAAAATGGTTTTAATTCCGTATGTTTGTATAATATATGGTCTGAAAATTGAGCACTATGTACAAAAGAATCAAAACGCAAGAGTTTAATGTTTTCATCTTTGACCAGTCTCATTTACTTTCACAGTTTCACTTAGAATAATTGAAAACGCAAGGGTTTTGCTAATTAAAATGGTTTTAATTCCGTATGTTTCACTTAGAAGTATGCAAGTCATTTAGTCATCATGATTAACTTCGATTTTTGTTAACCTTTCCGAAGTACTCGGGAAAAAAAGAAAACAGCTTTGAGAGATCTCCAAGTAAAACAGTGAAGGCAGAAGCGATACTGACATGTGAACAGGTACACTGACGAAACCGATTGGCGATGGATTGTTCTTTTTTATATATTTTACTGTATAGTACTATAAACACGTGAAGAAGAGTGATTAACTTCAGTTCATCGTCTGGTTGTGAAAACCAGTTTTAGTTTAGGTTATTGTGATTTGTTTTGATTTGAACAAATCATTGGCCATTAATACTTGAAGACATTAAACTCTTTTCTTTTTTGGTATTATCAACTCTTTTCTTTTTAATTGCTAAAATAAACCAAAAACTAAAAAAAGCACAAATATAATATGTTAATTTTTTTGTTTGTCGTGAAACAAAAATTACAAAATCTTTCGTATTTGCTAACGTTTGTTCAAATTAATTATTGATACCATCTATGTCGGGGAAATGGCCATCATATGATATTTTCTAAATTTTGTGAAAATGATGTTTTCTAAGTGGAAATCATCTAACGTAAAAACGAAGATAAAAGCTCTTATGATAGTCTTAACAGTGCGTTCCTATGAACCCAAACAAAAAAAAAAAAACGATTTTAATAATGAAGTTTCAGCATATGTCGATATCTAAGTTTCAAATCATATAGCTAGTGAACTATTATTAGATCCGACAGAAAACAAAAAGAAAATCCAAATGAGTTGCATGGTCTGTTGAAATTACAAGGGTATTTTCGTCTAAACTTAGAAATTCCCATTTGCGCCCATAATTATCTCTTTGGATTCTATCAGCTGCACCCACCGACTACATCAGTTTTGCCACAATTACCCTCGACCACTTCAGATATTACAGAATCTTGACACTAGAGTGACAGCTAGAAAAGAATCCACCAAGTTTAAGAAATTTATAGAGTACATATTTTCTTTAATATCTCCAAAAATGTGTCACTGTTTTCTAAATATTCAAATCTCACTATGTTTAAAATTTATAAATACATCTATACTATTGTGAAAGAAAATGTTGATTAAGGTTTAACAATCGAGAGGAAACGTGTATATTTGTACCCTACTGTATATTTTATACTGCTTCAATTATTGCAATGCAAATTTTTACAAGCTAGAGTGAGGAACGAATAGATGACTAAGGTATTTTAAAAATTTAGAAAAAGATTAAAATATTTATTAAAAATCTATACGTGTATGAACTTATTACGATTATAGAAAGGCTGGCATTGGGCCGTTGGAAAATGGTCCTACCGTAAGAGAGGTCTATTATTTGTTAACACCAATCGAATCTATCAATTCTTGTGACTCCAACAACAAAACTCTAATAATCTTCTTTTACAACAAAAATTAATAAAATAATAATACCAACAAAAATGTCGATCTTTTTAATGAGGGAATCGAATTTGATGTTCAAGCTTGTTCTGCGACAAGGTTCAAAAGGCTTCGTGCCAATTTTCGAGGCAAAGATATTGGACACTGATGCTGTTTAGTAAGACCACAGTCCAAAATAGTTCTCTAAATCTCTAACATGTGATGTGTTTTTTCTTCTTCTTATTGCATTAGCCAAATTAGGAAACTAGATATTTGGAATTGCAGTCTATGCATGGAACCTTTTGTAGGTCGGTATAAAACATATCACGTATGTTATGTAAAAACAAAAAAAATGAATAAAATGGTAATGAGGTAAGTGTAAAAATCAAAAATAAATTTGGATAGTCGTAATTCAATAGTCTCCTTTTCTTGGTCCATACTCCATATATTTAAGATTCTAATTATTTAAAGTCGTTCGATGTTCAAAATTATACTCTCTAACATTTTGGGATTTAATGTGGAGAAACAAGTATAAAGGGGTAAATCGGAAAATTTTAGAAATATAAATGGAAAAAGAGTAAAATAAAAAAAAAAAAGCGCCAAGGATTTTAGGGATTACTGTTACAAATGAACCAATCAGAAGAAAACCTATCTAACTAAAAGTTGGCTACTTCAAAGATCACGCAATCGCCCAGTTTTAGGACTCAGTGGCAAAACTCGTAATATAAGAAATCACAGAGACCCTTTTTCGTCATTTAAGGTCCTTCGTCCTTCTTCTTTCTCTCCACCTTCACTGCCACTCACACCTACACGCGCGACTCACTCTCTCTCTCTTCTGAAGCACTCAAAAAGAGTAAAGTTCTCTGCATTTTCGCTGCTCTCTCTCTCTCTCGAAGATAATGGCGGGTCGGATCCAATCCCACCAGCTTCCTAATGGACTGTACGTCTCGGGGAAGCTCGAGCAGCCGAAAGAGCGACCACCGACAATGGCGGCTCGTGCTGTGCCTTACACCGGAGGCGACATAAAAAAATCCGGCGAGCTCGGAAGGATGTTCGACATCTCCGTCGTCGATCCCGCCTCTTTCCAAGGACCGCCGCCGCTCATCGTCGGTGGTAATAGCAGCGGAGGGAATTCGAGACAGCAGGCGCCGCCACGTGTCTCCGGTTCTTCTTCGAACCCTAACAGTGGATCCGTTCGATCCGGACCGAACTCCGGTTCCGTTAAGAAATCTTCAGGTCCGCTCTCTCAGCTCCAGCCGACCGGTTTGATAACCTCCGGTTCGCTCGGTTCTTCGGGTCCGATTGGGTCCGGGTCTAGGAGGTCGGGCCAGATGGACCACCAAACGAGTAACTTAGGGTCGAGCAAACCCAAATACGGGTCGTCGGTGACGAGCCTTAGTACCGACCCGGTTCGAGTCGGGTTTAAAGTACCTAAGACGGTTGTTTGGGCGGTGCTGATTGTGGCGGCGATGGGGTTGCTTGTTGGCGCGTTTCTAACAGTGGCGGTGAAGAAACCGTTGGTGATTGCGGCGGTTATAGCGGCGGTTATTCCCGCCGTCGTGGTTTTGATTTGGAATTGCGTTTGGGGAAGAAAAGGACTGCTGAGTTTCATCAAGAAGTATCCAGATGCTGAGCTCAGAGGCGCCATTGATGGACAGTTTGTCAAAGTTACAGGGGTAAGTTTTCATTTCAAAAAACATTCATTGTCCTTTTCGTTTCTTGTACATGTTCTTCTCTTGGATCTGTCTATTGTCAAAATTTTTGTTTTTGCTCCATTATGTTTCTGTGTTTAACCATTTATATGAATTTTTTCTTCTTCTGAGTTAACAATGTTGCTGTATATATATATGATTAATGATGTTAGTGTGATCAATGGTGTATTTCTTATTTTGCTTGAAATGATAAATGTTTTGTTTTGTAGGTTGTAACATGTGGAAGCATTCCTCTGGAGTCTTCATACCAAAGAACACCAAGATGCGTCTATGTTTCCACGGAACTGTATGAGTACAAAGGTCTTGGCGGAAAATCCGCAAACCCAAAACATCGGTGCTTCTCCTGGGGATCTAGACATGCAGAGGTTAGTTTCGTTTTTCTGTATTGGTCTAAGTGACTAGGACGTGATTTTGATCAAGTTCCAAGATCTTAATATGACAAGAGGAGAGATGGTTAAGTTTGATGATTGTGGTCGTGGCTACATTGTTTTTGCAGAAATACGTGTCGGATTTTTACATCTCGGACTTTCAATCCGGATTGAGAGCACTTGTTAAAGCAGGAAACGGATCAAAAGTTTCTCCATTTGTCAAACCGGAAACAGTAGCTAATGTAACCACTCAGAACAAAGATTTATCTCCCAGCTTCCTAAAGTGGCTGTCGGATCGCAACCTCTCAGCTGATAACCGCGTCATGCGTCTCAAAGAAGGGTATGATATATATATACATATATTCCACACGCATCCTTACATTTTTTGCATCTTAGCCAAAAGACTAAAACGAAACTTGTATTAGAGTCACTATCCAAACCTTGGATCCTGGTTTTACCTTAAAAACAACCTTTTATCCAGATGTAGGCGTTTACTTTGACTGCTGCCGATGGGTTTTCTTCCACTTTTAAAAGTCACAAGCATGGAAAAAAATTTGTGGTGAAATAAAGAAATTTGTTGGCTTTTTTATTTTTGTCAAAGTAAACGGCTTAAAAATCTCACATCGGTGCTTGATAAGTCTGAAGTGAAAGGGCTTAGAAGTTTGAATTAGGACTAAAGTTAGTGAGACCCCAAAAGTCACCGTTTTTAGTACAAAATGTTCTTTTTGGCTGCTCCTATGCACACAATTGTCGCTGATTATTTGTGAAGGATCTAAATCGTATTTTTTGGTTTGTGTGTGATGATCAGATACATAAAAGAAGGAAGCACGGTGAGCGTGATGGGAATGGTGAGAAGGCACGACAACGTTCTGATGATAGTTCCACCGGCGGAAGCAGTCTCCAGTGGCTGCCGGTGGTGGCGCTGCCTCCTCCCGACCTACGCAGATGGCCTAATCATCACCTGCGACGATAATCAAAACGCTGATGTCATTCCTGTCTGATTCCCAATAACTATGTGTATGTAATGCTTCTTTTGCCCGATATTCAATTATATAAATGCTTAAGAGTTAGGCTCACGAGACTGAAGAAAGAAGAGAGAAATGAGAGGAGAACCAAATTGGTTTTGAAAGGAAACCAATTGGCTTTGCCTTTTGCGATGATCCTATTAGCTTCCTTTTTTATTCTTCTTCTTGTTAATTCTGTTCTTTTTGCCCCTTGCATGGGGTTTATGTTTGTGTACATAAAGCTCCAAATTGTAAATGCTATTTTCAGTTTAATAAATTATTATGTTTACATCGACTATTCACTGCATCGAGAGAAACTGAAGTAGACGAAAAAAGTATAACTATGATTTTTTTCATATTAATTTTCTTGCTCATTCCCCCTTTTATCCTTGGAGCTGTGCTTTAGCAGATCTTTGGTGATCCGAAACTTTTCCTCGTCGGTTATTGCATAAGCGCGAACTATGACAAGCCCAAGACATGGCAGTTTTTCTAGGAATGCTTCATTTGGTCAAGCTCTTTGATTTCTCCTGAACACACACTTATCTTCAATACTTTAACAGATGAAAATCCGTACTCTCGTTCACAATAATCAGCGCACAATGGACCCTGAAACGAAGAGGTAAGGTTAGAGAGTTTTGTCCCAATGAGCTTTCAGGGGATTTCGGTTATACAATATAACCTCTAATATTCGATACTGTATTTATAAATTAAATATCTCAAAAACATGTCATAATCATAGAGGTTTTAATGTACCTTGATGACGAGAGTGTGAAGATTTGGAGTTTTGTTTAGAAGTAGTAGCAGAAATTCCCAACTGTAGAATAGGGAACCAAATACAATAGATAAACGAGACAGGTTGATGAACAATGGGATTGATTCACCGTGATCAGAAGAGAAGAATCCCTGACCAAAAAAACAAAAAAATCAACTTGCATGCAATAATCTTAGAAAGAAAGAAAAAGAGAAGAGATGATTCTTTACCCTACAAGAATCGTCATCAATAGTTAATGACTCAACATTTTTGAAATAATATTTTAGGATTTTGATACCATGTCTAACATTATCATATGGATTATGTTTAATATAAAATCACAAATACACATATACTCTTAAAACATGATGTATTATATAAAAATATGACATAACATGTTATATCTACTATATTAAAACAGAGAACATTTTTGAAACAAACATTTAGTCATGTGTTATATTACATTTTGTGCCATTGTCTTTCTTTGGTTTTTTAAGATTCTCATTAAGGGTAATTTTGTCAATTATCATATCATTAATATTGTACGGTTAAGATTATAAGTTGAGATCAACGGTTTAGATTAGAAGTTGAGATAAACATTTATCATTAAAATTTTTTTTTTTGGGAATGATAAAATTCAGAGTATCTCTATTAAATATGTATATAAACAATATAAAATAATAGGTCCCACTTTCCTTATTAATTAAAAACGAAAATAAAATAAAATCATACATATTAAATTATTAAATCAAATAATAAATATAAGTAAATAATATAACACATCAATTGTTTTTATAAATTCCAAATCAAAATAAATAATATGTTTTTGAACATACTTCAATTATTAATAAATAAAAACATACATAAATAATTCAAATATAATATTAATAAAATATAATTTATAAAATATAAACTTTGAACTTGGAAAAATAAAATTCTTAAATTAGATTGATATATTTTAACTTGATAAAATGAAAATATTAAAACTAAGTCTATATATATTATATTATTCAATTATATAGTGAGACAAGTTAATTTTTTAAAAATATATAATTACAGGGTTTTTATAATTTCTATTACTAAAATATTTAAATAACAATAATATGGGTTAAAATATTTAATTGATCTTCTATGACATTAAAAATAACTAATAAATTAACTGATTAACATATATTTTTTTTATAAATGTGAAATTACATTCAAATATATATATAATGAGTCTGTAAATTTTTTCAAACTATAATATTCATATATTAAAATAATTAAAACTATATATATAAATCGATGATATATTATATAATCATACTATAAATATGAAATTAATATAAATTATATATTATTATAGTCAATTCAAAATAAATTAGCAACACTTCTCAAATTATGACTTACACAAATATATCTTTATCCAAAATAGAAAATATAAAAACAAAAATCAACAATAAATATTATCTGCTCTTAGCATATATTAAAACTATATTAAATATTTACAATTCAAAAAACAATATTCGAAATTTTTTTAAAAAATTAATTATATTAATTATATTCTGATTTCCATAACAGAACTTTACAAAAATATCTGATTACAATATATTTAATATCAGAGATTTTGTAGTTAAATCAAATTTATTGATTAGATATCAATATTATGAAAATAATTTGACCAACCACAATTCAAAAAAAAAATATTAGAAACGATTTAGTTAACTAATTACATTTTAATCTATAAAATTATATTATTTCTAAATTAAAGAAAATTGCATTAAAGAATTTCCAAATTAGTGTAAACATAAAGACATAATAATTGATTAACTTATTATTAAATTAAATTATATGTTTGTAATACTAAAGATAGTTTTCTAAATTATAAAACTATATAATTATAATTTATATGTTTCCGGAAAACAAAAACAATTCTATTTCAGCAAGCAAACATTACATATAATTATTCATTTTTTGCTTTTTATTTATTTCACATTGTAAACCTACTTTTTTTTTTGACAACAGATTATACTAGAAACTAAGCGTCCAATGGACTTGGGAAGATACAACCGGAGTCATGCTCAACGGCTAGACGAGTAAAGAACAGCAGTACAATAACATAAAAGATAGACGCATTAAGGGACGAGACTTGCTCAGCAGCGTAAAGAAACTCATAGAGAAACTTCACTAGTAACCCGAAAGCAGATGCTCTAAAGAGCAACAGATAGTTGAAATAATAATCGACGTTGATACGTCCAAGTGGTTGGACTTGAGAACGGACTTGAACCACCGTTGTTGGATGTCGAACCTAATTTCTTTCTCTAAATTTCTAATCAAGCCATAAAAAAACTCACAAAATAATTCACACCACAACTTTATGTAATTGTTTACTTTTAATAGTTTTATAAATTATAATTATATCACAAAAATTTATAAATTCATAAATTTATATATTTAATTGAAAAAAGATTATTCATATCCCACGCGCCGACGCGCGGGTACGAGTCTAGTTATGATTATGTCATTACCACTTAATAAAAATTTAAGATTTCATTAAGGTTCATAGTGTCAAATTAGTTTCTAATTAATTAATTCATAACATCTTTCAATATCTCTTTTATTTCAAATATAAATGTATGTTTATTTTTTAGAGATAAATTATAACAAAATCTTATACAAATTGGAACCTCCATCATAAATACTGGACCAGCATCTTCTGTAATGATGAAGCTATGAAACTTCTCCTTATCTGTTCTACGGGTATTCTGCCAAATAAAACTTGTCGAAGGAAATCGACTCTTCTTCAGTCGGTAAACGAACTCAGTTGGTAAACGAACATTAATCTCCTTGAGGCTCTTCTTGATTGCGATTTGGCAGATGGTACACACTTTCCCATCATTCACCAAGGTTCCGGCGCAATCAATGCACACGTAGACGTCTTTGGTGGTGGTAGCACAGATTTTGCACTCCATGGAGAATTTCTCGTTCTGAATCGTTTTCAGATGGATTGGAGAAGAAGATGGAATCGAAATGAGAACTCGAATTTAACTCACGATCAATGGCTTGCAGAACAAGAAACAAGAATTTATATGGTTGTTTTAAGTAATACATCTTAGAAGGGTGAGATTGTGATAAACTCTAGCGTCTTTACAAACGACTTGTTAAAAAGAGAAGAAAAAGTAATTTTTTTTTTTTTAGCCGAATTATGTAAAATCATATAATTTTTCCGTTAACCAAATAGCTCTCTTCAATTTTGGGTTTTTGAGACCATGGGCAAAGGAGAATCCAAACAGCAAAAAAGCCTCGAGTAACAATACATAGGAGGAATGAAATAAATCCCATTTGTAAAATATGACGATGAACTTTTTGGATGGCTTATGAATTGATAAAAAAAGTTTTAAGGTTATGCTATTTTTTTTCAATTTGTTGTGCCTTATTTTTTATTTGTATATTCATGACATTTTAGTTTGAAATAAATATCAAAACGATAAAAAACCTTCAGAAAAAAATAAAATATAATTGGATTATTAACCGAAGAAAATCAAAGTAGAATACAACGTTCGTTTCAATAATGGATCCCTTCATCCTTTTTTACACGAACCATGACGTCTTGAATGTGCGCGTAAACATAGGTGTGCAAGTGAGTCGTGACTTACTTGTTCTCGCTTTCCTAAAATACAAAAAGTGTTTTTGTTCTTCTCGTTAGAATCTCAAAAGTTGAATGAAGAGAGAGAATTGTTTAGCAGTAAAGAATATTTTTGACACACAATTCCGGCCGGTGAACCGATTGGTTATTAATTATAAACAAGTGGCTGACATGTAATGGTACCAATTTTCATGTTTGGGTAGTTGAAACTAATGAAGTTTTGTGAAAGAATTTAATTTAAGTTTCACCAAGAATAAAACCCTAGTCCCCTTCGCTCCCAGACACGCCGCTCAAGACAGCTGAGCCGCCGCTACCTCGGTCCGGTTTCGGGATGGATCTCCTTCACTGGCAGTCCGCCTCCCGAAATCGGAGCCACCACTTCGTATCTCTCGTGCTTTCCCTGACATCCAAACAGCTCTCACTCTCTCTGTCGGTGGCTCCGTCGACGGGACGAGCTTTTGTTGCGTTCTTTTGCATTGTCGGACGATCTCCTTCACCGGTGGGGCTCCAGTTGGTTTCTATATTGCTCGTGAGGACAGAGCTCTTGATTTCCTCCTTCTCTTTGCCGGCACCAGCAGATCGTGAGCCGTCATCTCCTCCACCACCAGATCTACCCATTGTTCGGAGGTATGCAGATCTACGTATCAACCGGCCTTCTCCACCATTAGCCTCAACACCGCCGACGAACCAATCCATACCTGTCCCGGATAACCCTCACAGCTCGTTTCGAGCTCTCGTGGTAGGTTCCCCTCCTGCCGGACATGTCCGCTTTTCCGGCGAACCACCATCCGTCTCATCCATCTCCATTGATGCACTTCACGTGCGACTAAACCTGATGAACTCTTGGGCTTGGCCCAAAAAGATGCTTCCATGGGCCTGGTCCACTAAGATCTCGGCAGATGCTACGACGGAGACGAGATCTTCGACTCCTCTTTGTGTTTCTCCCGATGGTCTTTCCCCCCGGATTGGTTCCTCTTCTAGCGATGAGTCGAGAGGGTTCTCTCGCCGCCGCTTGGCTATGGGCTTCGGGTTCAGATCCGATTGGTCCTATCTCCGGCTGCTGTAGTTCAAATCAAGTTGTTGACTTGGTCCAAATCTCTCAACCACTTATGGAGTTTTGTCTACACAGACCACCGTGTCTTGTGGCTCTTCATCTCACCAGTGCCAGATCCAAAAGCATCACAAGGTTAGAGCTGAATCTATGGGATATTTTTTCAATTTATTCACCATCTAAAGTGATGTTCTCATCCCCGCCATGGTTCTTCGGGTTCTTCCCCGACGTGGCTAGTGGTCTAAAATTCCTGGTGGGTTCATCGGGTTCTTCCCTCGATCGATGTATATTACGGTTATATCTCTTCTCAGGGAAGAAAGCTTTATCTCCACATTATCTTCCTGTTGCAAGAGATTCTTCCTCGGATTTGTGGCAGAGCATGTGTTCCAGTTTTTTCATCGTCTTGCTATCTTGCGGAGCGGTCTCCACGGGACCAGAAGATACAAGCGAAGTTACCTTGGTAACTCTCGTTGATGGGGTCTGGACTCCAACGTCACACTATGTGACTATCCCACAGCTCTCCGACTTAGTCGTGAAGGTTCCTCCGACGCATTCAAGCATCGTCTTGAATCCGCTGTCAGTTTCTTCCGAAGACTTATCATGCTTAGCTTATTATATGATGTTGCTTTTGTTTATTATCAAAGAGGATGTATAATTCCCTCTTGCCTTTGTACTGAAGAAGACTAAGAGTAATGAAATTAAAGTTGTGTTCAAAAAAAAAAAAAATGAAGTTTTGTGAATTAACAAGGGGCTGAATGTAATTATCTCTAAGCTTACAACTCTATTACGACATGTATGAAATATAGAGTATACTATAATCGTAGAGTTGAAGTAATATTCTCGTTAGACAAAAAAATAGATCTTTACGTACCATACAGTATCAATATATATATATATATACATATACCCAACGAACTCATTCATTCACTTTCATCAGAGCAAAGAAAATAAAATGGCACGAATCTCTACTTTTATTTTTTTTATTAATTTTCTTGCTCATTCCCCCTTTCTCCTAGCAGTTTGCGTTTCACAGAGAAGAGCTTTGTTAGGGTCCGATGATGCTTCTTGTATCACGGGAGAAACTTTAGCTAGGAAATTGTTGATCTATAAGTCGAACAAAATGTATGATTGTTTTACGGGGAAGGAAACTCTTTGAAATGAAACAATTGCTCTGAAAATACAATGAAGCTCGTTGTTTTTCTATTAAGGAAGATTGATAATGATTTAAGCTATTCCGGTGATTCTGGGATGAACAAATCGTTTTTAGCCGAACTGTTCTCCGAGAATGCTTTTGTATACTCTCTTTTCTCTCTCCAATCACTCGGAAGACTTTGTCCTTAATGAACACTTAATACCCATATTTATACTACAGTGAACCCTCGTTTATTATGCGACGTAGGCCTGTACCTAGCCTTTGAAGCCTCCTATTTATCCAATGGTCCAAGATGGAGTCCCGTCATTTCCGCTAAAAGTTACATCACATTAACGTACGTCGACTTCCTCCTTTGTTTGAGGCGCATCGGGCTCTTCGTAGTCGTAGATCGGTTTCCGCTCGTATTCTTACATCGGCATTGTTTCTTCCTCACTTTAGGCCTTCCTTTCTTTTCTTTGGGCCGTATTCGATTCCGTTGGGTCAGACCGAGGGTCGTGTGGACCCACCTCCAACAGAAATTCCTCTGGAATCTAGACAAAATCTCCCCACTAGTAATATCAATAAAACTTATACTGGGACAAGAAAACCAAACATTTTTGAAGTCTTTAAAAAGACTAATAAGAAAGGAACAATTAAAGTCTGCTTTTCATGCATTATTGATATCCCCTAAATATAAAATATGATTTGGGTATTGCTTTGTCGCAAAACTTGATCTGGATATTGCACATGTGACGATCTAGGAAGCATTAGCAGATCTTTGGTGATCCGAGACGTATTTCTCTTGTTATCGTTATCTCAATGTATTGGGTTTTATGACGAATTTTAGTGGATTTTGACTTTTCACTTTGTATTGCTCTTCTATTGGGCCTTATAATAAAAAAATGTATGCACCGAATCAAATTAAAATGTTGAAATAATATTTTAGGATTTTGATATCATGTCTAACATTATCATCATATGGATTATGTTTAAAATAAAGTTTTAAAATACATATACATTTACATTAACATAATGATAAAATAACTATATTATATCTACTTCACCATTTCGTCGCCGGCTTAAAGTGCATCCCATTTAAAATTTGAAAAAAATAAAATAAAAGGCCAACCTGATAGAATTCAATCTTGACCAAAAATTCGAGGGCAAAGATAATATATATACAATTGGCAGCAGGTGATAAACCATCACCAACCACGGATACATCAATGGCTTACTAGATAATGGCAAGGAGTGAAGATTTTGGTAGAAGCTAATGCTTCTCCTTACAAAGAACACAAGTAAAACACTTAATGTTCTGTTTCTTAGAAGAATTCCATAAAGAGAGAAAAACGGAATAGTGACTGCAACTGAATTTTTATTGAATCTGAAAACTTTCATAAAGATGAAGGTTTTAAAAATCGTTTACATTTTTACATGTTGTTTTCAGATATTGTTGTTTTCTTCCTCGTACTGTGAAACAAAACAGATTCAACACATTGAGAACAAAGTCTTAGAGTATATTTCAAATGAGAACAGAGTACGAGACACATTCAACTATATTCTCAGAGGACGAGACACATTCAAAGTCTATTTGGAAACTAGATGATATATTAATTAGGAGAATACATTATTATCATGTATTTGAATCAGACACATTATTCAACCATTCTAAGGAGGAGACAGAATCAAATGAAAACAAAGTTCATTTGGAAACTAGAGGCTATATCGAGGAGAATACATTAATATCATGTATTTGAATCAGACACATTATTCAACCATTCTAAGGAGGAGAAGGAACCAAATGAGACATAGTTATTTGGAAACAAAAGGCTAAATAAGCTTTTTCTGTGCATTATCTTCTAGTTCAGCAGCCACCTAACATCCTTCTTCATCAGGAGACACTTGCTCCAAATCATCACAATCTTCGTCATCTTCCTCTTTTTGATCAAAGCCCTCACCAGCTAGTAAAAAAGGAGCTAACCACAAGTGAGTGTTAGATATGTCAAGAAGGAAACTCAATTATGATCAAGAGATCAGGTTTCAATAGTTATAGAAGTTTCTGTAAATACATAAACCTAGTAGCTACTTCTTTGTACAATATGGCCCTGTTTTTAAATTTTAAGTCGCTGCTTCAACCACCAGCGACTAAAAATTTAACTATCTTCTTGCCCAAGTATGTGGAGAGTAACACCAGCACCAGTACTTTTCACAATTAAACTGATAGCAGCGATCATTTTAACGGTCGCTGTTTTTCATAGCAACACAGATAACACTGGCAACCATAATGAAAAAATAATCGCAACACTGTACTTATTTTTCATCAATTTTCATGCCTATTTTGGTGCTAATTTTGGTCGCCCAAAGTGATCGCAGCGACACCATGCATGGCGGCGTCGAGAAGTCAGGGGAGGCGGCGGCTGGCGACCCCGAAAAAACCGCTCCCAAAGCGCTGGAACCATGTGCTTGAACTTGTTAAACGCATGATCTCCAGCGATCCATCCCAGATGAACATACGCGTTCCAGTTAGGCATAACTGTACATAGAAGAAGCAGGGAAGTAGAAAACTGTAAAACAGGCTCATTTAGGTTCAAACTATGAATCGGCCAATTCCTGAACATTTAGTAAGAAGCAGAGAAGAAGAAAACTGTAAAACAGGTCCATTTAGGTCCAAACTATGAACCGGCCCATTCCTGAACATTTAGTCTTAGTCACCCTAATCTCTGAACTTCGCCTTGAGGTAGACGGCGGCGGCGACGGCAGCGAAAATCCATTCTTGAGAATGAAGGCAGCAGCGAAATCCACTGATGAAACTTTCCTCAACTATTTCATTGTGGCCTCTTCTGCCAGGCTGCAACGACGTTTGGAAAGCTTCTCTCCTTATTGGGGTGAGAGGCTTATCCGCGTTGTCTCCTACACGCAGGCCAAGGAGGCCACGATTATGGAGTGGGCGATTGGCTGTAGATCGGAGTACTTGCCCGTGTTAGAAGAGAAGACCAGGCTGCCTCTTCTTTCTAACTTTAGGTTTTTCCATACGAATTCTATAACATAGATGCAACTGATCATTCAGCGATAGTTATTATCGCCAGTAAATTTGGTTAATAATATAATTAGCGATTTTAACAAAGTATTTACAACGATTTCAAAGGCGTAGCTACCAACTCTTCAACTTTGTGGGTTAGGAGAACTGAGTACTTGGTCTTGGATCTTTGCATCCAACCCACCTTGAGGATTGGGGTTTGGCACACCTGACACATCGTCCCATTTTGGACTAAGTTTTGCACAAATTTCGCACTTCTCCATCTAGAATCTTAAGGTTTCTCGTTCTGAATGTCTTTCAAATGTGTGGGACACCAAGCTGGAATCGGAGAGGTATTTATATAAGTTTTGTTCTTTAAGCCGTTCACTTTAGATTGGTGTTCGCTTTTCCTTCTTTTTATTTTTCTTGTGGATCTAAATAATTGTTTTGCATCTGAATATACTGACATTTTTGGCAATATTTAGACGTGATTGAGTCACATCCCGTATACTTGGAATGAATAGATCCCACATGTAAAAGGTGATGGAAACTATAGATGACACATGAAGTGTTAATTCTTGCATTCAACATGATGAAAAAAAGTTTAGAGTTATGCTACTTTTAGTTCGTTTTTATTTTTCTATATATACTCATGAACTTTTAATTTAATTTAGATGACTATTGAAACAACAAAAGAACCTTCAGGAAGAAATAATATAGAACTAGATTCCTAAGAGAAGAAAATACAAGTCGAATACAGTATCTAGGATCATTTCTATAGCGGGATCCCTTCATTTTTTTTACACTCATCATCATGACGTTTCAATTAATCATAATAATATACGTTTTTAGATGCATATAGAATTTCCAAACTCAGGCGCTTCTATACCAGAAGTACAACTCTCCCAATATATTTTGGAGAAGCTTGGTACTGTGAGAGCATACTCACCGGTGAGAGACTCAAAATTGATATCTCAGTTACTAAAAAATATTAATTTAATAGATTTTTATTAAACAATTAATTTTTAATGTTTAAAAGAAAAAAAGCCATACAGAAGTTGACATGTGGTCTGGAGAGTATCTCACATATTCTAGCATAGCCTCATACGAGAAGCGTTTCTGCTTCTCTTTCCTACTTTTTCATTTTTTAATTATTTTTTTTACAGAGTATCTGAGCCAGAACTCGACCGCTGAGATGCTCTGAGGCTGCAGTTTTTGACATTCTTTCCCATGCTTATGACTTTTAACGTGGAAGAAAAAATCCATCACTACAAGACTTGTACTATACAAGTAACCGCGCCTACAAGTAAAAACTTCCAATAGGTCAAAAGTTCGTGTCTAATCGACATTGCGTCTTAAGAATGCAGAAATCTCGGGCTTGAGAAAGAAAAAAAGTTGGTGTATAAAAGTTGTTCGATCTTATGTGGAAACTCTGTTTTAACAAAATATGAACATGTGTGCTCAAGTTTGAAAATCTTTTACATCAACGTAAGAATTCGAGATTTTGGGTCTTACTGAAGGACAAATTAGTAAACTTATAAGTTTAAAGATAAGCTTAGAAATCTGATTTGCGAAGAAAACTCTAGATCGGAGGTCTCTGAGACTCATGCAAGGTGAAGATTTAAATACTGAGTCTGGAGGACGTTTTGGAAAGAAGAATCTTGTTAGTTAGCAACTCGAGATATGATATGTGAAAAGCAGTGAAGAAAAGTGAAGAGCATGAATGAAAAAGCTTATTGGGACTAGGGGATGTTTTGCTGGCTCAAACCTTAGTGTTATGAGCTGCTGAAATTTCTGGTGAATTTTAAGATTGCTTTAAAGTGTGACTCGGATCAAAGAACTTTGCTAAAGGAGAAGAAAGTATGTCCCCAATAAGTTTTATTGATATATTACTATTACTAGTGGGGGATTTTGATTCAGAGCCTGGAGGGCATTCCTCCGGCGACTACTAAAGTTTCTCCGGTGATGTAAGAAGCATCATCAGACGCCAAGAAAGCCGTTGCGGCTGCCATGTCCTCCGTTGTTCCCAGCCTGTCAAGCAGAGTTTTCTCCTCATTGGCTCTTCTCTGTGAAATGCAAACACAACAGTTTCAGAAGAAAAACTTTACATTATTTGACAAAAAAACACAAACAGTTTCTTTTACAAACCACTTCGGAGTTTTGGGTGATGAAAGAGGCAAAGTGTGTTGGCACAACACCAGGAGCTACCGCGTTCACCCTTGTGTTTGGTGCCATCTCAGCAGCAAGTGCCTTAAAGAAAAACATTGCCCCAGTGAGAGAGACATGTTCAACCACCAGCATCACAAGTGAAAATAAAGAGAGATTATATTGTAGAGGTTTAGGGTTTAGACAATCATGACACCTTGGTTAGTCCTAGAAGAGCTGTTTTAGTAACTCCATACATTGCCGTAGGTCCTTGCGGTTGAAATGCAGCAATAGAGGTTATGAAGATTACCGAAGAACCTTTCTTTAAGTGAGGAGCCATATCCTAAATAACAATCAAAATGCAAATTACAAGTTGCTTTGAGCACAGCACAGGACAAAAATTCCGTTCTTTTTCAAAGCTTGACTGAAACCACAGACAAAACTGAAAACGAACCTAAACGGTTTCTTTTTCATTGAATCATCTATAGCAAAATGCTCGATACTAAGTTTTGCATTTTTGTATAAGTTTTATAAGGATTAGTGTTACCTGGAGGAGAAGAATAGATGATTTGACATTGATTTCCCAAAGCTTGTCAAGAGCAGATTCTTTGGTGGACAAGATTGGGTCTGTAGATGGATTCACAGCTGCATTACAGACAACAATATCTATCTTCCCATATCTCTGAAACCACAAGCCAAAGGAAGAATAAAACACAATGGAAGGTTAAAGACTGAGAGAATACAGAGAGAAAAGGTATGTTTTCTCATCTTACTTGAATTGTCTTTTCGACAAGATTCAGGCGATGCTGAGCATTTGAAACATGACAAACGATTCCAAACCCATCAATCTCCTGAGCTTTGAGCTTCTCTACTGCCTCATCTACATTTTTCTGCACATTAAGCACAAATTCTCCAAGTTGTTTTAGCTTAATTGAAAACAAACACAAAACTGCTTATAGCATATTGAAAACAGAGCTTGTAACTTGGGAGTCACGAATGAAAAAGCAAACAAAAACCTCCAACAGTCAGATAGTCAAACCCTAGAGAAAAAAAGGGGAACACAAGAAAATATTAGATGGAGAAAACCAAAGAAAGCAAAGATTTGGAGGAGACCTGTTTGCGAGAAGAGACGACGATGGAAGCACCTTCAAGGCCGAGCCTCTCAACTATACCAAATCCGATCCCTTGCGTCGATGCCGTCACGATCGCGACTTTACCTTGAAGCCTTTTTGGTATCTTTTTCTCCATTTTTTTTCCGATTTGATTCCTTGTACGTCTCGAGACTTCCTACGTAATCAAAGATGTATAATATATTCCATACCTAATATACCTACGAGACGAAGATACAAATACGTCTCTTCAGTGTCTGAATGCGCAGAAAATGGTCGGTATCTAGTCTAGACTCAAGAGTCAAGAGTGTTACGACTCTTCAAACTTTATCATTACAATATGATTACGTAAGAAGAAGAAGCTGACTTTTTTAGATTATCCTCTTGTGCTTGTGGAAAATTCAGCTATTCTTCGTTATAGCTTTTTAAAAAAATCTATGATTACATATCATTGTTTGTCTGCTACGTGTAAAGTAATACATTATCTGTTTTTCTATTCTATGACAAATACTCCGTAACACAAAATTCATGTACTATATATATTTGGAGTATCATTTTTTTTGTCAATTGTTTGTAAATCACTCTATAGAGTCGGCCTACGGATCCCGAAACATACAAAATTCAAGTATTCCCAATAAAACATTCGATATCAAAACATATTGCAATTTTTATTCATCATTCTACACTACTAAACATACCTATAGAGTTAGTAACTTTGAGATCGATGCATGTCAAAACAGATCAGACAGAAATCTATACAGATAGATACATTTTTTTTTTTTTTTACAATCACGTACATGTTTGTATCTATAGATGAACCAGAAATAGTTGCCACGCCTCCTTATTTGTAAATTAAACAAAAGCAGGAGGAAGAAAGCGATATCATCGCCACCGTGAAAAATCTCTACCGTTGTTTTTCGTCATATCCTCGAGAGAAAACATCATGCCAAAAACGATTCAATCCTATATTTTATAATGTATTTATCAAATACCTTTATTCATGGTATGTTCACTGTCCAAAAACCAAAGACAAGAAAAGAGTTACAAATTGCACAAAGAGAAGATTCTGTTTGAAACAAGAGAAACGAAACCGGTTCAAGCCAATATACCGATTGTTTTATTGAGCAACCATAGAAGAAGAGCAAGTTCAATGCCGAAAATCGTATGCAACCACGATCTATCCACAAGGAATCCATACACAGTGATCCCAGCTCTGTTGTTCTCTAGATAGGTCACTGCAAAACAGAACAATCAAGAAGTATAAAAGTTTCGTAATTTGTTGTATGTTTATATCAAAACGCATCCATGGAAACAACTTCTTTTTTTCTTCTTACCTAGAGCTTGACGTTTTTGATAAGAAATTGTATTGGCGTAGATGGGATGTATCTTGGTATTGTCAAGATCATCGTCTCCTTCTCCTTCCTCATCATCAGATGTATCCATCAGATTGCGACATGGTGAAATTTGGGACTCAATCATTGAAGCAGTAGGTGTTTCGCCATCAAGGTTATCGAATGAGTCTACAGTGGCGCACACGTTCCACTTAGCTGCAAGGCTGGTTACAGATTGTGCCTTGTGAGTTATCTTCGTTGCGCTTCTCAAACATATGAATACTCCTGTAACCAAACTCAACGAACATAACTGTAACAAAACAGACATAAAAGAAACTGATTACTGATCAGTAATGTTCGGATTTCTCAACCAAAACAAACCGGAGAAGAAAGTAAAAGGGTACTTGAAGAACACATACCGCAAGCTCGCCAACTTCATAGATATTAACTGCAACACTAGCTCTCGTGGTGGTAAGCAATGCCATGAACTGAGTAGCAGTAACAAGAACCAAAGACGAGAGAATGAATCTCCTGAACCGATGGCTAACAATCCTCAAATTACGACGGATCTTTTGATGCTCGCAGAGAGCTGCGCCAACGTCAGTGATATCAGAGGCGAAACAGCGAGCAAAGTCATTGAGACGAAGAGTCTGGAGATGGCATGTGATTTGGTAGAGGATGCAGACGGTGATGAAGATGGCGTTACGATAAAGCCAAGAAGAGAGCTGGAGAGTGCAGGCTACGACGTTGCTTAGAACGGGATTAACGAGGTAAGGAATCTGGTTTGAGCCAGAGATGTACCACCAGATTCTGTAGATGGCTTCGAGTGTTAGTGATGGGAGGACGAAGATCATTAGGCGTTTCATTGATCGCTGTATGATGAAAAAACAGAGGAACCGATGTTTTAGTTATATTAACATAATAAACAACATTCAACATCCGACCTTAGCTCAGTTGGTAGAGCGGAAGACTGTAGTCTGTGACAGCAAATCTTTAGGTCGCTGGTTCGATTCCGGCAGGTCGGAATACTTTTTTCTTTTGCCAAGATTTTTTTTTTTTAAAGTTAAAGCGGAATATGAAGCGTCACGCTTCACCAACAAGAAAAAAAAAAAAAAAAAAAAAACCAAAAACTGTCGGCTAGAAATAAAGATTTTTACTGTTCAGTGACTTTTGTTCAGATATTTCATGGATCATCATTTCTCAATAATATCAAACTTTTTGAAAGAAATATATCGAAAAGATTCACCATTTTTGAATTTGAAATATTTATCCAGAATTCAAACACGAGGATTCAAAGAAAACGGATAGTAAACAGAATTTTTATAAAAAAAAAATAAATTAGTAAAGGAAGATGATTGTTGCCTTTACTATAATTCTGCAATTAAAAAAATGAGACTGGGAAATTAATAACCAGTAAATGTCTGTTTCTCGCTTCCGTCACATAGTTTGGTAAAGCTTCGTCGTTTTTTTCTTTTTTGGAATTATTAGGTTTTGCGAAATCTTCTCTAATTTCAATTTTAGGAACGATTCTGATGAAATTAAAATAAATGAAAATAAAGCGGAGGGGTCTAACCTGAATCTCGGCTTCGTATTCGAGCCTAACCTTGTCGCTAACGTCCCAGAGCTTATCGAGGAACAAGAACCGTCGCATCCCGAACTTCCTCGACCAGAGCGAGAGGCTAACGAACGAGATTCCGGCGAATATCGAGAGCGAGAGCTGCACCACGGCGTCGTACGGGCGTCGGTGGTGGGAATCGCAGTCGGAGCACACGAGGACGAAGTGGGAGATCATCGGGACGCCGACGACGAGGAGGAAGAAGACGGACCACGATACCAGAGCCGTGCCGCGGTTCGACTGGTCGAACCACAGCACGATGCTCATGAAGGTGAAACGCGACGCCGGAAACTCCGGCGGTTTGCTGATCGCGCTTGGTCGGGTCTCCGTCGGGATCAGGTGTTCCCGAGATCCTTGCTCCGATGATGCGTTCTCCATTAAAAGGGTATTTTCGGGATTGGGAAAAAAGAAGATTCAGAGATTTTCGCGGATTTTTTGGTGAAACAGAGAAAATGGCACAAAAAAAAAAAAGTCTCCTCGACTTGTGGTTCTGTAAACCACCTGTGTAATCTGTTTAAATACTAAAGTTCCTGAATTTTTTTTTTTTATATGTTTAATTTTAAGGAACACACATGTATTGTTAACATACCGATTATATTTTTGGGGGTATTTTACTGATTTTCAGATATTATGTGGTTTGTCTGATAGTTGTTGGAAAGACAGTTTTTTTTTTCCTTTTTCACATCTGTTTAATATCTAAAATAATAATTAAAAAGGGTGTAGTAGAGTATAGCTAGTGGCAATGGTCAAAACGGTTTACATAATCAAAGTGAGGTAATTATTTGTTTATTAGGTGTTTATTGTTTAGGAATTTGACTCTGTATGACTTTCAGATCCAGCTGAATTTGTAAAATCAAAGACAAAATTTTAAGTTGGTCGACAGCAGAAAAAAAAGATGGTCAAAAAAATTACCATCAAAAAGCAGAGGACACATTAGTTCCAGGCTTTTTTTATTAATACTAATATTAGTTTTGAAACTCGTCGACGGATTTAGTTATGGTTGGTTTTTCTAAACCTCAGAAAGAAAAAAAAGGTTGGTATTTCTACAAATATCGTAATATATAAATGTATTTTTAAAAGTTACAAACGTCACTGAATTCACGCGGTAAATTATCACTTCGTAGTCATACAGTAGTTCGGAATGTTCGATAGTTTCACGGGCCAGAAAATCAGTTTAAAGTTATGACGTGTCCCAGTTTTTGGGCCTTATTCCATAAGTTATGCTAGGCCTAGTATATAAACCGGGTCGGATCATTTGACATTATCGGATCAGACCGTGATCATTGTCTAGCCAGAAAGGCAAAAACAAATCAGCCATAATATGTCGGTTAACCCAAAAGTTTATAAACTGGTTCTATGGTTAATAATAACCCCAAAGTAATTTTACTATTCATACAAATGTAAATCGCATTTATTCATTATATCAAGTTTTTTTCCCACGTTCATAATCTATTTACTTCTTGTGCTGTTTTTAATTTAAATTACGAACGTCGTTAAATCTAGCCAGACAGATGTTCGAAATGCTTGTTACTTTCACGGGCACGAGCAGTTTCTAGCAGTCTCGTTAATAAATTCGAACAAGATGACGTGTCCCGTTTATGGGCTATGGGCCTATGGCCCTTAAGTTATTTTATTCCCAGTATTTAACCGAGTAAGAACATCACCATTGGTGGGGATGTAACATGAGTTCTGAGAATAGAAAAAATAAAAATAAGAAAAAAGGAGGAGAGAGGTGAGAAACTATATCTCATTTGAGAAGTTTTTAGATATTTTCAGAACCTTGTTTACGACACCTGTGCATTTATAATTGGTTGAACTTTTATTTTAATTTAAAATTTAATTATCTAATAAAAGTAAATTAAAATAACATTTTTTATTAATATTTGAGATACTATATGAGACTCTCACCAATGGAGGTGCTCTAAGGATCACTTGAAATGTGTTGAGAAGAACACTAAGGAGATGTATTGGATTAAGAATTTAAGGAAGTTTGGAGGTTTTTAAAATTTGGGGAGATTTTGATGGGTTTTGGAGATATTTAGGTGATTTAGGAGAGATTTAAAAAAAAAAAACCAAACAAATTCACTGGAGATTTGTGTGATATTTTTTTATAATTTCAGAGTAGATTCGGGTGTTTTTAGTGTAATTTAAGAGAGAAAATTAAAATAAGATACATCAAATTTGGCCGCCAAAATAAAAACAGAGATCTACCGTTATGATTCCATGATTCCATGGAGAAGCTCTCGCCAAAATTGCAGCGTAGGAAGAGGAGAGAATAATGAGATCTGTACATCAGGTGTTGGTACTTGGTCCCGGAGCTTCATGGCGAAACACACGTAGCACCACCATTCATCCTCCTCATCGTCCTTACTCCCAAGGTATCTCCATCAACCATGTTCCTGAAACCATTGAAGGGAAGAAGGTAAACATAACACTTGTCTGTTTCTTTGTCTTGTTGAAAAGTTTGTCACTTAAGCAATCAAACTAGACCCGGACCCGCGCGTTGGCGCGCGGGATATGATTAATAATTTTGCAATTAGAAACATACATTTATTTTATTTGTAAATTCTTTTGATATAATTATAATTTATAAAAAAACTAAACTATACTTTAAAGTTCTGGTGTGAATTCATAAATTATTTTGTCGTACTGTGAGCGCGCGGGATGACTTTTAATTTTTCATTTAAATACCTCAATTCATGAATTTATAATTTTTGAAGATAATTATAATTTATAAACTTATTAGAAGAAAACAATAACATTAAAAAAATAAGTTTGAACACAATAGTTTAAGGTTGTGGTGGAAATTATTTTCTGAGTCTTTTTTCTGACTTGATTAGAAATTAAGAGAAAAAAAGTAATTGTATACAAAAAGAAATAGATAAAAAGCAAAAAAAAAAGAAAGAATCAATATAATTAAAAGATAAGTGGAAATTTAATTAAAAGATATGTGGAAGTAAATTGTTTAATAGAAAATTTAATAACTACATACTATAATTTATGAAAATGTTTAGCTTAATATTTCTATTTGTTAAGATATTGGATTTTTTAAAACATTATTCTTATTTCAAAATAATATCTTCATATTTTAAGGAATATATCAATCATAATGTTTTTGTAATTTTTTTAAATATATCAATTATTAGAAAAGTAATAGACATTTTTACAGATTATTCAACATATAAAACACTACACTTATATAAATATATGTAGAGGTTATATAATTGTTCATAATCATTTCGGCTTATAGACAACTAAACCAGACTATTTTTAGAGATATATGCCGAAGTAAACCCACAATTGTTTCATTCTAATTAATCCAAATCGCAAACCCACTAAATTAAAATATATTTTTCATCATATATTTTGGCCCGAACATTTGAAAAGCGGCAATGTATTTTTGATAAAATTTGGATTTAGTAGAAAGAAAATCTATACTTTTAATTTTGAATTTGCTTAATTTTTTTATTTTTTTTATTTTAGATAATATATTTATATATTTGAAACTTTCATATGTGTTAACAGTTTTTTCTACTATAAATGTATCATATAATTTACTATATTTTATTCCGTTAGCGAACAACATTTCTATTTTATTTTTCGTTATTTTAACTCATTTTATAGTGGTATAAAACTTTGCAAGTTTGATAATTAACCGTGATATAAAAATCATTTTGTAAAAACATCAATCCCAACCTGCCCATCAGATTATCAAATAACGTAAATATTGAATAATTTATATTATTTAATATTTATTAAACTACAAGTTTTTTATCTAATTCTAAATTTAAATATTTTGTATACTAAGTTATTTTATTTACATTTACAACTTGATTTAATAATTTAACCATACTTATGAAATATATATATATATATATATATATATATATTATATTATTACCATTTTTCGTTTTATAGATTAATATTTATTTTAGTATTTTCACAATTAATAGTATTTGTTTAAATTTTTTTGAAGAAAATGAAAGATATGAAAGATAATCTAAACCCGTTCAACTGAAACAAATATTAATCTGAACCCGTTAATTATATAATCGAATAATATAAATTTTTAATAATTACATACTAAAATTTATGAAAATCTTTAGCTTAATAATTATATTTGTTAAGATATTGCATTTTTAAAAACATTATTCTTATTTCAAAATAATATCTTCATATTTTAAGGAATATATCAATCATAATGTTTTTGTAAATTTTTTTTAAAAAAATATATCAATTATTAGAAAAGTAATAGACATTTTTACAGATTATTCAACATATTAAAAATTACACACACACATATATATATATATATATATGTAGAGGTTATATAATTGTTCCTAACCATTTGGGCTTATAGACAACTAAACCAGACTATTTTTAGAGATATAGACCGAAGTAAACACACAATTGTTTCATTCTAATTACTCCAAATCGCAAGCCCACTAAATTAAAATATATTTTGGATCCTAGATTTTGGCCCGCGCATTTGAAGCGCGGGAATGTATTTTGATAAAATTTGGATTTAGTAGAAAGAAAATCTATACTTTTAATTTTTAATTTGCTTAATATATATGTATATATATTTTAAATAATATATTTATATATTTGAAACTTTTAGATGTGTTAACAGTTTTTCTACTATAGATGTATCATATAATTTACTATATTTTATTCTGTTAGCGAACAACATTTCTTTTTTGTTTTTCGTTATTTTAACTCATTTTCTAGTGGTATAAAACTTTGCAAGTTTGATAATTAACCGTGCAATAAAAATCAGATTATCAAATTTAAAATTACCACTTGAATAACGCAATATTGAATAATTTATAATATTTAAAATTTATTAAACTAAAAGTTTTTATCTAATTCTTAATTTAAATATTTTCTGTACTAAGTTAGTTTATTTACATTTACCACTTGATTTAATAAATAAATATATATATATATATATATTACAGAATTTCCATTTTTCGTTTTAGAGATGAATATTTATTTTAGTATTTTCAGAGTTAATCGTATTTTAAAAAAAAATTGAAGAAAATAAAAGATATAAAAGATATTTATTTTATTATGTTATAATCTCAACCCGTTCAATTGAAACAAATATTAATCCAAACCCGTTAATTATATAATCGAAATATATAAATATTGATTAATTTTTAATATTTTACTTTTATTAAACTGAAAATATATCAATCTAATTTCTAATATGAAATGAATGCAGTTTCACATTTATAAAAATAAAATAAGTTAATCCGTTAGTTTAATATCTTATGTATCAAATATTCATTTATAAACTAAAAATATATATTAAAATTTATGAAAATATCAATATGTATCTATATATTACGAAATCTAATATTAAAATTATTTATATATAGTCAAATCTTGTTGCATAATTTGTTTTCCATAATATCTAAAATCCAATATTTTTAAAAGGAAGTTTCCATTTTGTTTGATTTAAAAAGATATCAACTGATTTAGTTTTGATTTATTTTTGATTTTAATTTTAAACATAATTAGTAACATAGTTAATACCTAATGAATAGGTCCAAGGGTCCAAACAACCTTTTTTAGGTAGATGTATCCTCCCTTAATAGTATAGATGAGTATGAGGGCAGTCCTATCTCGTTGAGTTCAAACATTCCACGCAATGCATACTGGTTCATTACATGTAGGCACAGTTTTCATGAGTCACAGATTCAAATTTTGTCAATTTCCAATTTATGTCGTTAGTTGGTGATTCTTTCTATGCTAAAAGGATCCGATAATCATAAAATTACTGATAAGTTCTTTGTGAGCATTATGGTTTTGGCAGATTAACTTTTTGAGACTTGCATTTGAGAGAGACTGTTATGTTGCAGTAATAGTATAAACAATGTACTTAGAAGTTTAGACTCAGGGCGCAACCAATATCCTTTGATAATGCTGGGTAGTGTTTGTAGCGGGAGTAATCTGATGGCTCTTGTGTTTTTCTCTTTTCGTGTAACTTCAGGTTATAACACTTGACATGGGTCTTCTGGTTGCTGGAACGAAATATCGTGGAGAGTTTGAAGAGAGATTGAAAAAGCTTATGGAGGAAATAAAACAGAGTGACGATGCATCTTGTTTATCGATGAAGTGCATACTTTGATTGGGGCAGGAGCAGCGGAAGGTGCAGTTGATGCAGATAACATTTTAAAACCAGCTCTCGCTAGAGGTGAATTGCATTTAATTATTCTTTTTGGTATTACAGTTAACTTATTCATGTCGTTTACTGAAACTGCTAAACTTGTAATAAATCTGGAGTATGATCCTTCCTCCACTGACCAGAAGAATGTCACAGAAATAATAAAAAGAAAAGTCATAGATCATGGGCGTTGTATTCAATCCATTATGAGTTTACAACAGTTCTCATGAACCTATGGGCACAACTTTGCTTAAGAACTAGCTTGTTGGAGTGAGAGAAGTGATAGATCTATAAGAGATCATTAAATCCATGAGTGGTAACTTGGTAACATCATCTCCAATTCTCTTCTACGGTATGTGGGACAATCACAACTTAGTAACGTCATTCATTACAGACAATTAGATCAATCTCTTCCTTTTCCATCAACTCCTGACAATAATGCCTAATATGGAGAAATCTTAACAGGTAATGACGTAAAAGCTACTACATATCAAGCAACATCCCATATGTGTAAAGCTAGCTTCAAAATTCACAAAGTTATAAGCTAGCTTCACAGGTAAAGCTTCAAAATTTTACTGCTTCATCGGTAAACAAACTAATCTTACTTGCAAGATGATGAAAAAATGTTACAAAAAAGACACACAACTCACAGGTCCGTCAGAATGGATTGAAATTCACGGTGCTGGATTGCGATTTGATCCTCCAGGAGGACAGATCGAGTGCGATTCCTATCGAATTCGGTAAGTTGAGATTCCAATATTCTCATAGAGGAAGACGATACCACCGACGACGGCAGATAACGGTCTCTTCTGGACATCTCGATCTACTCTCTGATTCTCTTCTCCGGTTGCGGAAGTGCCTCCTCCCGCTCCCACTCCTCGCTCGCTAATTATTCAAGATTAGAAAGAAGTGAATTGACTCAGAACAGAAAAGCTGTTCGTTGAAAAAAAAAAGGGAGAGAGAGATGTTCGTAAGAAAAAAGGTTTTTTTCTTGCATGTTTTGAATTTTTCAAATACCACCTTATAGAGGTGTGCATTCTATTAACACATATTTTAACTAGAAATGGATGCAAAGTCCCTTCAAATCACTTTCACAAAATTTTCTTTTGAAATATTGTTTTGATTTGAATAACAATGTATTTGATATAGTTTTTCTAAATTGTTAATTAAATAACAGGGGATTGGAAGTAATTTCCAATGACTTTACATAAATTCTGTGTCCAATAACATAGGATTTGAGAATATATTTTTAAAATCATTAGTTGAATAACATGAGCTTTTTAAAAAACCCCAAAACTCCCTAAAACTTCTAGTTGAATACATCCCCTAATAGAATAGTGTTTGGTTGCATAATTCATCTCCAACCTCAAAGCGATGTTTTCATAATGTGTAAAATAGAGGATTTGTGGGGAATCACGTCTCATTGTTTTGCCAATCGGAAAATTGTTCGTAGGATAAAGATAATGGATGTGATTGGTGTTTTAGTTTTAGAGGCTTCAGATATTATTATTTTTTTTTGTAAAGCCATGAAACTTAAAATTTTACCAATAACTATTTTAAGCTTTACACAACTTTAACATTTTTCTAAAACCTTCAGAACCAATTTTAAAAAGTTTCTTTCTATTTTATTCATGTTTTTCTAAAGTTATTTCTTCAAGCTTTAACTAGCCACAATTTCTAAAGCCAAAATCTAAAGCAACAATCATGGCCAAATAGAGACATCGTCAGTATCCATTGCCGCCCAATCTAATTTATTATCTAAAGAAAAACAAATGTACATTCTTTATTTCTGTTGTTTTATTTATTTCTATTTTCTTTTTCTTTGAATTATCACCAGTTAAAAACTTAAAATATATAAGTTAGTTCTATATAATCATTCTAGATTGTTAAATTGTTCAGCTAAAAACAAATCAGCTATGATATATCCGTTGACCCAGAAGTTGAAATTGGTTTTATGGTTAATTTACACAAAGTTATGTTACAGTTCCTACGAAATGTTAGTTACTTTCGCGGGCTAGAAAATCAGTTTATAGTTATGACTTGTTCCGATTTTAGGGCCTCAGCCCAAAAGTTATTTTCAGTCCAAACTTAACCCGAGTCGGATCATTTGACTTAATCGGATCCTATTCGGTAGGAAATTTCTCCGGCCGTGATTTGTTCGACGCGTCGATTCGATGGGCATGACGCATGAGAAGTAGTGGAGAACCCAGAATATCCGCCCGCCTCGGGAACCCATATTCTTCTTCTAAAACCCACAAATTCCCCAAACTTTCTCCATTCCTACAAAAAATATCCAACCTTTACTTTAGTTTCCTGTGAATTTTCTGCTCTCTGTTTTTTCGAGACGCTGTTCGAATATTTGGTTCCTTGACGGAGATGGCAGCTACGGTGGCGATTTCAGGCATCTCCTCACGGCCTCTGGTTGCTCTTCGACGCTCCAGAGCCGCCGTTTCGTACGGTTCCTCTCACCGATTGCTTCGTCATCGTCCTATCTCTTCTCCTCGCCTAACTTTCAGGTATATGCGATTGATTTGATTGTCACGCGTGATCGCAAAAGGATTTGATGTTTGTCTATAATGGGTAGTTTTTTGTTCATCTGTTCTTGGGTTTTTACTTATTTACTGTCTTTGGAACGTTCAGGAACACTCATCGAGTTCAAGCAACGATTTTACAAGATGACGAAGAGAAAGTTGTGGTGGAGGAATCGTTTAAAGCCGAGACTTTTCCTGGTGAAAAACCACCTGAGGAGCCAAATATGAGCTCTTCAACTAGTGCCATGGAGGCTTGGATCATCAAGCTTGAGCAAGGAGTGAATGTCTTCCTTACAGTAAGTGTTTATGACCCTTTTCTAAAATTTTCGAACAGAGTTGTGTGTTCCAATCACCTGGTAGTTATCCTGTGTGTCTAATAATTGTTGTCTCGTTTTGTTTTCCATCAGGACTCGGTGATTAAGATACTTGACACATTGTACCGTGACCGAACCTATGCAAGGTTCTTTGTTCTTGAAACCATTGCTAGAGTGCCTTATTTTGGTAAGTGCATCCGTTTGTAGTTTAAGTTCCTCGCTATTTTTGCAAGTAACATAGTGTTAAGGATTAGTCATTCATGAGGTTTGTATTTTTATAAGACAGGAAGATTGTGAAAGTCACTTGAAATGTGTTAAGAAAAATAGTGTTGGGAGACGTATACATGTCCTCTTCCTTATCTCATTAGAAGCATAATTCGTCTCCAACCCCATAGGGATGTAAAATATAGGATCTGTGGAGAAGCACATCTCATTTTTTCCTTGTTTATCAATAGTTATGTAGCTGAATGCCAAACGGAAATTATTCATTGGGTAGAACATAATGTTAGTTTGTGTATGTTCCATACAGCCTTTATGTCAGTGCTACACATGTATGAGACCTTTGGTTGGTGGAGAAGAGCAGATTATTTGAAAGTACATTTCGCGGAGAGCTGGAATGAGATGCACCACTTGCTGATAATGGAAGTAAGAACCTAAGAATTTCCATTCTCTACGAGTTTCATAATCTTAACTCACATAGTAGTGGTGAAAACATCATTTTTATCACAGGAATTGGGTGGAAATTCATGGTGGTTCGATCGTTTTCTGGCCCAGCACATAGCAACCTTTTACTACTTCATGACGGTGTTCTTGTATATCATAAGCCCGCGAATGGCGTGTAAGTTTCCTTTACGCTTTTAAAACCATATTCATGCCGTGATCTTCGCAGAATAAATTGACTCAACAGAGGAAAAAAAAACAACTGCTTCTCGTCGACATGACTTCATCAACTGTTTGTCACCGATGCAGATCACTTTTCGGAATGTGTGGAGAGTCATGCATTTGAGACTTATGATAAGTTTCTCAAGACCAGTGGAGGTTGGTTTTAACATTTTCAATACTGATTTGATTTCATCTTTCTCCAACATGTTCTGACCATTTGCTTTAGTGATCTAGTTGTTTATGGGGCTTAATAAACTCAAATTCATAAAGCATCCTACAACTATCTTTACATTCTGTATTGTTTAGCTTCTTCTTTTTTTGTTTTTCTGAATCAGAGGAGTTGAAGAAATCGCCTGCACCTGATATCGCAGTAAAATACTATACCGGAAGCGACTTGTACTTATTTGGTAAGTTTGACCTTCCGGTTTTCTCGAGTTCTCAAATTTTCTTCTTTTGACTAATAGGAGTCTCTCAAAGTGGCTTTCTTTTGTCCGCAGATGAGTTCCAAACATCCAGAGCTCCCAATACTCGAAGGCCAGTAATAGGTAGTGATTTAACTTTCTAATTTTTCAAGATCTTTCATTCTCTACATCCGTCGAACTACGAAGTGCTAAAAAATGGTTCTGATTTATCCATGTTTGTGAGTCTTCATTCTATAAAGGACTGAATTGTTGGTCTTATAAAAGTATATATCAATCAACACTATTATCAGTTTGTGACTTACTTTGGTGTTGCTTTTTGAGATCACTGACGTTGTATTGTAATTATGTTGGGCAGAGAACTTGTACGATGTGTTTGTGAACATAAGAGACGATGAAGCAGAACATTGCAAAACAATGAGAGCTTGTCAGACGCTGGGAAGTCTCCGTTCTCCACACTCCATTTTAGAAGACGAAGAGTGTAATGAAGAATCAGGCTGTGTTGTTCCTGAGGCTCATTGCGAAGGTATTGTAGACTGCATCAAGAAATCCATTACTAGCTAAGTCAGGAAGGAAAAATAAAAGATTAATTGTATCAGCTTATATTCAAAAGATATAGCCAATATACTTAGGAATAAAGGAAAATTGTGAAAATTCCCATCGTTGTGTATGTGGGAGAGATTTTTAAATACCCATATGATGTAAGACTACTCTATTCAGTGTACTTATTTTCATAATTTTTGTCGTTGGAGACTAGACCATTTTTTAATGCACATTTGTTATTGTGATTGTAGTTTATGAGTCATAAACACTTGTATTCCAAAATTTACTATATGAAATTACTTTATTCAACTAGTTAAATGTCATCACTTTAGTCGTTGGGGACCATTTTTTGTGCACATTAGCCATTGTGGTTTGTGTTGCATGTTCCAATTCATTAACAGTAATTTACCAAACTAAAAAACGACAATAATGTACAATGTGGTTACTTTCGGAAGATGATCGTAAATGCTTAAGTACAAAATCATTGAATGTATCATTCCCTCAAAAAAGCTTATTGGTATTAGCGTGAGCATCTCTCTCTTCCCTTTATTGGTTTTTGTTGGGGAAAGTGTACCGCGAAGACGACGTCGTGTATGGGGACATCTCACGTGGGAAAAGCCTTGATTCATGCGCCTCTCTTTAAACTTACCTCTTCCTTTTTTTTTTCTTTTTCTACCAATTTTCAAATTATTTTTCCGCCCGGTCGTAGAAACAAAATTTTCCCGCCAGAGTCTTGCCTCGTGATTTTCTTAAACCGTGTGGTCCGGTTATATAGAATGATTTGAGATCATCCTACTTAATTTCAGATTTTTGCTTCAGTTTAGTTTGGAATATATTTAATCTTTATTCGGTTGATGATTTATTAAATCTTTAATTGGGTTGAAATCTGATCAAGGATATATATTATTTAAATGCAAATATCAATTGTAATTATTCTTCGATTTTGTTTCTATTCGAGAATCTGAAGACTTTATTGTAAAAAAATGAGTCGTGCAGTTACAGAAATAGCATTAACTTTCTCTCGAAATAATATTCGTCTCACTTCTCAGTAGGTATTTTGTTTGTTTCTATCCGAAATTCAAAAGTAACATTATAGTTTTATCAAAATCATATTAATAACATATTAGTTGTACCATTGCGTACGGCTTTGTTCGGTGATCACAAACAACTTGTGTAACACAACCATCCATCGATAAGTCTTTTCAACAAATACTTTCTTGGTAAAAAACAGTATGCAACTATGTTTTAAATTGATAACACACAAATAGAATGTTTGGAAAAGTGCACAAAGATTTTTAAATACAAACAAAAACTAAAGTTTATGCTAGTTTAAATTCGATAATATTTGATTCTCCTAACACTATCATGGAGATCTATTTTTTTAATTAGAGTGTGCTGGACCAACCGTATTATAACTGCTAAAATTATTAAAAGGTGTTTAAAACAATATATTCGGAAAAACTTTAACCATAAAAAAATATAATTTCGTCAAAAGAATTGTGAAATGCAAAAAGAAGCTCTGAAAACCTCTGAGATCCCTTTATAATCATCACAGTCACCCAAATACCCAAACAATCTCTCTCTCTCTCACTGTGCTCTCTCGTGGCAGATAATGAGTGAGCTCGATCTCGGAACGAGTCAGAGGATGACGACGGAGTCACACCGCACGACGACGTTTCTTGATTTGCTCCGACGCCAGATGAGCGGTGCCGATCGCACCAGGAGGAAGCGGACTCTTAAAGAACGGCTGAGATTCAACTGCATCGGATGCTGTGGGCCCACATGGGGTCTCCGTCTAACAGCCAACAACAATACTGCCACCACTCTTCACACTCCACCTTCGAGAGATGACGAAATCGAAGGTTCGCAAAGCGAAACCGGGCTCGTTCCCGGGTCGGACGTCGGATCGGGTTCGGGTATGAACCTCGCGACGGCGTTAGAGGCGGAGAGGTATAACCGGGGAGATCCGAATGAGGCGGCGGTCGACATGACGCCGACGAGAGTGTCGTTGATGAGGTTGCTGGATGAGACGGCGGAGAGAGCCGTTGATGACGGAAGAGAGACGGAGATATCAACGGCGTCGATGGGGGCGTTAACGGGTAATGATCCGGTGTGCTGCGTCTGTATGGGAAGAAAGAAAGGCGCGGCGTTTATCCCATGTGGACACACTTTTTGCAGAGTTTGCTCCAGAGAGCTGTGGCTGAACAGAGGCTCGTGTCCTCTTTGCAACCGTCCGATCATCGAGATCCTCGACATCTTTTGAGACGAATCGGACGGCTGAAAGTTCTCGATCGACGTGATTACAGTGAGGTGAGGCGTAGACGCAAAGTTTTTAGTTTTACTACGGTTTGTACTTTCTTTTGTACGTTTCTTTTACGGAGAGAGATGATGTAAATTGGTAAAAGAATACAAGAGATTCTGTTCACAAGGCCCATTAAATCAAATTTAAGCCCAATAAACCTATAATTTGGACGTTTCCTCTCAATCGCGATTTCTCAAAACGCCAGTCAAGATATTTATCGCTTGGTAGCAGATCTCGACCGTTAAAAGACCAAAGTCGTTAGCAAAATAGGCGAAGATCAGAAAACAGCCAGAAAATAGTACACTGCGGAAGTTTCTAACCTATTACATTGGATCATGCCATTTGCATGGCGCTCATTTCGTGGAGAATGAAGATAATAAATAAAACAACTTTCCTACACAATATTTTGTGTCAGTCCCTAAATACTTATTTTCTTTTTTCTGAAGACACAATAAAATGTTTGATTTTTTTTGTTTTTGTTCTTTTCCAAGTCTACGTGCATATTGGAATAATGTGTTTACTTGTTGACTACATTACACTATATATAGACGTCATACATTATTCATTTTATAGTTTTCTTAGCTTACAGTGTACATGAACACATTTAAAGATTTTGTTTGACACATTTCGTACTGTAAATCTAGTAAAACGTATTTTGATGAGCTATACATTGTATCCAAGACATTCAAAAGTTTAAATAAAGCATTAAATCAAATTGTATATACAAATTATTATTATCTGAGCTTGTTTTTTTTTGTAAATTTTTTATAAACAGAATATATGGACATAATAAGAATTTCAAAAATCCCTGACTAAATCCTTTATACCTTTTAAAAATTAGTTAGCAAAAAAATTTGAATAGAATTTTGGATTTCTTACCATAATCAAAACTAGGACCGAAAAATGTATTCGGATTCGAAGATCCGAACTGAACCGATCCGGAAAAATAGTACTAAATTAAATTTGGAATTGGTAAAATACCTGAATGAATGTTAGACTTCGATATCTATAAAAAATTGAATCTAGATTATTCGAACTGAACTGAGAACCGAATGATTATTCGAAATATAATTATATTTTAAAAATATTAATCATATATAGATTAAAAACAACGCAGATACCAAAATTATCAGTTATTACAAGATGAAAATAAACATGTCAAAAATTTACAAATTATATATAATGTTAACCATTTTTGTTTTTTTAAACTTATTTTAGGTCTCCAAACCTCATCCAAATCCGGATAGAACTAAACCAAATTCAATCTAAATATAAAAACATACTCAAACAGATTATATATTACTAATTCTGAACATCCAAAAATCCAAATCATATAAACGAATCCGAAGAGTTACCCGAACAAATTCCCGAATACCCAAACCTAACCAAAACAATTCTCACCTCACAGCATCAGACGACACGACGTTTGAAATTGTCGATTCTCGTCCATCGATCTTACCCATTCATGTGGCAAACATCTAACACGGTTGTACTTGTACATGATGCGTAAGCAAAAGTCTATAATACCCTTTCTGTTTTCGTTTGAATTGGTAAAATGGTGAACGTTTACGTCATTTGCCATTCCGGTGGTAATGGGCTAATGGCTATAAATGTACTCTGTATGGATCTCCTCTTCTTCAGTAGCTTCGAATTTCCTTTCATAGCGAAGAAAACAAAAAATGGCGACGGTACAATTATTCAGCCAATTTCCCTGCAAAACCCGAGTTCCGAGCTCATCGAACTCAAAATCTCTCTCAAAGCGTCCGATTATGGTGCCGATGAACTTTACCAGTAGCCGTCCCGTGTTCTCCGCCGGAGAATTTGCTGTTTCTCGGGCGGATTTCAGAGTCCGAGTCACGTTTTCGGAAGACGAGTGGAGTCCGGAGGACGGGGAGAGAGGATCAGCTGTACTGGTGGCGGAGGAAGCAATTGAATCCGTGGAGGAGACGGAGGTGCTCAAGAGATTGCTGGCGGATTCTCTGTACGGAACGGATCGGGGTTTGAGCGCTTCGAGCGAGACGAGAGCTGAGATCGGAGATCTAATCACGCAGCTTGAGGCGAAGAACCCTACCCCAGCTCCGACGGAAGCTCTCTTCCTTCTCAACGGCAAATGGATCCTCGCGTAAGTTTACCGGTCGAACCGAACCGAGTCGAGTTTCGGGGCTATGATTCGGGTTCATGCATTGAACCGAACGGCAAGATATGTAATTGTGTTCAATTTCTTGGCTCGGTTACGGTTAACCGATTTTCTTTAGAAAAGAGTCGTAGCAGAGATATATAATTTTTGCTGATATCAGTCTGATGGTGAACTCGTCTTCTTGTTATGAAACCACGAACTTCTTTAATTCTGTAAATGTCGTGCTGTTCTTGATACGGTTTTGAGTTTCTTTTGCAGCTATACATCGTTCGTGGGATTGTTCCCGTTGCTTTCACGCGGGATCGTGCCGTTAGTAAAAGTTGATGAGATCTCACAGATCATTGATTCAGACAACTTCACCGTCCAGAACTCTGTCCGTTTCGCTGGTCCTTTAGCTACGACCTCGATTAGCACCAATGCTAAGTTCGAAATCCGTAGTCCGAAACGCGTCCAGGTATATTTCACCACCATCCATCAACCAAATATTCTGATAACCAAACATGTTTTGAAACGATTCAGTAAACGTTTTGGATTCGTTTTGCTTGCAGATTAAGTTCGAGGAAGGCGTAATAGGGACTCCTCAGCTAACGGATTCGATTGAAATCCCGGAGTACGTAGAGGTTCTTGGTCAAAAGATTGATCTTAACCCGATCAAAGGTTTACTTACCTCGGTGCAAGACACAGCCTCGTCTGTGGCTAGAACCATATCAAGCCAACCACCATTGAAATTCTCTTTGCCAGGGGACAATGCACAGTCGTGGCTACTCACGACTTATCTGGACAAGGACATTCGGATCTCTAGAGGAGATGGTGGAAGCGTCTTTGTGCTCATCAAAGAAGGAAGCCCTCTCTTGAACCCTTGAGCATCGCCATAATCTGTCTCTTTCTCTTTTATGCCAAGTACAAGTGTACAACATAAGTGTTGAATAGTGTGCTGTTAGTGGTTTTACCTCTTAATTCGTTTGTATCAACTCGGATGATATGGAAATTAAGAAATAATGTTGTAACGTGCTATATGTACCTTCTTTGCTATGGCCGCCTATATATATAGAGGCCTGAGACGTGTTGTTCAGTTATTTACAAATATACAAATACTAGGTAGTAACTCGCACCATGCGCGGAGGAAAAATGTTTATATAAATATTAATTAAATATAATTTTATAGTCATTTATATAGATATATAATGTGATTTCAACATTTTCAAAATCTTTTAAAATTGTATATTAATAAATGCAAAACAATTAAATCATATATAAGATAACATTGCTAAAAATCAGTTATTTTTCTATCATTATTGATCGAGTAGAAAATTATGGCATATTATTTATATCTGAATTTATTTTTTAATTGATATGAATAGGCATAATTCAACTACTATATGTTTTTTAATTAAATGTGTGGTTACTTATTTTAATCTATTTTAATAATTAAGTTTAGAAACATAATGATTTTTCATTACCATAATTTTATTACTGATTGGTATCAATACAAATCAATGAAATTTATTATAATTTTATTTTAGGAAATTTGAATTATGTTTTAATGTTCCTCATGATTTCATTACCATAATTTTATTTTAGGAAATTTGAATTATGTTTAAATACAATGAAATTTATTATAGTTGTAGTTATATACTATAATATATATATCTGATAATCATGGTAAGTTGAAATAAATTAGTGATTTTTATTTATATTAAAATTGCTTGTAAGTTGCTTTTTAAGAAAAATAATATATACTTTTTATTATATTATAATCTTTAAGAAAAATAATATATAATTTTATTATATTATAAAATTATAATATAATATTAATAAAGTAAAAGTACTTATAAGTTTTATATTAAATAAAGATTAAAGATTTATAATATATATATATAATATAAGATTATGTAAATAAATTATTATGAAGTGATATAGTTATTATTGTAATTCATAAATATAAGTTAAAACGAATAACTATACTGAAATATAATATATATTTTTCAAGTAAAAGTTATTTAATAAACATGATATATATATTAATATAAAATTATTTGATTATATTGGTCAAATACATAATTAAAGTTATATATTTTATGAATGAATAAATAACATGTATTTTAATTAGAGTCTATGAGATATATCATAGTTTTGATTGTGTAATAGTGATAATTAATATAAGTGATCAAATCATATAATAGCATTATATGTAATTAATATAAGTAAGGATGGCACTCTTGTAATAAACACATGAAGTAAAGGTTAGTCTTTTAAAAAGGATCCTCAAATAATATACAGGGGATTTACAAATTATATTCAAATTTAACCATTTTTATTTTTTATCCTTATTTTGGGTAACCGAATCCGATCCAATTCGGATGGAACTAAACCAAATCCAATCCAAATATAAAAAAATACTCGAACAGATGTTATATTACTAAACCTAAATATCCAAAAATCCAAATGATCCAAAGCAATCCCAAGAGATAGCCAAGCAAATACCCGAACACTCCAAACCTAACCAATACAATTCTCACCTCACAGCATCAGACGACACGACGCTAAAAATTGTCGATTCTCGTCTAGGGATGTTATCATGGATAGACCCGACCCGTTTATGTCCGTGTTCATTTATGTCCGTCCGGTTAAGATGTTGTCCATTTATGTCCGTTTAAAGTGTTGTCCGTTTATGTCTGTGTTCGTTTATGTTCGTCTATTTACGTTTGTCCGTTTATGTCCACTTATAAGTTGATTTTTAACTATTTTGTGTATTTCATTTTTAGATGTATTCTGTATATGGTAATGATATTTCATCCAATAAAATTTTAAATAAAAAATTTAAGTGTTTTTATGTGGATTAATTTTTTAAAAATAATACATTTTAATTATCATCGAAAATATAATTCATAATTCATAACAAAAATAAGAAAACATAGTTTATAATTCATAATAAAGTCACAAAAGATAATTCATAACTCAATTCAAATAGAAACCATAATAGAATTCAAACAACAAGAGAAAGATTTTGCAACAATGATTCATCAAACACTTTGAATATTGTGATCTAGAAGACTCTGCTCCTAGCTATTTGAGGTTCTTCTAACATCTTCATTGTTATTGTATAATTTTATAATTTTTATTTTAATACTACAATTTTGAATTCTGTATTTTTTTATAATTTTTTTATAAAATTGTATAATTGTTTTCAATTTTCTTAATTTTTAAAAAAATTTCAAATTTATTTTCAAATTTTATAATTTTTCAGATTTTATAATTTTTTAAAATTTTTATTAAAATTTTTTATAATTTTTTATAATTTTTATAATTTTATAATTTTAAAATTTTTAATAATTTTTCAATTTTAAGAAAATTTTAAAATTTTAATTTTTTATAATTTTCTTAATTTTTATTTTTTTCATACTTGTAATTTTAATAATTTTTTATAATTTTTATAATTTTAATAGTTTTTCTAATTTTTATTTATTTTTAATAATTTTTCTTAAATTTTTTTAAAAATTTTACAATTTTTATATTTTAATGATTTAGTTTTGGTTTCAGATGATGTTTAATGGACTGTCCATTTTAATTTTTTTAAAGTCCATTTATTTATCGGACATAAATGGACTTGTCCCCTTATGTCCATCAAATTTTAAACGGACATAGACATTAAAAAGGCCTAAAATTTTGTGAAGACCGTTTATGTCCAACTAAATTTTGTCCACAACAATCCCTATAATCTCGTCCGTCGATCTTACCCCCCATTCATGTGGCAAACATCTTAGACGGTTGTACATGATCCGTAAGTAAAAGTCTAGTATACCCCTTCTGGTTTCGTTTGAATAGGTAAAGAGGTGAACATTTACGTCATTTGCCATTCCGGTGGTAATGGGCTAATGGCTATAAATGTACCCCTGTATGGATCTCTTCTTCTTCACTCTTTCAAATTTCCCTTCCTAGTAAAGAAACAAAAGATGGCAACGGTACAATTATTCAGCCAATTTCTCTGCAAAACCCGAGTTCCGATCTCATCGAACTCAAAATCCCTCCCAAAGCGTCCGATTATGGTGCCGATGAACGTTATCAGTGGCCGTCCCGTGTTCTCCGCCGGAGAATTCGCCGTTTCTCGGGCGGATTTCAGAGTCCGAGTCACGTTTGCGGAAGACGAGTGGAGTCCGAAAGACGAGTCGAGTCCGGAGGATGGGGAGAGAGGATCAGCTATACTGGTGGCGGAGGAAGCAATTGAGTCCGTGGAGGAGACGGAGGTGCTCAAGAGATTGCTTGCGGATTCTCTGTACGGAACGGATCGTGGTTTGAGCGCTTCGTGCGAGACGAGAGCTGAGATCGGAGATCTAATCTCCCAGCTCGAGTCGAAGAATCCTACCCCAGCTCCGACGGAAGCTCTCTTCCTCCTCAACGGCAAATGGATCCTCGCGTAAGTTTTCCGGTCGATACTCTATGCCTAGACCAACCGAACCGAACCGAGTTTCGGGGCTATGATTCGGTTTCATGCATTGAACCGAACGGCAAGATATGTAATTGTGTGCTGTTCTTGATTTGGTTTTTGAGTTTCTTTTGCAGCTATACATCGTTCGTGGGATTGTTCCCGTTGCTTTCACACGGGATCGTGCCGTTAATAAAAGTTGATGAGGTATCACAGACCATCGATTCAGACAACTTCACCGTCGAGAACTCTGTTCGTTTCGCTGGTCCTTTAGCTACGACCTCGATTAGCACCAATGCTAAGTTCGAAATCCGTAGTCCGAAACGCGTCCAGGTAGATTTCACAATCCAACAAACTTAACATGTGAATGATCAAACATGTTTTGAAACGATTCAGTAAACGTTTTGGATTCGTTGTTCTTGCAGATTAAGTTCGAGGAAGGCGTAATCGGGACTCCTCAGCTGACGGATTCGATTGAAATCCCGGAGTACGTAGAGGTTCTTGGTCAACAGATTGATCTTAAGATTCTTAACCCGATCAAAGGGTTACTTGCCTCGGTGCAAGACACAGCCTCGTCTGTGGCTAGAACCATATCAAGCCAACCACCATTGAAATTCTCGTTGCCAGGGGACAAAGCACAATCGTGGCTACTCACGACTTATCTCGACAAGGACATTCGGATCTCTAGAGGAGATGGTGGAAGCGTCTTCGTGCTCATCAAAGAAGGAAGCCCTCTCTTGAACCCTTGAGCATCGCCATAATTTGTTTCTCTCTCTTTTATGCGAAGTACAACATAAGTGTTGAACAGTGTGCTGTTATAGGTTTTACTTGTTAATCGTTTGTATTAACTCGGATGATATGGAAATTAAGAAATAATAATGTTGTAACTTGCTATGAGTACCTTCTTTGCTATGGCCTCTATATAGACGTGTTGTTCAGTTATTTACAAATATACAAAGATTTAAGAATCTCTTGCTCTTTGGATTTCTTTCTGATAGAAAACATACGCAATGATTTCTAAATCATCACTAAAGGTTATGTGTTATGCAATTATCAAATTTTTAACCTGGAAAAATCTTTGGTTGTGACCTGTCTTACATGATAGAATTGGGCTCTCTATCAGTTAAACATCTGAAAAGAAGGATATAAATAAACAATATAATCGTTGCTGATATTTCGGCCTAAGGAACAGGAGCACGAGGTTAGGCCTAAAGGGACAAGAGCATAAGGCTATTTATTAGTTAGGCCGAATGGGCAAGAGCACGAAGCTATTTATTAGTTAGCCCAAATAGGTAAGAGCACGAGACTACTTATTTTTTCATCTAACTTATGAAATATTGTGTTTTCACAAGGTACCGGCACAAAATTGATTTTCTGAAATACAGATGGTTTACAAGAAAAAATGATCAATATAATCTGTTGCAAAGAAAAAGTCATCTCATCCGATAGCGTCTCAACTTAGTTAAAAAATAAAAAGATATTTATTAAAAAACTACGCAAATATCCTAGAACCGTCCACGTGTACCAGGTTCTGTCTGAACCGGACCGCCTCATTGTAGCCAATAAAGGAAAGGCCCTCAAATTCGATCTCATCGTTTTCCAATATCCCCGGAACAAATTTACTCTCAAACCCTAATCGACGATGATGCTCAGGCAAGCAGCGAAGAAGGCTCTAGGGCTTACCTCACGACAATCAACGCCGTGGTCTGTCGGTATCTTCCGATCCTACCATGAGAACGTCATCGACCACTACGACAACCCTCGCAACGTCGGGTCTTTCGATAAGAACGATCCCAGCGTCGGTACGGGCCTCGTCGGAGCTCCGGCCTGTGGTGATGTCATGAAGCTTCAGATCAAGGTCGATGAGAAGACCGGTCAAATCACCGATGCTCGCTTCAAGACCTTTGGTTGTGGTTCCGCTATCGCGTCTTCATCTGTCGGTATGTTTTATCCTCCCAAATTTTAGCGTCGATTCGAAGTATAGGATTAGAGGATTTTGACGATTTGAGGTACGAGTTCTAATTAGGGGTTTCGTTTAGTTTTGAGGAAATTAGGTTTCAAATTTCGTGCTGTAAATTCCAAATTGATGTGTTCGTACCGTAAATCTGATGTTATGTCTTATGGTTCTGTTCCAATTTCTGTCTGGGTGCAAGTATTGCTATCCTCTGTCTTTCTGGTTCGATTTTGAAGTTTAACGGCTTAGTTATATCTGTAATATGTAGCAGTTTTCTAAAGTTGATTGATTTTTAATTGTTTTCAGCAACTGAGTGGGTGAAAGGAAAAGCTATGGAGGAGGTCCTCACCATCAAGAACACGTAAGGACCGTTTGTGTTATAATCTGTCATTAACATAATATGTATTGAGTTTTTTTCGCTTTGTGTGTTACCTAATTGCTTCACTTTTTGATTGTTGACATACCAATTGATGTGCACTTGGACTGTTAATTTGTATTGAGAAAATCAGTCACTGTACTTTGTTCTTTTTTGGTATGATATTGGTTAATGGTTATGTCATGGAGTTTCTCAATGTTTTTGAAGTCCTAAATTGAATGTGTGCTTTTCTTATCTGTGATGTAATATTGCCAGCGAAATCGCGAAGCATCTTTCTCTCCCACCAGTGAAGCTCCATTGCAGTATGTTGGCGGAGGACGCCATCAAGGCAGCTGTGAAAGACTACAAGGAGAAGCGTGTGAAAACAAACGGAGCTGCAGCAGCTGGAGAAACCGCGCAGGCTTGATCCCTTCTGCTACTGTTTATACCACAGTGTGTATATGATGGTGAGAACAGAGGAGGTGTAGAAGAGGATACGTACAACTTATGGTGGTATTTCCTCTTACGGTTCAAGTCTAAGAAGTATTTTGAATAAACTCTGTTGACAAAAACATCTAAGAAGAATACTTTGCTTCTGCCTTGTAGTTTTTGCTGTTTGATGTTTTTGTAATGGTATTTCCTTTCTTTGGCAGATTTTTATCTATTAAAGACAAGTACACTTTTTTTTCTTTATGTTTTTGATTTCGTTCGAAGTCGTTTCTATGTTTTACCAGTCTACGGATAACGTGGAAATGGCTTTCAAAGAATTGAAACTGGATCAATACCGGCCAAATGTTTACGGTTGCTTTATGACTTTTGGCTGTGTTTGGGGGTTCCTCTGTATTCATTTTCTTGTACCATGTGCTGAATTCGTAAATTGAATTGTGTGCTTTATATATCGACGTCTTTATCTATGTCGATCTCGTGATCTCTACAATATGGTCAAACTAAAAGGGCCATGATTTCAATATGTTTTGGTAGCATACTATAATGTATGCGCGATCGGCATGCTAATAGTTTACAATTTTTTGTTAAATATAAATCTGTAGGAAATAATTTTTAATATGAAAGAGGAGTAATATATGATATCATGGAGCAATCTCAAACAATTTGACTCCCACATAAAAATGAAAAATAATGATAGATTGCATTAAGTTTTATTAAAAAAGAAAGGGTATCATATCAAACATCAAGTTCCATGTTTGAGGATGGAGAGAGAGAGAGATCATGATGGATCATCACATGGTTTCCTCTGAAGCTTGGTCACAGTTATAGTGACAATAACACACAGCGAATGGGTATATCGGGTGGCCTGGAGGTACCTTAGGTACCTGGCATACGCTCTTCACCATTTTGGTACCCCTACTTTCTAAGCAATGTTTCTTGCAGTGGCTCGCGTCATTACAGAACCCTAAGATCTCAAAGCACTCGCCACCTTCCACTACTATCAAACACATTACATACATGTCTTTTTAGATGTCTAGCCAATTTCAATTACATAAATGAATTTTATAGTATATATATATGACTTATGAACCTGTGGGATAATGGAGGAGGAGGGAGAGGAGAAGGAATGCAACAACAACAACTGTGGTAAACCTCAAGCTACCCATCTCTGTGTTTGATCTTCTTGATATTTAATTTGATTATTATTGCTCTGTGTTTTAGGGACATGATCAGTACGTTTTATCTAGTTGTATTTATAGAAACGGAGAGGGAGGGAGGAGGCTGAGATTGACACGTACGTACAACCTTAATTTACATTATTACTATTCTTTAAACTTTTTTTTTTTTCATTTTAAGACTCTCAACGTGATGGTAGCTAGTAGCATGTGGGGTATTATTTTAGAACATAACTCAGGCAATGACTAATTGTTCTTTTTTGCCGGGCAATGATTAGTTATATATATGGTCGAACAAAATGAAAACGTTTCTAATATTATATTATGTAGTAAGTACGTAATAGGTGACTATTGAATGGTACTCGCACATTATATTTTATATAACACTTAGTTATGCTTAATTTTAGTCATTATAACATGGAAATTTTTCGGTAATGCAAATATAACATGAACTATTTTATTCAGTAGTATAATGTAAATATATTTCCAGAAAAAATTCTCTTAGCCATTTTACAAATTCTTCCATAAGTTTTATGGATTTTTTTTCACAAATTCTTAGAATCCTTCATGTATAAGCCTTGTTCATATTTTTCATTGATAATTAATGGCCAATTTTTTATTTTGTTTTATCAAATTCCTATTTGGGAAATTCTAACTCTAATCTAAAATATGACACCGTTTCAACCTCATTGGCGTTTCATCCTCACCACTTTACCAATGTACTCATATTAACATTTGCTTTTGTAAAGAAAATAGAATGAGAAAGAAGGAATAATTGTGTTTTTAAGGGTAAATCTTCCAAAAGAGATGCGGCTGATGAGTGAATTGTGCGACCATACGTGCAAAATTTACTTTTGTTTTTCAGAATCTTTAGATCTTAGATCTAATAGGCACTTGCATGTAGATTACCATTTTTCAACCAATATATATAAGATATGGTTTGCTAACTAATCATTTTTGTTTTAGTCAATGTGATTAATGCAGATGGGTTATTATTTAAACACAAAACTCATCAAGTATATGGTCAAAGAAAATAAAGAAAATTTTAAATACATCTTGATAACTTCATTAATAAAATATATGTAACGCGACCCGCATGCATCCACAATATTGTTGTAGAGATATATGCAAAATATTTTCTAATACTTTAATTATTATCCTGTACAACTTGTATGTAGTCTAACTTATTCCAGGTGTCAAAATGAATTATTAGCTCATGAGCTGATTTAGCCCAGTTAAATTTCCATAAGCTTGAGCTATGTTTTTAGTTCAAAATCTAGTTCATTATAGTTATGTTTCCACAACGCTCGATCCCTATAGGCTATAGCGTTATGGCCTCTTCTTTGTAGCCATAGTAACAGTGACAATAAGGGATGGGAGAGCAGTGAAACTGCTCGCGTGGTCGCTGCATTTGGCACCTTGAGCTTGATAGCCTCCTTGAATTTTATATCTAAAAAACAAATATAAATGAATATTTGTAAAAATCATATAAAACTTGTAATATTACCCCCAATTGAAGAGATTATAATACTTATCACATAAAAGTAACATGAAATATATACTAAATTTGGCCGTTTGATAGGGAAACAAAAAAGTCGTAGCTGCTTAATATATAATAATATGGTTGAAAATATGAAATTTATTGTACATCTCATAAGTTGCATCCCATTGCTGATCTTTATATTCTTCTTGCTTTCTAATTTGATTATTTCTTACGTTCTTTGTGATTTAACTAGCAAAAAGATCCAACACATGCATATACTTGCAAAAAGAAAAGAAAAAAAGGAATTTTTTCTTTTTGATATATAACTTTTCCGGCGAGCCAAGTTTCAGATTTAAATTGCTAACACCTCCTTACAGACATACACGTGTCACAAAGTGACGTCGTTTTCTTTTTCTTTTTTGGAATCTCATGCATGCTTTCTTTTTCAAACACCGACACCATAGCAGCACATACAAGCAGGGCCGAATCTAGAAAATTATTTTCACGGGTGCACTAATATATAAATTATTAAATATTAAATAAAATATTAAAATATATGTAATTAACAAATAAAATATTAAATAAAAATAATACTTTCCAAATATGTTGTACATTTATTTGTTGTTTAATTGGTTCATTATTATTTCATTTGTGATATTTTAAAGTAAGTTTTCAATAAAAAAATTTAGATGATTATTTAGAAAAAACTTCTATTGAATTTTTTATGATGGTGATTTAAAAAAATCGTCAAATTGCATGAAAGATAATAAATAATATAGTTTTTTATATGCTTTTAAATTTTTTTAGTGAAGTAGTCCATAGTTTTTTATTTTAAATGGGTTAAGTTATTTTTAGTAATTGAATATTTTAAGCATAAAAAGATAAAAAATTAATAAACTTTAATGTTTAAGTTATATTTTTTTTAAGTGGGATAAATTATGTTTATCTGGTTAAATATATTTTAGTTTTTTTTTTGGACTTTATCTAATTTTTAATGGATACAAATCCTAAATTAGTATGGGTGCACCTAAAAAAACTAATGACAAATATACACTAGTGTGAAAAAAAATTATGGATGCATGTGCACCCCCTTCTACCATCCTAGCTTCGCCGCCACTGCATACAAGTCCCCGGATTAGTGAAGCTGATGCATTTGCCGTCATGAAAAGTGCCTATGTTCGCCTTCAGGCATCTGTCCTTGCATGTTTCACCGGAGGGATCCGAAGATGAACATATACCGTATGGGAAGGTACACAGATTGATGGGCGGAGGAAAAATTTGAGATTCAACTGCCCCCTACAATAAGAAAAAGAAAGGAATTAACGTGACTATAAGGATACATAGGACTTAAACCATAAAGAATCGTTTTAATCTTTATACTTAACTAGCTTAACAATATGTTATACTCTTTTCTATTTCTTTCTATTATTCATTAGATAGAAAATCTTTGTAATTACCATAAGAGAATTCTACAGAAATAATTGAAACATATTTGAGACGATTCAACCTGTGTACTTTGATCTGATCAATGTGATACTGGACTATAAGATATAGAAGAGACAAACTATTGTAAAATTTTCCTAGTTAATTAGTTCTGTAAACAAAATATTTATTTTGGTTTTACGTACGAACCCGTAGGAGATTGGAGGAGGATGGAGAGACAAACAAAAACTGCAGCAACAACAGCTGTGCTCAATCTTAAGCTCCCCATTGCTCTTCTTTCTTTCTTTGTGATTGATTTAGCCAAAAGGAGGTTTTAATTTATAGCAACTCTGGTGATGTAGAGGGCAGAGAAAGCTGAACAATCACACGAGGTGCTTTCTTCTACATAACGGTGTATAATAATATGTAACGTCAATGCCTTGGACATTGTTATTAGACTGAAGGTGTATTTTTATCATTAATTTTTTACTCGGAACGGACCGAATTAAAATTTAATTTAATTTCCAATTAAGGCACTCCACGGGATCCAAAGTCGCTTATCGTCCTAATTCTCTAGACAAAAATCAAATATTAGTTTTATCTGGTCATACCTCTGTATTCATTCTCTTGTACCACGCGGGGTTCGTCTTGCTTTCCTATTGATGAATAAGAAAGAAAACTAAATGAGGTGTATAATCCGGAAAGATGGTTTTGCAAGAAGTGACGTTCGTTAGCAATTATTCTTAAGAAGAAACAAAAATTCTCAGAATAGATCAAGATTCCAATAGATATGTATTTATGTTGAGATATGTAGTTAATCCAGCAATTATTCTTAAGAAGAAACAAAACACACACACACACACAATGACACAATAGTATAAGTTTTAAAGTGAGGTAGGGAGGGAGAGATGGATCCATCATCACATGGTTTCCGTTGGAGCAGAGTCACAAGTATAAGCGATTGAGAATTTTTTTTCTTTTGTTCTTTCAAATAGTAATTTGTAAACTAACATTTTAATTAGGCATGGGCGTTCGGGTACCCGTTCGGGTTCGGGTCGGGTCCATTCGGGTTTCGGGTTTTCGGGTTTGAAGATTTAGGACCCATTCGGTATTTTAGAATTTCGGTTCGGGTTCGGTTCGGTTCTATTCGGGTTCGGGTCGGGTACCCAAACATTTATAAGAAGAAAATAAAAATTAGTTAAATTTAAATATAATCAATTAAATTTGACAAATATAACTAACAATTTCATATATTCTATTTATTTTTGATATTTTAGTTATTTTTATCTAAAAGTAATTCATATATTTAGATTTATAATTATAATTTAGGATAAATAAGCTATATCAAATCTAAATATTATTAATATTTTAGGTATATAATTGTATTTCGGTTATTTCGGGTACCCATTCGGTTTCCGGTTCGGGTCGGGTTCGGGTTCGGGTTTTCGGATATTGAAATTTAGGACCCGTTCGGGTATTTTACGAATTTCGGTTCGGGTTCGGTTCTACTTTTTCGGTTCGGGTTCGGTTCGGTTTTTCGGGTTCGGTTTTTTTGCCTAGGCCTAATTTTAATTGATAAAATATCAAAACATTTACGTAATTGGTTAAGCAAAACACGTTTATTGTTCAATAGCAAAATTGTAATTTACTAGACAATCGATTGATTGACACATATATCAACTTCACGTATATTAGTTTTTTTTTTTTTTTGATCATCTGATTGGAATATAAAGGAGATGGGTTTAAAAGCCCAAAACAACCATTGTGAAAAACTGAAAATTACAAAAGAGCACAAAGACCCTCCGAATAGAACCATCGAACACTGCAACTCCTAAGAGAAAAACAGAGGTAAAGAAACCGAAAGGCTTCTACACTTGAGACACCTCCCTCGCAACTCCCTAACTAAACCACTAAGATCCCATTCAACTCATCAAGCCAATCTGGAGTGCCTGTAGCCACATAAGATTGACGTAGATGAGGAGAATTAACAGATGTAGCAATCTTAATAGCACTCGAGTTAGAACCAATATCCTCCAAAATAACCCTCCACTCTGCTAACCGATTCAGCTTTCTTTTGATATCCCCCACTTGTGCTCTTAAAGCCGGCCACAGAGAAGGCTTTCTTATAGCTTCGACGAAAGGTTTATCAACCAAACCAAAAACCACTTTGTTTAAGCGATGATGTATCATACACTCAATACTCCACAGAAAAACGTCCAGCCTTGCATCTTCAATACGAGCACAACAAGAGAAAGCTCTGCGACTGTGAAGGATAACGGATCCAAGTTTGTTTCGCAGCACCCATGAAGCCCCTGTAAGTTTCCTAACTTTGCACCAGTAAAACCCAATGTTGCACTTCATCCAATTCCCCTCAGGGGGATTCCACATGGAGCTCCTCTCAGCCCTTCCTTCCGTACTCTGATCCTCTCTTTCTTAATCATAGATTTGAGCCAAAAACCAGTTATTTGCCTCGTCAATTGATGTACGAGTTTTAAACCCTGTTTTCCTACTGCAAGTGCACAGCAAATCGTAGTAGTACTTAGGGGTCGATCCCACGAAGACCAAGTATTACACTATGGTTTTATAAGCTAGATTTAGAGCTAAGACAAATCAATAAGGGGTTGGTTTCGTTGGTAGCAAGAAACTAATCTAAAATCGGAAGTAAAACAATATTAAGCAAGCGTTAGGTCAAGGAATTTCGCAGGCAATTCAGAGCAACGGATCAAACAACTATTCAGACAATGATTAAGCACAAGTCTAGAACTCAAACATAAAGATAATATCAATCCATTCTCGTGGCATCAATAACTTTATCTAACAACCTAAAATCCTAACTCTCGTTGGTTTTAGAAAATCGCAGACAAGCTTTAAAAATAGGTTTGATATGTTCACAATTCTCCAATACATCTACTCTCGCAGGTAATGAATAAATTGCTCACCAATGTTTCTTCTAGTAACCTAGCAACTCTCGCTGTTTAAGCTAACCTAATATCATGAAATCAAGTGATCAAATCGATCCAAGCATTAAGAACAACAAGGGTGAAGACATCGATTTATAAGCCTATTTGTGTTTAACCCTAAAGCTCATGAATTCCTTTGAAAACCTTAACCTAACTAAGAGATCTACTCAAGCATAATGAAAGAAGAAAGCAAAACAATAAAATAAAAAGACTGCATATCGATAATAAAATAAAAGAATAGGATTCAGAAATCTTCTCCAGATGTTGCAGAGATTCTTCTCCCAAAAATAATACAAAGCTCCTTAGAGAATAGGAAAACTAGAGATAAAAGGGAAAAGATGTAGAATGAGATAAAAGATGATTCAAAAACCTAAAACTAAGGGGAATATATATATATGGGTCATCATAGGCGGCTGGTCCTCTTATTTTCGTGATTAGGATTATGTCAAATCGGCCTCCCCTTTATTTACTCCGTCCGTGCGAAAATCGGGAGCAGGTGCTCGCCGGGTGCCGAGCACATGCTCGGGGGTAAAATGGTAATTTTTCATAGATTCGCCTTCTTTTCTTCAGTTCTGATTCTTTTCCATTTCAAAGGTTCCAAATGCTCCAAACTCAAATTTCAGCTCCAAAGCTACCTAAAACTCATAATACACACTCAAAAACTCTAGAAAACAATTAGATAAAAAGGGTTAGCAAAGGTAAAAATCCCAACATATCATCAATCCCCACTTGTAGCGTTTCCAAAGGATTTAGAGGAGTACTTTCAAACAAAAACTTGTTTCTCCTTTTCCAAATGTTCCATATCATCCATGGCCATCCACGTTTAAGCTCTTTAGGCAAATCCCTGAATTTGCCTATTTTTAAAAAATGATTGAAGTTTGCGTAGATAGAGTCACCATAAAAACCCGCGGCTGGCATATGAACATTGGCCAGAGCCCATACCTGTCTCGCAAAATTACAAGTAAAGAGAACGTGATTGATAGATTCACCTTGGGTTCCAAAAGTCTGGCATCTACCGTCTACCTTCAGCCCACGTGATTCCAAACCTTCTTCCACTGGAAGCGCATTAGATAAAGACTTCCATAGGAAGGTTTTAATCTTTGGCTCTGTTAAGATCTTCCAAGCTTGACTCTTGAGTTCATTTAGCGAGGGCAAAGCTTCAGCTCTTAAAAGCAAAACCGATTTTGCTTGTTGCGTAGCTAGCCAATAAGCCGATTTGACAGAGAAATTACCACTCTTATTATCCCTCCATGTCCAAGAATCTTTTTCACCTTTTGCCACTTTAATCTTTACTATCTGCTCCACATCACTGGGGTAAAAAAGCTCCTCCAAGACCGTTCTATCCCAGTTTTTTTGTCTCTGGTGATATCAGAACTTTCACCGTTTGGAGAACATCGAAAGTGATGTTCTTTCTCCATGGTGCTCTTCGCACACCTTCAGAATCCTTCATCCATGGGTCAATCCAAAGATTGATCTCTTCACCATTTCCAACTTGAACCTCTATCCCTTGGACCATCAGTTCTCTCCCATTCAAGATGCTCTTCCAAGCGAAAGAAGGTCTGCTACCAATTATTGCTCTTCTAAAATCTCCATTATAGAAATAACGACTTTTTAGCAGCCTCGACACCAGAGATGTGGGATCAATTAGAATTCGCCAAGCCTGTTTGGCTAGCAGAGCTTGATTAAATTTCTCTAGATCTTTGAAGCCAACTTCACCTAAAGCCTTTGGAAGTCACATCGATTCCCAACTGACCCAGGAGATCTTGTTTTTATTCTCTGATGAACTCCACCAATACTGTGTCGTTGCCGAAATGAGATTCTGGCAGACCGTCTTTGGGAGTTTGAAGCAACTCATGGCATATATTGGCATGGCCAGTGCCACCGCTTTTAGGAGAACTTCTTTGCCTCCCTGGGATAAGGTTTTTGCGAACCAACCTTGAGTTCTAGCTTTGAGCTTGTCTTTGATATAATTGAAAAGGGCTACTTTCGATCCACTGAAACATTCCGGCAGCCCTAAGTAGGTACCTGCTCCACCCTCTCCGAAAATCTGAAAAATCTCTTGGATTTCCTTTCTTAGATTACCAGGAACTTGATCTCCAAACGTAATAGAAGACTTGCTCACATTCACCTCTTGTCCTGTGGCCTTTCCATACCGTTCCAAAATTGATTTTAGAACTCTACTTTGCTCAACAGTAGCCTTGCAAAGGAACAGACTGTCGTCTGCAAATAACAAATGATTCACAGAAGGCCCTTCATCTCCAAAGCTAATGTCATTAAGTAACCCCGCTCTTTCTGCTCTATTAAGCAAGTGCGATAGCCCTTCAGTACAAAGAACAAAGAGAAAAGGCGATAGGGGATCCCCTTGCCTCAAACCTCTTTGCGGCAGTACCAGACCTTGAGGTTGATCGTTAATTAATACCGAGTAAGTCACCATAGACAAGCAAGCCATAGTCCAATCCACCCATTTGATATGGAACCCTAAAGCAATGAGCAAAGAGCGAACATAGCTCCACTCAACCCTATCAAACGCCTTGGACATATCAGATTTGATAGCCATGGAATCTTTCGCAATATCCGGATGAGTTCTTAGACCATGAACTAGCTCATGAGCTACAATGATATTATCAGAAATAAGACGCTCAGAAACGAAGGCAGATTGGGATTCTGATACCAGCAATGGAAGGAATGGTTGGAGTCTTCGCACCATCACCTTGAAAATGACTTTGTACAAGACTGAGCAGAGGCTTATCGGCCTCAAATTAGCCATTTCCACCGGATTGTCAATTTTTGGGATTAAACAAATATGAGTAAAGTTCCACTCAGACGACATAATACCAGAATGGAAAAAATCCTGAACTTCCTTTGTAACTTGATCGCCAATGTCTCCCCAGTAGTGTTGAAAGAAAAAGCTCGATATACCATCGGGGCCTGGCGCACTCGCTCCCTTAACTGAGAAAACTGCTTCTTTCACCTCCTCCTTTGATATTTCTCTAATCAGATCTCTGTTCATATCCGCAGTAACTCTCGCTTCAAAGCCATGAAAGAAATTGGCAAAACTAACAGGGTTCGAAGAAGAGAATAACTTGTTAAAGTAATCGGTAGCCACCTGACCTTTTGCTGCTTCAGAGCGTTGGAAGGATCCTTTTTCATCAAGTAACTTTTCAATCCTTTTCCTTGATCGTTTGTACTTCACATAGGCATGAAAAAATCTGGTATTTTTATCTCCACCCTTCAACCAAAACTCTCGGCTTCTCTGTCTCCAATAAGACTCTTCATCTTTGTAGGCCCGAATTAGCTCTTTCTTTAGGAACTCCATGTGCTTGAATCTGGGCATCATAGAAGATTGTTCAAGTTCTAGAGCACCTTCAATTTGCGAGATCTTGTCTTTAGCATTCAGATTATGATTTTTCTTCCATTTGCTCAACGACTTCCTACACGCTCGTATATTAGTTTCTGGTGTAAGCATTTTTCTATGGAATAATATTTTTGTTCTCTTAATTTTTTTATTCTCTTTAATTAGTATGAACATCAACCAAGAGATAATGAGGGTTTGAATTCAAAATAGTAATAAAATGATGTAACATTAGATCAATTGAATACAAAGGGTGTTTATTGAACTTAATTACTTGAAATCAATTTTACCATTGCCATTGCGATGTACCCCGCTTGGTTTATCATACTTGGTTTCTTGGAACCGTAAGTGGAACGTGTATTTTTGTGCATAACTTTTCCAGGAAATATCTCCAACCAGTCAAGCTCCATTGCAGTATCTTACACCATGATGTTCAGATGATGATGGAAACAAACACGTCGAAAAAGATGAAAACTAAAAGTTAATTAAAAAATTTGGGTTACTCCGATATTATTAAAAGGTATTTTGAGGCCTTTAAAGAAGCAGATTGAAGGATATTCACTTTAATCAAGCTACTATTTCAAAGAGTGGCACATTTTGGTGTGATGCCTCCATCATCACTTATGAAAAAGATATCCAATCCCTAAGTTGTTTAAACAACTTTAGTTTCTCTTTTGTGCCTCGGCAGTTTCTGGAGCAAGTAGATCACTTAGCCAACACAGGCTATGACATGCAAAATACGTGGAACCTGTCCCGTACTAATGTTTTACCATTTTTTTTCTCCCTTTTTTCCGCAATGAGTACAACATGATACGAGACATAATAAATGAATGGAAACAGTTCAGCTCATGTATTGTACGTTTCACCCATTCCGATAGGCTATACACTTCAAGCTCGTATGGAGACAAAGATTTACACATGTTTGGTTCGAAACGTGATTGTCTCGAGTTAGTCCGGATTATTACTCAAGGTGAAAACTATCATGAGAAAATTTTGTTATATGGTTAAATTATGGCATTGTCCGAAAAATCATTAAAAGATCTTTTGAATTATTTTCAAAAGAATCCGGGGAAAACTAAAAAATATCTTAAAGGTATGAGGATCGAATAACAAACTTTCCTGCATTCTCGGTCTTGCATCAGTTCCTTTTCTATCCTCTTCACGCTTTTGAAAAATAAAAACCCGCCACTGAACGTCAGGCTTCCACGTGTCTCTCACCGGTGCTCTGTTTCCGATCGTCGGAGACGTCAACGTGACTGCATTTTAGGGATTCGTCTTTCTGATTGCATCGTTAAAAACTGCTTTACTTAACAATTTACGCTGTTATTTTTTCTCATTGCAGACAAATTTTGGTCCTCACAGACGAAAAGAAGTTGTGTGTATTATAAAGTATGATTTGAGTAAAGTCTTCCATTGAATATTGAGTTTTCTGCAATGAGAGTAACTCTGTTTTTCTTTTTTTCTTTTTGCGTTGTGCCATATTTTTGAACTTGGCAGGTTTCTTGAAAGCAAAGCAACGTGGAGGCACTTAGGCAAAATGGTGAAGGAGTAAAGTAGGCAGTGTGATTCTTCTTTATGGGATCTTAAAGACATATCTCGTATTACAGAGGACAAACAGGTCGGTTACAATTGTCTTTCACTTTGTCCTGTCTTTTTTTTTTTTTTTCCCGAAGCTAACCATGTGATTGCCTCAAAAGCCAAATTAAGAATATATGATCAATCTAAATGAATACTATACCGAAGATGACTACACGAATAGAGAAATATATCGCCTTTTCCGCCTAAAAAACTGGTCCCGTGGTATTTTTCAACCGGAATCTAATTCCTCTCATCTCATAATTTTTTTTGTTCTGCTTCAAATACCCGCTAGTCAAATGTTTATAAGTACACACAAAATCCTCTTCAAGTCTGTGGAAATGAAGCTTTTAGAATGTTCTCTTAATCTCAGAGTTTAAAGTTGCTAATGAGAGATATTTTGGGACCCTCAATAGTGTAAAAGCTACGTTTTGCATCATTCTGAGACTCAACCATTACCTTTAACTCTCTCTCTTTTGTGGCCCCCCCATCAATCACACTTCATTACCTTATCTTCCAAAACATAAAATCAACTAATTTTCTTTACCTTATTTATTGTGACTGATCCTCCACAATACAAAAAACTTTGTTCCCCACAAAAGCTTCCCCTATCTCACTTCTTAACAAGAGGACCACCACCACCACGTACGGTTTGCACCATACACACCACAAACTCCCTCTTCATTGCAATTATTATATCATCCACCAAAACGTACGTCTTCTCTTTCTCTCTCCCTTTCATGTTCTTAAGTTTACAAATACAATTTTTTTTTTTGTTTGTTCAGGGTGAATATAATGGAGCTCAAGTACGCAGCGTCTCACTGCGACTTATCTTCAGACATGAAGCAGCACCGGCGTCTTCATCTTCTTCGAGGAAAAGGAAGAGATGAAGAGTATGATGCTTCTTCTCTCAGCTTGAACAACCTCTCAAAGCTTATTCTTCCTCCACTTGGTGTTGCAAGCTACAACCAGAATCACATCATTTCTAGTGGATGGATCATCTCGCCCATGGACTCAAGATACAGGTACAACAATGAATCCATATTCATATTCATCATTCTCTCTGTGGAACAAAGCAACATAGAATATTACCTGGAAAACGCATTATTTTATATCTCTTTGCGTGACACACAACAAATATACTGAGTTAATGGAAGTTGAATGAGGCTCTGGTGGTCATGATGCAAATGATCTTGTAGTAAGCAAACTCTCAGAGACTCTTGTTTGTCTTCAAAGAAGTGATTATGTGTGATTGATTCAGGTGGTGGGAATCATTTATGGTGCTTTTGGTTGCATACTCTGCGTGGGTTTACCCCTTTGAAGTCGCATTTCTGAATTCCTCACCAAAGAGAAACCTCTGTATCGCAGACAACATCGTAGACTTGTTCTTCGCTGTTGACATTGTCTTGACGTTTTTCGTTGCTTACATAGACCAAAGAACACAGCTTCTTGTCCGTGAACCCAAACAGATCGCAGTGAGGTCAGTATTTGTCGTTCATGATATTTTAGTGTCAGCCTTGATTAGTTTTTTACTCCATGAAAAGATCTGATTTTTTTTTAAAAAAGGTGGAAGACGACAAGGTTTAGGTGACAGTTGTGCCCACACCATGTGATTCTTTATTTTCTTCCATTAACAGTTAGATAAATTGCTGATTATGGAAAGAACAGAAAGATTCCATTTATAATATTCGGTAAACAGAAAGCTTTTGTAATAATTGTGTAGGTACTCGCTAAAAAAATTGCTATTTTAATATCTGATTAAAGGTACCTCTCTACGTGGTTCTTGATGGATGTTGCATCAACTATACCATTTGATGCAATCGGATACTTGCTCACTGGCACAGGCAAGTTGAATCTCACTTGTAATCTCCTCGGATTGCTCAGATTTTGGCGACTCCGACGCGTCAAACACCTCTTCACAAGGTACGCCCCTATTATGACACCATGTCATGTCTCTGATCAAACCGTTTTTGAGAAAGTACAAGAGATTTCACTTTTGTGTCATTTCAGACTCGAGAAGGACATAAGGTTCTGCTACTTCTGGATTCGCTGCATTCGACTTCTATGCGTGAGTAAAGACATTATAAGTTGAAAAAACAAAACCATATCTCTAGATATTGTAGTTGCAGAACATGATGAGGTTTGAGTATTTTTTACAGGTGACATTGTTTCTTGTGCATTGTGCTGGATGCATTTATTACCTACTAGCAGACAGATATCCACACGGAAAGACATGGATCGACGCGATCCCTAGTATCAGAGACAAAAGTTTTTCCATCAAGTACATTGCAGCCATTTATTGGTCTATCACAACAATGACAACTGTGGGATATGGAGATCTCCATGCAAGCAACACTATTGAGATGGTTTTCATTACAGTCTACATGTTATTCAATCTCGGCCTCACCGCTTATCTTATTGGTAACATGACTAACTTGGTCGTGGAAGGGACTCGTCGTACCATGGAATTTGTGAGTCTGATCAAGCTCTGATCACTCTTTAGTTTCACAGAAGGTTTCCTATTTTTTCTTTGTATTGTTTACTTAGGGAACTTGTTGTTGTGGTGGTGCAGAGGAATAGCATTCAAGCAGCGTCGAACTTTGTTAACAGAAACCGATTGCCTCCGAGGTTGAAAGACCAGATATTGGCTTACATGTGTCTGAGGTTTAAAGCAGAGAGCTTGAATCAGCAGCATCTTATTGACCAGCTCCCAAAATCTATCCACAAAAGCATTTGTCAACATCTTTTTCTTCCATCTGTGGAGAAAGTTTACCTCTTCAAAGGCATCTCCAGAGAGATACTTCTTCTCCTGGTGAGTTATAGAAACAAAACTAATTCGGATTGGTGGATCATAAGATGAGTTCTCTAAACAAAGTATCTTTTTGTGTTGATATGTGTATTAGGTTTCAAAGATGAAGGCTGAGTATATACCACCAAGAGAGGATGTCATTATGCAGAACGAAGCGCCCGAAGATGTTTACATAATTGTCTCTGGAGAAGTTGAGATCATCGACTCAGAGATGGAGAGAGATAGCGTGTTAGGCACTCTAAGATGTGGAGACATATTTGGAGAAGTTGGAGCTCTTTGTTGCAGACCTCAAAGCTACACTTTTCAAACTAAGTCTCTTTCACAGCTTCTCCGTCTCAAAACATCTTTCCTTATTGAGACAATGCAGCTTAAACAACAAGATAATGCCACAATGCTCAAGAACTTCCTGCAGCAACACAAAAAGCTGAACGATTTAGACATTGGTGATCTAAGGGCACAACAAAATGGAGAAAACGATGACGTTCGACCGAACATTGCATCAAATCTTATCACTGTTGTATCCACCGGCAACGCAGCTCTTCTTGATGAGCTTCTCAAGGCTAAGTTAAGCCCTGACATTACAGACTCCAAAGGAAAAACTCCATTGGTAAATATTTTGCTTTCACCAAAAAGCCAATTTAAAACCAATACTCTTCATCAGTCGATAATTTGTCTTATATTATTGTTTCAGCATGTAGCAGCTTCTAAAGGATATGAAGACTGTGTTTTAGTACTCCTTAAGCACGGATGCAACATTCACATAAGAGGTAAACACATCATATAATCAAGAACCGTATTATATTTATGTTTCACATATATGGTTTAACCACAGTTTTTTAAAAAATAACTTGCAGATGTGAGTGGTAATACGGCTCTGTGGGAAGCAATCTCAAGGAAACATTATTCGATATTCAGAATCCTGTATCATTTCGCAGCCATATCTGATCCACACGTAGCTGGAGATCTTCTATGTGAAGCAGTGAGACAGAACAGCGTAGAAGTAACGAAAGATCTTCTGAAACAGGGGATCAATGTTGACACAGAGGACCACCATGGCTTCACAGCTTTGCAGGTCGCTATGGCGGAGAATCAAATGGATATGGTGAATCTCTTGACTATGAACGGTGCAGATGTGGTTGGTGTGAACACACATGAGTTCACACCATTGGAGAAGTTAAGAGTCGTGGAAAAAGAAGAAAGAGTAAGTATTTTCAGAGGACATCCATTGGAGAGGGAAGCAAGAAGCTGCAATGAAGCTGGGAAGCTTATTCTGCTTCCTCCTTCACTTGATGATCTCAAGAAGATTGCAGGTAAACACACAAATTACATACCGGTTATGCTGAGAAACCAAAGAACAGAGACTCGGTTTAGTTTCTGTCCTTTTATTTTGTCATCTATGGCCGGTTCTGGTTTAATATGCTGACCGGGTTTGTTTTCTTTTGTTTTTTCCTTTTTTAACATGGTTCGTTTTTGTGCATAAAACAGAAGAAAAGTTTGGGTTTGACGGAAGTGAGACGATGGTGACGAATGAAGATGGAGCTGAGATTGACAGTATTGAAGTGATTAGAGACAATGACAAGCTTTACTTTGTGGAAAATAACATAATTTAGAAAACGAAAGAAAGTATGAGGTAACAAGAAAAGAAAAAAAATGTTGTAATTTCTAAGTGAAATTTATAAGCGTCCATTTGAGATGTGAAAAAATATTATTGCTGGAGAAAGTATAAGAAATCATATATTACATATTAAAAAAAAGGAGAGAAAAAGTGATCTGGTAAACAAGTCCCCTTGTAAAACTAGTTGACAATTGACACAAAAAAAAAACTAGTTGACAAACGAAGGTCGTGAATAAACATAAATTAAAAAAACAACATAAATTTACCACAAAAAAAAAGGAAATTGAAATTGAGTTAAAAAAAAAAAAAACTTTATTGAAACCTAATTTACTGTACTAACTTTTCAACAATGTTTAGTTTCTTTCATAAATGAAAATGTGACGTGACTGTCGTAGTACCAGTATCACATGCTATGGCTACGGTTCGAATTTTAGTTGTATTATTGAATTTTAATTTATTTGGGAACATCTTTTTGAGGTTGTACACGTTGGTTTGTTTGGAAGGGAAGAGAATTATTATTATTCCTGGTAATTTGTATTATGGAATATAGTCGTTGAATTGAAGAGAATGATCACGTGATCTTCACTTGAGTTCATGATACTTTGTCAATGACTCCATAAAATGATACGACTTTTAGTATCACCACTTGAAGTTTGGACACAACTCCACAACCATACCTTACATTTAAAGTAAATTAGCTTCAGTTTATCCCACATTGTAATACAAATATAGATAAACAACAAAACATCATTAGTTTAATGCCCCTTAACACTTTTTTTTTATTCACTGTTTTGTTGGAATTTTTAATATCGCAAAACTTAACTTAGGTCAGGTGGCGTGAAAAATTCGAGATGAACATTACATTCATGATATTATTTAAATATAGAAACTGAAAAGAGAATGAAAATGAAAACGAATATGAATTACATATATACGTTTGATTGAGCTGAATTATTTTCTCTGAATTAGATAAGTATGTAATAATAAAGTATTTTTTTCTGAGATGATTGAGTATAAAATTGGCCAATAACAAAGAACCAAGATAACATTCAAACTATATCTTTAGAATTGTGATTAGTTTGACAAATACAACTCGTTGACAATATAAATTAAACAAGAATCCATGAACATGCTGTGTAAGGACCTACAAAGAAAAGCCTTCTTCGTTTATTTATACATGGCCCCGTCGATCACCAAATTTTAGTTCCGTTTAGTCTTTTGTCAATTATCCAAATAAAGTTATAAGCAAATGTCTTTTGGAAACTCTGATTATATCAAAGATAAAAACTTAGTGTTATAAGGTTTTTTATAGATTGCTCGTAAGTGGTAACATGGAACATGGTGGCAGTGTACGGATGGGGAAATGGGAAAACCTCAGGTACCAAATCTATGTAACGTCGAAGTTGCGTGCAGAGGAGAGAGAGGGTTAAGGGTATTTATGACATTTCTCGATGAGAGACCCCACGTCATTAAATGAGTGTGAGATAATGTTATCCCGTCACATGGCCTTACATTATCTATGTCTGTTTCCAAACATAAACGAACCAACAAATTCTCTTCGCTATTATTTCTATCCTTTTTTTTATTGCCAGCAGATTTTTAATTTATTAATTATCTTTTATGGCTGATCTTTAAAATCAACTGTATAAATTCGGTTCGCTGAGTTTGTTAGATATTTTTTCTTAAATGTTTGTTTTTTATTTTTAACGCAAAACATAGTGATAGTTTAATGAGCTAGTTAAATTCACAGCCACTGGTGCGCAAAAAGTGTTTAATACGTGTGGGTCCCACTGGATCACGTCCCATTCTTAATTATTTGTTTCCATCTGTTAATGGGCCTCGTTCTGGCCCATTTACTTCTTCTGGCTGCCTTTTATCGCCACTATTTTGTATTTTCATAATACTTTGTGGCTTATTAAATTTATATATTTGGTGTCGTAGACATAACTTGTCAAGGTTGACAAAAGAAAAAAAAAAAAAAAATAGAAGTTGGCAAGACAAAAGAACATAACAGAACAAAAGAATAAAATTATTCATGAACTAGAAGATAATATCGAACTTAAAAGTATAATATAACATAATCTTGATAGATTTTAAAATCTGGTGGAGGTTAAAAAGTCGATTTATTAAATGTATACTCTGCATTGAATGAATTTCTCATGTTGATCGTTCATTCTTGATAAAATCACGCAATGAAACAATTTGACTTGGTAAACAATAATTTAAACATTGATCTTGTCGGTCTTTTCGGGAAAAAATCGGGTGAAACCTGATAACAAGAGAAAGGCTTGTAGATTTTTTGTTAAAGATAGGATTGTACATACGTATTGGAATGTATATAGTCTGCGTATACGTCGGTAACTTGGTGGTTGAATCTACGATTGACAAAACTCTTAGGTACTTTCTTCGTAGTTGTTAAAGAATACACCCTAAGTATCTATCTTGCTATTTTATTTTCCACGAAATGCGGTCGAGGAATGTGGTTTGTTCCTCTAATTATCTTAGTCAAATTAAAGTAATGATTGAAAATCACATGATGGATACATAATTAAAATTTTGAACTTGATATCACTAGCATCACAATGACATCATATTTGAAGAAAAAGCTAATAACAAAATAAGATGAAATGTAAAATGAAATGACTGTGGGTGCAGAGCCGTGCCTATGTATAAAAATTAGAAACACTCGTCTACGTCTAAACATTTTTTCCTTCTATTTTTTATAAACACTGCCTACGTCTAGTTTTGTAAATAATTTTTTTTAATAGATTATTTAAACTTTTTCAGCTATGATATAAAGTTATTTGTATTGAACAAGTTTAAAATTCAAATTAGTAGTTCAGAGATTGAAACTAAATAAATGATAAATGTACGTATGAGTAAAACAAAAAATCTCAACATCTTCAATAAATTTTGTTTTTGTTACTTAAGAATCGCTTACGGCCTCTAAAGTAATAGGCACGGCTCTGTGTGGGTGTTAGGGTAATGATACTTGCAGAAGATTTTAAACATGAAAAAGGGTCAGCTTCAGTTTACAGATTACAGTCTTGTAACCCAATTTTGAACTTGATATCACCAGCATCACAATGACATCATATTTGAATAAAAAAGCTAATAACAAAATAAGATGAAATGTAAAATGAAATGACTTGTGGGTGTTAGGGTAATGATATTTGCAGAAGATTTTAAACATGAAAAAGGGTCAGCTTCAGTTTATAGATTACATTCTTGTAACACATAAAGTTTACCTTTCGTTTGCCATTTTCTCGAGAAACATTAATCAAGAAACGGAAAAAATATCAAGTTCCGAGGGGTCCAGGAATAAATTTGAGTGGGATTAATATTCTCCATCTCGTTTTGATGCCTTCCAGATAGCGCTGGACCTTTTAACCGAAAATCGAACCGAATCGAACCGAAATAACCGAAATCGAATCGAACCGAATTTTATGATTAACCGAACGTTTACTAAATCTCTATAACCGAAAAAACCGAACCGAAACCGAACCGAACCGAACCGAATGGATAACCGAACGGATAACCGAATATCCGAAATATTATTTATATTTATATTTAAAATAACTAAATAATTAAAATTAACCAAATAGTAAAAAAATCGAATTATCCAAAATTATCTAAATGTTTTTATCCAAAATATCCGAAATTATCTGAATTATCCGATATTATCCGAAGTTATCCGGTTTTTTTATCCAAATTATCCAAAAAATATAAGAAAAACCGGAACCGAAGCCGAAATAACCGAACCGAAACCGAACCGAACCGAATTTTATGAGTAACCGAACGGTTACTAAATCTCTATAACCGAAAAAACCGAAAACCGAAAAACCGAACCGAAACCGAACCGAATTTTATGATTAACCGAACGGTTACTAAATATCTATAACCGAAAAAACTGAAAACCGAAAAAACCGAACCGAACCGAACCGAAACCGAACGCCCAGGGCTTCCACATATATGTGCATGTTTAAACAAAATTGAAAAAAAAAAATATAAGAGAAGCGAAATGCAATCCGAAGGATAAGTTAACACATAAAACAACAACAATACGAATGATATCCCATTTCTTTTCAAAATAGAGTGTTTGTAATGGAAAAGTGTAAATAAAATTATAAATCTTCGTCTCGAAAACTTTTTTCACCCTTTAGATATGTTATTATGTTTACTTATAACTCTCCAAACAACCAATTTTAGTTTAGTTATATACTTTTATATGCTAGAAGAGTCTTATCATGAGCTGGATTTTGATTAAGGATTTGGCAATCTACATACGAAAACCTATTATTTGGTTAGCTTGTCTCTTGAAACATAGAAGTGATTCATATATTTATAGTACTTACTTAAAATCAAGTTAGGTGAGGAGAGTTAATGAGTTGGGTCGTTTATAGATGGAGAGGACACATAAAGCTTCGAGGATTTTGAAGATTAATTACTAAAGGTGAACTAACAAGTAAAAAAATAACATGTGTTGCAAAGGAAAAACCCATAGGAAAAAGGACAAATGTGCATGACGATTTCTCTGATAATATAGTAGAGATATACAGTGAGATTATATACATGTATTCATGTGATTATATTACAAACTATATAGTTAAAATGACCATTATCCCAACTGGAGTAATCACATATGCTACTCCAGTGTAGTAAAAACTTACGCGTTTGGTGAAATTTTGTTTGAAAATGAGGCTAATATATCCATGTTGATGAAAAAGAAATAGGTCGTTCAATATTTTAACAAATATAAAATTAAACGGATTAGAGATATTTTTCCAATTATAAACAAAATCCCATCAACTTTTTATATTAATAAAACAAGCAATCTAAAAGAAAAAGGAAAAATATAATTTGGTACATTGAGTTTCCGTCATTTATGTACTCTGCATATAAGGTCACATTGCACCTGCTCAGTATTGTCTCTCTCTATAAACATTTCATTAATTTGATTATCAACCATACAAGTCCCTCCACTCTCTCTCTCTCTCTCTCTCTCTCTCTCTCTCTCTCTCTGCAACATGGATAGTCCGACGAGCATACGCAGTAAACCACCACCGGAGACTCTCTCCCCGTGCGGTAGCCAACGACGGAGGAGTAGCTGTGACTCCAACTCACCGGAATTCGAGTTCTGGCGTCTAACCAACTCTTCGTTTCTTCAAACCGAGTCAGATCTTCTTTCCGCCGACGAGCTTTTTCACGACGGCGTTCTACTCCCCCTTGACCTCCTCTCCATCAAACCCGAGCCTCAACCCGACCCGAGTGCTTCTGAATGCGACCCGGATCCATCTCCTTCGACCGATGCTTTGGTTACAGAGCAAAAAACCGAACCCGAACCCGGTTTAGGATCCGAGCTGACCCGGGAACCGACGGTTTCGAAGCGGTGGAGGGATATATTCAAGAAGAGCGAAAATAAACCGGCCGGGAAGAAAGAGAAGGTGAAAGAGAACAAGAAGAAGGAGAAGAAGTCCGGGTCGGGTCCGGGTCCTGGTTCTGGCTCAGGAGCTGAGCTGAATATCAACATTTGGCCGTTTTCAAGAAGCAGATCCGCTGGGAACAACGTGACCCGACCCAGAATGTCGTTTGGAACTCCGGCGACCCGGAAAGTCAGCAGCGCGCCGTGTTCCCGGAGCAACTCCACCGGCGAATCAAAGTCGAGGAAATGGCCGAGCAGCCCCGGTCGTAACGGCGTGCATCTTGGTCGGAACAGTCCGGTCTGGCAAGTCCGGCGAGGAAGTGGAGCTCCGACCGGGAAAACGGTGTCGGAGCCGGTGGTCCGGGTCGTGTGTAAAAGGGAAATTCCCGAGGCGCGTAGGGGCAAAACTGGAATCGAGAGCAATAAAGCAAAAGTCATAAACTTGAACGTGCCTATGTGCATCGGTTATCGGAGCCGGTTAAGCTGCAGAAACGACGAGAGTGGAAGTAGTAACATTGGGACTGACGATAATATCGCCAATGTTAACAATCCTAATCCTAATGGTTTATTTGGCTTTCGTAATCTTTTCATTAAGAAAGTTCATTGACTTTTTTTGTTTGTATTATAGTAATCTTTTGAAAGGGTCGATTTGTCAAACCCCTCTTAATAGTCTCAAGGGTCCAGTTTTATTTTTTAATTTGCTACTTTTGCTGTTAGTACGATGTGTGGATTTGGGCAGATTTTCGTGTTTGCTTATATATCATGTAAATTGAGAAACGCATTTTATATGTTTAATTAATGTAACTATTTTCTCATCTTTATCGGTTGGTTTCGTGATCAAGTAAATTACATTATATTTACAGATATTACCTGTTACAAAACTACTAATTTACTGAAAGTGAAGGGTCTTTGCTAAAATTCCAATCGTATAATGAGGAAACAAAATCATCAATTTTAATTCACTTAAAAAAGGTGTTGCGTAACACCGGTCATATAATTATTTTAATCAAAATTACTATATGAAAAATGAATGAATTAGGTTTTGGGAGCTTTTTGTTTTTTTTCAACAAATAGTTATTTATGGGTCTATTCTTTTATATATTTAAAAGTTTTTGTTGATAAAAAAACTCAGAAAAAAAAGACACTAGGTGCAATTTTAAAGGCCCATGGCGATGACAAAAGAAACATGGTGTTCACTCCAAAGATTAATGGGCCCAATATCTTTGATAAACCAAACGACTCCAAGCATAAGTGGTGGATGCGTAATGCTTGTGCAAAATGTTTGTTATAAAAAGTTAATTTAAAGTTTATAAACTTAAAAGAAAGTCAGAAAAAAAATGAAGAGAGAAAATACATGTCTAGATAGTTTATTACATCTTATTTGATCATTGATCCTTCCATCATGTGGATAAGGTAACTATGTCACTTAGAAGATCGGTTTCAACATGATCCAACCAAAATAAACCCATATTAATTTGAAAAATCTTACAACCACATAAATAAGTTTTTGAATGTTCTTAGCCAACAGGATCTAACATCTGATCACATAGTTCATTTAATATATTTGATGTAACAATCGGTCACATGATTGTGAAGAGAAGGATTGATTTTGACTTTTAAGTACCATAAATTGATCTTTTTTTTGTATAACTAAAGCAGATGAAACATTTTTTTTTTTGTGTGCACCAAGTAGATGAAACAAATAAAACACTTGACTTTGTACCTTTCAATGGTTTTTGGGTTTGATTCCAAGTGAGTTTTGTGAAATATTCAGAAAATGAAGTAATAACAATTTAGACAAGAGTTGGCAAAAAAAAAAAAACAATTTAAACAAGATACATTCAAGAGAAACAAACATAGATATTGCATCGAGAATTGTGTAACAATTGTTCTCTATCCACCATATAGTGAACAATTTTTGTTAATTATGATTTTCATATTAAGCATAATCAAGTGATTAAACCTCATATGTAAAGAAATGATTCAATTACAGCAAATTAGTTTTGAAATTTAAGTCTATACAATCTAACATTGTTGTGTGGAGCATTTTCTTTGTTACATAGATAACAAACCGCTTTGAAAAAAACTCATAACACATCAAATGCATGCATGCATATTTAGTATCACATGCGTTGTTGTAGATTTTCTTCGTAAGCACAGACCCACATTTCTTCTTTCAATTTATTTTTACCAGAAACAAAAAAAACACCATATATAATAATGTTTTTCAATTATAGAAACCACAATCACCATTCAAAGCTTAAGTTTATCAATGGCCCAATAAATTTAATAAACAAATGACTCCAAGCATAAGTGGTCAATGTTTGTGCAAAATGTTTGTTATAAAAAGTTAATTTAAAATTTATATACTTAATTATAAAAAAAAATGGAGAGAAAAAATAGAAAAAAATGAAGAGAGAAAATACATGTCTAGATAGTTTATTACATCTTATTTGATCATTGATCCTTCCATCATGTGGATAAGGTAACTATGTCACTTAGAAGATCGGTTTCAACATGATCCAACCAAAATAAACCCATATTAATTTGAAAAATCTTACAACCACATAAATAAGTTTTTGAATGTTCTTAGCCAACAGGATCTAACATCTGATCACATAGTTCATTTAATATATTTGATGTAACAATCGGTCACATGATTGTGAAGAGAAGGATTGATTTTGACTTTTAAGTACCATAAATTGATCTTTTTTTTGTATAACTAAAGCAGATGAAACATTTTTTTTTTTGTGTGCACCAAGTAGATGAAACAAATAAAACACTTGACTTTGTACCTTTCAATGGTTTTTGGGTTTGATTCCAAGTGAGTTTTGTGAAATATTCAGAAAATGAAGTAATAACAATTTAGACAAGAGTTGGCAAAAAAAAAAAAACAATTTAAACAAGATACATTCAAGAGAAACAAACATAGATATTGCATCGAGAATTGTGTAACAATTGTTCTCTATCCACCATATAGTGAACAATTTTTGTTAATTATGATTTTCATATTAAGCATAATCAAGTGATTAAACCTCATATGTAAAGAAATGATTCAATTACAGCAAATTAGTTTTGAAATTTAAGTCTATACAATCTAACATTGTTGTGTGGAGCATTTTCTTTGTTACATAGATAACAAACCGCTTTGAAAAAAACTCATAACACATCAAATGCATGCATGCATATTTAGTATCACATGCGTTGTTGTAGATTTTCTTCGTAAGCACAGACCCACATTTCTTCTTTCAATTTATTTTTACCAGAAACAAAAAAAACACCACATATAATAATGTTTTTCAATTATAGAAACCACAATCACCATTCAAAGCTTAAGTTTATCAATGGCCCAATAAATTTAATAAACCAAATGACTCCAAGCATAAGTGGTCAATGTTTGTGCAAAATGTTTGTTATAAAATGTTAATTTAAAATTTATATACTTAATTATAAAAAAAAAATGGAGAGAAAAAATAGAAAAAAATGAAGAGAGAAAAAACATGAAGCTATCCGAATGGATACCGTGAAAAGATGATTGGACTACAAGAAAAGGACAGTTTTAAGTTTTAACTGATGGAATATTTAATTTGCTCTTAAGTCTTAACCATGTGAAGTCTGGACTCTCGATTTTGTATTGGGTTATTAATAATGTTTGTAAAACAAATATAAAGATAGACATCACTTATTTTTTTTTCTTTGGTGAATAAAAGATATACATCACTTATATAAAAAAAGGAACATACATTTAATTCTCGTACTATAATCACAAGTAGGACATACATCAATTTGTTTTTTTTTTTTACCCTTCCTATAAACACTTTGTTTCCTCCATGATATACTTGAAATCCATCATCTTTTGCTTTAAACTTGATAAAAAATCATCCTGCTCTAGAGAATTGAACTAAAAAACAATCAATTTTGTGTAGCTGTTCCGTCTTCTTTTTGCTCAATCTAACACTAACATAGATGGAATTTCTAATGAATCCGTCATTGTCATTGGCGAGCACAATGATTCCTTGATCAAAAAGCAATTACTTTCACCTAATTAGAGAATTAATCAGCTGTTGTTTTTTCAAGAATCCTGGTCATTTAACCTTGATAACCCGGAAGGACCAGGTTCTAAACCTTGATCTTTACCATCTTTGAACCTTGAGGCTCTTCGTGGTAATGTGACTACAAGTATTGTCGGAACAATAACACCATAGCGTAAACTTTCCACATTGAAAGGTTTCTTGTGGAATCTCTCCATAAAAATCATGAAAAAGTAAGATATATAAGCTTAAGAGGCAAAGCTTGAAATCCTTTGTAAACCATGTCAAGACGACATGAGTTTTCCGATTTTAATTCCAAGAAGTATCTCTTTTCTTGGAATAAACTACACACAATTCTCGAAGTCCCCATAAAACAACATACTCTTTGGTTTTATCATCAATCCATAACACAGGGGATCTTATACTAATACTCCCTTGGTACTTCTTACTTAATGATCTAGAGCGATGTGGATGCTCTAAATCAAAGAAATAAATCGGAACATCTTAAGCCTCGTCGAATTTCTTCTCCCAACATCCACAACTAATAAAGAGAAATACCAAAAATTGGTAGAAATGCTGATTTATTTATCTATCTCTAACACAACCAAATATCTCATATGCTGTAAGTGAATTGAGACAGTTCATGCATCGTCGAAGTGAAGATATCACATAAATGCGGTTATAGGTATTCTTAGGTATTTGAAGTCACCCCCTCGACGGAGATTTATTATTTAGTAAGAAAATCAGTTAGCTGATATGTTAACAAAAAGAGTTTGCACCAAATATATTTCAAAAGGTTATTTGCAAGTTAGATATCAAAGATCCGCATACACAATTTAAGGACGAAAGGAACAAGCTAAAACAAAGAAGACAGTGCTTTGTGTGAACTCTTGCGCAAAGGCCATACGGTTTATGCAACCAACGTCCATGTAGTCCGTGCAAAAGATTTGTAGACATCCTTCAAGCTGGGTGTTGTTTAACTTGCTAAAATAAAAGATTTGCGAATGAAAATTCTTTTTCCTTCCTCGTTACTAATGGATATAGGAGAACTTTTGAGTGTATATTGGTAACATTCAATAAAAAACTATGTATTGGACTTTGATTCACAACATAGGTTCATTAGAGACGTTGGAAGAAAAGGTGATCACACACAAGCACACATTACATATATATGAGTATATGACAGTTTCTGAGTGTAAGTTGTTCTCCAGTTGACCTTTGACTCTTTGTTTTTTCAGGTCAATGAGTTTGAGAAGATTAGGTTAAGTTGGAGTAAGCCCAAGATAGTTAAACTCTTCTCCCTGCATCCATTTTACAGAACCGTTACTGTTAGATTGTTTGATATTTCTCTAATGCGACTTTAATGGTAAGAATGAAAAAGGGTTCTTAACCTTGTGGTGGAGTGCTCGTGTTCTACAACTTCTGATCTCTTTCTTTTCCTCCGCGACGGAGAAATCCTCTGTTCTTCGACAAGTAACGACGCCGTCGCCTGCAAATGAGTCTGAAGCACCATCCGAGTCAACTCGACTTCCATTTCCATCCTTCTCTTCTCAGCTTCCCACCTCGCTGCCTCACGAGCCTTGACCATCTCCATCTCCGCCAGTTCCGTTCGCAGAAGCGAATCGGACAACACTCGTATGATCGCCGATAGTCCCGTCGAGGTTGTCGAGTCAGAGTCAGTTTCAGAGCTCCAGTTTGACTCGGTCCCGGAGTCGGAGCTCGAGTTCGACTCAGTCTTTGAGTCGGAGCTTCGAGGGTCATCGGATCCATCTTCCCCCGTCAATACATCGTCGGTCGTATTATTCTCTGATGATGATCCGTCCGAGGTTTGGCTCCGGCTGAGTCTCACCGACTCATCCATCGAAGTGTGGTGACTGGTCGTTTTGTAAATTGGGGAGAGAGACAGTGGAACATGGGTCTTGTTTGTTTGGTTTGATTCTTTCAACTTTTAAAAGTTTTTTAGACAAAAGTGGTTCCACTTTGGATTCAAAGTAACTTTTTTTTTCTCACTTTGAACTTCGAAGGTCTACGAATGTTGTTCACAGATTCCTTTATGTATTATTAAATTTGATAAAAGATTACTCAGAAATAATACAAAGATGTTCGAGTAGATTCGATCCCATTATCTCAATTAGTTCATAAAAAAATAATGTAATAGTGAAACAAATAATTAAAAGTGATCTCAGACGACAATAACATATAAACCAATCTACCAAAAAAAAAAAAAAAAACATATAAACCATAAGACAAGTAGGTGAATGCATTGTTAATTAATCTTTTTTATTCCTTAAGTCTCCACTAAAGACACGCGCACAGACGACCACGCGTGCTCACTCAACAAGGTTCGAGCCAGAGAGTAGAGTCCACTCGCCTCATTAGCGCGTAAAAACTAGTTAGCGTGTTTACCGGTTTTTCCATTCGATTTCCTAATTTCTTCTTTACTCTCTCTTCTCTCTCACACTCAAATCCCTCTGTTTTTGTGTCTCGATCGAAGAGGCGAAGAAGCATCGGGGAGATGTCGTCTAAGGACAAGAAACCGTCGAAGCCGTCTGGTGGTCGGACCGGTGGTATCCGTACGCTTTCCGATCTGAACCGAAGGTCAGGACCGGACTCCGACAGTGATTCCGATGGACCTCAAGAGTACTACACCGGCGGAGAGAAAAGGTCTGTTCTTCTTAAAAAAACTTATTTGGGGATTTCAGAATATTTCGTGCTTCATTTGATTTAACTAGGTTTGGTTATATGATCTGCCTAACTATGTTGTGACTTGTCTTTGGATCCAAGGGTTTAATGAATCACATATGAATGATTGTTTGTTTGAGCCTTTTCTCCGTCAAAGGACATTTTTTTTTTTGATGATTCAACTGTAATAGTTTTAGCCAATTGAGTGTTCAATAAAAAGATAAAAAGTTTAATACTTTTGAGCTTTGTGTAGTTTAAATGATTGCAGGCTTTCTACAAGTTTTAGTAATTAGTAGTGATTGGTAAATCTAAAATGTTGAGACTTTAATGAATCTTTGTTTTTTTTTTTTTTGTTGCAGTGGTATGCTTGTTCAGGATCCATCGAAAGAATCGAAACACGATGATGTTGATGAGATATTCAACCAAGCAAGGCAACTAGGAGCAGTGGAAGGGCCTCTTGAGCGTCCTTCAAGCTCCAGAAGCTTCACTGGAACCGGGAGATTGCTTTCAGGAGAAAGTGTGCCAACCGCTCTTCAACAGCCCGAGCCTGTGATTCACAATATTTTCTTCTGGTCTAATGGATTCACCGTAGATGATGGACCTTTGAGAAAGTTGGACGATCCAGAGAACGCCTCTTTTCTCGACGTAAAACAAAAAAAAAACTGATTTCATTTGGTGAATATATATGCTTTAATAATTGGCTAACGAATATTTATGATGAACTGCTGTTTTTAATTCGGTTTTTGTTTGTTCTTTTGTTGTCTATTGCAGAGCATCCGAAAGTCTGAATGTCCGAAAGAGCTGGAACCTGCAGATAAAAGAGCTCCGGTACATGTCAATCTTATGAGAAGAGACGAGAAATTCCCCGTGAGTCTTCTCTGCTCTCTCCATTTCATTCTTTTTTGTATTGAACGATTATAAGTAGCTTCTCTTTTCTGATTCGTATGCGTTGATATATTCATAACGAGTGACATTGACATATGTATTCAATATCATCACAAAATGTAAGAACTTTACATAGAGACACAGTTCCACAATCGCACAAACTTATAGGCAGTTTCAAAACCTGAAACTCTTGTCTGGATTAGTGCTTGGTGTCAGGAGTGTTCAATCGAGGTTTCGTTTTGGATATTTTTTCGGTTTTCGGTTTATGAATGATAGGAACCAAAGAACCTAAGCTTCTGGAACTTAATCTGTTATGGACTCGGTATTGAGATTCAGTAAAATGTGGTACCGACACTGTAACATGTTACACTATTTTCTTTTTGTAGGAACGAGAGAAACTTACTGTTGCATTCCGAGGAGTCGGAAGGACTTTAGGCGGTGCTAGCTCATCGAATCCTCCAAGCCTAAGCAATATAGCAGATGTAGCAGCGGTTCCGTCAGCGTCACAGGGTCTTGTAGTTGATGAAACTCTTCCTTCCACATCAATCCAGCTTAGACTCGCGGACGGTACACGCATGGTGGCTAAGTTCAACAACCATCACACGGTCAACGACATTCGTGCTTTCATCGACTTTTCTCGACCAGGGAATACAGTCAACTACAACCTTCAGGTCATGGGGTTCCCGCCTAAGCCACTTACTGATCCTTTTCAAACCATCGATCAAGCCGGTCTCGCAAACTCTGTAGTCATTCAGAAATTCTAGAAACTTTTCGTTTCTTTTATTCTTAAAGAGAGATTTCAAAACTTGGGATTGTACTCGAAGATATCCAGAAAAAATGTTCTTCTGATCTATAAGAAAAAGAGCATAATCGGCTTATTGTGGCAAGAGGGAAGAAAAAACATCATATGGTTTCTATGTTTCTCCTTCGAGTATGTGTGTTTCTTAGGGTTCTTACATATTACAAAAATGGAAAGTTTGGTTACAAAGTGATCTTTAGTTAAGTTTAAGTTCTAACATCTTTTTAAATTTTTACCTGAAAGATAATTTTGTGCTTATTTACTAAAAGTTCGAATCTAAACAATTATGACATGACCACAAAAAGAAGTTCGTATCTAAATAATTATTACATGACCGTTTCCTAGTCTATTTAATACGGAAAACAGAAGTTTTGTTGGATAAGCGCTTTCCGCTTCAGAATCGAAAAAATTTTCGGACTCTTTAGGAAGCTCACTTCCATAACTCTACTTAATATGGAAGTTTTGTTGGATAAGCGTTTTCCACTTCAGAATCGAAAAGTTTCAGAGTTTTTAGAAAATTAACTTCCATAACTCTACTTAATACAGAAGTTTTGTTGGATAAACGCTTTCCGTTTCGGAATCGAAATTTTCAGACTTTTTAGGACACTCACTTCCATAACTCTATTTAATTCGGAAGTTTTGTTGGATAAAACTTTCCGTTTCAGAATCAAAATTTTCAGACTCTTTAGAAAACGTATTGAAAATTTACGTTTCTATTTTGGAAGCTTCCATTCAACAAACTTAATATGGTAAAATAAATAAAAAATAGAGTTCTTTTTTATACATTTTTATCTTATAAAAACAGATTCTAAAAGTTAATAGTAAGATTGGAAAGTAAAGTTATATATGAGATATTCAAATTACCTATAAAACTTATATTTTTTTTTAATTTTATTTTTAAATATTATAGTATTTATGAGATGCTAGAATTGATTAATTTGATTAATATTTAATATTTTTCGGAAAAATTAAATCTACATGTCTTTTTTATACGATATTAAATTAGAGATACATGAGTATATTGAGAATAAATATATCAAATTTGTTCTTTGATTTTTTAATCATAACATATGTAATTATGAATTTTATTAAATTGATATATTAAATTTGTTAATATATTTTAATACTTAATATATATATGTATGATTATATGGACGTTTCCAACACAATCAGCTTCCTCATTTAAAAAAAAAAAATCATTTCTATGCTTCTGTATACCCGCTTCTTCTGATTTGATTACATATAACGTAATAATCGTATTATTAAAATGTCATATCTTCGATTAAATTATTCATGTTATTGGTATGCCAAACTGGCTGATTTTGGACATACTATATCCATGTTAAATCTCTAGCTTTATTCACCTAAAACAATGTTCTGGTTTCATAATATACCAAAACTGATGATTTTATGAATAGTTATGCTGAATAATTAGCAATTTTATTTGCCGAAAGATTATCACGCGTGGCTACCATTCCTGATTTAAATATTAACATTTCATCCTGTCAGTGACTCAGTATGGTAAGTTGGTAACATAAAAGAACATGAAAGACTATTCTCGAATTTTTATTTTTTTCCCTGCAGAAATATTTTCACCGAAATTTCAAAATTAAAGTTGAAAAAATTTGAAAATCGAGCCTTTTTTTTCTTCTTCCCATATTTCGGCAAATGTCTCTTGCAGGAAAAAGTAAACATACTTCCAAAATTTGTTATATAGAAAGAAAAAAATGAAAATAAAAATATAAAATAAAAAGGGAAAATTAATAAATTGCCCTTGACAATAGTAAAACTCCCAAATTGCAAATGACTCATCTTCTTCACCTGGAGAGAATCTAGAGTTCCAGATTTACTCTCCGTCTTCCTCTCCTTCTTCCCCCCACTGATATCTCCTCTTCTTCTCCTTCCCCATCTTCCCATCGATCTACACATCCTAGATCTTCATAACCCTTCAATCTCTGTACATTTCAAGGTACGGAGACAGAAAAAAACCTACCTTTATTCCGGCTTAGCTGTTTTTTGTTTTGTTTTCCCTTTAAAACCCTAGCTTCCATGGCGAAAACTCGACCTGGTGTCGCCTCGAAAATCAAGCCTGGGAGGAAGGAGCTGGACTCTTATACCATCAAAGGCACAAACAAAGTTGTGAGAGGTAAGACTCATATCATCTTCTATCGTCACTTGCGAAATTATACATTCTTCTGCATGTTTTTGGGCATTTTAGCGTTGAGTTCACGTCTACAGAGGAAGGGATTGCTCGATAGCTTAGATATTGTGTCTGTATTGTTCCAATGTCTGCTTAGGTCTGTTTTTTTAGATTCACAATTGTTTCTTAGTCTTCTTCGTTCAAGGTGTGTAGCTGTTAAATGTGTATTTCACTGCTTCGTAGCTACACTCTGGAAAGTGTTTGGTTTGTGTAATGGCGCAAAATGTGATTTTTTTTTTTTGTAGCTCTGTTGTTTTAAAACGGAGATACATATCAGTGAATTGTTTTGATTTGGGCTTTTTTTTTAAATGTAAAATTACTTACTATTTTTTGTGTCTCTGAAATTTGTATCTTTCTTTCGCTAGTTCACTGTGAAATTATTGTTACATGAATTCGTTTCGATGCATCTCTATCATCTGCATTGTAGCTCGTTATGTGTGTTGATGTAAAAATGTGTGCTTTCACATGTGAAAGATCCTGCATTTACTTAAAATTCTGCTCTTTGCTTGTTAGTAGGTGAACAAGAGTGATGGTATACTTAATATTTGCTACCAATACCTGAAACTTATGTTCATTGGAAGTTTCTTTGTGGTGTTTGTTGTACGTTACGTAGATTAAAATATGTCAGTTAGATATGTCACGAGATTTATATCCGTTTAGTAATATCGGGCATGACGAGCTATGAAGTAATGTTTGATATTATTTACTGCAGCTGGAGATTGCGTGTTGATGCGCCCATCGGATGCTGGGAAGCCACCATACGTGGCCCGTGTTGAGAAGATCGAAGCGGATGCGAGGAACAATGTGAAGGTGCACTGTCGATGGTATTACCGCCCTGAGGAGTCTCTTGGTGGTAGGAGACAGTTCCATGGAGCTAAAGAACTTTTCTTGTCTGACCATTTCGACGTTCAAAGCGCACACACCATTGAGGGAAAATGTATTGTTCACACCTTCAAAAACTACACAAGGCTTGAAAACGTTGGTGCGGAGGATTATTATTGTAGATTCGAGTACAAGGCTGCTACTGGCGCGTTTACCCCTGATCGTGTTGCTGTGTAAGTGGATAAGTAGTAATAAAATCAGTAATGTCTTCTGATTACCTGCAATTCCAGTGATTTTATGTTATGCTGTGGATTATATTTGGTTCTGAAGGTACTGCAAATGTGAAATGCCTTACAATCCAGACGATCTCATGGTGCAATGCGAAGGCTGCAAAGACTGGTAAATGTTGATATTTGTCTTTTTTATTAACTTCCTTACTTTTGTTTCTACGGAAAAGAGATTTTAGAACTTTCTAGTATCCTTTTCCCACGAATTATTGATGGTAAAGGTTGTGATTTGATGTTGTAGGTACCATCCTGCGTGTGTTGGCATGACGATTGAAGAAGCAAAGAAGCTTGATCACTTTGTTTGTGCTGAATGCAGCTCTGATGACGATGTCAAGAAATCGCAGAACGGGTTTACTGCATCTCCGGCTGATGATGTCAAGGTTCGTATGTCTCGTCATCTCCTGTATAGATTTTCTATTACTTTGATAACATTAGCCTCCGCCATTCTCTGTGCACCCGTGTCCTGTCATTGACTTCAATTTGAGGTCTGAGAAAAAGTTACAAAACCTAATATAATGCACTGGGTTGATGGTGCTTTGCTGAATGGGGAAAGGCCAGACAGATACAGTTTGTGGTTCTTGGTCCTGTCTGGATCTGATCTACGCTTAAAGTTGCTCCAGTTCTTGCTGCAGAACATTCTGTTTGTTAAGGTTATCAATGATCCATTATGTTATGCTTCTACTTCCATGATTAAGCATACTATAGATATTGGAAGTAGAAATCTCCTTGATTGTTATCAGGGAGGAAATGATTTCAAAAAGCTTCTCAATCATTTGCTTCTGATAAGTTTGGCATTTATGGGAAAAAAAAAGACTTTTTTTTCTTTTTTCTTTCTGTTATGTGTTCAAAAGCTTGTGGCTGATATTAACAATGGCTTTGTTGTCTTCAGGTGGAAACGAAGCGCAGGAAAAGATAATCGCGAGGTTCTCATGGGTAAAGGGCCACAGAGGATGGCAAGTTATAACTTGAAGCTCTTTGGTGCAGATTTTAGTAAGTTAGGATTTTCTTGTCTGTGTCGTCGTGGTTGTGATGATGTCTGTATGGTGCGTTCCAAAACTTAGAGAAATGTGAAAAAGGGGAGAGATCAGAGAGATGATGAAGACAAAGTTATGGTGGCAGAGTCAGTTGTATAGACTTTTCCGTGGGTTCTAAGTTAAGTTTAGGTCTGTTTATTGTGGGTCTGTTGTTGTCTGATGAGAACAGAAGAACATGAAGAGCGCTTTTGACTTTGGGTCATCTCAACAAAAATTAACATCAGATCTATCTTCCATCACCCATTTTCTTAATCATGTTAGCATATCTTGAAACATTTTTTACTAAATTATTCGATAAAAGAGAGAACTCTGCAATGCTAAGTTCAAAATCTTATTTGGATGGAAAGAAAGTTTCAGATTGATTGATAATTCGGAAACAAAAAAAAAAAAAAAGACGCGAAGAAAAATGATCGACACATTGTACAAAGACTCTTCTTATGTACTCTAATTTTATCCTCGCAGAAGAAAATACACAACAAAGTTTCATACTTTTCTGTCTGAACCAAGATGCATTCTTTACCTCTGTCATATCCTTTGATCAGTCTATCTCATGTATTGCGCAAAAATCTCCCCCTCTTGAGTTTTTGAGCTGCTTTTTAGCTTCCAATGAACAGAAAAGACTCGAGCATGGGGGAGTCTGGGATTATTATGACTCAGAAAGAGATATCCATATGCTCATGTTCAGGTGTCCTGTAAGAAAATCCAGTGTCATCACTTGATCTTCGTTTGACTACACTTGCTCGTTGAACCAATCTCACTAGCTGTTGAACCACCTCTGACATTGGAGGCCTGAACTCTGGTTCCGGCTAAATTAACAACAAAAAGAGAAGATGGTTACTTTACAAAAAAAAAAAAAAAAAATTTCGATTTTGTTCATTTTCCAAGGGATGGTAATTTACCTGAATACAAAGAGCAATGATATCCGCAAAACGAGACAACGACTTAGCTGGATACATGCCATTAAGAGAAGGATCAACCATTTTAGACAAAGCATCTATATCGTGAAGCTGCGGTGTAGCCCATCTCACTAGTGATTGCTCTGCTCTCGTTCTCGAACTATCAACACACACACAACGCAAAAAAACTGAATCAATGGCTTCTTTTGGGTTGACATTAGATGAAGAGAAAAAAAAATGAAACCTGTCAAGAGGCTTCCGACCAGTTAAGAGCTCAAGCATGACTACTCCAAAAGTGTATACATCACTTTTAACAGTATAAATTCCCGACAATGCAAACTCAGGAGCGCTGTATCCAAATGAACCCACCACTTGAGTTGAAACCTGTTAACACATGAAAGACTTAGAAAAACGGTCCAACATTAGCTCCATAGTCTGATTCTTTCCCATTGTTATTACCTGTCTCTCAGTGTTAGGGTTCAAAGCAGCTAAACCGCTGTCTGATAAGTGAGGATTCAGTTCTTCATCTAGCAATATATTCGCCGACTTGAAGTTCCTATGTACAATTGAAGGCAAGCAAACTTCGTGCAAGTACCTGTTTAAAACAAGAACAGAGAACTCCGGTTTAACATGAATGTTGTTCAGTAAGGACTGAAATAGTCATAACGAATGTCACATACTCTAAAGCCTTAGCAGTTCCAAGTGCCACTTTAACACGTACATTCCAAGTCAAGGCCATGCTTCTATCATCATTCAAGTGAAGCATATCATCTAGATTCCCATTTGCAACATAGTCGTATACCAGAAGACGTTGTCCATGCTCGGTGCAGTATCCAGCCAAGGGAACAATGTTTGGATGCCTCAATCGCGACATGTTGGAAACGGCTTCTAAGAAATTATCTTCTTCTTGTAACGAAAGTGCTGCATTATCAATCTTCTTAATCGCCATTATCTATAAATAAGTTACACAGAGATATTTAGTCCCACGATACAGTTTTTGGCTTTGTTTCGCTTAGAAAGCTATCAACTTTTTGAGTTACCTTTCCATTGGGGAACTCTGCTCTATAGACACGGCCTAGAGAGCCTTCACCGATGATGTTTTCTTGACTAAAGCTGTTTGTTGCTACTTGCAGAGAGGAAACAGTGTACGGTGAAGCAGTGATTGGAGATCTTGTTCTACTTATAGACCCGTTTTTCATTACTCGATCAACCGTTACTTTTTCTGCAGGCGAAGACTTCAAGTCTGCAACGGATGGTACACTTTTTACCCTCTGCTCTTGCACTTCGGTTATTGCACTTAGTGGAAGACTTCTTTGAGAAGCTCTTGTGGTTTCTCCAACTTTCCTTTTCTTCTTATGAAGGCACAAGTAAAGAACAAGTGCAACAATACCAGCAACAAACAGAGAACCGAACACTATACCGGTGACTACTCCACCAGACAAACCCTTGTCAGAAGATTCAGAAGACTTCCCTTCAGCGGCAGGACTGTTTTTGGGTTTCTTAGAACCAGAAGGTTTCCCCTTTTTGTCAGGTCTTTCTGGTTGAGGAGAGGCAGGAGCGTTATCAAAAGAATTACCATCATATCTGTTTCATTATGGAATGTCAAATACATAAACTTGCGATCTGTTTGAACTAAAATTGCAAGGAAACTCCAAACTAAAGAAATTAACAGATTGTTACCGAAACCTTACATCAAGGTCTTAATAGAGCTAAGCTCCCTAGGTATGGATCCATTGAAATGATTGTTTGCAACATTTCTGCCAAGAAAACATATACGGTAAGTGAGATGGGGAAATAACACATTCGTTGCTTCTGTCTATCTAAGATGAAACTTACAGAGTTGTCAACGGCAAACCAGAGAGTACATCGATGGTACCTGTCAACTGATTGTTCTGAACATAACTGTCACAAATGAAGAAATCATCATCACTTAGAAAAAATTTCTTAATCGCATTTCTTAACTCTTGTTGCAGGAAAGAAAGTTTGAAAGTACTCACAGAACGGAAAGTTTGGACGCTGTACTCAAGGAACTCGGAAGGTCGCCACTGAAGTTGTTATGAGAAAGGTCCCTGAATAAAGCAACAACAGATCAATGGAAGCTGGCAGTGATATGACTATGATATAGAGAGAGGTAAGAGATATTACAATGTGGAAAGTGACTCATGACCAGCAAATATATCTCCTATCGACATGGAAAGTGAATTGCCACTTACATTCCTGGAACAATAACATCTCAAACTTTAATGGATAAGAAGAAGACTTATGCTAAATCTCATAATCTAAAATGGTAAACTCACATGTAAGAAAGAGAACCCATAGCAGATATGGAGTACGGAAGGTTGCCACTAAAGTTGTTTCTCGCCAAATTTCTGCATTATATCTTCTTTCAATTGTTAGTTTCAAGTTGAACACTATGACCAAATACAATAAAGAACACAACATTACAGGCTTGTGAGATTCGGTGGCAGTTGATATGGAAGTGTGTCATGGATGCTGTTTCCGCTAACATCCCTGTAACAAAGTGAACGAGACTAAAGTTACTGAATCAAATCCTCAAAACCACAAAGATCAAACAAAAAGAATACTCCAAAGACAGTACAATTTTCTGAGTGACATTAGGTCTGAGAGCAAGTATCCAAGAGTGCCAGAGACTTCTAAATCCGATATATCTCTGTAAGAATCACAACCAGCAAAAAAACAAGAACATTATAAGACACTTCAAGACTCATCAATGAATGCAAGTGGAAAATAACAAAAAAGAAGAAAAATCAAAAGTTTGAGTTTTTACATGGAGACAACAGCTGAGCCCTCACAAGTAATCCCTTTCCATGACTCTCCACATGGATCACCACCTCCATTTTTCCAATTGGTCAGCTGAGAAGGACTATTTAGTGAAGTATACAAAACTTGAAGGGCTTGAACTGCAATGGACCAATGAGCAGAGAACAACTCAGGAGTCAGAAAACCAATCAAGGATCTATCAGTACAGAAGAAAAAAATCTTTCATAAAGCTTACATTTTTGCCTTTTTGAGATAAAAGTAAGTAAACAGATTTGGCTAAAGAAAAATGATCATAAATTTGGGTTCTTTATTTTTTTACTACCGACATTAGCATTTCCATTTCCCATTATTTTCCGGCGGTTCCTCGGATAAAACAGACGGTGACAAAAATCATCAAAATCAACATTAATGCAGATAGTTTTATTAAAAAAAGGGTTTATCTTTTGAATCTAAAGTCATCAACTTTAAGAGAGAAACCCAGAAAATCTCAGGTCTCAGATCACACAGTCTAAAAACGGAAAGATCTCAAAAGACGATCACACAATGAGGTAAAAAGCAAGAAAAAGCTAAACTCGCAAAAAAGTGATAAAACTCAATGCTTTACCATCAGATGGATCAGTAACACAACGAACAACAGAGAATCCAGAGATCGCAGCGAAGATTAGAAGCAAAAAGAGGAACATAGCTCTATCTCCAGTAGTAGCCATTGACGTGTGTCGGTTGATCACATGCGGGGAGTTCCATTGCAGGGAGACATCTCCATGGAAGCTCCAAAAGGGGAAAGCAAAAGTACAGAGGTGATAAACAGTGACAGAGAAAAAGAAGAAGAAGAGTTACAGTGGGTGTTGGGGATAGTAGTTAGAAGCATCGCCATTAAAGAAAGGCATAGGTCAGTGACTAGTGAGAGAGAGAGAGATATTGATTCCAAGCTTGGTTTGAGTTATGAAGAGAGAGAAATTATTATTTAGTATTATTTTAATTCAGGTTTCTTTTTCTTGGAGTATAAAAAACCTCTGTTTCTCCGTAGATTCATTCAACATTAATTGACACCAGACTTCATTAACATTCATAAGTTGTGCTTATTTAATGATTATATTATAAGTTGGAGTATTTTTTTGACAATCTACGTATATATATAAAAAAAATCAACGTATGATTGAGATGAAATTGCTGAAATTCTTGAGCAGTTGATTATTGATATATCTGACTATTGACTGGTGTTAGTGTCGGTGGGAGTTTGGAATTTGCTTTTTCTTTTTTTTGTTCTAAAGTTTTTATTAAGCGTTCTAAAATATTCGTTAAAAAAATAGATTAATTTTTGGGGGGAATGAAAAGAAAAAAAAAAAAACTAACAGCAAACATTTGACTCGCGTTCTTTTTGGGCTATTTGCCTTTCGCTCTCAGTTATATTTCGCTTTTTCCAATACTCTTTTTTCTTTGATCCTCTACCTGTCTCCCTTCCTTTCTTACAGTACACTTTTCTGTTTCTGTGCCGCCACGTCATCGAGTTAACTGCACCTATTTCGTCACCAATTATTTGGTACATCTCTGTCTCTCAATAAACGTGATTTTTTTTTAAAAAAGTTTTGAGTATCATTTATGTTTTTCGTTACCAATCTTATTCGTTGGTTGCCAACCAATATACGACGAGAAACTAAACTAAAAATTTACGACATTTTGTGCATGAGTTTCTTCTTTCTATATACAATATGTAAATGGTAAAGAGTTATGGATGATCCTTAGCATGGGCCAAAAGATTGTCTCGTTCTTAACAAAATGTTTTCTTTTTTCCTTGTGGGATTGGTATATGTGATGAACGTAAAAGTTTAGCTGGCTAACTCAAAACATATAAGTTGGTTCACTTACACAAAAAATATTTGACAAATTATGAACACAAACTCGGCTAGTTAAAAATCAACAAAAAGAAAAGAAGAAAGTTCAGCTTTTGAAAAATGCAGTTACATTTTACACACAAATTAAAAAGAGCACGGGAAGGTTGTAGTTTAATCGCAAGTTCCTTTTTTTCCATAATTTTTTTAAGGAGAATTAAAATAGCAACAAAAAGGAAAACGACATACATCTTTGGACAAAAGAAATGTGGGATAGTTTCGTGAAAACGACTGATAATAGAACACATAGAGTAAATAGTATTGTCCACTCATGATAACACGAATATTGTGTTACCTTTTTCGCCTCGTTCTCATACTATTTTTTGTACTTTTACGATAATATTATTCCTCTCAAGATATATTTTAATTCATCAATGAGTAAATGGAGGGATAAAAGAAATTATATTTAAAGCTGAAAGTGAAATCATGTGTGGATCCAATCTGGCTAATAGCTTGTAAACTTGTTCTTGACAGAGAAGAGAACATCAATGATTGATAATTTACTTTTTCCCCACTTCTATTGATCTTTTCATAATAATTTTACAATGAAAATTTGAATTTGAATGATATATAAGAGTCATATAATTTGTCTAATTAATTCGATCTTATCATGAGATTAAATGTCGTCGGAGTTTAGACACCGTAAAACATTAATAGTTTCATATTGTACTGTAGTTTTATGTTATTGAATTTTTTGTATTACTTAATGATTGATTTTCTTATACTAATAATAACTAAAAGAAATAGTTCTTACTATCTTGTGTATTGTGTTGTGAACTGAAACAAAAGAAAAATTCATGAACTTGTGGGGTATTTGGAAGAATAAAGATTGCTTGTTTAATGTCTTGTAGGAAGTCTTTATTCCATGGAATGAAACCCCGTGATCTTGTCTTGGATTCTTTCAATGTAAATATTAGGCCTGGGCGTTCGGGTACCCGTTCGGGTTCGGGTCGGGTCCATTCGGATTTCGGGTTTTCGGGTTTGAAGATTTAGGACCCATTCGGGTATTTTAGAATTTCGGTTCGGGTTCGGGTTCGGTTCGGTTCTATTCGGGTTCGGGTCGGGTACCCGAACATTTATAAGAAGAAAATAAAAATTAGTTAAATTTAAATATAAATCAATTAAATTTGACAAATATAACTAAAAATTTCATATATTATATTTATTTTTGATATTTTAGTTATTTTTATCTAAAAGTAATTCATATATTTGGATTTATAATTATAATTTAGGATAAATAAGCTATATCAAATCTAGATATTATTAATATTTCAGGTATATAATTGTATTTCAGTTATTTCGGGTACCCATTCGGTTCCCGGTTCGGGTCGGGTTCGGGTTCGGGTTTTCAGATATTGAAATTTAGGACCCGTTCGGGTATTTTACGAATTTCGGTTCGGGTTCGGTTCTATTTTTTCGGTTCGGGTTCGGTTCGGTTTTTCGGTTCGGTTTTTTTGCCCAGACCTAGTAAATATATTAAAATACCGTCTATATGTCATAATCGAGTAAAACATATACAAAGTGTTACTACTCTATTGTAACTATTTGTGCATATATTTTCAAGAAATCTGAACTTATTTGGAACAAAACTTCAGATGATTATGTAATCACATTTGGAACAAAGCTTCACATGATTATATAATCACATTGGAACAGAACTTCATATGATTATATATTCACATGGAGAAATTAATTTAGATGATGAGTAGTTGGGCCAATCATGTCAAACAAACAATTGTATGTAGCAAAAATACATTAAATTCTTTTTGAGAGAAAATACACGTTACATATGTAAACCTCCTAACGACCATTTTTGTTTGTTTTTATGAATCGTCAATATCACTGATATATTAGAGAAGGACAGACAAACTAATTAATTAAAGATGTGTTTAGAAGTCTTTATAACGAAAATATATCTTCCAATTAAGTTTTAATGTTCCAAATGAATTCTACCTGGAATCAACATTTTTATGTTATTATTGTGCTAACACTGACCTGTAAATGTAATGTAATTTTATTTTCTAATGCAAGATTGAAAAACACAAGTCACAACTCGTGATATTAAAGTCGTACTTGAGAACATGCCCAACTTTTTGTAACACCCGTCCCCTCGACACTAACCACGTCACATACATCAAATACCCCACTCTACAGTGTCTCATAACCCAACTACCTCAATGCTATATGTACATGATAAAAATACGAGGAAAACATAAAAAAAATCCCAAAGAAGCACCGTATCGTCAAAGCATAAAATACTTGTCCGTCTCACCTGAAAAACTGGAAAGGGAAGAAGGAGGGGTGAGTAACAGGGGAGTCACTCAGTGAGGTATGGGATGCTAATCACAGAAAACGTAATCTGACCATAGCACGCCATACATAGGAAATAGACTAAACATGCACAATCACGGTACCTAAAGTACCCAAAGAACAGTCAACGGTGTCCTAGGCCAGAGCTCGTGGCCAATCTTATGGGATAGTGCCCAACTACACCGCCCGTAGACGATTTATCGATCTGACTGGGATACCGAACAACCGGTCGACTAAGCTGTCGTACCCCGCCTCAAACAACATGCGACGCAAGTACAGAGATAACGTCTTTGTACCCCCGCAATTCCTAACGACCCACATGGTCAACTAATCCTAGCTCTAACATGAATAAAATAATCAATTAACAATTTAATGCACAATCAATGGGTTGAATCATCTATTATTTCTAAGTCCGATTTACAAACAATCCTAAAAAGACTCTAGCATAGAAACGGGACACATTTAATACTAAATCCTATCTACGGCGCTTTTCGATGAAAAATACGATATTCTGCAGAAAGTCCTCACTTAGCAAAAATGGAGTATAACTGCTTCCTCTTCACTCCAGATGCTAAAACGGACGCTGAATCTGAAATCAGAATGAAATTTCGAATGAGAACGACTTTCGAACGGCGAAAAACGGTTAACGGGTCAACTGGTCAAAGTCAACTAAAAAGTCAACGGTCAAAGTCAACGGTTAACGGTCAACGGTCAAACCAGTTAACAGTCAACCGGACCCTAACCGGACCCGACCCGACCCGGTTACCCAACCCGGATCCGATAACCCGACCCGATAACACAACCCAGATCTGATAACCCGACCCGATAACACAACCCGGATCCGATAACCCGACCGAGTCAACCCAGTGAGTCACTGAGTCAACTCAAGCGAGTCAATGGCGGCGGCGACGGTCAACGGTGGCGCGTGGTCAACACGCACGAAGCTTCCAACGGCGATTGCGGGCGCGTCCGGCGGTGGTTCGGCCCGATCTTAGTGTCTACGGACTCGTCTCGTCGTCCTGAATCCGATGGTGGTCTTGGATTTGCGTGATTCCAAATGGTTAGAAAGTTATTGACGATTTACTGAACGGCCAATGAAAACCAAATCGGAAAAATAGGTTTTCCGGTGTACCTGAGCCGCGAAAACCGGTGAAAGAGAGAGCAAACGGTTTTCTTCTTCTTATACCTCTTCCTCCTCTGCTTCTTCTTCCCCTTCTTCTTCTTCTTCTTCTCCCTTCCTCTCTCTTCTCTCTCTCTCTCTCTCTCTCTCTCTCTCTCTCTCTCTCTTCTCTCTCTCTCTCTCTCTCTCTCTCTCGGTGGAATGAGTGATCAAAAGGGGGGAAAGGTGATTAAATGAATCAAAAGGAAGAAAATGGTGGGGTTTGGTTTAGTTGTGGGTGATGATGATGGGTGGTGGGTGAGGGGATGTTACAATTCTTCCCCACTAACGAGGAATTCGTCCTCGAATTCAAGTCTTGAGCCGGCTGCTCGACATCTTTTCACTGGTCTGGATACTCGGATATTATCTGAGACTCTAGCTCCCAAGTCTCTTCCTGAATGTCGTCTCTCTCCCAACTAACTCTGACCATCGGTAGCACTTCCCCTTGAACAACTCTATCTCGGCGCTCGAGGACTGACATTGGCTGACTAAATGCAGTCAAATCTCTCCTGATGTCACTAGACGGTTGCTGAAGAATGAACTCTAGCTCCCAAACAACTTTCTTCATAACTGACACATGAAACACATTGTGAAACGCAACCAACTCTACTGATAGCGCTAAGCGCTACGCTACTGCCCCAATCCGCTCGATGATAGGATACAGACCCATATATCTCGGCTTAAGCTTCTTCAGCTTTCGGGTCTCGGAACCTCTCTGAAATGTCCTCATCTTAATAAATACGAGGTCGCCCACCTCAAACTCCAAATCTCTCTGGCGCATATCAGCATAACTCTTCTGACGATCATGGGCTTCCTTAAGCCGTCTCTTGAGCATTTCCACTTGCTCAACTATCTCATGGACCATTGCTGGTTCTAAGTCTCGGCACTCTCCCACCTCTGTCCAACAAAGTGATGTACGGCACGGTCTACCATAAAGAGCCTCATACGGTGCCATCTCAATGCTGGAATGAAAGCTATTGTTGTACGCGAAATCGGCTAACGGTAGGTAATTAACCCAACTCTCTTCCCAATCTAAAACACAAGCCCTGAGCATATCCTTGAGTGTCTGAATAGTCTTCTCAAACTGGCCATCTGTCTGCGGATGATAGGCCGTACTCGTATGGACTTTAGTCCCCAATGCCTTCTGAAAGGTTTGCCAAAACATCGACATGAATTTCGTATCACGATTCGACACTATACTGATTGGTACTCCATGCAATCTCACAATCTCAACAATGTATCTCTGCGCTAGCTGCTCTGCTCCGTCTATTTTTCTTAATTGCTAAGAAGTGAGCTGACTTGGTGAGTCGATCAACAATAACCCAGTTGACATTCTTTCCGCCAACTATCCTCGATAATCCGGTGATGAAGTTCACAGTCACCATGTCCCATTTCCACTCGGGTAGTGGAAGATTCTGCAGTAATCCACTCGATACCTGATGCTCTGTCTTAACCAACTTGCCAGTCTGACAACACAACACAAAGGTAGCCACATCCCTATTCATGCCGGCCCAGTGATAATATCGCTTAATATCCCGATACATCTTATTACTTCCTGGATGAATGGAAAACTGAGAATAATGCGCCTGCTGGAGAATCTCCTTTGTCAACTGAGTCTCGGTCTCACATACGTCCTCTTGAATTTCGTCTTCCCTCAACAAACTCTTACCATCGAGTCACTTCTCCTAAACTTTTGTATCTTGACGCCCCGAAACCGCCACTGGTTGGCTAATTGTAGATTCTTTTTACTTTGCGACTTTTGGTGAAAACAGTGCTGACCTTATAACGATCTTCCTGAATGCAACACAAATTTAACGAAGACTTCTCATGTTGTTTGAATATCCTGAGAAATGATAACCCTTCCGGCTCCTGGGATATGCACTCTCGTTCCCAAATTATACTCAATGCCATGGTAACCGACCCATCCTTAAAGTCACATCATGGTGGTTTTAGCTCCATCACTGCTAAGTCTCTGATAAGATCAACTCCCTTGAGTATAACAAATACAACTCGATGAAGGCTTCGAGCTCCCTGTTTAAATCGGCTGCCTGACTCTGTCTACTCTTCGGCTCGAACACATCCTGGGTGACCAATACTCGCCTAGGCCCGACATACAAAACTATAAGTAGCTCCAATATCCAATCGGGTATAAGCTGCCCACCCCAAGCGACAATCGACCAACACAAGTACTAAATCAATGGTTTCCACATAAACGTCATACATGAACCACAAACTCAAATCCACAATTCAAATCCACAACGTCAAAAATAACAGTCTCAACTATCTCGTGGTCCCCAATAACAATACTCGCGATAATAGCTTGGCGCTTGGGTGGTGGTAAAACAACCCTGAACTCACTGCGAACAATCCCTGAAAATGAGAACATGCTAACCACAACTGAACAACTCGGTCTAACTACTGATGCTGCAATATAACTGACAAACGACGCATCCACTAACAAAGACTGGTAGTAACTTATGCCATAATCCAACCATCTGTATGAAAACACTGAACAAGCTCTCCCAACGTGGTGACGGTAATAACTAAAACAACACGATGGAAATCCCGACAGCTACGGGAAATTGTTATATCCTAAATAAATCTTATCAAGCTTGACTGAGCCACCTTGAAGAAGTATTGCTTCTCCTCTATCTCCGCCTCATGAACAAAAAGTCTTATCAACCAATCGATTGGACTGGTGTAAACCCGTACGACATCACTGTTACAAAATATCCGTTTGTTGTCATTTAAGAACCTCCTGAATAAATCCTTATTGGCTATGAAACTCCCAGAAAATCTTCAAAGACGACAAAACACTTACTCGTACTCCCTAATATTCCTAGTGCCTTGAGAAAGGTGCTTAAAAGCATTGGCATTCCTGTGCCTGGCTTCACGAGGAAAGAACATCATGTCGAACTCCTCATAGAGTGATTGTAGGTTAACTCATAACAACTGCGACTACTCTCAACAAGTCCTTTTTGCCAGAGAAAAGAGTCATCCCTCAGAAATTGAGTAGTCAAATCCAATTAAAAACTCTGTTGTACACTTTTTATGCTCCAAGTTACGGTCAACTTCTTCCTTTAATTGTCTGCGGTGACAGTATCCACTGTCCTTCCAATCTGATCCAAACTGTTGGCCTGCATCTTTCTCATTAGCTTCCTTTACGTGGGTCCCTCTCTGTCTCTGCCAGATATTGGCGGTGGCGGTGGTGGCGGCGGAAGATCAACAAGCTGAGGGGCATGCTGCTGTCAGCACCTCTCGTGGTCCTTCTGAAGCTCCATCCAGATTTCAGAATTACTGAGGGTCTGCTCTGCTCCCTGAACCTTAACCGATGGTGCATATGGTGGTGACGGTGGAACAGTGACAGATGCTTACTCTGCTTGAAGGGTGAACTGGCGAACAATCGGCGGTACAGCTATTCAATCAACTTCCTGCGTAGCTATCCAAGCAGCCTTTTATGCAATTATTGCATGGACTCCTGAGAAACATACTTAACTGTCACTCGAGCGGTCTGACTGACGACATCCTGATTAATCTGCTGGACACTGGTCTCTTCGAGCATAACCTGTTGAACAATGAGCTGACAATCCGACGTGAAACAATGACCTTCCTTGATGGCAACTGAAACCTGTTTAAACTGAGGTTGAAATGAGACCAACTTAGAATATATTAATACCAGACAGAATCGGTGCTTCTTTTTTTTTTTTTTTTTTTTAATACACAAAGTCCCGGGAATTTTTTTTTTTTTTTTTTTGAAACCGTTTAAATCCGAATATGCAATCATGCTTCCTACTACCCGTCTCCCGGGTCAGAACCGGGACGACGCTAACCTAGGCTCTGATACCAAAATGTAACACCCGTCCCCTCGACACTCGAGAACGGCGTGCCACTAACCATGTCACATACATCAAATACCCCACTCTACAGTGTCTCATAACCCAACTACCTCAATGCTATATGTACATGATAAAAATACGAGGAAAACATAAAAAAAATCCCAAAGAAGCACCGTATCGTCAAAGCATAAAATACTTGTCTGTCTCACCTGAAAAACTGGAAAGGGAAGAAGGAGGGGTGAGTAACAGGGGAGTCACTCAGTGAGGTATGGGATGCTAATCACAGAAAACGTAATCTGACCATAGCACGCCATACATAGGAAATAGACTAAACATGCACAATCACAGTACCTAAAGTACCCAAAGAACAGTCAACGGTGTCCTAGGCCAGAGCTCGTGGCCAATCTTATGGGATAGTGCCCAACTACACCGCCCGTAGACGATTTATCGATCTGACTGGGATACCGAACAACCGGTCGACTAAGCTGTCGTACCCCGCCTCAAACAACATGCGACGCAAGTACAGAGATAACGTCTCTGTACCCCCGCAATTCCTAACAACCCACATGGTCAACTAATCCTAGCTCTAACATGAATAAAATAATCAATTAACAATTTAATGCACAATCAATGGGTTGAATCATCTATTATTCCTAAGTCCGATTTACAAACAATCCTAAAAAGACTCTAGCATAGAAACAGGACACATTTAATACTAAATCCTATCTACGGCGCTTTTCGATGAAAAATACGATATTCTGCAGAAAGCCCTCACTTAGCAAAAATGGAGTATAACTGCTTCCTCTTCACTCCAGATGCTAAAACGGACGCTGAATCTGAAATCAGAACGAAATTTCGAATGAGAACGACTTTCGAACGGCGAAAAACGGTTAACGGACCAACTGGTCAAAGTCAACTAAAAAGTCAACGGTCAAAGTCAACGGTTAACGGTCAACGGTCAAACCAGTCAACAGTCAACCGGACCCTAACCGGACCCGACCCGACCCGGTTACCCAACCCGGATCCGATAACCCGACCCGATAACACAACCCAGATCCGATAACCCGACCCGATAACACAACCCGGATCCGATAACCCGACCGAGTCAACCCAGTGAGTCACTGAGTCAACTCGAGCGAGTCAATGGCGGCGGCGACGGTCAACGGTGGCGCGTGGTCAACACGCACGGAGCTTCCAACGGCGATTGCGGGCGCGTCCGGCGGTGGTTCGGCCCGATCTTAGTGTCTACGGACTCGTCTCGTCGTCCTGAATCCGATGGTGGTCTTGGATTTGCGTGATTCCAAATGGTTAGAAAGTTATTGACGATTTACTGAACGGCCAATGAAAAGCAAATCGGAAAAATAGGTTTTCCGGTGTACCTGAGCCGCGAAAACCGGTGAAAGAGAGAGCAAACGGTTTTCTTCTTCTTATACCTCTTCCTCCTCTGCTTCTTCTTCCCCTTCTTCTTCTTCTTTTCCCTTCTTCTCTCTCTCGAATCAAAAGGAAGAAAATGGTGGGGTTTGGTTTAGTTGTGGGTGATGATGATGGGTGGTGGGTGAGGGGATGTTACACTTTTTTTTTTTTTTACATGCCAAAGTTATTGTCGAGGAAACGAAAATGAGATTATAGAAACCAGAGAGAGAAAAAATGATACAAATGGAATCAGTCGGACAGCTTAAGTCAGGTGTGCGGTTGAATCAGGTTCTAATCCATATTGGTCCGGTCCGTCCGGATAAAACAAGTGTTCATAAAACGCAAAAACCTCGACCGACCAATTGCTTCGCAGGGAATTTATTAATCCTGGTACTTAAATGGGCTTTGGAAAGGGCCTTATTGGACTTTGGCCCAAAAGTTTATTGTTTTGTACTACTGCCATATCATGTCCGGATAATTATGAAGTGGCATAAAACATTTCCTCTCTCAAACCAACTTCGGATTCAAACCTTCAACAAAATATTCGATAAAATTATATGATTTTTAGATTAATTTTTGAAGTCTGGACGACCAATATTTTAACATATATGGAACATTGAATATGTGTAGTTGTGATACTCGAATCTTTTGATATCACTTTCTATATGTTTTCTTTTTACCGAATCAATTTGACATTTTTTTTGTTTATTATCAGCATACAGTGGGCTCCATAATCGAATCGAAAATATGCATGAAAACGTATTTTTGTGGTCGTGGCCACTAAGTCATGGATTCTTACAAAAAAAATGAATGTATAAGTTGATAAAGTCTAATTCCAAAAAAACAAAAAGTTCAATCATTCAACAACTTCTATTTATGTGGTGGACTGCGAAAGAACACATCATCTTGCATGATTTTCAGGATAAAGTTTTCACTTTAGGCCAAAATAACACTAATAAATCAAGTAATGGTGTGTTTAAAGTTTTTAGTCACCAATTAGCTCCGCGCGTGGGCTAATAATAACCTGTGTGTGTCCCCACGTTAAACCCATGTGTCACCAAATCTTTGGCCTCTATAGTCTAATCTCTAAAAAGGTTGGTCCATGCACCCCACACACTCGCTTAATTTGCGTCGTGTGATTGCAACGTTTTATGCCCGTTACAAAGTCCTTGTTCAACTAACCATTATAGCTACCACTCAATAAATTCTCATTAAAAATACTTACATCAACGGTCTGAAATCGCCAAAACAGTAGCAATAAATGAATTATTCACACAATAACAAATATTGTTTAGTGAACTTCTTTATTGTTTCTTCTCTTTGTGAATTCATCTAGATGACCTGAATTCATAACTTGTAACTTATACTATATAAATCATTGTTAAAAAAAAAAATCAGGATGGCGACATAGTTAAGTTTTACTTAGCATTTTGTCTAATGTGATTTTATAGGTTTTAATACTTTGCTGACAGAGAAGAAAAACGGAATAGAAACTAAAGAAGGAATGTATCAATATGGATTCTTTATAGACAAGGAAAACCACTTTCTACAATTAGCAGCCCGACTAAAATAAACAAATACTCCAAAGCAAATACTGTCGGTTGCGTCAAGATTATCACAAATAATCAAAGCTAAAGAACAAAGGAAGATTCGGAATTATTTAATCGACCGTCTCATAATTTGTTTTTAGTTTTTCAGGTGAATGAACGTAGCCTTTCCCAGAAATCCAACGGCACTAAGAATAAAAAAACAAAATATGATGAAAATATATAAAAAAATAAATATAAATTGATGATACTTTTGGTCATAAACAAAAACTCTGGCCTTATTTTTTTTCTTCATCTTCTTCCTCGCGACTGTACGATCTCTTTCATCTCCCACTCCCTTACGTAACTGCTTCTCTTATCAGTTTCCATACCAACATTATCTCAATACATTATAATAAGATATAACCACACAAAAACAATTCTTTTTTTTATTTGTTGCTTAGGTTTATAAATCTTCTCTAAATACTTATTGGGAGGTTTTGGTTGTGCGTTTGCGTGTTACTAACTGAGGAGGGTAGAGAAAAGGAAAGTTCTTAGCTTTGGATGAATCTCCAAGTGATCCAAAACACTGGCTTATTCCACTTCTCTTCTTTTGGGTTTCTCTCTATTTCCTTCTTTCTTTGTATTTTTCAACTCCTTAAATTTCTGAGCTTTATCAAATTAAACTCGCTGGATCTCATTGCTTCTGTGGAGTATAATTGGGGATAGCTAACAAAAAGCAAACTTTTTTTTTGATGCTCTGTGTTGTTTCATGGTCCTTTTAAGGTTCTGTAAAAAGATTCGAACTGTTTTGGAATTTTTGTGTTTTGAGGTTTGTTCCCAAAGGCTTGGCCTTTCATCTTCCATATAATTAGCACTTTCAGATTTGGATTTCCCTTAGATTCAGATTCAGATTTGATTGCATTCTGATTTCTCAAGTTCCCTCAAAATTTTGGTTTGGTATAGATTTTGATTTGGTTCTAGAGTTTAGAAGATACGCTTACGCTTTGGAAATGAATGTTCGTGTCATCAAGCTTCAATTTTTGACTTGGGAGTAACAAGTTTGCTTCTTTTCTCTATTTTACAGGTTGAGTTCTTAGTCAAAGGAGCAACAATATAAAAGATGGCGACACTCCAGGACATTGGTGTATCAGCTGGGATAAACATCCTCAGTGCCTTCATTTTCTTCATAATCTTTGCGGTTTTGAGGCTCCAGCCGTTTAACGATAGAGTTTACTTCTCGAAATGGTACCTCAAGGGGATAAGAAGCGACCCTTCGCGTGGTGGCGCCTTTGTACAGCGCTTTGTGAACCTGGACTTCAGGGCATACTTGAAGTTCTTGAACTGGATGCCAGAGGCTCTGAAGATGCCTGAGCCTGAGCTCATCGATCATGCCGGTTTGGATTCAGTTGTGTATCTCCGGATTTATTGGCTGGGGTAAAGTTTCGAACTTTGTGGCTTTTTTGGTTGATTGGTTTGTTTTGGTTGATTGGTTTGGAAAATTAGAAACCAAGGGTTGTTTTCTTACTTAGTTGAACCCAATCGACCTGTTATATTCCTATTTTTGGCAGTGGGAAAGATAAGTTAAGCCAAGGCTTTAGTACCTGTTTATGCTCTTCTTAACTCTGTTGTTTTCTTGATTATGTGCAGGCTTAAGATCTTTGCTCCAATAGCAGTGCTTGCGTGGGCAGTTCTTGTGCCAGTCAACTGGACAAACAACACATTGGAGTTAGCTAAGCAGCTAAGGAATGTAACTTCGAGCGATATTGACAAACTATCTGTTTCGAATATCCCGGAGTATTCAATGAGGTGCGTTAGACCTTAACCATTTTCGAGTTCTTTTTATGTTTCCATCTGTCAAAAAGGTGGAAGTTTCGAGCTACAGTGTCTTGACTTTTTGTCGTTTCTCCAGGTTTTGGACACATATAGTTATGGCATATGCCTTTACAATCTGGACTTGTTATGTGTTGATGAAAGAATATGAGACAATTGCTAACATGAGGCTCCAGTTTGTTGCATCAGAAGCTCGTAGACCTGACCAGTTCACTGTAAGACTCTTTTCTTTCCCTTGGTTTAATCTGAAAAACACTGAACAAACTGTAAAGTATGAACAGTGATCTAATATGTAGGGATTTTTGATAGGTTCTTGTCAGGAATGTTCCTCCGGATGCAGATGAATCTGTTAGTGAGCTGGTGGAGCATTTTTTCCTGGTCAATCACCCTGATCACTACCTGACACATCAGGTACATTTCTTAGAAGCTTGAAGTTTGGATCTCTTAAGTATTCTGTGACTTATGATCTTCGTGAAATGTATGAAAAGTACAAACTTCATGAGATTATTAGATGCTTCCTCTCTGTTCTTACTTTGTCTGAAAACAATATGTAGGTTGTATGCAATGCAAACAAGCTCGCCGATTTGGTAAAAAAGAAGAAAAAGATGCAGAATTGGCTTGATTATTACCAGCTCAAATACTCTAGAAATAACTCTCAGAGAATTACGGTGAAGGTACTTGCAATGAAATCTCAGTCTTCATAGAAATTTTTTCTTTTCTGTTCTGTTAAATTGACCCTTTTCATAATTCTCTTTATCAACCAGCTTGGCTTCCTTGGGCTTTGGGGACAACGAGTCGATGCAATCGAACATTACATTGCTGAAATCGACAAAATATCAAAAGAGATTGCTAAAGAAAGAGAGGAAGTGGTGAAAGATCCCAAGTCCATTATGCCAGCATCTTTTGTCTCCTTTAAAACTCGATGGGCTGCTGCTGTGTGTGCTCAGACCCAACAGACTCGGAACCCGACTCAGTGGCTAACCGAGTGGGCTCCAGAACCTCGTGATGTGTATTGGGCGAATCTTGCTATTCCATACGTTTCTCTGACTGTAAGAAGGCTGATAATGCATGTTGCCTTCTTCTTCCTCACCTTCTTCTTCATTATTCCAATCGCGTTTGTTCAATCTCTAGCTACCATCGAAGGGATTGTGAAAGCTGCACCGTTCTTGAGGGTTATTGTGGAGGAGTGAGTTTCTTTAACATTCTCTCTTCTTGACATTGAGTAAACTGAAAACATTACTATTCTTGGACTGACTTGGTTTGATTTCTTTATGCAGTAAATTCATGAAATCAGTGATACAAGGTTTTCTACCGGGTATTGCACTGAAGCTATTCCTCATCTTTCTGCCATCCATTCTCATGATCATGTCCAAATTCGAAGGCTTCACATCGATCTCATCCTTAGAGAGACGATCAGCGTTTCGATATTACATCTTCAACTTCGTGAACGTGTTTCTTGCTAGCGTTATCACTGGAGCTGCGTTCGAACAGCTTAGCGCTTTCCTCAATCAATCCCCAAACCAAATCCCCAAGACCATCGGTGTGGCTATACCGATGAAAGCAACTTTCTTCATCACATACATAATGGTTGACGGTTGGGCAGGAGTAGCTGGAGAGATTCTTATGCTGAAACCTCTGATTATGTTCCATATCAAAAACACATTCTTGGTCAAGACTGAGAAAGACAGAGAGGAAGCAATGGACCCAGGAAGCATTGGTTTCAACACAGGCGAGCCTCGGATACAGCTTTACTTTCTCCTCGGTCTTGTCTACGCTCCCGTGACACCGATGCTTCTTCCTTTTATCTTGGTTTTCTTCGCCCTTGCTTACATTGTTTTTCGCCATCAAGTAAGTTTCTTTCCTGCTACTTCCTTCTTCAATCGGGTTGGTTTTGGTTCTAAAGCTGATTCTTGTTTCTGTCAGATCATAAATGTATACAATCAAGAATACGAGAGCGCTGCAGCGTTTTGGCCAGACGTTCATGGACGCGTCATAGCAGCATTGATAATATCTCAGTTGCTTTTGATGGGTCTATTGGGAACGAAACACGCTGCATTAGCTGCACCGTTTCTCATTGCGTTGCCTGTGCTTACCATCGGCTTCCACCGCTTCTGCAAAGGTCGTTATGAGCCGGCCTTTATCAGATACCCTTTACAGGTTTGTTTCTTCTAAACAATCGTTTTCACATTTTATATGCCGTAACCATACTAAATATGAATCATTGTTGTATGTTATTTTACAGGAAGCTATGATGAAAGATACATTGGAGAGCGCAAGAGAACCGAACCTGAACCTTAAAGGCTACTTGCAGAGTGCTTACATTCATCCAGTTTTCAAAGGTGATGAAGACGATGATGACTATGATGACAAGCTCGGGAAGTTTGAGGACGAAGCCATTATCGTCCCCACTAAACGTCAGTCGCGAAGGAATACTCCGGCTCCTAGCAGAATCAGCGGAGAATCTTCGCCGTCTTTGCCCTTTAGTGGTAAAGAAGTCTAGAGACGCGTTTCTCAACAAGAGAAGTTAAACAAGTATATACATGGTACTTTCTATATGTACATGGAGAGAGAAAGAGAGAGAGAGAAAGAGAGAGAGATCAGAGGATACGTAGCTCAATGAGGTACTGGAATGGGGATTGCCTACGCTTGGACAAAGATCTTGAGGGTTTTTGTAAGTGGATTCCAAAGTTTTGGGGTTCTTGTTTTATAAGAAATGGTATCAGATGAATGTCTTCGAAAAACGGTTTACCATCAAAAAAATCGTAACTAACGAAACTCTTGCCAACGAAGACAAACAGAACAATGTGTTCAATGCTCTGTGATAAAAATTTAGAGCAACAAACTACATGTAATATATTAACTGAAGAGGAACAATACCCTAAGAACTGATATCCAAAATTATAAAAATCAGTTCTTCTGAATGCTTAATGAAATCAAATTTCAGACAAGAATCCTCTATGAATTGAATGTTTAGTTCCCCATCAATGAGTCTGGTCATCAAGAAGGAAAGGAACAAGCCATGCACGTAAACACAAGATCAAGGATCTGCGTCCATCTCTCTTTTAAGGTTGTTTTCAGAATTCGTATCCACATCTTTTGCATTTACATCCATAGTGCTTTCGTTCAGATCTTGTCGCACTATTTTTCCTTCCCCCTGCAAAGAAACAGATGAGAGGTTTAATATCTCATTTTGCGTAATAACAAACGATCACTTGTTCAAATAGACTTAATGGGTATTCAAATTTTGCAGCATGGGGACAAAAGGATTCAACACATGGACAATAACTGGCGAGTGAAAAAATTCTGGAGTCCAAGACTTCAATGAAGTTTCTTAGTAGCCATAATGGTTAGTAGAACTTTTTGACAAGCCTCTACAGAAAGAAATCATTTTTTCTCTTCAACAGAATCCATCAATAGATGACAACGGCTTATCAACAGAACAAAAAAAGCACATTCACAAGAAGGCGAAAACTAAAGTTGGGTAGACTTCCTAAGGAATGGAGCAGAGGTGAGGTTGACAGTTTTTCCTGACTATCTTCCATGGGAACATCATTCATGTCTGGTTTTTCCTCAACTTAATTGTGTTTCTTCTTTCTTGGCTCTGCTGTACTTGCGTCCTCCTCTTCAACCTTGCCGTCTTCCTCAATTTTTGTAGTTTCCTTCTTCTTAATTTCTTGGCTCTGCTGCACTTGCGTCCTCCTCTTCAACCTTGCTGTCTTCCTCGACCTTGTGATCTTTCTCAATTTCTGTAATTTCCTTCTTCTGCTCCTCAAGTACTGCGATCTACACCATTTAATCACACTTAACTTCAAATGTAGTTCACAAGGACTCTCAAACAATCAAGGATATGTTGGATGAAGGAAATATCTAAGTTACACATTTTTAATACAAACACAATCCAACCATACAGCAAACGCAACTTCAACGTCTTAAGCCTAGATCATCAACTTTCGTGCTAAACAATAAAAAATTTAAGATTTTTTTTTAACATTTCAGGACATGCTCTACTAACCATTAATTCCCAAATCAATGCTATCGAAGACCCTAATCCTCGGTTTATCCAAAGAATCCAAAATGGCAAAACAGAGATGTAAGCTAGTCCAATTAGTCCTTCATATACGAAGATTAACACCTTAATCACTGTAGCAATCACCTAAACAGTCGAGCTTCTAGCTCAATCCAGTGCAATAAGGCAGATTACATTACACTGAACTTAAAATTCCGACATTGAGTACAAGGACCATCCATCAATATACCATTTCTAGCTGAAGAACAAGACCCAATATAAATAGTACCAGAGACGAAACAGGGATAAGATTCAAAGAAATGTAGAGTGGTGGTAAAGTTAAAGACATGGTAGACCTGAGTACGCGACATATGTCTTCCATCAGATGGAACTTAAATTCCTAGTTTCTTCACATCTTCATGCGGTCTGGTATTAACAAACAGAATGCCTAGCTAGTTCAGTCACAATCCAAAAATATAAAGTAAAAAACTAATAATACATGAAAGCTTTTTGAACACACTTACATTAACTCCATATTCTCCTCATAGTCTAAATATGTGGCTATGAGATGATGCATAGCCTCTTCCAGTCCTTGAATATTGACTCTTGTGAAAGTGTTCGTCTCCAAATTGTAGAAGAAAACGTAGAAATTAGGGCTTGATAGAACCGCAAACACAATTTCACCTGTAGAAGTCATCCCAACAAACCTGTTCTCTTGGATTATCTTGATCCCCAAAGGAGACAATACGTAGATCTGCTTGGACCATTTATGATTTCCAGCATCTTCTAGAACCCACAACACAATGTCTTTGTCTTTATTTCTACCCTCGGTATAGTGTATACCTAATCTACCTTTGTAGTTGAACATTTTCAAAGAGTAGCCAATATAAGAAGATCCCAGTGACATGTCATCAACTGTGTTAATAAAGCCGAACTTCTCGGACCTAACGTCGAAACAAACTATCACAGTAGATAGTCCGGACGCAGCTCCGAGATACAAAACACCATTTATGCATATTTGACCACACATTCTACCATTCACTACAAAATGGAATTCGTGTTGGATCCTTCTCCACGATAGTTTTCCAGTGTCTAGTGTCAAAACCAGATGAGTATTGGGTCTTTCATCACGTGACGATGTCATACACAGCACTTTGAACTGTTTACCGCTCGGATCATAGCCTAAATACATTCCTGCAGTCCTAACTTTCGCTTCTGTGTAGGGTTCAGTCCTAACTTTGGGTAAGGTTAGGAACTCGCCCGTGACAGGGTTACAAATCACCACTTCCTTTCTACGCAAATTTTGACGCAAGTCCAATCCACGGAGCGGTTTAAAGAAACCACCATATTCTAAACGTTTTGGAATACACGTACGATAAGGGATGGCTACAAGAGAAGTGTTGTCGTCTGGATTTTGAGGCTGAGTTGTTGAGTAGTAGTATAACTTGCCATCACGTTTTGTGAAGGTGAAAAGGAGCCGTGCACGAGTTAAAGACTTGCTAACAAACAACTCAGTGAAATCAGGACGACAGAGTATGGATACCCAGAAATTCGATACGCAACGAAACCTAGCTATAGACTTTGCCGGGACGAGAGAGAACATTTCGATAAGTAGATCAACTGGGATTGCGTCGAAGTATTCTCTTACCGAGTTCGGTGATTGTGTTTCATGTCTGGATGTGGTTAATAGATTCTCCGACAACTGCTGCTCCAAGTTTTTCATCGCGCATGATTTTACAAACCCTAGAATCGCTTCAGAGAAGACGAAGGAAACCTTCTTTCTTGGATTTCTGACTGACTTTATATGCAAGAATCGGAAATGGGCTTTTCTTAGGCCCAAGAACATATTAGGTGTCAACGAGCCTAAATGAGTGACGAAGAAGGCAAAAACAGAGCATCTTCTCTATTATGAAAAAGAATGATACTAGAGTTTCTTTCTTCTATTATGCAAGAACATGAACTATGTTATGCATCATTATCTGAATAGTCCGGTCCTCCGATTCCAAACCCACCGCACACCACAACATAGAACTACGCTGCGGGAAATTACGAATATTGTTGCCATTGAAGACAATCAGTCCGCAGACATCATTTTTCCAAGGTTTGTTAATTATTTGCTCAAATGATCAAGGAAGTCACAGACAAATCAAAACCTTCTGAATGATTAATCAAATCAAATTTTATACAAGAATTCGAGATGAATTGAATGTTTAGTTCCTAATCAATGAGTCTGGTCGTCAAGACGAAAAGGAACAATGGACGTAAAACACCAGATCAAGGAGCTTCGTCTATCTCTAACAAATGCTTTCTCTTTAGGGTTGTTTTCAAAATACACATCCGCACCGTTTGCATTTAAGTTGAGTCCTACATCCATAGTGCTTTCGTTCAGATCTCGTCGCACTAGTTTTTCCTTCCTCTCCTGCTAAGAAAGAAACATATCATGAGAGGCTTAATATCTCATTTTGCGTAATAACAAAAAGATCACTTGTTCAAATAGACTTTACGGCCAAAAATGTTAACTCACTGACAATAGTTGGCGAGTGAACAAATTCTAGAGTCCAAGACTTCAATGAAGTTTCTTATAAGTAATTAGTAGCCATAATAATATGTAAAACTTTTTGACAAGCCTCTACCGAAAGAAATCATTTACTCTCTTTGATAGAATCCATTAATGGATGACAATGGCTTATCAACAGAAAAGAAAACAAGCAAATTTACAAGAAGGCAACTTCACAAGGACTCTAAAACAATCAAGAATATTCAAGTCCCACATTTTCAATACAAACACAATTCAACCATACAACAGACGCAACTCCAACGTCTTAAGCTTAGAATAGATCATCAACTTTCGTGCTAAAAAATCAAAAATTTAAGAAAATCTTTAAACATTCCAAGACATGCTCTACTAACCATTCCCAAATCCCTGCTATTGAAGACCCTAAATTTATCTAAGCTAGTCCAAGTGGTCCTTCATGGGAGCTTAATACGACTATTAAAACCCTAACCACTGTAGCAATCACCTAAACAATCGAGCTCCTAACAAATATCACATGGGCTTTTTTTAGGCCCAAGAACATATTAGGTGACAACGACCCTAAATGAGTGACGAAGAAGGCAAAAACAGAGCAGCTTCTTCTCTCAGCTACTTTCCACCGTAACTAACATCGTACGGTCACGATATACTCAGCCTGTGAAAGAAAATCGCAACCAACGAAACTTTTTGCTATTTTCTGACTTTCCTTCGCATACATAAACTAGTTTAGGTAGTAAAACAGAGGCTTGCAAGAGTAAAATAAGTAAATTTCGATCTTGATCTTATATGAGAGAATTTATTTGTTCAAATCTTACATTTTTTTTTTGTTTTGTGTTACATATGGAGTGTGTTCAATTAGAATACTGGACAGCAAATAAGTCAGGTTTTTCATTTCATAGACATGAAATCTGGAAAAGGTTGTTTCACCTCTTTGCCGGGAACCCAACCAAATCTTGAAAAGGTTGTTTCACCTATTCCATAGACATGAAATCTTGAAGACATTAAGGTACTTATCCAAAACATGAACAGCTGATTGACACCCAAAACCTAATAAATCATTTCTTACAAAATAAAAGCCAAACTTTTTTTTTTGGGTTTTAATAAAAGCGAAACTTGGAATGCCAAACTTAAAAATAAAATAAAAAGTAATGTATCAGTGTTATCCTCATTAAAAACCTGAGGAGATGACAAGGAAAATTAGTTGTGATATTCCCTATTACAGCTACGTGTGGATAGTCGTCATAAGATTATCACAAATCTTACGTTATTGCTTATTCCGGTAGTAGTTTGGTTGGTCATTCAACAAAGATGACCTTTAAAAGATATATAAAGTTGAAATCAATCTGATTATAGCTTTTTAAAAATAGAAAGAACATATTTCGACAAAGACAGAAGCGGTGAAAGGTCACACCCGAGCGCCAAGAAAACGATGATGGGGACTGTGACAGTTTGTGCCATTGCGATTTGACGAGGAAAAATCAGTCGCGAGGCAAACTAAGCTTGTCTAGTCCAGAAAGAAACTCAAACGCACTGGGGAATTTCTCTACAATTCCGAGTATTCATCTTGGTTTACTCCTGATTCCATGACCTTCGTCGATTTTTGCAAATTACATTCGTGAATCGTGACGAATCTCCAGCCACCGTAACTAACAATTCATTTGATTCGGAATTGATGCACGAAGTGAAAGACTTTGTATTGTTTAAGATGGTCTAACCAAGAACAATGTGATAGTTGCCATGCAAATGCATTTCTTTTTACAAAAAGTAATTGTAAAAGATATTCAAACGAGCTATATATCCTCGTTCAACACATAAAATTAATTAAAACGTTGTATCTTCTTTTTTTTCCTTTTTATTAAACGTTTGTATCTTATTATAATAAAAAAAATATTTAGTAGCTGGCTTTTGCTTTTGTATTATCCACCAACAACCAGTTCGAGATATGTTCCATTGGTGCAATCCACCAATGATTTTCATTTTTTTTTTTTTGAAGGACTTCATTTCCTTGCGCGGTTCATTTTTAAATAGACTAAAATACAAAATGACCAACCAAACTACTACCGGAATAGTAGAATTAATTTATTGAGACGATCTAGCTTAATTATGAACAGTCCAGTCCACTTAATAATTACTCCCTCCGTTCCACTAAATAGATTTTCTGAGTTTTTAATTTGTTTCATAAAGATAGAAGTTTTGTGTTTTCAATACAACTTTTTCACATGCTTTCCTATTTTACCCTTATTAATTAAAGTTAATTACAAAAGCAATTTCAACTCAAATAAAATAATAATTCTTTAATGAGGTTATATATGGTATTTTAAGTTTGTTCTTGTGTGAAAAACCCAAAGCCGATTCGATGCAAAGCAGCAATATGTAGAAAAGCAGGAGAAGCATTGGTGATCGAAGAAATCCACGTTGATCCACCTCAAGCTTACGAAGTGAGGATTAAGATCCTATGCACATCTCTTTGTCACACCGATCTTTCTTTCTCAAAACTTGTCTGTGTAAGATATACATTGTTTCTTTAACCAAAACAAAAAATATATACAATTCTTTGCATGGAAAAGTCCATACATAATCTATCCTTCAATAAATCTTTTTTGAAATTTCCAGGGACCACTCGTAAGGTTTCCTAGGATTCTAGGACACGAAGCAGTCGGGTGAGTCTAACTTCTGTTTAAATTTCAAATTTTGCACTCTTCTTTCAAGAATTTGCACAATTAATTACTTGATTCTTTTTTTTTGTAAGCCAGTGTGGTCGAGAGTATTGGTGAACACGTGGATGGATTCAAACAAGGAGACGTCGTATTGCCAATTACTTGATTCTTTTTTTTTTGTAAGCCAGTGTGGTCGAGAGTATTGGTGAACACGTGGATGGATTCAAACAAGGAGACGTCGTATTGCCAGTGTTTCATGATAAGAGGATTTTGCAATCAAATATCAATTACTCAACCCACTCATGTCATTGTAGTGTTGAGGTTCAATCCACCTAGGAAGTTAACACACTAAAGATGCAGGAAATTTCTCAATCCAAGTGCAATCAGATTTTGGTTTTAGTGACTTAACTAACAAGAAACTAAGTAACCTCAAGGTAAACAAGATAAAAGCAAGTAATCTAACAAACAAATAAGTTGCAAATATTAAACAAGGTGATTCAAACAGAAACAGAATGATTTATAGAAAAGCAGAGCAATAGCAAAAGATTAAGATTAAGATTCAATATTTAAAAGCATTAGACCCTGGGATTAGGTTTTAAGACTTTGGATGATCTTTTGGAGACTAAAGGGTAACTAGGAGCCTTACTAGATCATTTCTAAACTAAGAACACAATGGTGCATTGATTCACTCTCATGACATCAATCCTATACTATCAAGCAGTTTGTAAACTCAATTCTCATTGGAAACTACAAGATAATATGCATTCAATCAAGTCTCTTCTAGTCTATCCAGCAACATAGCATCAACTCTCATTGGCTAAGTGAGTACTAGACTCTCCAAGAATCAGTTCTAGCACTTTGAACACTTTTGATGTACAAAGATGCCTAAGATCATAGTTCTAAGCAATCAAGACTTATAACTATGGTTCAATCCACTCTAGGAGAAGAAATAACTTAGAAACCTCTAATCAAACTCTAAACTCCTTCAGATCATCCTTGGTCAACCCATCCCAGAATCTAATTAAGAAACTACTCCATACTAGAACAAGTTAAACTCAAAGTAATCAAGAAAGAAGACATGATCATAAGAAAATATGAGATGATAAAAAGAAGATTTAATGATTCATACAAAGATAAGAATCTAGATGTTGTTCTACAATACAAAGCTTAGTTTTTCAGATCTAAAAACATCTTCTTTCATAATGGTCGAAATCCAGCTTTTCAAGGGTGAGAGAACACTTTTTTGGGAGTTGGTATAGTGGAAAACAGGCTGTTTAGTGAGTGGGATGCTCGTAGCGACTTGATCCAGGCGCTATTTCCAGTCGCTGCGAGTTCTTGATTTTGTAGCGACCGAAATCGAGTCGCTAGGACAAGTCGCTATGGACTCTTCTTCTCGAGCTTCATCTTCTTAGCGACTCGATCACGTCGCTATATCCAGGCGCCATATGAACACTGTAATGTTTTAAACTTCATAGCGAGAGGATCAAGTCGCTATATCTGGTCGCTATCTCCGGTTGATTTGTAGCGACCTAAATCCACACGCTACATCCAGTCGCTACAGTGACTCCGAGTTGTTTTCTTTGTTTTCTTGACTTATCTCTTCTTGACTCCCCCCCAATTCCACAATGCAGCTACTCCAGAACCTGATTGGGACAACGTACACAAATGCAATCCTAAACAAACCTAAATGCAACTAAAATGATCAAAAAGAGGTGAGAAAACATGATTAAAAACATGAAAATTCTATAAACATCAACTCCCCCAAACTTATCCTTTGCTTGCCCTCAAGCAAAGCCAAAGAAAAATTATGAGAAAGAGGTTTGAAAGTGGGGACTCAGAGCCACAAAATTCACACAAGAGATTCAGCCTAAGGTCCTTCCAAGTAGTTACAAATTGCATGAACTAGACATCATAGACTTTGTAATACTTCAATGCTATAAAAACTTAACCCCTAGTCCACTAAGCCAATTGGAACTCAAGCAATCAAACCAATACAACCTCTTACATTCATTAAGTTGTTTCAAGTGCATTCTTGCAAAGGGGAAATCAATCACTCTCATTTGGTTAAGGGATAATGGCTTTTTAAGGTGGCTTAAGGTTTCTTTTTCTTTTGGTGGTAGCTATCTCTCAAAACAAGGAGCATTTGACATTATACAAAATTTATCTAAGAAAGGGAACAATTCATGCATACGAAGATTGATCCTCATTGTTCTTCCCAATCCTAGAATGATATTGGTACTAAACTTTTTCTAAACCAATGTCTACTCTTTTTAATTCACTCACCACCCCAAACTCTTTCCCAAAACCAAACCTCATCAAATGAACTTTCACCTTTGGATTGTTAGTCAACTAGAGAACTTTTAACTCAACTTTTTACTTAGCTCATTTCATCTCTTCTCTTCCTTTTTTTTATTCTCTTTTTCTCTTCAAACACTAAGGAAGGGTTCGTTCTTTTCTAATGATTTTAGACTTAGAGCTTTTCTTAGACTAGTTCCCTAGAGACTCTCTTTTCTTTTTCATTTCACACTTAGTTCATTTATACTTTCCTTTTGATACACTCCCAAATCCCAAAAATAACACCATTAAGAACATCTCATCTCACTTCCCAACCTAAATGCTAGCACAAATGATGTCCTATTGCTAGCCAAAATGAGGATCAGCCCTTGTCGTTCCTAATACTCTCAATATTTTGCACATGTAAACACTATCAGGAAAATGCCTCACTCAATCAAAACAATGCAGGCTTGAAAGGAAGCTAAGGGTTTAAAGGTAGGGAGAGGTGCTTGGATTAACACAAGAGTGGTGCAAGGAAAAAGGAAACCCAAGCAAAATCCACAAGAGTGTATATCAAGCCCCTGAGCAAGAGAAATTAAGTCCATATTCAAGTTTAATAGTTCATGATGTTGAATTGAAGATCATGCAAGGTTCACTCAGGCCAGAGTTTTCAAGGCAAGCATTTTTAACAATGAATTTTCCTTTTTCTTAGAGGAAGTCTAAGCAACTTATAACTACTAACAAGGGCATTATTCTCAATCTCCAATGTGAACTCTTACAAGACAAACTCATCATTATCCACTATGCATATGCAAATGCAACCTAGAATGAAGCTAAACTCAATCCTAAAATCAAAAGAAAGATGATGATCTAAATGCATTTTTTTGTATTTTTGAAATATTTTTTTCAAATTTTTTTTTTTTTTTCAATTTTTTTTTTTGGGTTTTTAAGCAAACTTAACTATGTACAATGCAAATGAGACTCAATGAAGAAACCAAAAGAAAACACATAGTCAAATACTAGGCCTCTCCCCCAAACTTACTTCACACAGTCCCTTGTGTGAGAGTATACTTGAGAGAGAAGACCTAAATACAAAAGAAAACTAATGCAAATAGGGTTTGGAGTGTTACCTGAAGTTGGCTTAGCTGAAGAGGGAAAGTGAGAGAAGAATGAACCTTGAAGGCTCCCCCAAACTTGGTTTTGCCAGCATTGACCTAAGTTTTTTTTCTTTCAAAACACTTGAAAAACACACAAAACAAGATAAAAAGATAGGGATAGAGATATATATATACAAAGGATACCATGGGACTTCCTCCCAAGTGAGCTTGTTTAAAGTCCCTAGCTTGACTCTTCTTCCATTTGCTAGTGAGGGTTTGGATTTGGCCTGCCTTCAAAGGTGAGGGTCAGGACTTGAGAAAGAAGCTCTTGCAGCTTGATTGGATCTCCTTGAAGTTCAGGACTGATGATGGCTTTGACATATGAGAATGGTTTGGACTTTCCCTTGCACTTGGTCTTGTATTCAATGTATCCATCCTTAAGCTTCAAGGGGTGAAGGCTAAGAGTGTTTGGAGATTGATCAAGTGAGGGAGGCTGAGGTTCTTTCATCTTCTTCTTGTCCTTAAGAGTAGCCTTTGTAGCTCTACCCAACTTTTCCTTTTTAGCACATCCAATGTGGTCATCAAACTCACCTTGTAGACATTCACCATCTAAAACTTGTTCTGCACACTCAACTTTTGGAGGCTGTTCCTTCACCACATTCATAACTTCAACCTTTTCAGCTCTGTCTGATTTTTTTTCAAACTCTCCAATGGTTATTGTTCCACAATAGTCAGAAGTGGAAGAAAGCAGTGGGTAGGAGACCTTGCTGTTGATATGATGAAGAGTTGCTCTCTTGTTGGGGAAGTCAATAACCGCACCAACAGTGTAAAGGAATGGTCTACCAAGGATCAAAGGGACTTTCCTATTTTCAGCCATTTCCACAACAGTGAGATCTATTGGGACTGTGCAATCTTCAACCTTCATAGGATAATCCTGGATGATTCCAATTGGAGACTTAGCAGAAGCATCCCCAAGCATGATAGAAGATGTGAGAGCCTTTATGTCAGTGATCCCTAGACTCTGAACCATCTCAAGAGAGATCACATTCACAGTAGCACCAGAATCAGCAAGTGCATCAGCAAGCTTTAAAGGTCCAAGAGAACAAGGTATTGTGAACTTCCCTTGATCTTCAAGCTTAGGAATGGAGGTGGGGTTGGCTGGAGGCTCTTTGAGCAATGTAGAGATTCCCATAAGCTCTTCTACCTTCTCCTTGTTTGCTAGAATATCCTTAATAAGCAGCATTTGTTGATGAGCTTCTTTCATAGTTGGCATATTTGGCAGCTCAATACCAATCTCACTCATATCCTTCCTGAATGTGGAGATGACTTTCTTTTGTGCCTTGGTGAGGAATCTACCTGGAAATGGAAGCTTGGGCTCATAAGGAGGAGGTTCAACCTCAGTAGATTCTGACTTTTCCATCTTCTTGGTGACCACTTGCCTTTCCTTAGGTTTCCCTTCAACTTTCACAGCCTTCTCAACAACATAATTCTCAGCACTTGAACCATGAAGAAGCCTGGAGATCTCCTCTATTGCTTGTTCATTCTCATCAGATTTGATGTCTCTCATAGCTTTGGGAGGAGGAGTGGATTTTACCTCATTTCCATCATTGGAGAATATGGCATTGCAATACTCCTTGGGGTTAACCACAGATTTTCCAGGAAGTTGACCACTTGTTCTTGTAGAAGTTGATGATAGTTGAGCCATTTGATTGTCCAAGGTTTTGATATGTTGTTGCAAGCTGTCCACTTTGGCATTGAAGTCATTCTTCATTGTGGAGATCTCAATAGCTGACTTGCCTTGGCCTTCCAATATCTGTCTAAGTAAAGACTGAGTGGTATCATTTTGAGAGTTGGAAGAACTGCCCTGAACTTGTTGCTGGTGGTTCATCCCTTGGTTAGGGTAAACCGTCTGTTGGTTAGGGTGTTGATGTTGGGGCTGGAAAACCTGATTATTGTAGAGAGGCTTTTGTTGGTAGGCTCCTTGTTGTTGATTGGGAGGTGGGGGTCTAGGTTGGGGGTAATTCTGCTCTTGAGGGTTCTCCACATTGTTACTTCTATAGGACAGATTGGGGTGATTCCTATAGTTGTTGTTGAAGCCTCTTTGATACCCTTGATTCCCAATGTAGTTCAGCTCTGCTTGTGAATCATGGAGCATGTCCAAATTGCAGACTTGATAACTTTGAGTAGGATCATGATCACCTACATAGTTGACAGCTCTTTGGTTTGCCTTCAGCAACTTATCCATCTTCTCATTAAGGGCTAAAATCTGCTTCCTCTGATCATCACCTCCTGTCCTGGATGTTCTGTCATAATCATCCCCATAAGCTGAGTTGCTTTGGTAGAGATTCTCCACAAGTTTTAGACCATCAGCTTCAGAAAGCCCTAGAAAGTTTCCATTGCTAGCAGTGTCCAACATCATCCTGTATTTTGGGAGAACTCCCCTATACAGAGTTGTAAGTAGACTTTCTTTTGAGAATACATGGTGTGGACACTGTAAAGTGTAGCCATGAAATCTTTCCCAAGCCTCTCCAAAATTTTCATTCTCCTTCTGAGCAAAGCTGGAGATTTCATTCCTTAGCCTGGCTGTCCTTGAAGTAGAGAAGAACTTGGCTAGGAATTCCTTCTTGCACTGATCCCAAGTGGTGATCTTTCCTTCAGGTAGACTCTTTTCCCAGAGGTGAGCCTTGTCTCCAAGGGAGAATGGAAAGAGTCTGAGTTTGAATGCATCTTCAGATACTCCATTCGTCTTGACTGTGCTACAGAGCATGTCAAACTTGTCAAGATGATCTAGGGGATCCTCCAAAGGTAGCCCATGAAATTTGTTGCTCTGAATCATGTTGAGGAGGCTCCCTTTGATTTCAAAGTTGTTGTTCTCAATTGGGGGTGGTCTGAGACCACATCTATTGCCATAGATGCTAGGTGCATCTATCTCTCCAATTGGTCTTGGTGCTCTTCCTTGAGCTCCATGATCTTCTGGATTATTGGCCATATTGTGACCTAGTCTTTGGATATGATCAGCTCTTTCCTGCTCTCTTCTCTCTCTAGCAAGCTGTCTTTCCAATGCTCTGATGTTGTCCACTCTTGGAACAAGGTTGGTAGGACCTCTACTCCTCAAGTTCATGCACTACCTACAAAACAGAGGAAAACTCACAAAGAGGATGAGAATTCAAGTTGGGATATGACTTAGTCTCAAGCAATTTCCAAACTCTAATGGCTAAACAATCCTAGGATGGCAACGGCACCAAATTGATAAGAGGATTTTGCAATCAAATATCAATTACTCAACCCACTCATGTCATTGTAGTGTTGAGGTTCAATCCACCTAGGAAGTTAACACACTAAAGATGCAGGAAATTTCTCAATCCAAGTGCAATCAGATTTTGGTTTTAGTGACTTAACTAACAAGAAACTAAGTAACCTCAAGGTAAACAAGATAAAAGCAAGTAATCTAACAAACAAATAAGTTGCAAATATTAAACAAGGTGATTCAAACAGAAACAGAATGATTTATAGAAAAGCAGAGCAATAGCAAAAGATTAAGATTAAGATTCAATATTTAAAAGCATTAGACCCTGGGATTAGGTTTTAAGACTTTGGATGATCTTTTGGAGACTAAAGGGTAACTAGGAGCCTTACTAGATCATTTCTAAACTAAGAACACAATGGTGCATTGATTCACTCTCATGACATCAATCCTATACTATCAAGCAGTTTGTAAACTCAATTCTCATTGGAAACTACAAGATAATATGCATTCAATCAAGTCTCTTCTAGTCTATCCAGCAACCTAGCATCAACTCTCATTGGCTAAGTGAGTACTAGACTCTCCAAGAATCAGTTCTAGCACTTTGAACACTTTTGATGTACAAAGATGCCTAAGATCATAGTTCTAAGCAATCAAGACTTATAACTATGGTTCAATCCACTCTAGGAGAAGAAATAACTTAGAAACCTCTAATCAAACTCTAAACTCCTTCAGATCATCCTTGGTCAACCCATCCCAGAATCTAATTAAGAAACTACTCCATACTAGAACAAGTTAAACTCAAAGTAATCAAGAAAGAAGACATGATCATAAGAAAATATGAGATGATAAAAAGAAGATTTAATGATTCATACAAAGATAAGAATCTAGATGTTGTTCTACAATACAAAGCTTAGTTTTTCAGATCTAAAAACATCTTCTTTCATAATGGTCGAAATCCAGCTTTTCAAGGGTGAGAGAACACTTTTTTGGGAGTTGGTATAGTGGAAAACAGGCTGTTTAGTGAGTGGGATGCTCGTAGCGACTTGATCCAGGCGCTATTTCCAGTCGCTGCGAGTTCTTGATTTTGTAGCGACCGAAATCGAGTCGCTAGGACAAGTCGCTATGGACTCTTCTTCTCGAGCTTCATCTTCTTAGCGACTCGATCACGTCGCTATATCCAGGCGCCATATGAACGCTGTAATGTTTTAAACTTCATAGCGAGAGGATCAAGTCGCTATATCTGGTCGCTATCTCCGGTTGATTTGTAGCGACCTAAATCCACACGCTACATCCAGTCGCTACAGTGACTCCGAGTTGTTTTCTTTGTTTTCTTGACTTATCTCTTCTTGACTCCCCCCCAATTCCACAATGCAGCTACTCCAGAACCTGATTGGGACAACGTACACAAATGCAATCCTAAACAAACCTAAATGCAACTAAAATGATCAAAAAGAGGTGAGAAAACATGATTAAAAACATGAAAATTCTATAAACATCATTTCACCCTCACTGTGAAGAATGTAAAGATTGCAAATCTTCAAAGAGCAACTGGTGCACGGGATTTGCTGAAGATTTCTTGTCAAACACGCGACGATACGGTCTGGCTTCGAGGTTCAAGGACTCTTCAGGAGAAGATATCCACCATTTTCTCTTTGTCTCGAGTTTTTCTGAATATACCGTCGTGGACTCTTCAGGAGAAGATATCCACCATTTTCTCTTTGTCTCGAGTTTTTCTGAATATACCGTCGTTGATATCGCACATCTCGTCAAAATCTCTCCTGAAATTCCAGTTGATAGAGCGGTTGTGCTCAGCTGCGGTGTCTCCACAGGTTTCGTATTTTCTTCTTCAATATAATTTGTTGCGTTAGGGTTAGGTACTAGAGATATGAATTATAATTGAAAATGGCCTGATCACTGATGATTGATGAACATGGGCTCATCACTGAGGATGTGCCACGTCACATGGGTCAGGAATTGGAGCAGCTTGGAAAGCGGCTGATGTGGAAGAAGGCTCCACCGTTGCAGTTTTTGGCCTTGGTGCTGTTGGACTTGCGGTATCCATTTTTCTTTTTGAGAATATAATAATTTTTCTTCTATAAAGGAAAACAAAAGTACTTTCACGATATATATATTTTTCTGATGCCTTAGTTTGATTAGTTTTTTTATGCATTAGTTATTTGCTAATTAAATGATTTGGTAACAGGTCGGAGAAGGAGCCAGGGTGCGTGGGGCCGCAAAGATCATCGGTGTTGATATCAACCCTGAAAATTTCGAGTTTGGTAAAGTTGTGTTATAATTCAAATAAATATTTTTTGTCTTTTAACTTTTAGAAGATACGATTTTCGTTTGGCTTATTCTGGCCACGTTGGGTTTGGTATTATAGAGTACAAAATATTAAAACCAACTAGTTGTAGTTGGTGTGGGTCTAACACATGATCCATGCGGCCAGATTATATTTATTTCTTTGTCCATTATTCCAAATGCAAAAACTTTATTATTCCTTTTTCGTTATGCCCTGTAAATGACATTTCCCATTGATTTATGTTTACAAGCTATATATAGGGTATTAAATACATATAGTGTATTATATATTTATAAAATCATGATTAAAACAATAACACAAAAGTTAATCATTTACATATAATAATATTTTTTGTGCATTGAAACAATGAAACATCATTGAAAAATAGATAAAGAAATTTTCATGTTAAACGTACGTTATTTAATTATATAAATCGGAAAATATTATTCAGTATGTAATTTGGATTCTAATTGTTTTTTTATGGGGGGTTCAAATGGCTTATAATTGTCTAAATTGAATTCTAGGTAAGAAATATGGCTTCACAGATTTTATCAATCCTACCTTGTGTGGAGGAAAACAGATTAGCGAGGTATGTTGTTAAATATATAACACCAGTTCACATATAGGTTTTACATCACAATTAAAGAAATACCTTATCTATTTGTTGGATAATTATGAAAAGGTGATTAAAGAAATAACAGGAGGAGGAGTCGACTACAGTTTTGAATGTATTGGTTTAGCTTCTGTATTGAGCGAGGCTTTCGCTAGCACCCGCACGGTACGTTTATATGGTCATGAGTTTCGTATCTTCATGATCATTCCAATGGTTAAACAGCGTAACGTTGATTTACTATGTCTTTACTCTTTAACAATTGAAGAAAGTAAATAAATAAAATGAAACAGGGTACAGGAAAAACGGTAGTGTTGGGGATAGATAAGCATCTAGAGGCGCCAACAAATTTGGATAGTTTTGGTCTTTTCAGAGGAAAACATGTTTGTGGAAGCTTGTTTGGTGGTCTGAAACCCAAACTTGATATTCCGATTCTCGTGGATCGTTACTTAAAGAAGGTATATATATGTATTTGTTTATTTGATTACAGTTTGTGTTAATGAATAAATATTATACTAATTTCAAAATTACATGTTATGTTTTCATGGGATTTACAATTGCAGGAGCTTAATCTGGATAGTTTTATCACACATGAACTGAATTTTGAGGAAATTAACAAGGCTTTCGATTTATTAGAGAAAGGGAAGTCTCTCCGCTGCATATTATGGATGGATAAGTAATAATTATTTTTAATCTTAACAAGGTGGTTTATTATGAGTCTCTTCAGATTTTTTTTTATGTCTTTTTTGCTCATTTTAATAAAAAAGTTTAAATGTCATTCTGTTTAATTTTAAGCATGGTGAAAATTATGAATTATATGCGTTCAAGTCATCAAGTCTTTCTATCCAATGTATCTATTCAACTTCTGAATATCACCAAGTGTAATAGGTAAAAAATCTCTTATATTTGAAAATATTAATTGACGTTTTATTTGATTAGTAACTAATCCATAACAAACTGTATATGACTTAGTTCGACCAAAAATACCTTTTGAAAAATAATTAAAGATTACCTTCCAAAACTAGTTAAAGATACCCATTGACTGTCATAAGATTTGGTCTCTGACTACATACATTCCAAATCAGTGAAATCACGTTGATAAGTCATTTATGCTTACGAAAGCATTTGTTAAATGTGTGTGTATATATATACACACACAACTAGTATCATCATATTCATTACTGACAGAGAGAAAAATACAAAATTAAGGCATTAAGAAAATCATGAGATCGGCTACTGTTTTTATGGTTTCTTGCATTATCATGTGTTTTGTTCTGAACAATGTCAAAGGTAACATACAAAATTTCTCTTCGTTTTGATTAGATTCATAATTTTTTTTTAAAAATATAAATTTTTTCCTACTACGAAATATTAAATCTTGATAAGAGTGATTTTTATTAAAATATCAAATTGTTTATTATTCAAACATGGAATTTAAAAGATCTATGTAACACATAAATTTAGTGTTATTGAACTTATGATTTTAAAATATATTTTTAAAACTTTTACTGTTATTGAAAATCCTCAAAATATATTAAGTAGTATATTTTTAAAAATTGTTGTGATTTGAAAATGTTCTAGTAGAGTTTCTTAATTTTTCATAGTTTAGTTGAGATTCTGAAGTGTTAAAACAAAAAATTCAAATTATCCAAATCTTTTCAATTTTTTTTTTTGTTAAAGTCTTTTCAAAATTTATATTGAATAAGCCGCTGTTGCTTGTATGGAAAAAAAAAAGGTGATAGAGCATGTTCAAATTTCAAGTTTGTTGCATTATCCATGACCATAACTATAATCTTTTGTTGACATTTTAACGATTTTTGTGTGGTTAATATGAAATAATAGACGTGGATGCTGGATTGACTCCAATGACCCTATGCGGCCCGAGGAAGGATATATTTACCAAGGGATGCCGCCGTGACGGTGACGGAAACACAACGTGCAGAAACGACTTTTTTAAGAAAGGAGGCAATAAGCCTACTAAATGCGAGTGCGATGACTTTGGCGAAGAACATTTATGCCGATGTTATTTTCCTTGCTAATTTTGTAATTCAACTTTTTACAACAATAAATAGAGGAGAATAATATGGAAGAAACTAGTTTTATTGTGTATTCTAAATCGTTTTGGACATTCGAAAAAACGTAAAGAAGAAAAGAGTAGCAAAACAGAATAGATCTTCCTAGTTTTAGTATAGATTGAAGAGAAATTAAGTAAATAAATATATAAAAATCGTGGTAATTTAATTTTAAAAATGAAAGAAATAAAAATGGTATTAGATACAAAATTTTGAAATATTTTTATGGAAATAATATTACATTAGTTAGATTTTAATTATTCTTATTTAGCATTTATTCAGTTTAAAATATTAAAATATTTTTGTAAACTTTAAAATGTAAAATAGGATTATAAATCAATTCACTTACAGTGAAAATTTTAAATTTAAAAAAAGAAAAATTTTAAATATAAATATTACTTTAACAGTGTTTTTTTCAAATTCGGGATATATTATAAAAAATATGAAGAATCTTCTTTGTTATAATAACATAAAGTGTGCTATATCAGATAATTTATCTTAATTATTTCATTATAATTAATTTACAATATTAATTAATTTAAAATATAAATTTATTCATAAGGTGTAGAACATGTAAAATGAGTCTACATGAGAAGAAAAAACAAAATTATACGTAAGTCGATAGCAGAACAAACAAAAATAACTAAACAAAAATGTCAGTGATACAAAATTGTCTACGACAACAGATATATATATATATATATATATATGTCGAGATATCTGGTATTTAATATATCAAGTTACTTATTTCTGAAATCCATATACTATTCATATATGACCAATAAATATAAAAAATATAAAAAACAATTGTGGCATAAAAATGTTGGTAAGCAATTTCAACAGCACAAAGAACGAAGAAATAGTTATAGTCTTAACATATAGGGATAAATATATATATATATATAATACTTTTATAATTTTTTTTGTAAATTCATTGTAATTTTAAATTATAAATATATTCTTGCTTTTATGTTAAGCCAAATTTATTATTTCACTAACTATAATATACTTGTTATATCTATTACTAAACTATCATTATTTATAATTTTTTAATACTCTTAAAAATGAATACGGGGATTCAATTAACGTTCATGTATTATTCTATATAGTTTGTTATCTAGTAGTATTATGTTCTGATAAATCCTATATATATATGTATGAATGGTGCCCAATATTGTTCAGTAACGTACCAGTGTTCAAATAATTTATCTTTCCCAGGCAACCATAATTAATCGTGGTTGACAAACTGTTATACAAATTGAATATTGTGCTTGCGTGAATATTTACTTTCAAAAACAATTTCTTAATTAGTTTACCAAGTGATATACACATATACATAACCAAGACACCTAATTGTGCTCAAATGTTTTATTTTCACGAGATACTCATTAATCTATACACTATTAAGGGAGGATACATCTACCTAAAAAAGTTGTTTGGACCTATTCATTAGCTAATAACATTTTTGGTCTTACCCAATATTATGGAAATTAACATTATCTATTGAATAAATATCCAAACAATATAAAATAATGGGTCCCACTTTCCTTACTTATTAAAAACGAAAATAAAATAAAATCATACATATTAAATTATTAAATCAAATAATAAATATAAGTAAATAATATAACACATCATTTATTTTTATAAATCACAAAATAAAAATAAATAAATATGTTTTTTGAACATACTTCAATTATTAAAAAATAAAACATACATAAATAATTGAAATATAATATTAATATAATATAATTTATAAAATAAAAACTTTTAACTTGGAAAATAAAATTATTAAATTAGATTGATATATTTTAACTTGATAAAATGAAAATATTAAAACTTAGTCTATATATATATATATATTAGATTATTCAATGATATAGTGAGATAGGTTAATTTTTAATATATATAATTACAGGGTTTTATAGTTTCTATTATTAAAATATTTAAATGACAATAATATGGGTTAAGATATTTAATTAATCTGTTTTGATTCTATGACATTAAAATAACTAATAAATTAATGGTTAGCATATTTATTTTTATAAATGTGAAATTACATTCAAATCTATATATAATGAGTCTCAAACTATAATATTCATATATTAAAATAGTTAAAACTATATATATATATAAATTGATAGATAGATTATATAATCATACTATAAATATGAAATTAATATAAATTATATTATTGTAGACAATTCAAAATAAAATTAGCAACACTTCTCAAATTATGACTTACAAAAATATATCTTTATCCAAACTAGAAAATATAAAAAAAAAATTCAAAATTCAAAATATCTCTATCCATCTGTTATATTACATGTAATACCACTGAATTAAGTTATTTTGTAAAAATTCATTAAAGGTAATTATGGATTATGGAAATTAACATTATCTCTATTAAATAAGTATCCAAACAATATAAAATAATGGGTTCCACTTTTCTTACTAATTAAAAACTAAAATAAAATAAAATCATATATATTAAATTATTAAATCAAATAATAAATATAAGTAAATAACATAACATATCAATTATTTTTATAAATCACAAAATCAAATTAAATAAATATGCTTTTGAACATACTTCAATTATTAAAAAATAAAAACGTACATAAATAATTCAAATATAATATTAGTAAAATATAATTTATAAAATATAAACTTTTAACTTGGAAAATAAAATTCTTAAATTAGATTGATATATTTTAACTTGATAAAATGAAAATATTAAAACTAAGTCTATATATATTAGATTATTCAATGATACATTGAGACAGATTAAATTTATGTATATATATATATATATAATTACAGGGTTTTATAGTTTCTATTACTAAAATATTTAAATAACAATAATATAGGTTAAGATATTTAATTAATCTGTTAATATAGGTTAAGATATTTAATTAATATGTTTTGATTCTATGACATTAAAATAACTAATAAATTAACATGTTAGCATATTTTTTTGATAAATGTGAAATTACATTCAAATCTATATATAATGGGTCTGTCAATTTTCTCAAACTATAACATTCATATATTAATATAGTTAAAACTATATATATATATATATAATTGATAGATATATTATATAATCATACAATAAATATTAAATTAATATAATTATATATAATTGCAGTCTATACTATTAAAGAAGGAAACAAAATTGAAATAAACATTTATCCATGTGTTATATTACATGTAATGTCACTGAATATTAGTCCATGTGTTATATTACATGTGAATATTAGTTATTTTCTAAAATTTCATTAAGGGCAATTATGGATTATGGAATTAACATTATCTCTATTAAATAAATATCCAAACAATATAAAATAATGCAAAATAAATAAATATTCTTTTGAACATACTTAAATTATTAAAAAATAAATCATACATAAATAATTCAGATATAATATTAATATAATATAATTTATAAAATATAAAATTTTAACTTGGAAAATAAAATTCTTAAATTAGATTGATATATTTTAACTTGATAAAATAAAAATATTAAAACTAAGTCTATATATATATATATATATATATATTAGATTATTCAATAATATAGTGAGACATGTTAATTTTTATATATACACAATTACAGGGTTTTTATAGTTTCTATTATTAAAATATTTAAATAACAATAATATGGGTTAAGATATTTAATTAATCTGTTTTCATTCTAATAAACTAATAAATTAACGGGTTAGCATATTTTTTTTATAAATGTGAAATTACATTCAAACCTATATATAATGGGCCTGTGAATTTTCTCAAACTATAATATTCATATATTAATATCGTTAAAACTATATATATATATAAATCCATTGATATATTATATAATCATACATTACTTCATACTATAAATATGAAATTAATATAAATTATATCATGGACAATTCTCCAAAATGGCATATTTTTATTAAATTATATGTATGTTTATGACACTAAAGATAGTGTTTTCAAATTTCTTTATTGGAAAAAGTTTCTTTAAAACAATTTTGATTGGTAACATTATTTTGAAATAAGTATAATTTAGTGTTGAAGTCCAATATCTTAACAAATATGAATATATTAAGCTAAACATTTTTATAATATTAGTATCTTAAATTTTCTATTTTTAAATTAACTTTGACTTGTCTCTCTATCACATTGATGTAAGTCATAATTTTGTTGCTTTGTAAAACTATTTTCTTTCTCTAAATTTCTAATCAAGACATAAAAGAAACTCACAAAATAATACACACCACAACTTTATGTAATTGTTTACTTTTAATAATTTTATAAGTTCTAATTATATCACAAAAGTGAAAAAAATTCATAAAATTATGTGTGTGATTACAAAAATATTAATCATATCCCGCGCGCCGACGCGCGGGTCCGGATCTAGTTATCTTTCTGAACGAATCCCTCACCGCAAACGGTAGGAATGTAATACAATTCCTTATCTTTTTGGTCAACAGAATGTTATACAATTAAATTTGGTCTTTGTGTGAATATTTACTTCCCAAATTGTTTTCTTAATTCTTATTTAGAAAATGGTTTCTTAAGTAGTTTACCAAATAAATGGGTAGAATATCATATATATATATATGTAGACACACATCTTCTCAAACCCCTCACACTAAGAATTATTGAATTTATGATTTTAAAATATATTTTAAAATTCACTGTTCTTGAAAATCCTTAAAATATTTATAGTAGTATTTTAAAAGATTTATTGTCATTTGAAGGTGTCTAGTAGAGTTTGTTAATTATTAGGTACAAAAATTCATATTTCATAGTTTTAGTTGGAATTCTAGAGTGCTATAACTAAAATCATAGCAAAAAAACAAAATTTCAAAATGTGTTCAAATACTACACTGAATATACACCCCCCTGTTGCTTCTACAGAAAAAGAGCATGTTCAAAATTTAAATTTGTAGCATTATCCATAACTAGAATATTTTGTCAACACTTTGACGATTTTTTTATGGTTGATATGAAATAATAGACGTGGAAGCTGGATTGACTCCAATGGGTATCCGGAAGGATATATTTATCGGGGGATGCCGCCGTGACGGTGACGGAAACAAAACGTGCATAAACGACTTTGTTAAGAAAGGAGGCGAAGGCAATAGGCCTTCCAGTTGCGAGTGTGATGACTTTGGCCAAGAACATTTATGCCGATGTAATTTTTAATTGCTAATGTTTTTATTTCATACCTCTAACTAAATATTTGAAATAAATTATACCGATTATTTTAATATTTTTTCTGTAGATTAAATCATCGAATGAGAAAGATGATATATAAGATTATGACATAAATCTTCGGGTTTTCTATATTTTATTCATTCAGTTTTTGCATCTTGTTCGAAGGGAATCAAAATGTTACTGGTGAGAATTCAGACTTCCGGTTTAAAACACAATTACACTTTCGATGAGAGATCGTAACAAACTCATTCAAGATAATGCTTATTTTTGCTCTTAGTTAGACCCATTATATCCGTATGAATAGAAATGGATCTGACACGAGAGGCTTCTGTCCTGTGCATGGTCATGGATGGATATTCACGAGTTTTTGAGCGGATACAATCTACATTTGGATTGTACTATGTGAGACCATTTTCAATGGTTGGAGACAATATGAGTTTCTATAAAAATAAAAATATTAATATTCTAGTAATATAATTATATTTCAATTTTTTAAAAACCTTTAAAATGCTAGGTGAGTGACATGTGGAGATTATAGTTTAGAGCTCGTTCCAAAAATCCTAATTTTAGAACTTTGTATACTTTCTCTCCTATTTTTATTTTTGTTTGATTTATTTTTATGATGGGGTTTGGTTTTAGAACCCACATACTCTGAGTTTCGGCGATCCTCATCCCATCTTTCAAAACTCTGTGCTCATTGCATTTTTCTCGAGGGCAAAACCGTGTTCCCAGGGCATCAAGCAATTGCAGAAAAACTTCTCTTCTGATAACGTTGCATTTGTATATTCTGATGAATTAATTGTGTTCCCATCAAGTTCTTATGTCTACTATAGACTGCATGCGGTTTTTTAGGGTCCATCCAACATGCATAAAAACACTTGTCAGTGTCTCTCTTTTTTTTCTTTCAAGTCCACTCTGACTATTGCTACAGACAACAAGTGTTGTTGTTCTTCGTCACACAAAACTTCCATCTTTCGTGGCGGGAGAGTCTAGTTATTTCCACAGACAGATACATGGAGCGAATAGAGAGAGAGATTTGCAGCCGCAACAGAAGGATATACACCTAGGATTGAGTATTTACATGCTTACGTTGGTGCTGTGCTCATATCCGTTAGGTAAGTAGAGTTTCTTACTGCATTATCTTCTCTTCTCTTCTCTTCTCAGTGCAATGGAGAGGGGGAAAAAAAAATTACTTATTACTAAGTGTAGGAATGGAAAAAAAAGTGTAGGAATGGATCGGACACAAGAGGCTACTTCCTATGGTCATTTATCGATTTATACGAGTTACTGAGAGGATAAGAGTTTAGTTTTGGATTGTACTCTGTAAATTTCAGCGATCCTCATCGAAAGAGATCTCCCAAACTCTCTGCTCATTGGTATTCTGCTTTTCTCAAGGGCAATACCACTTTTCTTGGTTCTCAAGGCATCACGCTATTGCAAAGCAACTTCTTTTCTTCAGCTTCTTCGTACTAGTAATGTCGCACTTAAGGATTGGATTCTGTTGACTCCGGTTCGATTATGAGAGTTGTACCGAATGAAATCTCATGTTTTAGCGGAAAACATCACGCCTTCTTGTTTTACTGGTTAAGTGGTTTAGACTGTTTCCTCCTTTTAAAGGTCCAACATCCGAATTTTATAAAAACAACACGCTTTCATGAATCCTATGTAATAGTGGGCTTTTTCTGTCGGGCCATTAATAAGCTCACACTTAGATTGGGTGTAAAACTTGATCTTCGTTTCGAATCTGGGCTTTTCTCTTGATGGTATGCTGAATACCATAGTACCCCAGACATTTGTTTAAATCTTGGAAAATCTTGCCATTGTTCTACGATCATATGTATGTTGTCATATACTGGAAATTTGTATTTGTCTTGTTATATACATAAATTCAAGTTATTAGTTTATTTTTATTAATAGGACACCGCCCAATCTGCTATAGTAATAGGGTTTATTCGGAAATCACTCACAATTTTCTACCACTTTCACAACAAAGCCATACTAAATTATTGAGAATTTTGAAATTACGTTTTTCCTAACCGGATTATGCTAATAATTTTCTTAAAACCTGATTGGAAGGTATACAGTATTTAAATTAAAACTATAGTAATTTAACTAAAAGTTTATCCATAATTTTATATATTGTTTCCATGAAAAAAATAGTGATCGATTGGTACACGTACATGTACCCGACCATATAAACACTATAGTAATCAATGCATGTACATAATATAATAAATCAAACAAATATAATTAGATATTGGATTTTTCCATCCAAGCAAGTTGGCTAGAGAAATGTTCGTGGGGAAGCACGTAGGTGTGATCTTGTGCAACAACACCAAAGTCTCACCAATACAACTTTGATCTTTAAGCCAATATTAGGACAAGATCGTGTTTACCACACCTTCTAATCTTTCCGACACAATCTCACATCTAACACTCTCTTAAGTACTTGTCCATCTTTTCTCTTTCTTAATCTCCCTTCTCAAACCCTAAAACCCCGTACCGGACCATGACTCTTTTCTCCATATTATGTCTCTCCGTGACACTATTCTTATGTCAGTCCTTGGTTCGTGCCGTTAACAACGGCTATTACGGGTATAACCCGTCGGTCGCCAGCTACCTGCCCGAGAAACCTCAGCAGATCATGAATCCGGTGGACTCGTGTTGGCGGCTCAAGTCTGACTGGACCGCCAACCGCAAAGATTTAGCCGATTGCGCGGTTGGATTTGGTGCATCTGCCTTGGGAGGCAAGAAAGGTAATTTATATGTTGTCACAAACCCTAACGATAATGCAGCGAACCCTCAACCGGGTTCTCTGCGATACGGTGTGATCCAAGACAAGCCGCTGTGGATCACTTTCGCTAAGGATATGGTCATAACCTTAGAGAATGAGCTCATGGTCAATAGCCATAAGACAATAGATGGGAGAGGGGCAAAAGTGGAAATTGCGTACGGACCTTGCATTACTATACAAGAAGTGACGAACGTAATCGTGCACGGGATCAGCATCCACGACTGCAAACCGGGAAAGTACGGAATGGTGAGGAGCAGCACGACGCACGTAGGTCATCGAAAGGGATCGGACGGTGATGCGATCGCGATTTCCGGTTCGTCGAATATTTGGATCGACCATTGTTACCTAGCGAGTTGTACGGACGGCCTCATCGATGTGATCCATGCTTCCACGGGAATCACCATTTCGAACAACTATTTTACTCAGCATGTCAAAGTCAGTTCGTTCCAAATTTCTTTTCATTTTGAAATCATTAATATAGCTGATTTAAATGTCTCGAGCTACTAATATCACATTTTGACGATTTTGGTTTTTATTTATTTATAGGTGATGTTGCTTGGACACAACGATGCTTTCGTGCAAGATGTGAACATGAAAGTGACCGTGGCATTCAATCATTTTGGACCAGGACTCGTGGAGAGAATGCCAAGGTAATTAGTCTTTTAATCACTACATAGAAGTAATTTTAATGCAGAGTTTGAGACATATAATAATGTTAGAAAAGTGTGGTGGCTGCAGGGTAAGACGAGGGTACGCTCATGTGGCAAACAATAGATACGATAAATGGATAATGTATGCAATTGGTGGTAGCGCCGATCCAACCATTGTCAGTGAAGGCAACTATTTCATTGCTTCTGATAAATCTAACAGCAAACAGGTATTTTTTTTGTAAACTATATCCTCCTAGTATATTCTTATTATACCGTATAGAATTAGGAACGAAATCTGACTCTCAATGCTATTTTACAAGGAAATAAAAAAAACGACCGGAAATTTTTAGCGGAACGTATTTTTGGACATTTTTTGGTCCTTTGTTTTTTTTAGAAAAAACATTTTTTCGGTCCGCTTGACCTAAGATCAACTTATATCTATTTTAAATGGTTCAAGAAGAATATTTAAGTTAATTTTAGCTCGGAAAAACAACAGACATATGCAAGACCGCGACTAGTATAATTTTTAGTAGTTTGGACTAGTATCATCATTGTATTACTCCCATGTTTTTCTCTTATAATATATGCTATTGAGAATAAACAATAGACACAACACAAGTAACATTAGTCTAGTCTGAATTAGGTTGAAGTTGGACCTATTGACTTTCGATACTTCATATTCTAGACATACACCTATTAGTCACCAATTATATATATAAACTTAAATATTGTTTGTTAGGACTGAATACTTGGTTGACCACGACTATTCGATCACCCAAGTTTTTCCACTTTTTTTTTTCCTAACGTGAAGGCAGCTTACCATCGGACCTTTACACGGCTGACTAATATGTAGACGTCCGGTTTGGGTTATGTACTTATGTATAAAGATAATTACGATATAATACATGTCACCTATGATAGATGAATGGAAAATAAATATGCTAAGCATATATTAATTTAATAAGCAGGTGACAAAGAGAGAAGTGAAAGGTGGGTGGAACAATTGGAGATGGAGAACTTCAAAGGACGTTTTCAAGAACGGCGCTTACTTCGTACCTTCTGGTTACGGCAGCATTGTGCTGCCGTATAGTTCTGATCAGCTATTCCCAGTCGCTCCAGGAAACATGGTTCCCTCTCTCACCGCAGACGCTGGTCCTTTAAACTGCAATCGCAACCGCCCTTGTTATTAGCATAGAAGAGCTAAGCGCGAATGCCAAAAGAAAATGTTACACGTGTGTAGGCATACATAGTCTTTTCACGAGATGTATCTAGTTTCTGGTACATCACGTTATTTTTCTTTATATACATAGTTTATACTTTATACCAATTAACTATATATATATTTGTTTCGGGATGGTGCATGTTTTTGCTACATTAGATGTGCTTATGAACGATGATATGCGTCAAGAGTCTGTTGTATCAAATCCATATTTTAATTAATTAATTCTGTATACATATTTATAATTGAGATATTTTTCATTCCAAGATACACAATTCGATATTTTATTTTGTCTTTCGTAAGAAAGATACCCATATCAAGTGGATATTTTGGTCTTATTTATAGGGTCCGGTTCGACCTAATCTGTTTATTTTCCCCGAACCGGTCGGTCTACTTTATATTATTATTTCTCTTTTATTTTTGATACTGCAAAAATATAATATGAGATTGTGTACATTGGATCCCAAAAAAGAACAAAACAAGGATCGTCGGATCAAAGAAAATAAAATGTACTATATATGGTTAGGGGAGAAGAAAACCATTGGGTCGGTCCGCGCAATTCCATCAAATCCAGACCTATTCCCAAAACAAATAAAAATTCGGACAGATCCTATTTTTATTGTGAAGAATCGGATTTAAATATTTTGAATGATCATAATTGCAATTTCAGTGTGAATGTCAGATATAAATTCACTTAAGTGTCTTTGAAAAGCTTTTCTTGTTATGGGGTATTTCTTGTCATAATAGTCCAATATTTATACGTAGTTCTGATATTGATGGACGAAATTTTGTTATGATCCATTAATTATTGATTGATTTATTGGCTTCATGGAAAAAATGGAAAAACTGTCTAAGAAAGTTGCTCGTTCTGAAATCACCAATCAAATATTTAGATATTTTGTAAATGTTTTAAAATTCCGTTGATTAACTTAAATCATATATTATTTATAGAGAGATTTTTTGAAATTACCTCTTTTGAGCAGAGCCGGTCCTGAGAATTAATATGAAGAGAGACATACCGAAAAAGAAATTTTTAGAAATGACCCCTTTTGGTGTGAAATTACGTTTTACTCTTTAAAGAATATTAAACCCAACTCCCTTAGGAAACAGTGAACCCAAACAAAATTTGTCTACCGTACTCTGCTCTTACTCTGCTTTAATATGTGGGTCATTTCCAACATTTTCCTTTTGGGTGGGTCTCCCTTGACATTAATGTTTGAAAATGGGTCATTCTGACACATTTCCACTTGTTTATATGGACTAAGCCAAATTAACCTCTTTGTTAGATTGTTTAATAGATAAATTTAACTAGTTAAACACCATTAATATTTGGATGGTACTTTTTTCAAATGGGAAATAAAAGACCTGTTGAATCCATCAAACAACTTAACAACAAAACTAACTTGGTTTGGTTAACATAAGTTCATAATTTAAATTAATAAATCAACAAAATGTTTAAAATGTTTACGAAATAATTGAGTATTTGATTGGTGATTTCGAAATAGTTGAGGAATTTTTTAATACCTTAGTTTCTATTTTATAAAAAGTCTGAACTGAATGCGTTGTTTTCACTTAATAAAATTTCTCAAAGTTATTAAAAAAATAGTCGGTACGCCATTATTGTAAGAAAGCGAAACATGCAAGTAAAAATTAAGAATTCGTAATATTGTATAGCAGCAAAAGAAGACTTGCAACCTTCTTTAAGAAAAAAAAAGAAGACTTGCAACCTCTGATGTCGGCGAGATAAGACTACATTTTAATGTGGTATGAACATATATTTTAAAAATCAGTGATAGTACTTTAATTGTATTGTTTCCTTTCACTACAGAAAACTGTACACATCATGTTAAATTCAGAACTAAGAGCATTCCAATGGTTACAACCTCTCATAGGTTCTAATCAGTATTTAATTATTAATTTTGAAAAATTTTAAGTTAAGAACTTTTCTTTTGATAATTTTTTTTCTTCTGCTCCAATGGTAGAATCCATTAGAACTCTACATCCCACAATTTAGCAAACAACATATCTTCAATATCTAATGCAAGAATAACAGCCATAATCAACAAGACCCTGTTTCAGAAAACAAGAAACAAACATTGCTCATGCGATAGAGTTCTCTTGAATGGTGGTAAAAATGTTCTTTTGACATTTACTGATGCACCAAGATTAGAGATTGCAATAGAATGTGTATGCTAAATTGCTAAAGTTGATAGATGTCACGAATCTAAAGCAAAAGCTGCAAAACTTCGAAGTGAGTTTTCATAGATAAACGTTTGATTTAGTGCATCAGACTTCATATTTCACACCTACATATACATTGTCTACATACAATGTTAAAGATGGCAGACCTGAGCAAAGACGAATGGCCCCCCATCACGCATGCGTAGTGCATCCCGTTTCCATGGTAGATAAGTCGGCCCCAACAGCTGCTACAAGGTCTGTCTTATTTATCACTGCAGTTAGAGAAATCCACAAGAGAATCTCTCACATTACTATGGACTTAATCAAAAAGTGGTTGCAAGTTTAGAGTTTAAGAAAACATAAACCTTAGGAAGTTAAAGAGTTTAAGAATCTTCTCAGGGAGAACCCCATTTACACACATATTAAAACAATTTATTAAGTTCCTTGATGTTTGATTGCTTAATTTATTTTTTATTTTTGGAAATTGCTTGTTTTTTTTGTTCGATTTTACTAGTCTTGAGTTAGGCTTTGTTTATGCTTAATTTTATAATTTTTTAGGAATAATCTTAATCTATCCTGAATCTCTGACAGATTCATTTCCCAGAATTTTGATACGTGGCAACTAATTATTGTATTTAGACTCCATAATTACAACAGTTACAATTAATCGTGCGTTTGTGAGTCAGTTGATCTAAATATTAAAACTTGATCACATCAAATTGCAATAGATGTGAAAATAAAAGATTAAACGGATAAAATTACACACTCCAAATCAATTTTTATTTTTATGTAGAGGAATGGATTTCGAGCTCCACGAATACACAGGAGAACAACGATACATGAGCTGTGCAAACACAGCGATAAACAAAGTGGCAAGCACCATCACTAGACTGGGTGAAATGCAAGCATGATGTTTCTCATCATGAAGGTAACCACAAATTTGGTTTGTGATGAATAATCCGGAATTGTAATAGAACATTTCAGGAAGCCGGAAGCGAATAATCCTTTCTGTTAAATTCGCTATAGGAACCGCCCAGCCAATGTTTAGCTAGGAATTCCATATATTCTGAGCTTCAATAATATATATATATATTTCATTGTTGTACTCTTTTTTTTTCTTTGAACATTTGTAAAAATGATTATGTTTAGTAATATAAATGAAGTTCAGCCAGAAAAAAAAGCAGTAGTTTACTAAAGATAGTCTGACCATTATTTTAGGCTTTAACCCAAATTATAGAACATCAAAAAGATTAGAGACGAAAACACTGAGTCTGTTCTTAAATATATAATCTTTTAAAAAGTAGTCCTTGGTCTTATATGTAGTGTTTATGTTTCCTCGTTTTTTTTCTTCTGCTTTTATATAAACAAACATTCCAAAGAGTTGAAATAGATAGAACTGGATACGAACAAAAAAAGTCAAAGGAAGTGAAGGGGTCCCATGGTATATGATTGGTCAACAAATTAACCGGCAAAAACGTAAGTTAATTCTCGGACAACTACGTAGGACCCATTCGGAAACCCGGTTAAGCGGAGCCAATCCCGTCAACTTTTGTTAATTTGGTTCTTTTTTTTCTTTTTTTTTTTCAAAAATTTACGTGTTAAATAACTATAGTGAAAAACACTTGGAAGGATAGCATTACATTTTCGGCAAATCAAATGAAATGTTAAATTCGGGAGCTTCCAACTCAAAATCAATTGGTAATTAGTGGATTAATCCTTACCCTATATATATTTGTTCATTATTTTTTCAACTACTGATGTGAGATTTTATCTCATTAACACTCCACCTCACGCTCAAGCCCGTCTAGCTTGAAGCGTGGGCAATTGTGAGAACCACATTCACGGGGTGGCCCAACATCGGGTGGCTCTGATACCATGTTAAATTTGAGCTTATCCTAGATTTCCAAGTCAAAACCAATTGACAATGAGTGGATTAGTTTTTACTTTATATATATATATATATATATTTGTTCATTATTTCTTTAACTACCGATGTAAGACTTTATCTCACTAACATGAAAGAATGAATTTTGGTGTGTTGTGTGGACTGAATTATGATCTTTTATCTCTTATATTGGTCAAAGAGATCCTAGTTTTTTGCGGGTTAGAAAAGGTATTCGTATCATTGAGGTGATAAGAAATGGTTCTTGGTTTTTTTCCAGCAGCCAGATTTTAGGAAATGGTAACGCTGGAGATCACTTTGACTAGTCTCTCTCCTCCACACTTCTCTCAGGGTCCTGACATATTGTTGTGGCGCCAAGCAAATCAAACATCTGGATCATCCTTCTCTTCCACGGTAACATGGGAGATCTAAGAGATTCTACTCCATTTCTTTATTGGCATAAGGTTATCTGGTTTAAGGAACATGTTTCTGGAAGTTCTTTTATGGCGTGGCTGGCTATGTTGAAAAGGTTGCCTACCAAGGATCGGCTTCTTCGTTGAGGCATGAATGTTTCAGAGGTTTGTGTCCTCTGCTCCTCCCGTGTTTGAAACGCATCACAACCTCTTCTTTGAATATGGCTTTTCGTCTATGCGTCTAGATGTTTCTTGCTTTAAGATTCTGGCCAATTCCTCGTCCGGATTTGCACTTTGCGGCTGCTTGGATCATCCACCAAGTGCCCAAGCAAATTCAGTCATAAAGCTGATCTTTCAATCAGCCATCTATCTTCCATGGAAGGATAAAAATGGTCGCATCTTCACTGCCACCAGTATGTCTCCTGATAAGACATCCGCTCTTCCCTGGATGGTCTAGTTCGTAAACGCCTCCTTTAGGTTTGGATGTACATCTTTGCAGAATAAAAATCATCGTGTTTGGAGGTGCATGTTTGGCTGATGAGCTAGTGAGCCGAATTGTTAGTACTTCTTGGAGTGAAATAAATATAACGTTCCGTAAATATTGTACTTTATATAGATATGTCAGAACAAATGTTTTCAAAGATATACTTTGTAGCCTTGCCTAGCGCTGCGATTTCGGTTTATTGGATCGGTTCGGTCCGGTTAAATCGGTTTTCCGGTTTATTCGGAATTTGAAAATCATTCCGAAAATAACCGAAATTAATAGCGGTTCGGTTCGGTTAAACAATCGGTTTTTTTTTCCGGTTATTATTTTCCAGACCGAATTGAACCGAATAATGGAAGATATTAAGATAAATTCAATTAATTCAATTTAATTTCGGTTAATTTCGGTTATTTTGGTTTTGAACAATTAACACCTGCCTACAATCATAAATTCATAATAGCTGATAAAAAACATACATGAGCAATTCAACTTATAACATCAAGACATTAATCGTCTACTTAGCAAAGGGACAACGTGCAAATTCCCAAAACAAGTTTAAAACAAGATTCCCGAAACAAGTTTAAAACCAGATTCCCAAAACAAGTTCAAAAAAAGATTCCCAAAACAAGTTTAAAACCAGATTCTCAAAACAAGTTTAAAACCAGATTCCCAAAACAAGTTTAAAACCAGATTCCCAAAACAAGTTTAAAACCAGAAGGTCCAAAACATTTTAATTTTTAAAGATGACTTTACCGCTTCTACGGGTATTTGTCGAGTCTCTACACAAGAAAAGTCAGTCAGCATTTAAAAAAAAGGAGAAAGCCAAGTTATAAAAAGAAAATAAAGTAAGGATTACCTAATGATTCATGAAAATCCAACTCATCAAACATCTGAACCAAACTTGCAAGCTTCTCAGCATGAATGGTATTCCGAAGCCATTGTTGTGTGCAGATGAGAGCTTCAATCATGTATGGGGTCAGACAACTACGAAAAGGATCCAGAACCCTTCCACTAGTACTAAATGCCGACTCTGAAGCAACAAAAGAGACTTGAATGGCTAGTATATCCTTAGCTAGTTCTGACAAGATAGGAAACTTATTATTATTGCGCCTCCACCATGATAAAATATCAAAGTCTAACCCCAAGTTGGTTTTGCTCCTCGGCACAGGTTTTTCCAAGAAGTATATGTCAAGTTCATTAGCAACTTCTTCATTTGCAGACTCTGAAACCATCTCTGAATACAAAGAGTTTCTGCTTTCATACTCTCCACCATCATCATCTGACATATCATCAAACATGTTGGCAACCTCTGATTCTCCACGGTCACTCATGTTTCCAAAACTATCACCTTGAGATGCTGTACTCAGCTTCATCACATAATCTTCATAAAACTGCTTCATCAACGCTTTTATGGAGGTTTTGAGATGACCACTCTCCACACTATCCTTGCCGTAGAGCTTGTCAAAGCAAATACCCGCAAATTGCATCTTGTTCCTAGGATCAAACACGCTTGCAATGATGATCAGTGGATTCATATTGAGAAGCCCATCCCAATATTTCTCAAATTTGTTCCTCATAGCTCTTGCTTGAATCCGCAGAAGATCATCTTTGCTGTTGCTCAACGCTATCAAGTTCCTCTCAATGATCACAATCTCATTGTAACAGAGAGTTGAGGTGACTGTTTTGGATGCTGAAAACGCCAAAGTGCAATTGAAAAAAGTTTAAGGAACTTAACTAACCTCTGCACTTCATCCCAGTCAATACAAGTGGGAGGTCCAACCCATTTTCTTCCATCCTCTTCTGATTCCATAAAATACTACAACTTATCTCCTGCCAATAACTTTTCAAATGCAACTCTGAACTTCAATGCGGCAGTCAACATGAGATAGGTGGAGTTCCAGCGAGTAATACAGTCCAAAGACAAGCTCCCTCTACTAACCTTTCCTGTCAAAACCCTCAACTGAAATGACTGCAGTCTTGTACCTGATGATCTAACATACTTGACAGCATTCCTAATAGCCATTACACTATCAGTTACCTCTGCTAGACCATCCCTCACTATCAAGTTCAATATATGCGCACAGCAACGCATATGCATATACGCACCATCTCTGACTAATGCGTTAGTGCCTAGTTGCCTACAAGATTCTGCAAAAACCCTTAATGCCTTGTCATTACCTTTCGCATTGTCTACTGTGACTGTGAACACCTTCTCAATTCCCCAATCTGCTAAACAGTCACGCAGATGCTCGGCAATGGTGTCTCCTTTGTGATCCGTCACAGGTTGGAAGCTGAGGATTCTCTTTTGCATATTCCAATTGTTATCAATCCAATGAGCGGTGACTACCATGTAGCTGTATGAGGTTGTAGGGGCTACCCATATGTCAGTGGTGAGAGAGACTCTCTTCTTCTCAATGTTAAACAATTTCCTCAAACTAGCTCTCTCTCTCAGAAACATGGCTAATATGTCTTCTGTTGCTGTCCTCCTACAGTGAATCGTGTACATAGGTATCACATTATGACAGAACCTCCTAAACCCTTCTGATTCCACAAAAGAAAACGGAAGCTCATTCAACACAATCATCTCATTCACTGATCTCCTAAACAGTTCTTTATCATACTTAATGGCTGTCACTACACTACTAGTACTATCGCCAACTAACACCTTCTGAGTAGCCCTATCTTCAGAAGCTTTAAACAACTTACATCGGCCAATATGATTCTTCATGGCGCTTGTCCCAGTTTTCTTGGTGTCGCACCCAATCTCCTGGCCACAGTACCGACAATTGCTGACTGCTTTGTTATCTTCCCTTTGCGTGAAATGCTGCCATACCTCTGCTCTATGAGCTTGCCTTTTCTTTGGTACTGGAGGAAGCTCAGAACTTGATCTCTTTGTTTCTGCTCTTTTCTTCCCAGCAGGAGGTATTCTTTCAGAGTCGATGTCCTCACCTAGTATGTCATCGTTGTTGTCTTGAGCAGATGCCATCTACAACAAAAGATAATAAAATTTGTTAAACTCGATCATTGCTAAACAATGATGAAAGCAACTAAGAGAGTTTTAAAAATTGAATCGCTTATTTCAAAAAAAAAAAATTGAATCGTTCATCACATAACCAACAAATAAAGCTAAACAATTCTGAACCTATCTCAAACCCAAATCCCGATTTATAAATTCCAACTAAACAAGATGAAAGCAACTAAGAGAGACTCACTGAACTATTGAACTACTCATCGATATAAACCATTAATTTAAGCTTTTATTCTCAACAATACTCATCAATATAAACCATCAACTAAACAACAAAACTGAGAAAGAAAACTGACCTGAAGAGTGAAAATCAACAACGAAGAGAAAGAGAAGTGAAACTCAACGATCTAAGAGGGTGAGACTCAACGATCGACGAAGCTTGTTATCGTCTTATCGAGTTTGAGAGTGAGAGACTAAGAGGCGAGGTTAGAGAATAGAGATTAGAGAGTGAGTGTCTGAGTGAGGTTAAGATTTTAGTTTATATAGTTAGGTTAAAATTTTCGGTTTTGTATTCGGTTATAAGGAACCGAACTGAACCGAGGCACTAACCGAACATAATTAAGAATTCTTCCGATCGGTTTTGTACCTAATAACCGATCAAAAACCGAACACCGAATTGTCGGTTCCGTTCGGTTCGGAAAAAACGGTTCGGGTATAAACCGCAGCACTAGCCTTGCCAATTAAAGTGTAGATGAGGTAACTGATATCAACTAAGTTTGTGATAAATTAAATTTTCCTCATCCACAGATTTCAGTAACAACAATTCTACAAACTTTATTACGAACCCACGAAATTAATATGATAAATTAGTCAAGCTTCTAATTAGTTGCTAGAAACTATATATCCTCCAAACTCCTTCCTTGACCACACATAACGTTTGTAAATTTTAGTAATACTCGACTATTTGAGTCTCAATGAATTAAACTAATTGTTTATAAGAATATTAGTTTGCCGTAAAGCATTTTGTTTCAATCACGTGGAAGGTGCCGATGTAGTCGCTAGCGGTGTCTTTTTTCTTCTATTTCTATCATTTGGCATAATATTTGATTATTTGAAATAGTCCAAATGTTTCTTAAAATGTGGAAAAATATGAGAGTTTAATTCAGTCATAACTGATTTCTAATTTGATAAAAATAGGTTTTTTTCCTACAAATCACCTACTTTTCGCGGCATTCAATTTCTTTAGGTATATATTGACATGTTCAATAAGATTTTCAAAATTATCATATTTAGTACCAAAAATCTATAATAAATCTATAAGAACAAAAGTTTGACATTATCGAGATATCTTAAAATAGTAGATTTGATTTATCTAAACCACGGATCGAACACGTCTGAGAGTTCCGTACTAATATAGCCAAAACTATTATTTTATGAATTAAAAACAAAGAGCATGGAGTTGAAATAAACAGAACGAAAACAAGACGCAGTCTTTTAGTTCATATGCAGCTAATAATCGAAACAACCCGTAGTTCACACCATATATCAGATCAGAAAAAAAGAAGAAAATAATTAAGTAAACGTGTAAACTGTGAGGTTGGACATTTCTCAATGCTGTCTGGTTAAAGTACAGGACCCACGTCTCTCTTAAAGTGTCAGGTGGCAGACAGATGACGCAGACTCTGACGCTTTTTAGCAAAACAAAAAATCTCCACGAAACTTCCTAAAAGAATCTAATAACAATGTAAACATAAAAAAACTCAATATACACAATTCACACACATACATTCATATAATATATATACATATAGGTAAAAAAGTTTCTAAATTATAAGATATATTTGGAGAGATATCTGAGTCGACGTCAAAACCCTTTTTTGTAGGCGAAGCATCTGGACCGGTAAGAGACTCTCATCGATCATAGCCACATAATCAAACTATCCGTCTCTCTCCACAATCTCTTTCTTTGCTCTTTTATCTTCTTATCTTCCTATATATTGAGAAGCGTACTACGATACTGTACGGATCCATCAGACTGGATTGATTATCCACAAGTACCTTTTACCTTATCAGGCAAACTTCCTATCCTTTTTTCTTCCTAGGGTTTCAGGGAATCCGATCAAGAAGAAAATATACCAAAGTATAATACTAGTTAGTATCACAAAGTCTTAGATGTTCCGGTTTCCGGTGAGTCTAGGCGGTTCACGTGACGAAACCCGTCACGATCAGATCACACCGTTGGATGAGCGTCGTGTGGTGGTTGGTGAGGTTGACTTCTTCTCGGAGAAGAGAGATAGGATTTCACGTGAAAACATCAACGACGACGAAGACGACGAAGCCAGTAAGGCTCACATCAAAATGGAGAGTCCACGAGTTGAAGACAACGATCGTTCTAGAGATGTAAATGTAAGTATAATGGGATTTTCTCTTTAATTTTGGTTATCTATCTCAAAAGGTTTATTTAGTTCCTTATATCTTTGTTGAAATTTTTTTTCTTGGGTTGGTGAGATGTGAATGTTTATAACACTAGTAACAGTTCTTTCCACAGAGTTGATTTTATTACTTACATAGGCATATCAGTATGAATTAATATCTAGTGTGAATATATAGATCGGGCTGAATCTTCTGACGGCGAATACGGGAAGCGATGAATCAACGGTGGATGATGGACTGTCAATGGATATGGAAGATAAACGTGAAAAGTTTGAGGTATTCATATATAACAAGTTGATCATATATTTTTTATTTCCATTTCCTAATTAGTTTATAACTAATTAATTAACCCTCAAACAATACAATCCCATCCTATTACTATTTTATGCCTTCTTCTGCATTAACTCCACTGAATTAAAGATTTTAATTTGATTTTGTATATGGTGTTCGGTTAGAGAGAAAGAAAAGTAAACATTTTAAACGAGGATTATATATTTTTTTTCTCTAGAAAATACATATTTCGATTAAGTATTCTTGGGGAAACTATTTTTTGTTTAATATGTATATGTTGTGTTGTATAATAAATGAAATGAAGAACGCACAACTGCAAGAGGGGCTAAAGAAGATGAAAATAGAGAACCAAAGGCTAAGGGAAATGTTGAGCCAAGCTACCAACAACTTCAATTCCTTACAAATGCAACTTGTTGCCGTCATGAGGCAGCAAGAGCAACGTAACTCCTCCCAAGATCATCTGTTGGTAATTCTACATTTCCCTTTAAGGCTTTTTCAGTTTTACTTGATTAACCTCAATCTGTTCTCTCTATAATATATTTCGTCAATCTAGTTATCCGCTAAATCGTGTCAATAATTACTAACAAGTAAATTATATATTGAAAACCCAAGTATCAATGGGTTTTTCTTACTAGTTGATGTCAAATTTTATCCTCACCAACTCTTGACATTTGGTCGTTATGACGGCCGAGAATAAATTAATCGTGAATAACGATGGCACATGATACCTAAATACTAAAAACGATTTCTTACAATTTTTTTTTTGTAACTGTAAACTCACAAAAATCAAATGGTCTACAATTATTGATTTCATTACATATTTGGATATCATTTCTCAGATAATTAAATAATAGTTATAAGAAACGCAAAAACAATACTTAGCACATGCATATATATCAAGCATAAGTTTTAATTTTAGTTTTCTTTAACGTAGGCAACGGAGGGCAACGCAGAAGGAAGGAAACGGCAGGAAGTGCAAGCCATGGTGCCAAGGCAGTTCATGGACCTAGGGCCGTCTTCTGGTGCGCCCGAGCATGATGCTGAAGTGTCATCTGAAGAGAGGACAATGGTGCGTTCGGGATCTCCTCCTTCGCTTCTGGAGAGTTCAAATCCACCAGATAGCGGAAAGAGGTTACTTGGGAGAGAAGAAAGCCCAGAATCCGAGTCCAACGCCTGGGGTAACCCTAATAAAGTCCCCAAACACAACCAAACCTCCGGCAACAACAGCAACAACAACGGAAACGGAAACCTCATTGATCAGTCCGCTGCAGAAGCCACCATGCGAAAAGCCCGTGTCTCAGTTCGCGCCCGATCTGAAGCAACTATGGTAACCCTAACTCCCTCTAATACAGCATCTAGGTATAAGGTTAAACAAAATCTTAATGCATGATAACGTATTAATGTTATTATATATAGATAACCGATGGCTGTCAATGGAGAAAGTACGGACAAAAAATGGCTAAAGGAAATCCATGTCCACGAGCTTATTATCGCTGCACGATGGCCGGTGGATGTCCTGTTCGTAAGCAAGTACGCTCGCTCTCTTACATTGAAAGTCGGCCATAAACATATAACATGTAATATATACGTTGCGTTTGAGACAAACTAACCGTTAACCAATGATGTTTAAACAGGTGCAACGTTGTGCAGAAGACAGATCTATTCTCATAACCACCTACGAAGGAAACCACAACCATCCGCTTCCACCAGCCGCAATGGCCATGGCCTCAACAACCACCGCAGCGGCAAGCATGCTCCTCTCGGGCTCAATGTCGAGCCAAGACGGTTTAATGAACCCAACAAACCTCCTAGCGCGAGCCATCTTGCCTTGCTCCTCAAGCATGGCCACAATTTCAGCCTCTGCACCGTTCCCAACCATCACACTGGACCTCACCAATTCACCCAACGGTAACAACGCGAACATGACCACTACTAACCCGTTGATGCAGTTCGCCCAACGGCCCGGTTTCAACCCGGCGGTTTTGCCTCAAGTGGTCAGTCAAGCTTTGTATTATAACCAACAACAATCCAAATTTTCCGGTTTACAGTTACCGGCTCAGCCGCTGCAGATGGCGGCCACTTCTTCGATGGCTGAGAGCGTTAGTGCCGCCAGTGCAGCGATTGCGTCCGATCCAAACTTTGCGGCGGCTCTAGCGGCAGCAATTACGTCCATTATCAACGGTTCCGGTCATCAGAATAATAACAGCAATAATACCAATCTGGCCACTAGCAACGGTGACAACATATAGGCAATAATAGTCTTTGTTTTGATGGTCGATTTTTTTTTTTTTTGGTATTTTGTTTTGAGCTTTGAATGTGTAATTATTCGTATTTTTGGTTTTGGTTTTGGTTTTGTTCGTGAACAAGAAGGGTCTTTGAGAACATATTGTTTTTTTCTTCATCTGTTCTTCATGTAAGATCAACGATTTGTTCGAAAATTTAATCAAAGTTCTCTTTAAAGTTTATTTTCGTTAAATAAGCTCACATATTTTGAAGATTTATGTTTATATATGTAGTATAAATTTTCTCTAAATAAGCTCAAAAATTTAAAGTTCTCTTTAAAGTTATTTTCTTAAATAAGCTCGCTTACGTCCAGGTATGTCCAGAATATGGAATTTTTGAAATCTACCAGATGGGTTTATCGAAGGGGGACTAGTGGAAAGAAATTGTTTCTTTAGGAGACGAGGCGATTCTTTTGGGATTGGGTGTCACAATGCTCCCCAAGGACATTGAAGGAATCAAGAGAAATTCAATCTACTTCAATGGCTGTAATTTTGAAGACCAATATGACGAGAATGATATCTTCATATTCAATCTCGATACAAATTAGGTTGAACAATCGCACCAATTTGTTTGTTCGTCCGTTCCAAGCTCTAATGCGCGATGGTTCTTGCCGAGATTCTTGCCGAGAATAATTGATTACGACCTTCAGTATATGTTTTTAATGTTCTTACAACATTTTGGTAATATTTTTCTTCTTAGGAGTGGTTTGGAAAGAATTCCATTTGGTTACCACTTGTTTGAGTTTCAAGTTTCTGTTATTTTTTTACGGTATGTATTTGATTTTGAGTTTGTAAAACTTTTGAATTTCGATACATTTCGGCCAGGACAGGGTTTCATCACGAGCGCAAACAAATTATAGCTATAGTTTTGAATATAAGTCTAGTTGCATAAAGAGAGAGAGAGAGAGAGAAAATGCTTCATATGGATTCTATTTCAATTTTCTTATTTACAGCAGTCTAGTTGAGATTACGTTAGTCGATTTAAAAATGAATGAATGTTAACCGGAATTGCTGCTTTGACTCCAGCTTTGTAAGCCACGGTGGAAATAGTAGCAATGGCACGTGCTTCTGTGGCTGCTGTAGCTAGTGAACGTGTTTTGGATGTATAGAAACTACGCCGGATTATTCTCTCTCTTCAAAGAAACGATCAACACGACGGTAAGCGAAAACGAAGCAGAGAACAAGAAAACTCTAGACAAGCTTGTCCATGTTGAGGAACCGAGCTCTTTTAAATTTTAATATTTAGACCAAAGACACATAGACAGTATATTTCATTGATTTGTCCTAAGTGTAAGATAAAATGATAGATTATTCTATCTTTGTTTGACTTGTACGATACAAACATATTGACTTAATAACTAGGGTGCCTATTAATTAGTACTTATCTTTTTTTTCCGTCAATTCCATTTTTATTAATATAATATGATTGCAAAACGGTATACGCAAGTTAACCCATGATAAGGTAGACATGTTTATCATTATGATACACATGATACACCCGAATACATGCTGAACCTTTCACTGATAAATGAACCTATATTTGGATGAAACTAACTTTTTCATACACATGATGAACCCACCAAAAATAGTATGTATGAAAACTATGGTAAATCCCATTTTAAGTAAACAAAATCGTTGACTAAATTTACAAAATTATACAGAAAAATATATATTATACGTATATAAAAAACAACTAAAGGTAACTAGCACTAAATGAGGGGCCTACCCATATTCAGAATTGTCACAGGTTAGTTTCACTCAAAACTTTTACTTTTTACTAGCTAAATATTCCGAACCGTGCCAACATATATGGATACCATAAACGATTCTATAAATAAAAATTTCGATAAAAGAAAATTTACAAAATATATCGATAAAATTTTCTTTATTATCTTATTAAGTTGTTTAATATCTTATTTGATTGTATCAAATTTTCATTTATTTTTTTGTTTATCTAGCTTTTAGCTATGAACAAGTAATTTTACAGTACATATATATAAGAAATTAAATTTTAAACTTGTACAATACAAATGGTATTAAATTGCAGTTTAAAAATTGAAATAATCTCTCAAACTCTTTATAAACTTAAACATAAGCAAACAATGTAGTGATAAAAAATAAAAAAGTAAAAAAAACAAAAAAATAAGCGATAAATAAGCAAAAAATAAGCAACATTCAGAACAAAAACTAAGATAAAAAAATTTAGACGTAGCCGAAAGTTTCTAAAACTTTCATATAGGTATGGTTCTGTTAATATTAATTTGATTTTAAGTTTCGTCTACTCTATCATGGATTAATTTGATTTTACACGAACGAAATTCTCACTAGTTCTGTGATGGAGATCAGGAGATATATTCGAAAATAATAAATTACGATACAATTAGATGTTGAGGATTTACTGAAAAGTTCAATTTAATTTTAGTCGGATTAAACTTTGAACGTAATTGCCACGTAGCATAATAACAATAAGCATGTAACAAAAAAATAAGGTAATCACTTGCCCAGGTCGGGTCTTTCATAGATTAAATATAAGTCTTTTACTCTCTTATAGCTTATACAATTCATTCATCTCTTGATTTCATGAACAAAAAACGCTATAGAGAGAGACATAGTGGATATATATATTATTTTTGTAAAATATGTAGTCGCCATTATAACAGCAGTCAGATAAAATGAGTAATTAAATCGACTTGGCGAACCCGAATTTCACACTTGATAGACTCTGGTAGTCAAAAACAGTACGTGTGAAAGACTCGCATGAATGGCAGACCCAATACCCTACAATCAAACCACAAGCAGTAAAAAAAGATTTGCATTTAAAAAAAAAAACAAAAGGAAGTGTAAAGATATTTAAAAGAAAAAAAAACAACTTACCAGTGATCATTAGATTCATTACTTACACTATCTGCGAACACAGTCGTGCACTCCACCTTTTTTCCAATCTTTTTCCGACGTATATACTATAACAACAGAAAAAATAATTAACGAAAAAAGAGGAAATTAATGAATGGAAGAAAGAAATTTGTCCGCCTGACTTACATCACTTGGTTTGAGGGAGAAAGGCTTTCCGGCGATCGTGAAGGTGACAACACGCAGCTTCTTAAAGATCCAACAGCTTTTTGCTGCAAATATTTCCTCATTGATTGTCTTGAATCTTGATCAACCCCTAATCATGACAATAACTGGAAATAAAGTTAATTAACAAGTGAGCGGCAATCTTAAAATCTTTAAAGTAAAGACTTATTAGTTATTACTTTGCATCCGTCTGAGCAGAACTTGGTGTCTTTAATTTCTTGCCGACCAAAATGTTGTGCATATAGAAGAAGTTATTATTCTCTTTCAGAGTAACATATGTATGTTTCCCCGTGAAGTGCCCTGGGTCGATACCTCCAAACAGTATCTCCCCACCGTCACGACCTCCTTACCCATAGTCGGAGTACATACAATTTAAGTTTCGTGATTGTGATCTAGATTTGATATTACTCCAAAATGATTGAAAATACATATATTATATATCTTACTTTTACACTTGCAAAAGAAAAGAGACACAAGTCCAACAGAGATGTGTTTAGGGAATTAAAGAAAAAAAAAGTATTGAAAAGATTTCCAACAAATTCTTGACAGAAACATTTTCAACAAATTCTTGACCAATATTGGTTTTCAACGATCATATTCCAACAAATGTATGTTATGCATGTTGTAAATTACCAAGTACCAACTAGTATATCTGTTGGAATACGTAGTTTTTCTTGTAGTGTTGGCACAAACCATCGAGCATCAGATGATTGAATGGACGAACAAATACTTCGATGTGGTCTTTCAACCTTGTGTGTGTCGAGACTGAAATGAAAGATATCTTTTTCACTCCAAGGATACGATACCCGTAGGTATGATGAATACCACTGAAATATATTGAATTTTTATTTATTCCTTCGATGGCGTTGGCAAACACGTGTCTCATAGTTAATCTGCGTTGCAAAGATTTGTCGCGGAATATCTCCAGAGAAATCCAAGATTGTGACATCACGAGAGGTATTATACAAGTAAAGCTTATGATCTTTGAATACCCCGTCAACTATGCCGTAAAGCTTAGCAGGCTCAGCTTGTTTCCAAAAATTATCTCCATTTTTGGCATAGGCCATAACTCGGCTTTCGACTATCCACGTAACAACATAATCTTTGGTTTCCTCGTCTATCCAGAAGATAGGCTTGTCAATGGTGATGTCTTTTGCATCAAATTCGACACCTTCCTCAGTTGAGTTTATTAGGAACATATCATTCGTGGTTCTTTCTATCTTTAACATACCAAGTTGTGACTCCACAGTCGGCAAATCGATCCTCTCGCGGGTGAATAGATTCAAATGTAGAGATTACATGGAGGATCTCGCATAAAGAGCCAACTTCCACAAATCGCCAAACAATGGCTATTTGCAAAGCTGACGCCAAGATCTTGAACTCGATACATTTTATCTTTTTCCTCGGGATTAAACAAGAGACCGTAATCTTTACCTTTTTCCGGAAATAGAATCATCCAGGGGATCTGGTTGTTTTGCGCTGATGTTCTGGATGCAGATAGCCAAGATGAACAAACACACTTGGCTCGTTGAAAATCTGCAAACCGAAGACGTTTAAAAACCATGTGCAGGAGATCTGAAGGGAGCATGGACCAGCTTGGTCCACCGGAGGTGGGAGAAAGAGAATCCATTCGGCGGAGACTTGCTGGTCGCGCGCGTACCCTTGGTGCGTCAGTTCGTGTCCGTGAACTTTCTCTCACCCTCGCCACTAGTTTTACAAGAGACATTCGAAACAAGAGAACATAAAATGGATGCATGTCCATAACAAAAGAATACCCTTTAAATAACCTATAGCTTATACACTACGCCAAGGTAAAAAAGGAAACGTATCTGGAAATAATCAAATCTTCTTGATCTAATAACATATATGGAAAAGATAAATTGGATGCATGTCCATAAAAGAGAGATATCTAGTCATTCTTGTAGTTTTAATTTGTATCTTTATTAAAATAAACAAATTTTTATAAACAGCAAAATCATAATTTGATAGTTGGAGAAAAACTAAATAATGGATGTACATAAGATATATGCATATAGTAATTATATAATTTTAGAAAAAAAGAAAAGAAAAACACTATTTATCATTATCTATGTTAATTATAGATTTGTTACATGTCTAAACATGGAGCATATACAACTCACGTTTTAAAATACAAAGAAGATTGATAGGTGTGAGATTCTTGTCCTTTTTAGGTTAATAATATATGCACTGAGTTATATTATAAAAGTAGAGTAGGATTCACTTGATATAATATGTGGACAAAAATGAAAGTATACAAAATCTAAAATTGATAATTGGTAGAATTATGATCTTAAAAGCATAACTCTTGTATTTTAAAAAAAAATCTTATCAATAAATTTGATACGTATCATAATCATATTTTGTCCAAAAAAAATCATAATCATATTAATTACTAACTTTAAAATATCGAATTTAATATAATAAGATAGATTAAAATCTCAAATTGATAATTGGTAGAAGACAATTCCTTAAACCACTTTGCATTATCTCTCCAATATGCTCAAACATGTAAGCTCTTAAATGCAACTATATCCATCACCGTCTCATCCAAATAATGTTCTAACACTAATTTTCCACTAGCACCATCCGTTTGGGGGAAAAGAAATCATAAAACCCCTGAAAATGTATAAAGATGACACAACAACAAACGCTTAAAAGAACAACCATCATCATTCATTCGCACATGATCTAACCCCATATTATACTTGTTCTGGACTTACCGCACCTTAAATATTTATTCGTATTATTCATGCAAGATTAAAATTTCAATACAAAAAGAAAAACATAAGAAAGAAGAAGAGAAAAGCTTAAATCATATCATGGTAGAATGTTCTGCTCCAATGTATTTGTATCTGAAGTTCTTGCTGCGGTTTTCTTTGGGTTTTTCAAATTAATTAGAATTCAATCGGATTGTTACATCTAAAACCAGTCCTGCCTTTGAAAAGGCAAACATCTGTCTACACATATGCCAAATATTAAACATATGAATTTGTTAGCCTGAAATGTAAACTAAAAAGAACGAGACACTGAAGGCTGTCCGAGAAGATAAAATCCAAAATCTGAAACGACCTGTTAAATTGCTCTATTTATTCAAAGAGAGTAAATGAAATAGTATTGATAGATTAGTCATATTGAACCCGTTGCAATAAGAGTATTAGTGAAATAGCTGATTACAAAAGATTGAAATAGCAACCAGATTTCATGCTCATCTGAAATCGCATAGCACTATAGCAGTATCACCTCCTCGGTGAAACCTAAAGACATAGGTTACAGAGCCGTGCCAAGGTGAATAGTTGCCGTAGGCAATGGTAAAAAAAAATCTCAACTCATAGAAAATAAAAATGTCTACAATAATTAAAAACAACAAAAAATGTGTTCACACATAAATCTTGTTATATGACAAAAAAACATTTAAAAGAATTCTTCTTTCTTTCTTCCCCCACGAACTGGTTAACCAACTTTCAAAGTCGACTTCTCTAACTATTAAGAACTAAGTAGCGATAGATAAACAAAAAAATTTGAATAGATACAAAACAAAGAAATAGAATAGAACTTACCTTGGAAAATTGTGATACTTCCTAAACTCACAACTCACAAACAATCGGCAGTAAAAAATATAGTCAAACAATGTTTAATGTTTACCCTAATTTTTGTAATCATTTGATCTGTTTTGTTGCACGTTCTTTTTCTCTACGTTTTTCTATTTTAGTTTTTCAATTTTTATATTAATTCTTAATAGTAGATTAAAAAATAAATGTAACCTATACTGGATCTCTTAAGCAATTTTTTTTTCAAAATTTTGAGGCCGTAGGCCCATGTTTCTTGAAAATACAAACAGGCACGGCTCTGATAGGTTAAATTAAATTGAACCTTAAAAAATTGCACTGATGGGGGATTTAATAGCTGCGAAGGAAACGAATCATCAGAGAGATACGAAGAACTGGGAATCCAATTTCGGCGTTGGTTCACGAAATATACAAACCGTGTCAATTATACACAAACAACACTGATTCACTTTATTTGTAAATGGTTAACATTTTAGAGGAATAAATCTTATATATAATTAGCCAACTTACTTTCCACCTATGCTGCCACCTGTACTCGAATAATTGTGATACCTAAAATTTAATTAAAAAGATGTCATTTATTTGAGAGAAAGAGATTTCGAACCTCTCACCTCTTAGACATTAAGAAAGAGTTCTAACCACTGCACTAAAGGATTTAATTAAAAGTGTTCATACTATAATAGTTATTATATTTGGTGCCTAAAAATTTGCTTTATGGGCTTTAGCCCAGAGTCGACACTGTCTTTCTATTATAATGATCTTTATATCTCAAACCAATACTTTACAAAACTCATTTCCCAATTATATTTTTCCTTTGTTTTCCTTCTTTTGGTATTACAATGAAATGTATATTTCAAAAAATATATTTAATGAAGCTCATTAGTAAACAAAATTCATATTCTGTTTTTTATTTTAATTTTTATCTCGGCCCACCTTTGTTTTCAAAATATAATGACTTATTTAGTTTGGTCCAAAAAGCATGTTGTCGGAAGGCTTAAAAGATGTGAAGTCAGCGAGACAAAAGAAGGGGCAGTTGCTACAGTGACTCATTTTGAAACTTTAATTGTCAAAATGACCCTCTCTTTTGTATTTGGGCGTCCTCGGGTTGAAAGCACAGGGTCATTTTGTGATTAAAGTCTCAAAATGACTCATGTACCACAATTCCTTCATAAAAAAATGCACCTCGAAAATCCACCAGTGAAAACAATATGTCATAAATATTGTGTACAAAGAAGCTTTTAGTAGACTGCCTTCAGCTGAAAGTAAGTATTCATCTCCATAATATATTAGTTTATTATAAATTAAACCAAATATTCTTCATAACTATAAATCTTCAGCTATAGATTACAAAGAAAAGAAGGAACTACAACACAGATGAATATTATGCTGTGTTCAAAATTACGCTAGGCGCTAGTCGGGCGGCTGAGCTGGGCCTAGCGAGTTAACAAAAAATCGGGGATTAATCGGCGAGTACTCGGGGACTAGTTTTTTAATATAATTTAATATATCTATAATGCAATTAACATATTTATCTAATTTTATTGAATATATAATATATATTATTTAATAATACACTAAAGGATGCGTTAGTTCAGTGGTTTGGTCTTCATTAAGTGTTCCCAAGACCCAAGTTCGAAGCCAATACCCTCTATTTTGACCATTTTTACGATTTTGTTTAATGAGGGGTACAATGGTCTTTTTGACATCATCTTCTTCTTCAGATGTGTCGATCTCTAACCCTAGAAAAAATGGCCGCCGAGTTTTCTTTTACTATCTTCATCAGTTTCATTCGATTTTCTTTTAATTTTCTTCCACAAATCACATATCTATTATAGAATATTGGAGTTTTCAACGAAAATGGACACAAAACTATGATTTTTCATAACTTCCGATGTTTAAGCCGATTTGCACCAAATCGCGACGGCTCCCGGCCGCCGAACGCTTACTCGCCGGCTAGGCGGCCGCGGAGACCGCGTTTTCGAACATAGATATTATGGATTGCTTTAATTTTATTGAAAATAAAGATAATACGAAAAAGTAAATATATAACCAATGAAATTCTATCCCGCGCGTGCGCGGGGTTAGCAGTTCTACTAGTATCATATAATAAGCCAACAAAAATTGCTCGAGAACATAAACACACGCAGTTCGAAGTTCGAACATACCTTGTAAGCCGGCATAAAGCATCTATAAGGACTGTGCTCGAGAAAGTTTATGTTTTATTTGATTTGCAATCCGAATTTACCTGAGAATTTTTCTGAGTTTAACTTTTTTATTTTATAATCGAACTTACGAACCTATTTTACTTGCTGTGCTATTTTTATTACAATTACTTTGGTTTAGTTTAATTGAAACTATAATTTATTGTGTTATTGATATATCATGGTTTTTATTGTTTTTAGCCATGATATAAGTTGTGTATAAAAAGTCTTTTTAGTGTTTTCGGAGTCTTTTTCATGTTTAGGTACGTTTGGAACCCATCGGGACTTCACATACCCGAGTTTTTGAAGAAAATAAAAATTGCCCAGAAGTTTCATACATTTGCAATTAAGTCTTTGGTCGAGTTTTTAAGATATATATACAATTTTAAGGTCATTGTTTAGACCAATCTATTATTCTAAGCTAGAATTTTGGAGAAAAGAATTTAGACTCCTTCAGAGAAGATTCAGAACTCCTTTAATCTCTATTCTTATTTCTTTTATGCAATCTTATTCAAACATGTTTATTGTTTTAATCACCATGTCTGAGTAGTTTGCTAGTTAGGTTTAGAGTTTCTTATTAGGAATTTCATGGATTGTTAAGTTGATGGGTTAGTTAAGGATTCTGGAACACTAGTTCTTCATCTAGGTTGTGATTAATGCTTGATCTGAACTGACGAGTTAGATTATTGATCATAGGTTGATTCTCGCAACGAAAGTCGGTTAATTAGCTAGAAAGAACCTTAGATGAGCAAAATACCTATCTGCAAAGGAATTTGAATAAGGGATTTTGTGAACTTATCGAAGCTGAGATTATTGCATGTTTATACTTTAGAACTCGCAAAGAAATTTGGTTTTCTAGGTTTTAGACATAGATAGTTTTCGCAGCGACAATTGGTTCACTTTATCATTGTGTTTCGAGTTCTAGAACATAGCAGAATCCTGATTGACTTATAAGCTTGCATTCCTGATTTTCTGAGAATTCCCTGAACCTGACCTTTTTCCTATCTGATCTTACGAACCGATTTTATTGCTTCGTTGTCATTTAATTTACAATCATTCTTGTTTAGCTTAATTCGAATACTATAATCTATTGTGTGATCTTGAGTCTCTGTGGAAATCAATCTCTAAGTACTGCAATTGATCTCTTAATTTGAGAGAATAGTTAAAATGGTATATTTGAGCATATCACTTATTTTAAATCTCTATGGATTCAATCTCTAAATATTGTAATCAATCTCTAAATTCTGCAGAATAACTCTATGAATTAATTTAGGGAATTTGCATCGTATATACACACAAATTATTTTAATTAGCTAAACAGATAACACTGTGTTGTATACTGTGTACAATTTTTTAATATGATTATACCCTCGACATTACTTACACTGTTTCCTCTCTCTCTTCTTCTTCTCCTCCACGGGCGACACCGTTTCCTCTTTCTCTCTCTCTTTCGTCTCTCTCTTTCTTCTTCTTCTTCTCCACTAGCAACATTAATCCTGCCATAGAAGTTTTGTATTTGCTCACCTCTCTTCATCATCTTGTTTGCTTATCTTCGTGAGGAATCCTTCTTCTCTAATTTAACACTTTACTTATGGGTATTTCAATCTTCATCATTACACTAATTTTTTCCTCTTTCTCTACATAAAATTTTAATCTAAACTAGTAGCACCAGAGAAATGGTGAAAAGGTGTTTACGAACTGGAGCATGATCATAATCGGAGCATGATCGTAACGAAAAAGACGAAGCCAGTGAAAGGACCAAAAAATTTTATTGGTTAACATTTTTTTTGTCTCCGCTACCAAATATATTAGCCGACTATAATTTTCCTAATTTTATTTTATGTTTCCTATAAATCACTGTAATATCTAATAGTTTGGCATTTTGGTCTTTTGCACCACACCCTTCTCTCTATCACCTAATTAAAAAAAATTATCTGTACCATCTAATTAAAAATTTCCTATGTATATAGAGCTAATTGTCCTATTAATTTAAGCACACCGTTGTTGACAACATAATAAACATGTTGTTAACTAACAATAGACTTGTTAACTAATAGACTTGTTAACTAACAATATACTTGTTAACTAATAGACTTGTTAACTAACAATAGCTCTCGCAAGGCTCATAACCTTAAGATCACTAGTTCAAATCTTATCCAAAATTAAATGAGCAGGTCTTATAGTTTGACTTTTGTATCTTTTCCACCCTCCAACATGAAAAACATGTTGACAATAGACTTGTTAACTAACAATAGACTGACATCAATCGTAAAGTTTGAATAAGCATCTCTCACAGTCACATATGTGATGAGGTCACAAACGGGACAACGAAGAAGTAAATCTGGAAATAAGTCATGATCCGAGTAAAATAACATTTATCTATTATATTAATTATATTAAAAAAACATTTTAAAAATGTGTTATATTAAAAAAATTATTTAAAGTCCAAATAAAATAAGCTTTTTACTAAAATCAACACATCATAAATTTTGACTTTTACAATCTAAAAAATAAAAATAATCTAAAAAATATTATTCATCTTCAGAGTGGATTAAAATTTAACAAAGTATATAATACATCTATATCTAAAATATAAATCTTAAAAACATCTGAAACTTTCTAATTTTAAATACATTTTCCAAAAAAATAAATATGTAAAAAAAATTTGAAAAAATAAAAACAAAGATTTTCTTTTTTACTAATTTAAATTTTGTCAACAAAGAAAGTCCCTCAAAATATAGTTTTAAATTAAAGCATCAAACCTATTTTAAATTTCTCATAGACATTAAAAAAATTATTCAAGAGGTTCAATCTTATATGATATTGGTCTTGATTTGTCCCAAATCTTAACATTCAAATATTTGTATCCAACCCATGATTCAAAGTTTTCTCTGTTTTACTAAAATAAATTAACATCAAAATATTTGATTAGTATTAATACCAATCAGTAATAAAATTATGGTAAAAATGATTCATTTTCTCAACTTAACTAATAATATAAATTAAAATAATCATGGTTTCAACTTTCAACTAATTCTTTGCTAAAATACTCGATCATTGGTTTGAAAACAAACAAAAGTAGAAAAGAAAAACAAAACAAAACAAAACTAGATGTCGCATTCATAGAATAAATAATATTAATCATAGGTTGATTTTTTTTATCAACACTATAGGTTGATCATATTAGAAAATTATATTATACTGTATACCGAATATTTACTTTAAACGAAAAACTATCATAAATGTTACAGTAATATTAATAATCACATGATAATATAGAGTTGAGTTGGATGCAAGTTAAATGGTACTCCCAAAACCACTTACCAGTATTTATGGATGTCATAAGCGATTCTATAAAAAAAATTGTGATAAAAACTTGTACAATACAAATGGTATCAAATTAAGAGAAAAAAACTTGTACAATACAAATGGTATCTAATTGCATTTAAAAAGTTGAAGCAATCTCTCAAACCTTTTATTTTGTAAACTTAAACATAAGCAACAATGTTGTGATAAAAATAAGCAATAAATAAGTAATAAATAAGCAAAAAATAAGCAATATTCAAACCAAAAACTAAGAGAGAAAAAGTTAGACGTATGGGAAAGTTTATAATAAGATACTTTATTAATACATGTGAAAACCGATAAAAATTTATCATTTAGAGAGGGAGTATCAGAGCCATGCCTATATGAAAGTTTTAGTTATAAATATATTATTTTCTGTGATTAACAATTTGCAAAAAGTCTAAATCAATAATAATTCATTAAATTTAATTATTTGTCTTTGAAATTTACAATTTATTATTAATAACTAATAAAAATGCATAAAACCTTAAAAATTATATTTTTGAAACATTAAAAAAAACACCTTTCACATACGGAGGGATTATCTACTTACAATTAACTTCTACAAAATTCTATAAATATGGGTCTCCTCTTCTTCTTATTTTCATCATTGCTCACCATTTCTTCTCTGCTTAGCTTCTTTTTAGTATTGTTCCATTTATCTCTGAAAAAAAAATCATAAGCTTTTCCACAAAGATGCAAAGTTTCTGGGTTTTCCTCTTACTATCAACAACGATAATCATTCCAAAATGTCATGGCTTACAAACATCCAATGGTACTCTGAAAATCACACTGAAAAAGAAGAACCTTAATGTTGGAGGTACTGCAGCAGTGAGTTTGACCAGCTTCCTCAACGTGATATATTATGGTGAGATCAGTGTGGGTACTCCACCTCAAAAGTTTAACGTTGTGTTCGACACGGGAAGCGCCAATCTCTGGGTTCCGTCTAAGTCGTGGCCTACTAACACCGACTACACGCACGAAAAATTTGATCGCGATAAATCAAGCACTTATATGGAGAAAGGTGATTCGTTTGTTCCTTAATTTTTTTCTTATTCTTTCCACTTTGATCACTAAACTACATTCACTATATATATATATATATAAAGGGCTTTCTTACATTTTTTAATATATTAGTTAGATTAAATTACTCATCAATTTTTTGGTTAGTGTATGTCTGAAATTTTAATGGTACGAAGATGATAACATTAAAGTTGCTTTGTTTTAGTATTTTCCTTTTATGGTATGTTGCCGCTGGCCAATCCACAGTATTTAATTCTATTAGTAAAAAAACAAGTTCCACGAAAGTCAACATTTTTTTTTTTTTGGTTTAGGCCTTCGATTAATGTAATTAAAATTTTATTATGTGTTGTTATTGTTGAATTACGGTTTACTTGGTTAGCTTTACTGCAAAGATGACCTATTGATAAAAAAAGTTGTGTATATAATGAATATACGTATAGGATTACGTTTCACCAATCAATGAAACAGTCACATTTTATAAACATTTCTAATTATTCTCTCGTCTCAAAACTCTTATTTGACCCAGTCGATTAGTTTTTCTCTCATCTTCGACTCTGTTATTCTCGATTAGTTTTTCTTGAAACTAATCAATCTCTCATTTTATAGGGCAACGTGTACATCTTGATTTTCTGACGGGTTCATTGGAAGGTCTTCTAGGCAAAGATAATGTCATGGTGGGTGGGATTGTTCTTAAAGAGCAGGACTTTGTAGAGGGGATTACGCCAGATGAATATCTCAAAAGGGTGAAATTCGACGGTGTGCTAGGACTGGCTTTTCCTTCTTTGGCTGTTCCAAATACTGAAACCATTCTTACTAATATCTTGAATAACAAATTGATAAGCCAACGTATATTCTCTATATGGATGAGGTCTCCCAGGGCAGGTGAAAACCAAGATGAACCAATTCCAAATGCCGGACAGATAATGTTCGGTGGAATGGACCCAAGTCACTTCTCGGGACAACATACGTATGCTGATGTGTTGATGCCAGAAGGCAAATTAGATTATTGGAAGGTCGCAATGTTCGAAGTTTCCACTGGTGTAGGTTCAGTGAAAATCTGTGTTGCAGGATGCACGGCAACTGTGGACTCTGGCTCGACGGACATAATTGTCCCCAAGGTAAGAGAATAAAGTTTCACTGCGTAAATATAACTCAGTTTATATCATATTCTTGTTTTCTTAAATTATGTTTCTCTGCTTTTTTAATGTTTAGGATAGTAGTAAGACGCTCTATGCTATGATTGGAGTAAAAGGGCAAATAATTCCATGCGCTATACTTGACAATGACAAGTTGCCCGTGATCACTTTCAGAGTTGGAGAAGAGACTTTATCCCTCACTTCAAGCTATGTACGATCATACTTCTCTAACATTTGAGTTGTTTATTTTCCCCATTTTCTTGACTTATATATATATTAATTTTTTCTTTTTTTTTTTTTTCTGAAGTACGCATACGAAAATGTTGTAAACGGTAAAAGACAATGCCGCCTTCATTTTGTGCCGAGAAAGGATAAGGATCAGACATGGTAAGTTGTGAAGTTGAACTCAAAATTTCTCTAATTAATTCCATAAGTTAAAATTACTCACTGGATTTGAATGTAGGATTTTGGGTGAGGCGTTCATGAGAGCGTACCATACCGTCTTCGATTATCAAAATGTTCGACAACCAAAGATCGGCTTTGCTAAGGCAGCAGCATATAAGCGTAGAAACGAAGAAGAAGAAAAAGGAACACTGTAAAAAAAATAAGTCCTTAATTGAGTTTGTTGTCTCTCTAGCTCTTAATGACGCTTAAATAAATTTTATAAAAAAATTATGACAAAATAATGAGACACAAACTGTAAGCATTTTATCTTAATAAAAATGAATTATCTATCAAAATCCAATTCCGACATCAATTTAATATTTTATATCGCGAAATTGGGCCTTGGCAATTGATGGAACCAAAATCCGTTTTCTTCATCATCTAATATCAGATCGAACAATGATGCCTGCCCCTTCGTTCATTCTTAATAGGCCATTAATTGGATAAGTCTTAAGAGATTTTCTGATTAGATCTTTCATATTACTTACATAAAATGGGGATATATTTATGTTAAATCTATCATTTCTCGTTTATACACCTTTTCAAGTATAACGGAAATTCAGTCAGTGTGAGATTCTTGTCCTTATTTATTGGAGTCGGAGATGATCCCCACTAGCACGAAGTTACATTATAAAGTTATTTAATAATTTAACACTTTTAAAATTTTATATTTGCACACTAATATCACCTTAAAAACGATTTCAAAAAACTAAATTTTCTTTTTCTGGAGAATTATTTAGTATTTCTGGACGTGGGGTTAAATTTTCTATATAATGAAAACAATCATGTTACTTTTCTAATAATAACTTTTGAATTGCTAAGACCCGCAAAATAAACTTTAAAATGTTAGTTTCGCAGAGAGTCTATAACTTTTTTGTCAAAAACGGAAAAGAGAAACAAATTTGTGCCGTTTTTCAATCTTCCTTTGTATATTGAAAGTTCATTATGATAAAGGTAATGAAAAAAATCAAAACATAAGTAAAATTTGAGAAAAATATAAGACAAATTAATAATCCATTTTTGTTATAACTAAATTTATAAGCTCTAACAAATTATTGAGTTGGATGCGGTTCAGAAAATTGAAGTTTTAATTTATATAGCTGAACAATGCTTGTAATTTAGAGTTTATACTAGTATATCTACCATGTCATTCAAAATTGAGAAGTACTCCCTCTGGTTTCATTTATTTGTCATTTTGAAGATATACACACAAATTAAGAAAATATTTAAAATTCTTAGATTTTCAATACAAAATATTATTAAATTATCTAACTAATCATAATTCAACTAATAGTAAAATAAATTGTAGAATAAAATAATTATAAAAAACAAAAAAACCAATAAATTTTACATTGAAAAATAAGAATGACAACTAATTTCTAACAAAAACATTATCTCTACAACTACAACCAAATGAAACCAGAAAGAGTATGTTTAAAAGAAAAAATAATCTTTAAGTATTGAGTAATTGTTACGAGTTAACTACAAGAAAAATAATATTTAATAATAAAGTATTTCTCCACCAATTTAACAACAAATTTTACAAATTCGCCATTAATTCATCACAAAAATATCATTGTAAGTTTATTATCAACTTATAATGAAATTATAAGTTTATCTATATGGATGAGGTCTCCCAAGGGAGATGAAAACCAAGAAGATCCAATTCCAAATGCATGACCGATAATGTTCGGTGGAATGGACCCAGATCACTTCTCCGGGGAACATACTTATGTTCCTGTGTTGACGACAGAAGGCGAAGATTTTTGGAAGATTGCAATGCTCCAAATTTCTGCTAATGGAAAGCCAAGGAAAATTTATGTTGCACAATGCACTGCAATTTTGGACTCTGGCACGAGGGACATAATTGTCCCACAGTTAGGAGAAATTTTTTTTTACTGCATATATGTAGCTCAGTTTATATCATATTCTTGTTTTGTTAAATTATGTTTCTCTGCTTTTTTTAATGCTTAGGAAAGTAGAGGTGGGCATAATTCCAATCCCGTTCCGACCCGTTCCGACCCGTTCCCGAATTCCCGTTCCATATATATCTCGTATTTCCATATGGGATAAGTTTTCAATTTCCGATCGGGAACGGGAATTCCCGAAATTCCAGAAATCCCGTTTAAGATAAATATAAATATGTAGTTTATATATATTCTATGCATATGTTATGTAAAATAAAATCATATCTTATCTATATAATAATATATTAATATGAAGTTTTTTTTTAATTGTTTAGGAGTTAAACCTAATTATAAAGTTGAATAAGAATACAATCACCAAAATTTCAAACTTTTAATTTATATAGAATATTCTTTAATGTATTTTCATAATTTAAAGTTTAAAACATATATAGTGTGATAATAAATAAATAAATACAATAAATATATTTAAATTATAAGTTATTTTTGAATATGAAATCATGTTCTCATCCCGTTCCCGTCCCGTCCTATCCCGTTCCCGTCCCGAATGTTAAATGGGATATAAATGGGATGAGTTTTTGAGTTCCCGAAATTTCCGTCCCCGACAAATCTCATCCCGAATTCCGGAACGCCACCCCTATAGGAAAGTATCAAGATGCTCTACAAAAAATTGGAACAACCATGCGCTAACCGTGATCTCCTTCATGTTTGGAGGAAGACTCTATCCCTCAGTACTCCAAGCGATGTACGATCATACTTCTCTAACCTTTGAGTTGTTTATTTTTTCCATTTTTTTATAAATATATATATTAATTTTTTCTTTTTCGTTTTTCTGAAGTAGACATACAAAAATATTGAATATGGTATAACACGATGTCGCCTTCATTTTGTGGTGAATAAAGATATTAACAATAAGGCATGGTAAGTTGTGAAGTTGTTGAACTCAACATTCACCATATAATTTAAGAAATTTTTTAACATTTTTGTAATTTTTGTAGACATACAAAATTGTAATGATAGTTGTTATATTATAATTTAAGAAAATATTTATTTTCACGCTAATGAAATAGCGTAATGTAATCTTTATTATTTAGGAAAAGGAATTCATCGTACATGATTTTATGGATGAAATTTATTACATAAAATAACCAAAAATCAAAAATTGAAACGAAAATCCTTATCACATGGAGTTGACAATGAGATATTAATCGACTCCAAATATATTGCCTAAGGATAACTTTTATCTCCGTTGATTTTGGTTTGATAAGTGGTACCGCCACCACTTCCTCCTCCTATGCCGATACCAAAGCCAATGCCCATTCCAAAACCTACTCCTACTCCTCCATTGCTTGTGCCGGTTCCTCCTCCCATTCCATATCCTTCTCCTCTTCCACTTCCACTTCCACTTCCACTTCCTCCACCTCCACCGCCACTCCCACCACCACCGCCACCACCACCGCCACCACCACTACCTTTAACCACACCAAAACCAGCACCATAACCACTACCGTAACCATATCCATTACCGGAACCAGCACCTCCTCCACCTCCTCCACCTCCTCCTCCACCTCCACCTCCACCTCCACCTCCACCTCCTCCTACTCCACCAATTCCAACACCAGCACCAGCACCAGATCCGCTTCCATGACCAGAACCTCCATTGGTACCACCACCTTCTCCGCCACCACCTCCTCCACCCCCTGCTCCGCCAACTCCAGCACCAGCACCAGCACCAGCACCGGATCCACTTCCATGACCTGATCCTCCATTGGCACCACCACCTTCTCCGCCACCACCTCCTCCACCGCCTCCTGCTCCGCCAACTCCAGCACCAGCACCAGCACCGGATCCACTTCCATGACCTGATCCTCCATTGGCACCACCACCTTCTCCGCCACCACCTCCTCCACCGCCTCCTGCTCCACCAACTCCAGCACCAGCACCAGCGCCTGATCCGCTTCCATGACCTGATCCTCCATTGGCACCACCACCTTCTCCGCCACCACCTCCTCCACCGCCTCCTGCTCCACCAACTCCAGCACCAGCACCAGCGCCTGATCCGCTTCCATGACCTGATCCTCCATTGGCACCACCACCTTCTCCGCCACCACCTCCTCCACCGCCTCCTGCTCCACCAACTCCAGCACCAGCACCAGCACCTGATCCGCTTCCATGACCTGATCCTCCATTGGCACCACCACCTTCTCCGCCACCACCTCCTCCACCGCCTCCTGCTCCACCAACTCCAGCACCAGCACCAGCACCTGATCCGCTTCCATGACCTGATCCTTCACTGGCACCACCTCCTTCTCCGCCCCCACCTCCTCCACCTCCTCCTGCTCCACCGGCTGTTCCACCAACTCCAGCACCAGCACCCGATCTGCTTCCATGACCCGATCCTCCATTGGCACCACCACCTTCTCCGCCACCACCTCCTCCACCGCCTCCTGCTCCACCAACTCCAGCACCAGCACCAGCGCCTGATCCGCTTCCATGACCTGATCCTTCACTGGCACCACCACCTTCTCCGCCACCACCTCCTCCACCGCCTCCTGCTCCACCAACTCCAGCACCAGCACCAGCGCCTGATCCGCTTCCATGACCCGATCCTCTATTGGCACCACCACCTTCTCCGCCACCACCTCCTCCACCGCCTCCTGCTCCACCAACTCCAGCACCAGCACCAGCGCCTGATCCGCTTCCATGACCTGATCCTTCACTGGCACCACCACCTTCTCCGCCACCACCTCCTCCACCGCCTCCTGCTCCACCAACTCCAGCACCAGCACCAGCGCCTGATCCGCTTCCATGACCTGATCCTCCATTGGTACCACCACCTTCTCCGCCACCACCTCCTCCACCGCCTCCTGCTCCACCAACTCCAGCACCAGCACCAGCGCCTGATCCGCTTCCATGACCTGATCCTCCATTGGCACCACCACCTTCTCCGCCACCACCTCCTCCACCGCCTCCTGCTCCACCAACTCCAGCACCAGCACCAGCACCTGATCCGCTTCCATGACCTGATCCTTCACTGGCACCACCTCCTTCTCCGCCCCCACCTCCTCCACCTCCTCCTGCTCCACCGGCTGTTCCACCAACTCCAGCACCAGCACCCGATCTGCTTCCATGACCCGATCCTCCATTGGCACCACCATCTTCTCCGCCACCACCATAACCATTCATACCATGTCCAGCTCCATACCTCTCTCCATGGCCATACCTTTCGCCACCATCTCCACCACCATATCTTTTGGCAGCTTTTCCATAGAAGCTACCGCATCCACGCCAACTCCAAGAAGAACAATCATCATCGTCATTTTTATTCTCCACATTATCTCCATAACTCCCCGCAATCAATCCAACAATAATGCATGAAAGAAGAAGATGCACGTATAAAAATCTTGAATGAGTAGCCATTGAAGTACTCCGTTTAATTTCCAAAGAACTAAAAAACAACTTTGGTTTGGTTCCATTTGTGCTTGGTTCTGGCCTCTATTTATAGGTGCCAATCGGAGCGGAATATCGACTATTTGTGTTTTCATTTAAATATATTTGTTCAATAGTCAGACCAGTGTTGTGTAACTTGTGTTGGTCCATATACATTTACGCGCGAAATATTTTTATACAAAAAATATACATATATTGGAAAAATAGGGCTCTAATTTAAGTCAAAGAGAAAGTCCTACCAAAAGTCAACTGTTCGATAGACAAACAGACTAAAAGAACATGCGTTTTTTCTTAATTTGGCAAAGGAGAATGTATATTTAATAAATAGCTCAGAATTACCACATAGCTATTTTTTTACTTATATATGTGCATATGCATATCGATAAACATTTTAAATTATGCTCTCCTTTTTTATCTTTCGAATAAATACGATGGATTTTTCCGGCTAATGATACCTTTTAGTTAGTCATCAACTAATGTACTATACTGTATAAATAAATTAACAAATTGTCAACCTTGATCGGCGAGTTATCACTAATCAAAACTTCTAATTAGAATAAATAATATTATTTCACAATATTGGATTTGCCACTGTTTTCTGATATTCATTCAAGATCTCCCTTGAAATTTCTAGCCTCCGGGAAGATTAATCTATCGTTTTTTTATTAACAATAACAACTTCAGTCGTCTGATTAAAAGATCATATAAAGTTTTATTTTGTTAAATTAAATATGAAATAACTAATCTCCTCGAAAATAGTGGTTTTTGTAGTGTTTGAGTTGTTGCTTTAAGGTGATCGGTTGCATCTTTCACACACGAGAAAGAGAAAAAAAAATTATTTTTGACAAAACGGACACAAGCAAAACAACAGACTTCTTCAGCTGACAAAATATCAACAATGATAATAACACAGAAGAATAATTTTGTTTAATATCAAGGCCATTATATATTAGATATAGACTAAAGAGTTTATGCAGTGGATATTTACTTGAAACTATGATGTGGTAGCAGTTTCAAAAAAAAAACTATGATGTGGTAGCAAAACCGTAAATAAGTAGAATGTGATATCAAAAGTATATGGTAGCATTCAAAAAAAAAAAAAAACTATATGGTACTGGAGCTTTGTTTTTGGGTCAAATTTACAAATAAACTTCCATCATATTTCTATATAGCAAATCTGCCTAAATTACAAAAATATTAGTGTAATTAAGTCTTTTGTTTAGTTTTTTTTTGTTTTGTTTTCGGTTGGAGAATTTTGATCATTTCATATGTTCTGCTATATGTAAAATTTATGTACACGAAGTAGCAACTATAACCCAAAAATGATTAGTGAGCAACATGTTGATTTGATGTCATAAATTGATATGAGGAGATACGACTTTATATATACATGAACATGTATGCATGTTCCTGAGGCTCATATGAAATAATTAAGTCCCATCCCTTGTGACTCAAACAAGGGACATACGAATTTGGTGTTTGGTGTTTGTAGATGAATAGGAGTAGTTCGGAGCTATGTGTGTGTGTGACGATTTCAAATTATACAGTATATAACCAATCAACGAACCCATTTGTTTTTTTTTTCAAATTGACTAGGTGTAACTTGATTTTGATATATAGCTTAAAGCAAACAAATGATCAACTATTTAGCTATATTTAAGAGTATAAATACATTTGAAAGTTTTGACCAAAAAAGTCCATTTAAATGTAGTTAAACAAAAAAAATCGAAGTATTTAGAAAATAGCACAAATATTTAACAAAAAAAAAAATTTGATACGTGTGTTGGAAATCAAGATTTTTATGGATATCAATAAGTATTAATAAAGGTATTGAAAGAAAATAATATAGATATTTGAAGAGAGAAGATAGTTTCGTTAGTTCTCTTTTGAAATATAGATATAATCATATAACTGATCTCAACTTGACCAAATTTCTTTTTTTGGTTAACGTTACTCCAAGTCTCCAAGTACTTGACATAAGTCTATAGAACTATATTTATATATATATATATGCATGTGTACGTATATAGCTATGTATGTATGAGAACTAAAAGTTACGTATACATGGTCTAAGGATTGAGGTTTGTAATTTACAGAGCAGAATGTAAACTTGTATTTCTTGGCCTATATATAATTATTCGATTTCCGCAATACTCTATCTTTACTTTATGGCTGTGAAAGGTAACACATGAACCTTTTTTTTTTAACGACAATTGAAATTCATTCAAACCCAAATATTTAGCCAAAGGCTATTGGAAATACATCAGAAAGAGAAGAGAGTGTTGCTTTAGCTAAGCTATCAGCAGTCACATTGTTTTCACGATGAGTAAAGTGAAAGAGATGGAATCGAAACCTTGCGCTAGTGATTGAATATCATGGAGAACCCCATGAATTTCTACACAGCCGGTTTCTGAGAGAATAGCTTTAATAAGCATTTGTGAATCTGATAGAACCCTGAGATTTCTCCACCCTTGCCTCCTAGCATAGTAGAGAGCTTCCAGAACCACCAGAGCTTCTGCTAGGATAGATAGGTGATGCAACTGTGAATGCTGTGGTGGAGATGTCCTTAATGGGTTTCTTTTGGCAGTTGAGGAAAGAGCAACCAAGTCCAGCACCTGGGTAATTGGCTTTCCATGCTCCATTAGTAAAGACTTCAACTATGTCCTTCCTTTCTGCGATCTTCCGATCAGTCAAGTTGTTTGTTTTTTTGTCGTGGGTCTCTTTTTTCTCGTGTGCAGCTTACTACTCAAGCGCCTCTTTGATTGCCTTATGAACCGCACCTAACAAAAATTTCTACATATATTATATATCTATACATTTTATAACTATAAAAACCACAACGCATTTGTATCGCTGGTTCTGTATCGCTCAATCTGCCGTTACCATTCAGAGTCTATATATATATATATGATAGCTTGGTATATATTGCGTGAGATTAACGATAACCAGCCATTTGTACTAGATTAAAAATAATAATTAAGTAAATGGAAACGAGCACCACTATCGGCGTGTGACCCCTGACTAATACAAAATCCGAAACACTTTAATAGCTGTTAGTTTGTCTCATCTAATTATAAGTCAAATAGGAAAAAAAGGATTGAAGGCATACCAAAAAAAAAATTGGTACGTTTGAATGTATTTTTTGTGAATAGTAGAAGCTTTGACCCATATTTTGACAAATGCTCCATGCAGTTTTCTCTAGTAAAATTAAAATAAGAAAGGATACTAGTTTTTGACTTTAATTTTTTCGAAGTGGTTTTTGAACGTTTTCTAGAATGAATTTTGAGCTCTTTCTACTTTCTAGAGTAGTCATGCATGCATCTTGTATTTGGTGATCTCTTGGGTATTACCATTCGGTAGACGTTGCAATACGTATGGTTTAACCTCATGGTTTGCAAGAATTAACTAAATCGAAACAGTATTAACAATTAAAAAAGCTGTTGCTATAGTTTCTTAAAGTGTAAACATATATATATATATATATGTTTAATAAAACGTGAAATTTGTTTTTTGCTCAAATAATTAAGATTAACTCTTTGAATCTTTTCTTCTTCTATCATAATTTATATGATAATATTTAATGCATAGCCATTCCTCTCGTCAATCACTGGTAAAAATCATATTCTTGAGGGAATCTAACAACTCCACTTAATTATACTTATATGACCCGTTTCAAATGTTTGAAAAAATATACGTAACTAAGATATATAATAATCTTATTGATAGGTCGTTTGTGGCAATTGGCTTGCAATTGAAATGAAACGACCCTCATGAATTGATGATAACTTCCCTTCAAAGATTTTTTTTTTAAAGATGAATATATAAAAATGTTAAGAAAATATGTAAATGTTTTCGACCCAAAAAAAATGTAAAATGTTTTAATTTGGAACCTTGAAAATCGTTAAGGTGGTAACCTTTTATTAACCACGTTAATTATTTTTAAGAAGTATTTAATTTTAATGTGCTAACAACTATAATGCCAAAACCATTACATTTCTCAACATATATACTTAGAAATAATGCTTATAGATTTGGATCCGTATGGATTACATTTTACAATTCATACAAGGAATTTTGGAGTTTAGCGTTGTAGAAAGATGGGAGAAGTCTAGTCTTAGATTGGTACTCGATAGTTTTAGTGGAAGCAGCTATAGAACTATGGAATAAAGTTTTAAACTATGTGTGAACGCACGACCAAATATGCAATAATTTGCTGTAAAATATAGCAGCGGCCTTTCACTGTATTTTCAATCCTTCAACAGGCAACGACTTTAGGTCTGTCAATTTTGATCCAAATCTTTAGTATGCTTGGTCTGAAATTTTTAGGCATTCCCAATTTTCATTTTATATAATGCGTTGGGCCTATAATCGTGACCCCTAAAAGAAACCGGACTAATCTTGACCCCTGTAAAAGAATGGACTAATTTTGACCCCTAAAAGTTCATGACAAAGTCTCCTCTCTTTGTTTTTTAAAGATTTTTTCAGCATTTTTTAAAAATCATCAATCTCAAAACTTTGCAGTTTTTTTGTTTTTAAAAATGACAAATATAGATGACTAGTAAGAGATTTATTATCACGTAACAAATAAGTTTCTTTTTATTTAAAACAAGAATGCAACATTTCATTTCGTAATTAAAGTTTAATTAAAAGCTCAAGCCAAACTTCAATTCAACTCTTTCTTTTGTTCCCACTTTTCTTGCCGTACTGAGGAAATCCACGAAGCTTACAGCTTTTTGCCACCCTCAGCTCTCGTGACAATACTAACCATTTGAAACCATCCAATCTAAAAAAACAAAGAAAATCGATGAAACGTCCCGTCCGATATGCGTTCTAGAACAGCCTCGCGTGTTGGCATATTGCTTGTCTGCACATGAGAGATCTCGTCGGTGCAGAGTAATTCCTAGCATTTGATAGACCCGAAGCAACTAAAAACTTATTCCAATATAAATAAGTGTTGTGGTCACGTAATGAAAATAATTTTTAAAATTTTTAAAAACAAGAACGCTACGTTTGATTTTGTCATTCAAATTAAATTGAAAGCTCAAGTCAAGCCAAATTTTTTTCGTAATTTTTCTTGCCGTAGTTAACAAATCCACGAAGCTCACATTTTGTTGCCACCCTCTCGTGACAATACTAAAACATTTCAGATCATCCAATCTAAAAAAAAAAAGAGGGAAAACGTTGAGCCTTTAGATCCAATATCTGTTCTAGAACGGCCTAGTGTGGCGGCCTCTAGCTCGTCCGCACATAAGAGCGTTCTTTGGTGGCGGATACTCGTCTCGGTACGAAGTAGAGGTCGTGTAAACTCGGAGGTAGAATTGTTGCCCTAAGTATTGTCTTGCCCAATTCTCAGACCTTATGTTCCACATCCCAACATTATCTAAAGCTATGTAGATCGCTGTCCATGCCCTCGGGTAAACCTGAACGGTGGAGCGTGAAACTGCGTCCCGGAGGTTGTACTTTGATCGGCTTCCCTGTGTCCATTGGCCTCCGTCCATTCTATTATCCGAGAAGATATGAAATACATCAAACAAACTTAAACCCAAAACGAAGCTAAATGTGTTCATGGCCTAATTGGTTTAGTCATTATAAAACAAAAACCAAGACCGAACCAAAACCGAATTAACCAAATTTTATTTTATTTTAAATTACTTATATCTGTTTAGAAAATAGATGTACATATACTACACGATTTAATATTCGTAGAAGTATTTAACAATCTAAACCAAATCGAATCCAAACCGAACCTGCCAAACTAAATTAAAAATGGTTTGTTTCCGTTTTCAAAATACCCATAAACCAAAAACCGAAAGAAGAAAAAAACGGCGAAACCAAAACGTAAACTAGGATTGTCCACTTAAGACAAAAAATACTTCAAGATTAGAAAGAAAAAACGTGTTAAAAGAATTGTCTTCTTACCCGACGACGAAGAAAGAGTGACCGGAGATGTGCCAAGACTGGACTGAATTTTCCCAGTTCTGGAAAACAATCTCGATGAACTCTCTGAAGTTAGCGGCCATAACAGAGGTTTGAAGGTACCCTCCGTTTCCACCAGAAGGACTTGTCGGGATACTTCCGAGGTTAAAAACACCAGGGATCTTGAAGTAATCGGCGAGCTTCAATGGCGTGTCAGGCGCAACAAAAGAGGCACCGTTCACGGCATACCTTTGCTTGCCGTTGATCCAAGGAGCCGAGTTGGCGAGTATGATCGTACGGCCTGGTTTAATTAAACCGTAATGATACGAGCCTTGCGGGTTCGGTCGCGGACCACTCGCGGTTAGATTCCTCCTGTTTATCACATCAACACACAACATAAGAAACAAGATTACTTACTATTCATAGCAGTTACTTATACACCACGAAACATCTTTTTTACTTGATAGTTCGAGCTTGGAAGAGCGAAGAGGCAATGTTTAAAGTGGGTCCAGATGGAGGAGGACCAGAGACGCCTCTTCTCGAGTTACTGTAATGGAGAATCGAAGTCGTGGTGAGGACTTTCCGCGTGAACCTTGTGGAGACGACAATGTAATAGTCTTGAGGCGCTTGGTTTGCGGTGACGAGAACAGAGTAAGACTGTCCTAAATGAACGTCAAGTGAAGTGTAGACGTTTTGAATAGTGTGCGCGCCTTCGACTTCGACGAGCTTCATCGTGTGGCCTTGAATCCTGAAATTTAACGTCGTCGCGGTCCCAACGTTTGATATTCTGAATCTGTAAGTTTTACCGGGTTGAACCGTGAAGGTATTGCCTCCCCAGCCACGTCCGTTGATAAGAACTCCATCAGGGAACGGAATATTCCTTCCGGCTTCCAATAGACGTCTCAAAACCTAATTCAACGGAAGCAATGAGATTTTTTTGCTATAAAACCAAAACCAAACTAAACCGCGTTTCTTGCGATACAAGTCAAATGGATTAGGTAGATAATGAGTGTACTTACATAGTGATTGGTTTTGTACCAATCTCCGGCGAGAAGCCAGAAGTCGCCATCAGGAGAAGGGAATGGGACGGGGATGCGAGGACGGCTCCACACACGGATGGCTCCGAATGCACCAGCGGCTTTGTGGAAGGCAAGAGAAGGGAAATAGTAAAAGCTACCGATTTGATCTTTGACTTGGATAATGTAAGTGAAGTTTTTTCCAGGTGGAATCGGACATGTTGTTCCTATGACTCCATCTTGCCATGAATTCTTCCTCTGTTGGACACCGTTCCTAAGAAAAAAACAATCATTGAATGTTAGGTACTTTTTGTACAAAAGTAAGAGTTTGGGATCACAATTTGGATATTTTAGTAGATTGGGGACTTAAAAGTAATTACAGTGCGCTTATATGTTTCCTTCTGACACTTAAACCTCGCATAGTCACATGTGTCAGTGTGGCATCGCATGTGACTAGTTCAATGGATCAAGTGGATCATTTTAATTTTCTGATGGCATCTTTATATATATAAAAAGTTGTATATTTTATCTTTGGGTCTTTGACAGCTAATCATGTCGGGTGTAAGAAGAGCTTTTAAGGCTCGAAAAAGAAAAAGAAATTGACATTCTCAAATTAAATGAATTAAGAATATAGTTTCATATATTTCTTTGCAAATCGATTTTAACTGAAATACTAGAATGCGCTAGGTTTTATGATTAAAGTTAATAATCCATATTGACAATATAGAAGTTATTTAATCCCTAAAGAACAAAGACGCGTTTTGGTCGTTTTGAGACTGTATAGTTTTATTTTTCAGAAGATCTCCTCGTGGTTGTAATTTATAGATACACTATTTATTAACTAACATCAAACAATAATATTAAACTGGTCGCTGAAGTAATTTGTTTCTTTAAAGCTTTTACAAACGCTAACATACGTTTTAATTGCATTAAAATCTAATTTTATTCATAAAGAAAGAATAACGAACCTAATTTTCTGTTTTATTCATAAAGAAAGTATCGTTCATTGGAATAGATCTATCATATTTTCATTTTTCTTGTAGATAGACATATAGACACTTGTATGTGTAAGTAGTGATAATGTGTGAGATGAGATGTAATTGTAATCAAAACACATTTGTCTAAAAGCTGGATTTAATGGGACAACAAAACAGAATAAAAATGCCGTAAATCAAAAGTTAAGATCTTATCCTAATTTTTCAACCTTTGTTGCTTCCTTTCTGTCCAGAATATTCAACTTTATCATGCAAGCCATAACGCACATTTTTCCAGGGAAAGAATCAAAAGAATGTGAAAGAACTAACCAGGAAATGAGGAAAGGCTCTTTCAAGTAATTGAAAACACTGATGATAATGTTATCATTTGTGACTGCGTCAATGTGAGGTCCAGGAAACTGCCCATTTATCAATATTCCCTGCATTCAATATATCAAAACGGAGAAAATGTTATCACCAGATTTTCTCGGGTGGAAAGAAAAACAGAGAAATGTGAAGAAACCAAAAAAAGAGAGTGAAACATACTTGTTGTTTGACACCAAGAGGATAAATGTCGCCGTAAGTTATTTTCCAGGTGAAGAATCTATAAGGGTTATCTCCAAATACACCATTGATAAGAACCAGAAGAAGAACTATAGATACTTTGCAAGAATCTTTCATATTGTTTCTCTCTTCTGGTTTCTTTTTTGGGGGGTTTTGAGTTATTGATTTGAGTTTGAGACTGAGAAGAGGTGTAGATCCATATACAGAGGATTTTGGAGAATTTATTAAAGATGCTCTCTTAAATATTAGTGGCAGTGGCACCGACGTAATTAATAGTATAACTTCAGCATTGAAGAAATATTTTGTATTTTAGAATGGCCAAAAGGGTAACTTAATCTCTTCAAATGTTATCATATTTTTGCATTATTAACAGTTGATTTGAATTAAATGGATAACACATTCAAAATAAAATAAAAAAACTTGTATACAAATTAACATCAGTTTGTAATATTTTTCCACTTTAGGAAAATTCGTCGTAAAAGAAAAAAACATATACAGATATGATTTAAATATATTAAATATAACTAAAAAGATAGTCTATCAACAAACAGTTTCTTAATAGTTTAATTAGATTCAGCAAACTAGTAATTACCAAATCGGCGCTGTCACTTGTAACAGTTTAAGCTTGGATTACAAAATTATATCCAAAAAAGAGTTAATTGAATCATTAAAAAACTATTAGATTTGTTTTAAGATTCTCTGCCTTTTTCCTCTTTTAGATCTCACTCAACCAAATTTAAATTAATTTAATAAAAAATATTAAGGCTCTTTTGGGTCAAGAGTACACATCGACCATCGCTCCGTATTGTCCGCAAGCGAAGTGTTTTGAAACGCGGCGTGTGAGCTGTCAGGATGTAGAAATCACGTGTGTGTATAAATTCTTGTAATGAACATAATTGGTCGTTGGATTAAAGTAATAGCTGAAGTCAATGCAATATAGACGGTGGAGATTATTGATCTATTAGAGGTGAGGGTGTACGGTGGATACGAAGCCGACGAAACAAGTTCTGCGCTTTCACGTGCTCGAGTACCACTCTGCACCATTAGCAAAAATTGAATAAAAAAAAGAAAAGACAAAAGACAATATTGTTATTTGAAATAAAATATTTTTAAAATCATAATGGGAACGAACGAATTTATGTATTGTATTTGTGTACGTATATGGGCATATGGGGTCATCTTTTGCAATCATAGATATTTCGACCAAAAGTCTGGTTATGTCATCACCAAGTCCCGAAAATTTCGGCTGAAGGAAGAAGTCATTTGAACAATTTTGTGATCTATTGGTTTGTAGAACGCGTTAACACTCAGGAACAGAACGATGTAGAACTTAAGCAAGAACGGGTTTCATGAAAAGCATGAAATTGTGAAAACCCGGAGGGAGGGCATCGTGGTGTGCTGCACCTCCCCTTGGGAATAGTCTGGATCCTTCTGTCTGGTATACCCCAGTTTAAAAAAAAAAAATTGAAAAGCATGAAATAATCAGATTTATACAGCAATCTGGACTTTAAAAGGAATATTAAAATTGTTCGTTTACGTGAAGCCAGAGGAAGGTCTCTGCCTTCCTCGCGGTTGAATGAATATTTATATACATAGCCATGCACAGCTAATTATTACGACGGTCGACCGATAATGTGTAATAAACCTTAAGCAATTTGGATCTAATTTAATTCTATATATGATATATAGTTAAATAGTGTTATTTGAAATAGTATGTCTGTATGTGTGAATGTAAATGTGGTCATGTGATGTGATCATGGGTTCATTCGACCAAAAAGTCCGGTTATGTCATCAGCGAGTTCCGCTAATTTCGGTACAAGGACCGGAGTCCTTTGGAATTTTCTAAACTTACATAGGATTTTTACTTTTTAGCTTGTTTGTAAATTTTAATTATTCTTAACTATGATCTTTTTTAATTGGCACGGATGTTCGTATTAAACCCAACTAATCCAAGGATGAGTATATCTCTTCACAAGAGTTTCCCAGAAGCCTATTTCGAATGAAACATCTGAATCCTCGAGAGTAGTTCCTTTTGAATTATATTTCTCTATGGCCGTGAATTTCTTTAGGTTTAAAAATATTTATGACCACTTGTAAAACCTAATTGTCTTTTCAGATTCAAACAAAATATTATATTTGAGCTCGTAGTAAGAAAATCTATTATATTCGAATTAAAATCAGAAAATTGGAAGAAAATAGCATTTCCCCAATTAAGCTAACTAGTAATGACTTTATGTTTTGTTGTACTTTCAAAGTGATAATTTGGTTCCACGTTAATTAAATACTATAATACTTATACTTGTGCATTCCTGTCAACTCATTTTGAAATATTTTTTGGAAAAAAAAGAAGGATCAATGAGATTGAGAAAGACGAATTCTTCATCTGAAGTTATAGTTTTGATAGCTCTGATTTCACATTTGCTATATGTCTTAACTGAGAGGATAATTCTTAGTGGTAAAAAGTAAAATCATTATAATTCATGAATGGTAAAAAAGAAAAGAAACAATCGATTATAACGTGCAACCGCGCTTACAAATTGGTACTTTTGTTCGCTATCATAATTCACGAGTTAAGAGTTTATACAAAGAGATTGACATTCTCTTGAGCTATTTTTCTTTTTGTTATGATTTATACACTCAAGTTCACTTTCTTAAAGTAGTTCTAAGTTCTAACAAGAAAGTATTAAAATATCAGAGATATTGTATTAATGCGGTCCCAACACTCACAAAACTATGATCTTGTATTTAAGTAAGGATGGATTGCATATTTTCATTATTGGACATGGACCATATATAAGCATGAAATGAATACACTCACAAAACAATGATATAGTATTTAAACAAGGATGGATTGCATATTTTCATTACTGGACATGGATCATATATAGGCATGAAATAATTGGATTATACATTTTTTTTTTCACGTGATGAAGGTTCCGCACACTTAAATGTGAAGATGCATGCAGTTGTTTGAGTCACTTAGTGAATCAGTCAAAAAGTGATACAGAGATGAGAGAAGCCAAAAATAATGCAAGGAGCCGGATCTTGGTTTGGAGTTTATTGAATCGAAGTGTTAAGCTGAAAAAACATGTTGAGAAGGACGAATCAAAGATCGGTAGCTGAGCTTGACTCAAATATTTGGAGACAAAGAAGAGTTGAAGATGTATGTAAAATCGCGGAATCATTCTAGAGCGTAATTTCGAGACTTGCCAATGAGTTCATGTAATGGAATGAACAAAACATTTCATTTGGAGTGGGCCAATTATATTGGATCGGGCAACAATTCACTATGTGACCACAAAGGCCAGTAATATATTATTTGGTTCACTAGCCCACAATACGAACCTTTATCTTTGCTGAAACTAGAATAACGGAAAAACGGTCAACTCTTTTTAAATGTGCCAATTAGTACTAACAATTTTGGTGTATTAATTAATACTCATACTCTCACATATCGGATTTTACATACCTGAACTATGTGTATATGTGCCATTTAGTACCTAAACAATTTTACTGTGCTAATTAGTAGTTAAACTCTTATATATCGGATTTTACATACCTGAACTATTTGTAGTTGGCCAAAACATGCATTGACCCGAATTTCATTAGTCAACGTCGTAATAATTCATAAAAAATCACCTAAAAATTCGAAAAAATTCATAAAAATTCAGAAAATACATAAAAATTATAATAATTCATAAAAATCAAAAAAATCAAAATAAATTCATAAAAAACACCTAAACAATTCGAAAAAATTCATAAAAATTCAGAAAATACATAAAAATTCATAATAATTCATAAAAAAATAAAAAAATCAAAATAAGTTTCATAAAAATTCAACAAATTCAAAAATATAAAAATTCAAAAAATTCAACAAAAAATCAGAAAAATTCAGAAAATTCAAAAAACTCAGAAAAAATTAGAAAATTCAAAAAACTCAGAGAATTCTAAAAAATAAAAAAATATCCAAAATTTAACAATAATCAAAAATTCAAACATATAGTATGTTTGTATGATATCGTGTGTTTGTTTTTGGGGCAATTCTCAAAAATACCACACTTTTGTCACAAAAACATGAAAGTGTGGTATATGAGGGTATTTCTCTTGTTTTTGTATCATAGTTTAGCATCACCTCATTCTTTCTCAAAAAAAAAATAGTATGTTTGTATGATATTGTATGCTTGTTTGGTACCATAGAATAAATATGGTATGCTTGTTTTTGTATGATATAGTATGTTAAAATTAATACTTGAAAATATTGTTTTCTTTAGAGAAACAAAAACAAATATCGAAAAAAATCCCAATAAAACTTGGAAAACAATATTTTCAAGTATTAAAACTAACCTATCTCAGCAATTTTTATTGATTTTGATTATTTTAATGCTTTTTATTTTTAGAATTTTTTTAAGAGTTTCCAATAATCATGCTCTAAAACTATTTGACATGCGTGTTTAAGCGTTAAAAGCAAAATGAATTAAAAATTTGAGATGTAAAAGCAATACATCAGTTGTGGGTAGCGCTGGGCGTTCGGGTACCCGTTCGGGTTCGGATCGGGTTTTTCGGATTTTCGGGTTTTCGGATTTAGGCTTATAGGAACCATTCGGGTTTTAGAAAATTTCGGGTCGGGTATGGTTAGTAATTTTTCGGGTTCGGATCTATTTTGTAATACTATACAAGTCCCATATTATATCCAAACTCAATTCGGATTCGGATAATACCATTTCGAGTCCGGATACCCCTTTTTAAAATAACATGTTTTAACTAAAAACACATAAAACTAAACAATAAAACTAAAAAAAATTCTTAAACATTATAAAAATATGTTTGAACTCATTCATCTTAAACATAACAATAAAAATAAGTTATAAAATTGAATTTTCAAAATTTTTGAAAGTAATCAAATTATACAAAACTATGTAAAAATGGTTAATGTCGGATTTTTCGGGATACTCGTTCGGGTATCGGTTCGGTTCGGGTATTACCCACAACCCAAAATACCTAGTTGTATGTCCCATATGGTAATTTTTTAAAATCTGGTTTGGATCGGGTTCGGATATTTTGAATCGGATTCGAGTTTGGGTTCGGATTTCGGTTAAAAGTGCCCAGCGCTAGTTGTGGGCCTTGTGGCTTGTGTGCCTGTGACTGAAAATTTTGTAAAAAATGTGGTAAGAAATTGATTGATTAATGGGGAAAAAAAAGCTATATAGGTCGTGACTAAAAAAAAACAAGAAGTTATGATTAAAGGTTGAAGTGTTACTATAAAATATAAATTAATATATACGGGTAAAAAATGTATTCAGAATTCAGATATACATGTATGTTGAACTGAGCACATATATATAAGAAATAATTTTGTGTGAAATAAATATTAATTATACGAATTAATTATAAAATAGAAGTAAGAAAAAAAAACATAATTAAATAAAAAATTGGGAGAGAGACAAAAAAACAAAAAAAGGAAATGGGCTTCGAAGCCCAACGCTAAACCCTTGTCTGTGTTCTTCATCTGCGCCGCGTTCTCACTCCCTCCGATTGATTAATTTTCTCACGGGCAAAGCTTCTCCGATCTTTCTCTCGTGGTTTCGTCGTCAGTGTAAGTTTTTTTCCTCTCTCTGATCGATCTCAAAGTAGGTTAATCGAGAGCATTCGATCCTAGATTCTTTAGATTTGGAATCGAAATTTATGGCAACGAAATCCAGTTTACGGAATCGAAGTTTATCAAAATCTTCGGTGGCTCTGTTAGGGACGAATCCATTTGCATCACATGTCTGCTATAAGTAATCAATGATTACTCTTTTAGAGATTGTTCTATTAACAACATTTCAACCAATCTGCGGTTTTGTCAATTTCACACTGTCCATTATGTTCTTTCATTAGAAACGTATAAGTTTGAGCTAATTGTATTACAGTTAAACTGCTACTGTAAGTTTAGAAGTTATCAACTAAGGTTCATAAGATAAGTTTGTGCTAATTGTGTTACAACTACAACTGTTGCTGTGTAATGTCTTTAAAGAATTGCGTTTCTCGTCATTGATTCTCTATTGCAAATACTACAGAAGCTATGGCTGGGAAAGCTGCGGAAGCCGTGGCAAAGACAGTGACGACGGGGCTTCAACATCCATGGAGGGCGAAGCTCGATAAGTACAGAACCGAGCTGACCAAAGGAGTGTGGGGTTACTGGGAGATGGGAGCATGGAAACCTCTAGGGATAAGCGCCCGCAGGAGGGCGATGCTGAGGAAAGAAGTGTTGACTGCTGGAGAGGACTGGCCTTACGATCCAGAGAGGAAAGCGATGAGGACGAAGAGGAAAGGTCATAAGTGCGACAGAATCTCAGCTGAGAAAAGAGAGAACACGGCGAAGCTGATGATGAAGATGCCTCAGATGCTTCTTGATTACAAGAAGAGAAGGTGGGAGAAGAAGATGAAGGAAGAAGAGAAAGCTAAAGAAGACAAGTGATTCGATGAGATTTTGTCACTCACTAAAGTATTTTGGCTGTGGAACAAAAATCTAATGAGTTAATAATAATTTCGGTCTTTGATCGTATGAAATCTGGGATTTGATGTTCTATAGATATGGTGGAATTGGATCTCTGAGATCTCTAGTGGAATGCTTTTGTGTGATGCATTTCTTTGTGTTTTTGTCCTATGTTTTTACACTGAAACCAAACGTTGTTGAGGTAAGAATTGAATTTGCTGGATAGAAGCTCAGACTAATTTTGCGAATTTTAGGAGAAATTGGAAATCGGTGGACCAAGAAGGCATGTTTTATGTGTCACTAAGAATTCTGGTTAGTGATGATACTAATTGACAAATGTTGCAAAAAGATATACACATTAGAAACTGTTTGGACTTTGTAGTAATATACACATTTTGGGAGGGATTTTGTGTAAAAAACTTCATGAATAAATAGTTTATGATTGTTCAAGTGTCTCGTTATTCAACGTACCAAAAAAAGAAAAACTCAAAACAATCAATATTCTTCTAAACGATTATTCTAAAGGTTAGTCGAAAACCCTATAAATAGATCATGAAAAACATTAAGCAAGTAAACATATTATGTTTTGTATTATTATTATCTCAAGTGTGTTAGTTATTAGAGAAAAGATTTGTTCGGCCAATGTTGACCAAGTTTCTCTACCACACGACCAAAGTGACGCAAGCAATGATACCGAGAACAAAAAAAGAAACGCCGCCACCTAAAATAAAAAAGGTGTCCAGGTTCAATGAATCTATTTTCACCTGCTTCTTTTATAATCCCACATTCTTCAGAGAGAGAGATCTCAAAAGAAAAACAACAAAAAAAACCAAAGAACAAACAAAAAAAAAAACACTTAAATCATTCAATTTGAATTCTTTGATTCTGAAATGGCACTAGCAATCAACGTTTCTTCGTCTTCCTCTGCGATCTCAAGCTCTAGCTTCCCTTCTTCAGAGCTCAAAGGTAATTTTTTTTTCCTAAATCAAAATAGGAATTGCTTGATCCGTCATTGTGTATTCGAAGCTAATTCGAATCCGGTTTATTGGTTTATTCCTCAAATTTTCAGCTCCACGAATCGGTTCGTTGAGGTTATCTGATCGTACCAATGTCTCATCGGCGTCTCTGAGTCTATCAGGGAAACGATCCTCGGTGAAACCTCTAAATGTGCAGTCAATTACAAAGGAATCGTTTGTTTCTCAGGCTTCTGGTAAGTTTTCTGTTCGATTGCGATCTTGATTGGTTAACGTAATTTAAGTTTATGCTAATGATTCTGTTGCCTTTTTTCTTACCAAAACAGAGTTTACAGAGAAACTAGATGTCGTGGAAGTGGAAGACTTTGAAGAGCTAGCAAAGAGGCTGGAGACTGCTTCTCCTCTTGAAATTATGGACAAGGCTCTTGAGAAATTCGGAAACGACATTGCGATTGCCTTTAGGTAATGAATCATTCATCAATCATGATAATTTGATACAAAGAATGAAACTTTATTTTTTTACAGTTGTTGACATTTTGCTTATTGGATTTTTTTCAGTGGAGCAGAGGATGTTGCTCTCATTGAGTATGCTCATTTAACTGGAAGACCTTTCAGGGTTTTCAGTTTGGACACAGGGAGATTGAATCCGGAAACGTACAGACTCTTCGATACCGTGGAGAAACACTACGGTATTAGGATTGAGTACATGTTTCCTGATGCTGTTGAGGTTCAAGCTTTGGTTAGGAACAAGGGTTTGTTCTCTTTCTATGAAGATGGTCACCAGGAGTGTTGCCGTATCAGAAAGGTGAGACCTTTGAGGCGTGCTTTGAAGGGTTTACGCGCTTGGATCACTGGACAAAGGAAAGATCAATCACCAGGGACAAGATCGGAGATTCCGGTTGTTCAAGTTGATCCTGTGTTTGAAGGATTAGACGGTGGAGCTGGTAGTTTGGTGAAGTGGAATCCGGTTGCGAATGTTGAAGGGAACGATGTTTGGAACTTCTTGAGGACTATGGATGTTCCCGTGAACACGCTTCACGCTGCGGGGTATGTTTCCATCGGGTGTGAGCCGTGCACGAGAGCGGTTTTACCTGGTCAGCACGAGAGAGAAGGGAGATGGTGGTGGGAAGATGCTAAGGCTAAAGAGTGTGGACTTCACAAAGGGAACATCAAGGAGAATAGCAACGGTAACGCAGCTGCTAATGTCAATGGCACGTCCACGGTTGCTGATATTTTCAAAAGCGAGAATGTTGTGAGCTTGAGCAGGCAAGGGATTGAGAATCTGATGAAGTTGGAGAACCGGAAAGAGGCTTGGATCGTTGTGCTTTACGCACCTTGGTGCCCGTTTTGCCAAGCAATGGAGGCTTCGTTTGATGAATTGGCGGATAAGTTGGGGGGAAATGGCGTGAAGGTCGCTAAATTTAGAGCTGATGGTGACCAAAAGGAGTTTGCTAAAAGCGAGCTGCAGCTCGGGAGCTTTCCGACAGTACTTGTGTTCCCAAAGAACTCTTCTAGAGCAATCAAGTATCCATCGGAGAAGAGGGATGTCGATTCTTTGACATCCTTCTTGAATCTTGTTCGGTAACAACCGCAAAAATCCGTCGACGTTACGATGAGAGAGAGATAAGGTACAGAACCATTCAGTCTAGTTCTAGAATGCTAGAACAGATGAAGAAAGCTTTGACTTTTGTATAATCGTGGTTGAAATTGTTGCCTTTGTGCTGATAATTTTTACCAAAACTTGTCATTTTGTAGACCTTTTGCTTTTGTAATGATATGAGCAATTTTTCCAACATCCGTAACTTTGATATAGAAGTGAATCATTAGCCCCCAAGACAAGTTCACATGCAAAGGAACGTATAAGAAAAAAAGAAAAAAAAAAGGTTTCTGAAGATTATAAAGCCAAAAGGCAAAAGATTCAAAGATTCAAAGATTCAAAACATGAAAGCAGAGCAAAAGCCAGAGAGAACAAGCAAGGAATGTACATCTTATCTTCCTGCTTTATGTATGTACATCAAAGTCATCGAAAGAAGGATAATTCTTCAAACAGCGATAAAAGATCCGAAAGTGTTCTCTCCGCTGTAAGTCATGTAGAGGAACCCATCTTCATCCTTGTGTTCTTCATAGATCGCAGACATCAATGCAGCTGTTAATAAACAACAAGAGAGACCAGTTAGACCAAGTTTTTTAGGTAAAGCATGAAACTTTGATGTGCCAAAGTTTTGAAAGCTCTTACCAGTTGGAGGCAATGTATCCTTGACAAAGACGAAGATTGCTTTCTCAGCTCCAAGCTTGATTCTTTTACGGACCACGTACACAAACTGGCCAACGGTTAGATCTGCTGGGACGAGATACCTGAACAAAGTGGTGATTGTGTTTGGTTAAGCACAATCTTCAGGATGGTTATGATAACACAAAGAGAAACAAGAGAGGTTAGAATTACTCACTTCTTCTTGTCAATGTCAGGAACATCACTTTGTCCAGCCTTTTCCACAATCACCTACACAAAAATCAGTTTCTAAATTAGAACAATGCTTAACTAAAATTAGTTTAAAAGGAAATATTAATGTCAAAAGTTCATCAAGTGAGTGACTGATGAGAGCGTACAGGGACTCTGTCAGGGTACTTCTCTCTGATTCGAGAAGCTTCACCCATCCTTGCCTCTGATTAACAAATATAAAACAAAAAGATTAATCACAAAGCCATTGATCATGTAATCTCAAAGGATTTAGAGATTAAGTTTGTATTCATAAGAGAATAGAACAAACACAAACAGAGAGATAAACAACAAAGAAAGAATCAGAATCATAGCTTGTAGAAAATTCTATACACAAAACTGAAATAAAAAAAAAGAGTAAATTTTCACCGACAGCTCAAAATCATAATCAAAAACTAAGAATCAGCGATGAAGATCTAAGAGACTAACCCAGAGGATTAGAAAGCTTGAAGGAACTCTTAGCCATGTCGATTCGATCTGACTCTGCAAATTTCAAGCAAGCGAAGATCATAATTTCGTAATTATAATAAACACCGATCGGTGATTAATAAACCCAGAGCAACCCTAGAAACTAGAATTGGGAAGAAGAAGAAGGGGGAGAAGGAAACATACCCGAAGAAGAAACTGTATGCGATTCGTGGGTTTGCTGGAAAAAAAAAATTCGATTTTTCGATAGGGAAAGAGAGAAGTCAAATACTATGAAGAAGAGAGGCTAAAGAGTATTTAAACGAAATAAAAGCAAATAATTGATTTAGGGTTTTCCAAAAGGGTTGCCTACACGGAACCGTAACTTTCACTGTTGTGGAATCGTTAACCACTTGGCTTGATATTAATAGTTTGATTGGATTACAAGAAATCTCTTACACCTGTCCTACGTCAGCACCGTCGATTTATTTCGAGCTTTTGGGCTTGCTTTATAGTTTCTTTTGATGTGTAAATATGATAGCCCAATAACAATTGTACGAAAATTATCGATAGATATAAAATTATAGAATAGATCAATTTTTTTTTGCTGATAATGGGGTAAATCTTGGATTGACATCCACATCCACATTGATCCTCGTATGACATGGACCTTTCTTTTAAGCTTAATTGTATAACTTCGTTTTTTGTTGTGTTAAAATAATATTCCAATTGTTATCGTACGAAAATTATAGAATAAATCATTTTTCGGCTGCTAATGGTGTAAATATTGGATTGACATCCACATTGATCTTCATATGAAATGAGCTTTTTTAAGCTTACTTGTATAAACTCTAATGTTTTTCGTTGTGTTAAAATAATAGCTCAATTGTTATCATACGAAAATTATCTAATTGTCAAAAGATATAAAATTGTAGAATAAATCATTTTTTCGCTGGTAATAGAGGTAAATCTTGGATTGACATCCACACTGACCCCATATGATATGGGCCTTTCTTTCATGCTTACTTGTATAGCTTGTAATGTTTTTCATTGTGTTAAAATAACAGTTTAATTATTATCTTACCAAAATTATCTAAGTGTCGAAACATATAAAATTGTAGAATAAATCTTTTTTTTTTTGCTGGTAACGAGAATAAATCTTGGATTGACATCCACACTGATTCCCATAAAAAGAGTTTAGATAATTTTACTAACTAGTATATTTACACTGACCAACATGAATCTCAATAACTTTTGTGGGTGGTAAGACTTGGTATTTACCCTAAAAATATCACATGACAAACAATCTTATACGTAACCACTTTGGTATTAAAAGCTGAATAAGAATATATAGAACCGTACTGAATTTAATTACTTGAAGTAAATAAAATTTTGATGAAGTTTGTACAAGCTATAGTTACACTATCAGTTTTAATCCGATATGCTTTTTGCTTATAAAGTGAACAAACTAAACAAAAATTCAAGGGAGATTTGGCAAAATATGTAAAAAAAAAAAATAGAATATTTGTCTATATACACTTTTCTTTATTTTTAAGAAAACTTGACTACATTGCCCTTTAAATAAATCTAATAAATTCAAAATAAATACTTTTACTATCCAGAAAATATAAGAAAAACCAAAACATTAGAATATACACTTATGAGATTATATTAACATTCTTTTTTTGAAAATTAATTTTTAAAATGAAAGATAATTTTTTATTCTACCAACCGTAGAATTCATATTCTACCGTCTACGGACTGGTATATTTTCATATACAGAATTCATATTAACATGTTTTTTACTGCTTGCTATATCTTCTACCGATTGTAGAACATAGTTTCTACTGTTTTCTCTATAGTCTACCAATCGTAGAATATGAATTCAATTTTTTTCTCTACGTTCTACGGTTCAGTCAGATTTGGTAGAATACGTTTTCTACCATTTTTTCTGTATTCTACAGAGTGTGGAATTTATATTCTTCTGTTACCACTTTGTTCTACTATCGTAAAACAGAACTTCCACCATTCTTTCTATGTTCTACCGCTGGTAGAATATATATTCTACGATAATCTGAGAAAATTTAAGAAATATGATAACAAAATATTCACTGTATCTTTTCAAATCTTTTTAATTAATTGCTTTTCCAATTTAAAAATCTAAAACTATAACAAAAATAAAGGACTTAAATTTTATTTATTATTTATTTCATAATTATTGTTCTTAAGTAAAAATTTATAAAATATAAATACTATATTATTATTTTAATATCCAACAAATATTTTCTCCCTTTTTTTTAAAAAAAAAGAGTTTTATCAGACAAATATTATTTTTATATATAAACTATTAATTTCTTAATTCGATTCTTTTTTTAATTTATATAAAGAGGGATATAATGGGATTTTGAAAAATTAAAGATGTGGTGTGAAAAATAAATAATTTTTTTAATATTCAATAAAGAGAGAGACTAGATATTTTTTTTTAATTGATAAAGAGAAGAGAGAGAATTAAATAAAAGGGAAGAAATAATTGGTTTTTGTTACGAAAATCAACAAAAGACGGAAGAAAAAATTGATTGTGGAGCCCACTGTCACTATTTGCACAGTAAAATTTCTTCAATATAAACGAACGTTCGCGTTCGATTGTAACACACCTTCTTCAATAACAATAATCTTAACAAGAGAATTCTCTCTATCTTCTTTTTATTCTCGGTGTTCTAAAAGCTCTGCGGGTATGAATTTTTGTCTTTATTTATTATTCCAATATAATAAATTATCAGTATTATTATAACACGTTATCAGCACGATCGTTCTACGATATGGGCGATATATATATGTAATATTTACCTGTTATAATGGCCGGGATACCCGCCTATATAATTTATTATTATTATTGTAATGGTTGTTTAACGCACCATTATTTTCTTAATATTACCGTGGGCGGTTTGTCGCCTCGTTATTTAATTTACCTGCACTATATCATGGCTGCTAAAAGCACCATAATTATTTATTTACTGTTAATATTATAATGGATGGCTGAGCCACCTGTATAATTTTATTGTTGATATTATAATGGATGCTGAGCCACCTATATAATTTTATTGTTAATGTCATAATGGATGGCTGAGCCACCGCATATTTATTTATTGTTTCAATGTGGATGATTAAATCACCATAATATTCTGATTATATATCTGTTTATATTATAATCATTATAAATTAAATATGCATATTTTTGTGTTCAAAATAAGATTGCGGTCTCATTTATTCCTCAGGCGAATAAATCTAGACTCATATCAACGTACATCTCCAGGAACCCCTGTTCTGTTAAAGAGCACCTTCTTGTCCAACTGGGAAGAAGTAGTACGAATTTAATCAAAAACTCAGTTTTTCCGGTAGCCTTTTTCATAACGGTCACAAAGATTTTTTCACAAATTTTTTTACTCTCCAACGGCTACATCTAACGGCTATGAACAGTGATTTTCAACGGCTATGAACAGTGTTTTTCGATCTATAAATAAACTCATCCCTCACTCATTTCATTTCACTCATCGATTTCATATCTTCTCTCTTCTTCTCTCAAATATTTCACAAATATTTTTCATCTATTTTTTGTAAGAATGATGAGAATGATGATCCGTTTGCTTTTAATTTTCTGTGCGATTGTAACTTTTACATCGATTTATGGTCTTTGCATGGGAGATTTTACTCCGGCAGAATTTTCCTTAATCGTTGTTTTACTTTTTGTGCATTGTTTTTTCCTTGTAATTACTTGGATTATTCATGTAAACGGCTCATTTTAAATGAGTGATTATTACCGCACTAATAAAGTTTTATGATTTTGTTTTAGAAAATCAAAATGGCAAAAGTTGAGAAGCTACAATTTCCAGCTCTAAAGATTACCGGAGCAAATTACATCGCATGGACGACTGATGTCGAACTCCATTTAGAGATGAAAAAAATTTCTAACTCTATAAAAGAAAACATCGAATCGCCTGCCCATGAAAAGGCACAAGCGATAGTTTTCCTCAGAAAACATGTCGATGAAAATATTAAGCATGATTATGCTAATATAAAAGACCCAGCACAGCTGTGGAAAGCTCTGAAAGAGCGGTTTGATAACCAAAAAGATATAACTCTCCTCTCATGCACTCGACGAGTGGAAATACCTGAGATTTCAGGATTTTGAGAAAGTGGAAGATTATAATTCCGCTATTCTAAGAATTGTGACACAATTAAAATATTGTGATAAACCTGTCACTGAGGCAGAAATGCTAGAGAAAACCTATACGACATTCCATAAAGAACACCGTGTTCTTGCAGAACTCTACAGGAGTCGGGATACACTAGGTTTTCTGAGCTAATGGTAACGCTCCTACTAGCTGAGAAGAACTGTGAACTTCTCATAAAGAATCACAATTCTAGGCCAACAGGAAGCAAGGCATTTCCTGAAGTAAATACCACGGATGTAAAATTTTCGGAGAGAAAGGATCAAACCTATCATGGTCGTGGTCGTGGCAGTGGTCGTGGCCGAGGCCGTGGCCGTGGTCGACGATTTAATCGAGGACGTGGGAGAAATTATAACCCACAAGAGAGGAATTCATACAGATGGGTCCGATCCGAACAATTCCCAAAGGGAAAAGAACTCCAAGGGAGTTCCACCCAGAAACAAGAAAATGTATGTTTCAGGTGCGGATCGAAAGGGCATTGGTCCCATGTATGTCGAACTCCCCCATCTTTGCAAATTGTACCAAGAGTCAATTAAAGGCAAAGGGAAAGAAGTGAACCTTACAGAACACTTTGAGGGTACAACGTACCTCGATTCCTCCGAATTTGGGGACGATTTCGATGAGACCATGATAATGGAACATTGATATGCTTGTAATATCTCAAAATAAGCCATGTATAATTATTACTCATCTTTGCTTTGTTTTAAGAATAATGTTGTTTATACAACAAAATTAATGTATAATTAGTGTGTGATTTTATGAATTAAATTTACTATCTCTTTTTCTTGATGTTTATGTTACCTGCTGCAAAAATGGATCACAACACAAATAGGACAATATCCAAAAAGATGGTTAGAGAGATTTGTATACTAGATTGTGGAACAACCCATACTATTCTGAGAAACAAACAATATTTCTCTAACCTAAAACTGACAAATGTTATTGTCAGTACAATATCAGGTCCTACAGACCTGGTTGAAGGAATTGAAAAGCCAGCTTTATGCTGCCAAATGGAACAAATTTTTCCATAAAAAATGCTTTATATTCTCCAAATTCAAAGAGGAATTTGTTGAGTTTCCAAGATATATACCTTCATGGGTATGACACTCAGTCAGCAACTGAGAATGGAAAGAAGTATATGTATATAACTTCTGAGAAATCTGGAAAAGGCTTATACTTGAAAAAATTCCAAAGTTTCCTTCTGGCTTGCATCATACTTATATAGATGCATTGAATCAAACCTTGTGATCAAAAGAAATCATGAGGATTTCACATTGTGGCATGATCGCCTTGGCCATCCAGGCACCACAATGATGCGCAAGATTATAGAAAGCTCACATGGTCATCCACTGAAAATCCAAGAGATATATCAGGGAAATAAAATGATATTGCTGCATGTTCTCTTGGCAAGTTGATCATAAGGCCATCGTCAACCAAAATCGATAAAGAATCACCAAAATTCCTTGAACGAATTTAAGGTGATATTTGTGGACCAATACATCCACCTTGTGGACCATTCCACTATTTTATGGTATTAATTGACGCATCCAGTAGATGGTCACACGTTTGTCTATTGTCATCTCGAAATATGGCATTTGTGCGATTTCTAACTCAGATAATCAAACTGCGAACTCAGTTTTCTGATTATCCCATTAAAGGAGTTAGATTAGACAACGCTGGTGAATTCACATCCCAAGCATTCAAAGATTATTGTATGGTAACGGGAATTGAAGTTGAACATTCTGTAGCTCATGTTCATACTCAAAATGGTTTGGCAGAATCATTAATTAAGCGTCTGCAATTAATTGCAAGACCATTAATCATGAGATCACAACTTCCAACCTCTGTATGGGGACATGCTATTTTGCATGCTGAAGCACTGATTCGGATAAGACCAAGTGCATACCATAAGTATTCCCCACTTCAGTTAGCATTTGGTCGAGAACCAAATATTTCCCATTTCAGAATCTTTGGTTGTGCGGTATATGTGCGTATAGCACCACCACAACGCACAAAGATGGGACCACAAAGAAGGTTGGGAATATATGTTGGTTGTGATTCTCCATCAATTGTACGATACCTAGAACCACAGACAGGTGATGTCTTTACGGCACGTTTTGCCGATTGTCATTTTGATGAAAAAGTGTTCCCGGTTCTAGGGGGAGAAAATAAGCAAGTAGGAAAGGAAATCAAGTGGAGTGTACCATCCTTGTTACACCTGATCCTCCTACTAAAGAGTCAGAACTAGAAGTTGAACCAGGCGGTGGTGGGCTAGAGGCACTTGAGGGATAACCCCAATACGGTGATCCCGCAGTTCGAACCCCGCTGGCCACCAGGGGATTAAAATCGCTGGCATCGCTGGGGCAAAGAGGTAACTCTGTATTATTTCAAAAAAAAAAAAAAAAAAAAAAAAAAAGAACTAGAAGTTCGACGAATTGTGCATTTGCAAAGTATAGCAAATCAGCTACCAGATGCATTTGCGGATACCAAAATGGTAACTAAATCTCATATACCGGCTGCAAATGCTCCTGCTCGTATTGAAATACCACAAGAACGTGGGAAAGCAGATGATACACGTGAGCCTCAAACACGCCGGAAGCGTGGTAGGCCCGTTGGTTCTAAAACTAAGAATCATAAGAAACAAAAGAAAGTTGAAACTCATGAAACACCCAAAGTAGCAGAAAGTACTTTGGAGGAAACAAATCATGAGACTAATGATAATGTAGAGCATCAAAATCCAGAAGAAAATCATGAGATTTCTATCAATTATATCCATAATCAAAAGATATGGAAAAGAAAAGAAATAGATGATCTCGATGATGTTTTCTCATATCTTGTGTCACAAGAAATAAATGAGGAAAAGGAAGATCCAGAGCCAAAGTCTGTATATGAATGTCAAAAAAGACATGACTGGATAAAATGGAAAGATGCAATACAAGTCGAACTTGATTCGCTTAATAAACGAGAGGTTTTTGGACCCATTATGCTCACACCCGAAGATGTGAGACCAGTTGGATCTAAGTGGGTTTTCGTTCGCAAACGAAATGAGAAAAATGAGATCATGAGATATAAAGCTCGTCTCGTAGCCCAAGGTTTTTCACAAAGACCTGGAATAGACTACGAGGAAACGTATTCTCCTGTTATGGATGCAATCACGTTCAGATTCTTGATGAGTCTGGCGGCTGATGAAAATCTAGAAATGCGTCTTATGGATGTCGTTACGGCATACCTATATGGATCATTAGATACTGATATCTACATGAGAATTCCTGATGGTTTTAAAATGCCTGTAGCATTAAGTTCTAAACCAAAAGAGGTATGTGCAATAAAATTGCAAAGATCATTATATGGGTTAAAGCAGTCTGGACGTATGTGGTATAATCGTCTCAGTGAGCATTTAACGAAAGAAGGATATGTAAATGATCCTATATGCCCATGTGTTTTCATTAAGAAAACAGAAACTGGATTTGTAATAATCGCAGTATATGTTGATGATCTAAACATAATCGGAACTCATGATGAGATACAGAAAGCATCAGATTATTTAAAAGGAGAATTTGAGATGAAAGATTTCGGGCAGACAAAGTTTTGTCTTGGCCTTCAAATTGAGCATTCTCAAAAGGGTATATTTGTGCACCAATGCACATATACTAAAAGAATATTAAAACGCTTTAATATGGATAAAGCAACTCCTCTCAGTACTCCTATGGTCGTTAGATCACTTAATATTGAAAATGATCCATTCCGACCACATGAGGAAAACGAAGAGATACTTGGTCCTGAAGTACCATATCTAAGTGCAATTGGAGCTCTGATGTACCTTGCAAATTGCACACGACCTGATATATCATTTGCTGTTAATCTTTTGGCAAGGTTCAGTTCGTCCCCTACGCGAAGACATTGGAATGGAATTAAACATGTTTTCCGTTACCTTCAAGGGACCACTGACTTAGGATTATTTTATCCTAAAAATTCAAAAGGTAAAATGGTCGGTTTTGCAGATGCAGGATACCTATCGGATCCACACAAAGCCCGATCACAAACGGGATACGTTTTCACGATCGGAGGCACTGCTATATCTTGGCGTTCTCAGAAACAGACACTGGTGGCTACTTCCTCGAATCATGCTGAACTTATTGCACTCCATGAAGCAAGTAGAGAATGTGTTTCACTGAGATCAATAAACCGACACATACGATCAAGCAGTGGGATTCTCCGAGATACGGAGCCAACTATCTTATACGAAGATAATGCTGCATGCGTTGCTCAGACTAAAGAAGGATATATCAAAAGTGACAGAACTAAGCATATACCTCCGAAGTTGTTCATGTACATCCAAGAACTCGAGAAGAATAAGGAGATTGAAGTGAGATATGTCCGTTCATGCGACAACGCAGCTGATCTTTTCACGAAATCACTACCCACCACTATGTTCAGGAAGCATGTACATAGTATTGGAATGCGTAGTCAACAAGATCTCTAAGACAACCTTAATCAAGGGGGAGCTTGCGCAGTTGTACTCTTTTTACCTTACTATGGTTTTTTTTTTTCCCATTGGGTTTTTCAAGGTTTTTAACGAGGCAACAAAATGCGTTGAGCAGAATATGAATATGACATTGGTCTCCAAGGGGGAGTGTTACGAAATCAACAAAAGACGGAAGAAAAAATTGATTGTGGAGCCCACTGTCACTATTTGCACAGTAAAATTTCTTCTATATAAACGAACGTTCGCGTTCGATTGTAACACACCTTCTTCAATAACAATAATCTTAACAAGAGAATTCTCTCTATCTTCTTCTTTTATTCTCGGTGTTCTAAAAGCTCTGCGGGTATGAATTTTGTCTTTATTTAATTATTCCAATATAATAAATTATCAGTATTATTATAACAGTTTTTAATTAATAATTTATTTTTAGGGTTATAATTGGATTAAAAAGTAGGTAAAGTATAAGGGGACAAACCACACTTCAAAAAAGTGTAAAGGGATAAGTGTTCCATTTTTTGACCCATTTTAACAAATCATTCAAAATTCAACCATACTCGAATTTATTACAGATGTTGGTTTGAAAATAACAAACATTTCCTTTCAAGTCCATACCGAGTTGAACAAATTGAAATTCATTATAAAAAAAAAACAAATGTTTGTAATATATATAGTCTGAAAATAAATCTTAGGATGGTAAATTTATCGAATATTAATAAAAATTATTAATATATATAATTATATGAAACCAATAAAAATGAATTGAGCAATCTGAATTGATTTTTTTTTTAACTAAACCGATTCAAACAAAATAAAATTAATTTCAGTTGTAAAAGAATTTCTAAATTAAAAATTAAAAACTACAAGCCGAAATGGGTAAAAGATACCCATCCCCTAGCAACACCATCTCTAGTTGCTAGGACTTCTACAACATTGAAAAGTGAAAGCTAATGAGCAATATGGCACGAGCCCTTAATCTTATGTCGGACCAAATATGTTAATATCATCCGCAACATTTCCTCTCTTGATCGAGCCCAAAAATGGCTAGTAGATCGAGAGGTTCTCAAAATTCAAAATCAAAGGTTCCAAAGGATATGCTATTTTTGCGAAATTATAAAAAAATTAAGGTCATTACTAAAGAGTTAATAAAGACCATTGCGAACTACAAATTAAAGACAACATAAGAAAAATGATATGGGTCCCATGCATGGGCTTGACAAGTCATCCTCATCGTCATCATACTTATCTAAAAAATCCAAAAACCTAACAACAACAAAAAAGAAAGAAAACTCAACCATATTGGCTGTGTCATGATTCCCTACATGATGATAACGACAATAACATTGGATATTTAAATAAATCATGTGGATACCATAAAGTTTAGGTTTTAACTCATGATAATGATATGGTATGGTGGTAGTGAATGGTATTTTTTGTGATATTGATCATGCGCCATAGTCCATACCATGACATAACTATGGTGGTGGTGATGTGGATGTTACGTTCGACTCCAAGAAACCTGTTTTGGTTAAGACAGCATTTCTTGTCTTGCTGAGATCTCTTCCTTTGAGTGTCCTTCCGATTCCTTCACACATGGAGAAAGATGAGATCTGCGTTCGCGCAAGCCTTTTTGCTACCAATTCGTGTGGAGGAACCATTGAGTCTTCATCATCATCTTCATCATGAGTGGCCCACGAATGCAAATGGTTGCTTCTTGTTTTCCCATAAATCTTGGACCAGTCAGGAACATTCATTGGAGCCGATGACTGTTTCGCTCCGGAGACCTCGTTGCCCTTAGGAATGTACCTTGCAGAAGATGAAGAAGCGGCTGAGAAGAGATTGTTACTTTTGGACATTTTCATTTCAGGTCCTGGAGTTTCTTTTTCTCTCAACACTGACCACACTTCTTCTTCTTGAAACTCTTCTCCCCCTTCCATCGTCGCTCACGAAAACCCTTCTCCTGAATATCTCTTCTTGTGCTGCGACTAAGCGGTATTCTTCCACCTAAATCCAGTGAAAATACTCCACCATTTTATCTTAAAGAAAGAAGAGACAGAGATAGAGATAGAGAGTCGAGAGAAAGAGGAGAGAGAGGAAAAGGGAGAGAATTAAATTACCTGAGAGAAGCAGAGGAAGATTCAGTGAAAATGTGATGTATAAAAATGTGAACCATAAACAACATTAAACAATCCTCTCTTTGCTGGCAAATGAGAGACAGAGAGGTCATTGATTGCTTCAAAGGAATCAAAAGCCTCCACAATAGGCAGAGGTTTCATAAAGATCCAAAACTGTAATAATGTCGTACTTTTTTTTGGGGTGCCATAACTATGAATTAAATAAATAATAATTTTTTAAAAGGGTTAGATAGAGGAGTGGTAGCCTTTGGTACTATTTCTACTAAGACCTGCCAAAATTATTGATAGAGTCTGATACATGCAAGAAGACAAAAAAAAATGTACTAGATGAAAAGACTTGCTTTATCTCAAGCTTTAAATTTCCTAAGCCATCTACAAATTATGCTTTCTAATCTTTTTTTGGCTATAATGATAGACTTTGTTATTCATTTAAAGAGGAAAGATGTAAATTCACTCCAAAGAGCTTGTGATATTATTATCCTTCATGATAATCGTGCTTAAGCGTTTCTTTTGAACAATCTCATAATATGATTCTTGTTTTTCTATGCTATGCAATTATGCATATATATATATAGTTATTGAAAAGGTGCTCTAGAAAGAATATTTACTATAATTTCATTATGATAAAAATAACTTTTGTATTTTCTCACACCAAAAATCTGAATCCCGTGTCCGTACACACATAAATACATCAGACTTTTTGGTGGGGTAATAATCAAATCGATTTGTAGTTTCTGAAAAATCAATTTGTTAGGCTATCCAATCCAACGCTTCGTGGGTCTCCTCGCAAGGGATGTTGTTCCAAAGCACGATGCATTAAAAAGTATAGTTTTCAAATAAGACCTCTAAATTTTTTAAGTTTCTTACTTGACCCATCCAATTTCATAAAATACAGATATGTACCCTAAATTGTAAATAACCTAGAGTCCAACTGAAGAATAAACCTAAAGAACATATGTTCCTTTGTAAGAAAACATATTATACAGAATATATTGTTAACTTGACTACCCTCAGTAAAAAAAAGATCATGTTGCTCCTACAGAAAACAGACAGAATCCATATACATTGGAAGTGTAGAAACCGTTGAAGAAGAGACGACATATTGAAACATAGGCGGAATCTCCTTTTCAATCAAGACAAATAGACAAACAACAATGGTAAACCTCTCTCTCGGTCGACTGCATGTGAAGATGGTTCCATACGCTCTTGCTCTTTGAATTATTCACTCCGATCACACTGGGGACATGGTTGAATGACTACATCAATTTAGGCTTCTTTCTGTGGTTCTTTTTTCAATCTGATTAAGTCTTGATTTTTTACTACATTTTATTATGGGCTTTTCATTTGTAATCAGAATTTCTGTATAATTTTTACTTTTCCATTTAAAAAAAAAACAGAAAATGTAGAATTAATAATACAATAAAAACATTATAAAGTAATGTTCTATAAATTAATAAAAAAATTGGTCTTGAGTTAAACCAATTTTAAATACAACACAATTCAATAAGATAATAAAATAAAAAAATTTAGGAAAAAATCTATATGCACCCATGATCTCATTAATATTATAAAATCATTAGTATATATTCTCTTAATTTCATAGTAGTTGATGTTTTAGGAGAATTTGTTTTTTTAATTATAATACTATTTTAGGGGTAATTGGTATGTATTCACTTAATTTAGTTAATTTATTTTATTTAGCCGTCTGTATTTTCCGACTTATTATTTCATTAGTTGAAATGTCTTGTATAATGAATCAAGGTATTGGATAAAAACTTGGTTTAATGCTATTTTATATACTTTCATAAATTAATAAATCTATAAAATAATAAAATATCATAGTTTCTATATTATTAATTTAGAAAGTTTTTATTATATAAATAATTAAGTTAATTATAAAGAATATATTTAAAAATATTTATGAATAAAGAATAAAAAAAATTTATAAACAAAACTTGCAGTTGAAGATGTTTTGAAGAAAATTTGTGTCCTAGGGACTAGTGTTAGGAGAAGATAATAAAAAAATATGAGTTCTTTAATTTTAGTTTGTAAACAAGTTGATTTTACGGAGTGGAACACAAGTATATATATTATCAAAGTCGAATTTGATATAACACTTTGTGAAATTAAAAAAGGAAAGGCCAGTGTTCAACTAAAAAGTTGTCTTAGTGTCCAGTCATTATGATTGAGTGTAGTGTGCAAATATCACATAATATATGTCTATTAAAAAAAAGAGGCTTGGTGTCACCAAATGATACAGCCTGATGCTTGAATCCTTCAATAGCGAGAATCTTAGCTTGACGCTTGTCTACTGTAAACCTGACTGTTGAAGTCTAAAGGACAATAGAGCATCGAGAATATGAACCGTGCACAACTACAGAATTGGTGAGGAATCAGCTGTTTGTGTCCGGGAGGTTTCTCTCTCAAGTTTCAAGTGTTCATTTCCCTTCTTTATTCGTTAACCTAAGCAATTTGTCTTCAGTAGTTTCCATTGATGTCGCAGATCTCTCCTTTTGGGTGAGAGAGAAGGGAACGTGTGAATCAGGGTATCGGGTTTAGACGGAAGACACAAACATGTAGTTCGAAAAACATATAGCTCTACTCTGTCGGATTAATACATCCAAAGTCCAAACCATGGGCTCACTGGATTTTTATAATGGGCTTGATTGGGCCTAAAGGCGTATAGGTATTACTTTTTCATGTTTCAAAATCTTTTCGTTTCCGGGGTACGATCACATACATTGGCAAATGGGTAGGTAACTCTAGCCATTAGGGGTTTAGGGTGTCCAAATTTAGGATGTAGAGATACACAGAAGCTCACGGTTTCACAGAGTATGGTAAATTCATTGTTGCCATTGCCAATGAGAAAAAGGAGTAAGTAAATTATTGCTGCATTTGTTTTGAATACTATTATAGTGCAATTCCTCGCCTTAAATTTAAAAGCATGGAGTTTTGAGGTTTTTGTTTTTTGTTTCTTTTCCTATGCATTTCACATGGTGCAGATGTAAGTTTTCATTAATACATCTTTGTCGATAATTTATTTACCGAAAATAAAATTTCGTCGATACTTTGATAAGTTGGATAAGTTACTTGGCAAGGCTTCATGAAAACAAAAATTATGTGCTGCTTTCAACTTTATCCATTGTTGGTAAACGTATTGAAAGTGTTGGTGTCATATAATCTTTGAATAATTTTCTGTGATTTGTCTCCAATAATATTGCAATTAGTAGAAAGGTTCCAATCGATTCAGCTTGTGCAATAGATAAAACATTCCTACAAGAAATTGATGTAGTTTGGTGCCTTTGTGGGATTAGTTAGACTTGTTCAAAAGGACGAGTCTGTCTATGTTGCTCAAATTAAATCTTTTGTTAGAATGTTAAAGTGTCTCAAACTTCCAGTGTGAGACATTTTAACATTCTAATATCTTGCATGTGACTTGGAAGTTATCACAGTTAAGGAATCTCTATTACCTCGACCTGACCACAATTTTTGGTGTTACTGGGATAAAAACTGATTGTTGATTTAGAGAACAACAAAAAAGAGAGAGAAAAGAAGGTCTCTCGAATAATCTGGTTGATGCGTTGACCCATCTATCTAGTGTGAAGTGAGATCAAGGTGATCAATATGAGTTTAGGTGTCCTTCTTTATCCGGTTATGTGATGCTCATAATCATAAAGGTAACTTCATCAGACAATTTGTGTTTCTGGTTTTTGGTTAATTGATATACCAATAATGGCGTCTGAAATTATTGAACGGAAGCTAACTCATTTCTATTGTGGTTGTTACAATGAGTCATATCCTTTGTATTGCTTACTTGAAGTCATAGCTTTTGTTTTTTTCTTCATTAACCTTCAAACCCAAAAAAGAAAGAAAGAGAAATCTATTGAACGGTGCTATAAAGCTAAGCTATGCATAACGAGTTCTCAAAACAGTCATACGAAGGATGAAATTCAAGAGACCTTGCAACTATATTAGGGTCCATATTCTTCACTATTTCTGGGAACTCAGAATATGATCCGTAATTTGCTTTCTAAAAGTCTGGTGAGAGAAATTATTATTAACGTCTTTCACTCTTTTGTCTTGGTATTGAATCTTGCAGGCCCCCATGGTCGATGTAACGTCAGGGGCACGGATGAGTACAGTTTCCACGTGTCAGTTCGTATACTGAAATTGGATTCACCTAATTAACCGGTAATCTAATCATTATTACCGGTTATCAAACTGTTCTGTTCAATATATTACACATCTTATACACAGTTACATCAATTGTTTGTTAGTTTAGACTTGTAAATCAGTGTTTAGCACACATGTGGAGTGGAGCCCACTGAGCTAGAGAGCGACAATACAGGATGGCCCCTACAATGCTATTTGGCGAACACTTGGATAAGGGAACAAAAGTGTCGGTGGTCACAATAGTTTCATTTTTGTTTTCAATCGAAATGTACAAGATATTTAGGTGAATTGTGCATCTACGGTTTCGATGTGATCTTGGTAAAAGCACCGATACTTCTCCTAGGATAAAAACTCTTTTTTTTATACGAACTTCTTTAGATAGGTGTACTGCCCTCTCGTTTTATGGCGACGTTACTATATTCCAACTCCTTTTATATTTCCAAATCTAGTTAATTTCAAATCATTCTAATCAAAATGAGTTCTGTAGGTACTTTCAAAACGACAAATATAATAGTTCCACAAACGAATAATAGAGGAGCCTTTAGCTTTTGGCACGCACCCGCACCAGTTATCATCAAAGCAATAGTACCTTATTTAATATGCCTAACGTCAAGTTGAATCTTTTTATATTAGCTATGAACATTTGCCCTTTAATTTAAATTAAATTTTATAAAATTTAAATTTAAATGATATCACCATCCTAAATGTCCCATCACTAGTAGCATAAATCAAATTTAACCAAAATGATTAAAAAAAGAAGAAGGGGGGCATTCAAGAAGTTGCAGTAAACGTGGAAGCCTCTTGAAAGCTTTGGCTAGTCTCCTCTTCTTCTAGACATTGCGGTAAATGTGACTTTCTTACTTTCTGTTCTCATACGTTTAAACTATGCATAACATTGTAATCGGTTGAAATTTAAGCTTTAATTTATGTCTCTTTCTTAAAAAAAGAAGAAAAAAACACTCGAGAGTAACGAGTGGTGAACGTGTTTTAATAGCTCATCTCGAGAATCAAGATGTAATCGATATTTAAGAAGACTTTACAGTGCATGAGCATAACTCTATACTGGCAGTTATTACATTTAGTAAACTAGTTGTATATGTTTATAATTTCAGCAGAAAAAGTAATTGAATCTGTACAAATGGACTTATAATTTAGATTAAAATAGTTGGACCTTGTAAAAAAAATAAGAATCCACCTTGACTTCATCGAAATGAAAGATTCCCTGATATGAAGGAGCGGTTTATCGGCTGTATCGACAATAACAAATATTTCAGATAATTGCAAATCGTCCTGACAACGACTTTACTTCAGCTAAAACACCCCATAGATTACATTTTGTTACAGCCGCCCCCTTTGTTTTGACAAAAGAAGTAGAGCATTTTGAGTCATAGGGTCCACTGATGCACTCAATGAGACCAGAATCCAAAATTTGGTGGTTGGTTTACCTGACCAAAACACCCTTCTAAATGGGATAATTATCCAAAATGCCATCCAATTAAAATCTCCAAAAAACTTATTTATTTTCTCATAGGCACTGACACTGTGCTGTGTTAAAAAAAAAAAAGGCACTGTCACTGTGTATTGTGTAGTCAACTAGCATTAATAACTGAATCGTGGTGTTGACAAAGCAAAAAAAAAAAAACTAAAGTGTAGTTTTAGATTTTTTACCCAGTTTAAATTTTCATAAAAAATGTATAGTATATATAAACCTTGTAATTTCAAGTAAAGATCCACAATTTAAGTTTTAAGACAACAGTTTATATCAAAGTTCATGCATAAATATTTGCTTAAGAAACTTAACGTTATTATATGCTTGTTTTCTAAAATTTGATCTAATTCAATTGTCGCGTCAATAAAGAATGCAATACTTCTTCCTCTTCTTCTTTCTATAACAAAAGTGTACGCAATACATTATTCTTAATCACGACTGATAGAAATGTACAATTATTTATTGAAATTAAACTTGATTTTGGGTTAAGATAAATTATGGGTTAGTGATCAAATTCTATATTTTGGAGCAACCCAAAATTAAGCCCAAGAATTTATCTAGAAGGTCTCCACCTCCTTAAGTATTCTAGATAATTCTATAAGATAATGTTTAGCTAATTAAGTAGAAAAATCTAGATATTGTAAGATAAAAAATCTAGATATTATTGTAGAGAGTTCTAGAGATTATGATAAGGTTTGTAAGATATTTTGAAGTTTTGGAGCCTATAAATAGCTCCCTCCTCTCTCATTTGTAAGCAAGTTGAGCAAGTGAAATAACATCAAGCTAAAAGAAAGAGTGTTCCAAAAATAAGTTCTCTTGCTTTCTCTTAAAGTCTTTCAAGTATTCTCTTAGTGTTCTTCCATATTCTTCTTCATACTTAGAGGGTCTTTTGTTTCTTTCGGGTTTCTCGGGTATTACGGTCTTGGGCTAGTGCTAAGCACTATCGGTGTTGGTTTCTTTACATGGTATCAGAGCCATTCTAATTGGTTCTTTTCAAGATCGGAATTTAAAGAGAGCTTGAGTTTATTCTAAGTATGGAGTCAATGGGTCGTGTTGTTGGATTGGGGATGGAGATCTTAAACCAATCTAACTACCGGTTATGGAAGTCATGCATGGAGTCATACTTGGTGAGTGAGGACTTATGGGATGTCGTCGGTGGTAGCAGCACAACACCACCAAGGGGAGATGCTGCAACCGCGAAGCGACAAAGGAATGGACACGGAAGAATGCCAAGGCGGAGTTTGCGTTGAAGAGGTCAATATCCTCGGGAGTATTTGAGCATGTCTCAAGGTGCACATCCGCTAGCTCATTTGGCAGGCGCTGGATCAGTTGTTCAACAAGAAGAATGAAGCTCGTCTACAGCTGTTAGAGAATGAGCTGGCGAATGCGAAGCAGGGGGAGTCTTCAATCTCAGAGTTCTTCATCAAGGTAAAGAACCTTTGCTCTGAGATTAATACTCTTAACCCGGAGGAATCTATTTCGGAAGCACGGTTAAAGCGGTCTATTTTTCGAGGTCTACGGCCCGAGTATACACCGTTTGTGACTTCCGTTCAAGGATGGGCTACACAACCTTCCTTGGAGGAGTTTGAGAACCTGCTAGCTTCGCAAGAATCATTAGCCACACAAATGGCTGGAGTCAAAATCCAAGATGACTCGGGGAGTGCTTTCGTAGCTCGGAGGCAACAGAGCTTCAAAGGCAAACCCAAGTATGAAGGTCCAAAGAACAATGATGGACGAGAAGGATCTTCTACGGGAGATAAGAAGCGGTTCAAGTGCTACCGGTGTGGAAAGCTTGGACACTTCAAAAAGGACTGCAGAGTAAAGCTGAAGGAACAAAATATGGTGGAATCAAAAGCTCATGCTGAAGACGAAGATTGGGGAAAATGCTTTACGGTGGTGGCTGCATCTTCAGGTACATCCAAAACTAAAAATCTGGGAATTGATTGGATCGTTGATTCTGGTTGTAGCCATCATATTACCGGAGATGAGAAGTTATTTTCTAGCCTTCAAAGTCATGATGGAAAAGAAGCCATTATTACCGCGGATAATTCAGTCCACCGGGTTGAGAAGGAAGGGACTGTTGTCATTGAAGGAGATGATGGAAGTCCAATCACTCTCAAGAATGTGTATCATGTCCCTGGAGTAAGGAAGAATCTTCTCTCAGTGGTGAATGCGGTAGACTCAGGTAACTACGTTTTATTTGGCCCAAAAGATGTTAAATTCTTGAAAAATATTCAGGAATTAAAAGCAGACGTAGTTCACACCGGAGCACGGGTTAAAGATCTTTATGTCTTATCTGCCTCCAACACTTACGTGGAGAAGATGAGCACAAATGACAATGCCTTTATATGGCATGCTAGACTTGGTCATATTAATATGACTAAGCTAAAAGTCATGGTGAATAAAGATCTGGTTAATGGACTCCCAAAGTTGAAGATTCAAAATGAAGGAATACTTTGTGAAGGTTGTCAATATGGAAAATCACACAGGCTTCCATTTGACAACTCTACTTCACGATGCAGCGCTCCTTTGGAGAGGGTCCATAGTGACTTGATGGGTCCAACGAGAACATCCTCCTATTCTGGTTTCCGCTACATGTTGCTGTTCGTTGATGACTTCTCACGGTACACTTGGGTATACTTCGTGAAGGAAAAATCAGAGGTATTTTCAAGGTTTCAAGAATTCAAGGTCACCGTGGAAGGAGAGTTAGGTCGAAAGATCAAGACTCTAAGGACGGATAATGGAGGAGAGTTTATGTCAAAAGATTTCTCTCTTTCTGCCAGAAGCATGGTATCAAGAGAGAATTTACATGTCCATATACACCTCAACAAAATGGAGTAGCAGAAAGGAAGATCAGACATCTAAGCGAGACTTGCAGAAGTTGGCTACATGCGAAGAATTTACCTAAGGCCTTATGGGCTGAAGGTATGAGATGTGCAGCCTATGTCATCAACCGGATGCCGCTTAGTCCAAATAATATGAAGTCTCCATATGAGATGGTTCATAGGAAGAAGCCAACGGTGAAACATCTCAGGGTATTTGGATCAGTCTGCTATGTCCATGTGTTCGATTCTCATAGAACCAAGCTGGAGGCAAAGGCGAAGAAGTGCATCTTTGTCGGCTATGATGAACGAAGGGGGTTGGAGGTGTATGACCAGAGACACACAGGTACACTGTATCTCGTGATGTTGTCTTTGATGAAGTTTCTTCATATTATGGACCTCCTCAAGTCCTGTTTGAGAAAAATGGTACGGGTTCTCTCAAAGGCGATGAACCGGCTGTTCAGATACCAAGTGAAGGTGGAAGTTCTGAACAAGAGACACAAGGTGAAAGGGCGAGCACTAACCAAGAAGAAGATGAGGAAGAAGACCATGGTTCCATGGCTAATCAACGGCCGAAACAGAACATTGTCAAGCCTGCTCGGTTCAGAGATGACAGTTTTGTCACTACTTACTCATGCTACTTTGCAGCTCCATTAGATGAAGAAGAGCCATCATCATATGATGAAGCAAAAGGAGTTAAAGAGTGGGAGACCGCAATGAAGGAGGAGATGGATGCTCTTAAAAAGAATGAAACTTGGGATTTGGTTCCAAAACCCAAGGATGTCCAACCCGTCTCATGTAAGTGGGTGTACCGTATCAAGCGAAGGACGGATGGAAGCATTGATAGATACAAAGGAAGGTTGGTTGCTTGGGGATTCTCCCAGAAGTATGGAGAAGATTATGATGAGACTTTCAGTCCAGTGGCAAAGATGACTACGGTACGTTCACTTTTATCTTTAGCTGCAAGCTTTGGCTGGAAGTTATGGCAGTTAGATGTGAAGAATGCATTTTTATATGGAGAACTCGATAAGGAAATCTATATGGAGCAACCACCTGGTTACACATCAAGGGAGCATCCCGACTATGTGTGTAAGCTAAAGAAGGCTTTATATGGATTAAAACAAGCTCCAAGAGCCTGGTATGGAAAGCTTGCTCAGTTTCTTCAGTTCTGCGGGTTTGTCCCATCTAATTCTGATCCGAGCCTATTCCTCAAGAAGAATGGAAGAGTCCACGTGGTAGTTCTTCTTTACGTGGATGACCTGATAATTTCTGGGAATGATGAAGCGGAAATCGCTCGTCTACAAGAGGATATGTCAATAAGGTTTGAGATGAAGAAGTTGGGTGAGCTTAACAACTTCCTTGGTTTGGAGGTTGAAAGAGTAAAGGATGGAATATTCATCGGTCAACAAAGTTATGCGAAAAGGATTGTTGAGAAGTTCGGGGTACACGAAGGAAAGACACGTACTACTCCGATGGATGTAACATTAAGTTGAAGCGCGATGAAGGATCTCTGCTACCCAATCCTCGACCTTACCGATCTCTTGTAGGAAGTCTTCTGTACTTAACCATTACAAGGCCTGACATTTCCTTTGCGGTTGGTCTTGTAAGTCGGTTTATGCAGACACCGAGGAAGCCACATCTAGAAGCAGCGAAGAAGATCTTGAAGTATGTGAAGACAACTCTTGGCATGGGTTTGATGTATAAGTACAATGCCAAGGTCTCTCTCTATGGCTTCACAGATGCAGACTTTGGTGGAGATCTGGATGATCGGAAATCAACTTCGGGCTATGTATTTCTGTGTGGGACACAAGTGTTTCATGGTGCAGCAAAAGCAAGCAACAGTGTCGCTGTCAACCACTGAAGCGGAGTACAAAGCTTCAACACTCGTAGCTCAAGAGTGCATTTGGCTTCGAAGACTCCTTGAAGACTTGTTCGAGCCAATCAACAAGCCAGTTACTATCTATGGAGATAATCAAAGTGCTATCAAGTTGGCGAATAATCCGGTGTTCCATGCAAGGACTAAGCATATTGAGTTGGAACATCACTTCATACGGGAGAAGGTGCTTGATGGAACGATTGAAGCTTTGGAGGTACGAAGTGAAGACAACGTTGCAGATATCTTCACCAAGTCACTGCCAAAAGGTCAGTTCGAGTTACTTCGTTCGAGGCTCGGTATGGTTGACAAAATCAAGTTTAAGGGGGAGTATTGAAATTAAACTTGATTTTGGGTTAAGATAAATTATGGGTTAGTGATCAAATTCTATATTTTGGAGCAACCCAAAATTAAGCCCAATAATTTATCTAGAAGGTCTCCACCTCCTTAAGTATTCTAGATAATTCTATAAGATAATGTTTAGCTAATTAAGTAGAAAAATCTAGATATTGTAAGATAAAAAATCTAGATATTATTGTAGAGAGTTCTAGAGATTATGATAAGGTTTGTAAGATATTTTGAAGTTTTGGAGCCTATAAATAGCTCCCTCCTCTCTCATTTGTAAGCAAGTTGAGCAAGTGAAATAACATCAAGCTAAAAGAAAGAGTGTTCCAAAAATAAGTTATCTTGCTTTCTCTTAAAGTCTTTCAAGTATTCTCTTAGTGTTCTTCCATATTCTTCTTCATACTTAGAGGGTCTTTTGTTTCTTTCAGGTTTCTCGGGTATTACGGTCTTGGGCTAGTGCTAAGCACTATCGGTGTTGGTTTCTTTACATTATCGTAGTCTTATAATAGTCATTTTGGTTTCTCAAAGTTAAACACGAATAATTCACAAAGTAGAGCTTAATGGTCTATTAGTATATGATAATGTATTCGTAGAAACGTGAAAACCTCACCTACTGGCCTTTTAGTTTACTATAACCTCCAAATTAACAAAACTTTTGTTTGAAAAATAAAGAAGAAAACACTAGTATTTTCCTTTATTTAAGGGCGCTGCATTGCTTGCTCAGTGACTCAACTCAAGAGTGGTGTAGTGAGAGAGAGAGAGAGGAGAGAGAGAGAGAGAGAGAGCGAAGAAGAAGAGAGAGAAAAAATGGGAGGAAAAGGTGTGATGATGGTAGCGATACTCTGCCTTTGGGCACTCTCTGCAACAACAGAAGCAGTTGTAACAGAGGAGGAGCCAGGCTTGATGATGAACTTCTACAAGGACACGTGTCCTCAGGCCGAAGACATCATCCGTGAACAAGTCAAACTTCTCTACAAACGCCACAAGAACACAGCTTTTTCTTGGCTCCGTAACATCTTCCACGACTGCGCCGTCGAGGTCCCAACTCTCTCCCTCTCTCAATGATCTTTCATGTTTTGCGTGTGGGGTTTCGTTTTTCATTTTGATGATTTTAGTTGAAAAGAACCATTTTTGTGTAAAACATAGCTAAAGGTTTGATTTTTTTTTTGGATAAAGATAGCTTAAGATTTACTCTGTTTTGCTTTGCTTTGGGGTGAAAACACAGTCATGCGATGCGTCGCTTTTGCTGGATTCGACAAGAAGAGAGCTAGGAGAGAAAGAACACGACAGGAGTTTCGGTCTGAGAAACTTCAGATACATTGAAGAGATCAAGGAAGCTCTCGAGAGGGAGTGCCCTGGTGTTGTCTCATGTTCCGACATTCTCGTCTTGTCCGCAAGAGAAGGCATCGAAGCAGTAAGTTAAATACAAGTCGTACCGTGTCTCTCTCTGGTTATGAAACTGCATGTTGTTTTTGTTTCCCTTCTGGGGATGTTTTGTAAAGTCTGTATGTGTGGGGTTGGTTTTGTGTAGGTGGGAGGACCACATATTCCGTTGAAGACAGGAAGGAGAGATGGACGGAAAAGCAGGACTGATATGCTTGAGTCTTATCTTCCCGACCACAACGAGAGTATCTCCGTCGTTCTTGAGAAGTTCAAATCCATCGGAATCGACACTCCAGGCCTCGTCGCACTCCTCGGTACAATTTCCTTTTTCTCATGCATCCTCGAATATCACTCACTAGTCTCCAGCAAAAACGTAACGCTCGAAAATAAAAAAACTCTTTGACCGTCTAATAAAAAGTCTTGCTCGTATGCCTTAGTTCAAGAAATTTACTCATGCATAAAACACGCTTATAAATTAGGAAGATCAATGAAATCACTTGAACTAGTCTCCTAGGATCCCATCCGAGTATGCGATAAAACTGAAAAGAATCCTTATCCGATATCTCATGGCAAAAACGGGTCGGTCAAAAGTCAAAACTAACCACCAAAGACTAGAATACCCTTTGATAACGCCCTCGTCCAATGACCACACAGGGTTATTTTGGTCAATGGACTCATCCATGATTAAGAATGGTAATCAAAACAATTGAGCTAATCTTATCGGATAGGACATAAGACTCAAGAGTACATCGAAATCCGAATTTTATTAGGTCTTTTATTAAGTTAGGTATTGTAGAATATTGACGTTTTGTTATTACACGTGTGCAGGATCACACAGCGTGGGAAGAACGCACTGTGTAAAGCTGGTGCACCGTTTGTACCCTGAGGTGGACCCGTCCTTGAACCCGGACCACGTCCCTCACATGCTACACAAATGTCCTGACTCGATCCCTGACCCAAAAGCGGTCCAGTACGTGCGTAATGATCGTGGTACACCCATGGTCCTAGATAACAACTACTACCGTAACATCCTAGACAACAAGGGTTTGCTCCTTGTGGACCACCAGCTCGCACACGACAAACGGACCAGACCAATTGTTAAAAAGATGGCCAAGGACCAGGCTTACTTTTTCAAGGAATTCACTAGAGCGATCCAGATCTTGTCCGAGAACAACCCGTTGACTGGTTCCAAGGGTGAGATCCGGAAGCAGTGTAATCTCGCAAACAAGATTCATTGAGGTTGGAAAAGAGTGAGAGCCTCGTTGTGTTTGGGTACTCTCTACACTTACTTGGCATCGAGCCAAGATGAATAAAAGATATTTTAAGAAGTTAAAACTGAAATGAAGGGTGGTGATGATGATGAATGCATCATAGTGGTGACCACATGCACTCTTCTTTTTGTGTGTTGTTGTTTTAGCCTTAATGCTTTAATTATGATGATAGATGTCTTTTGAGTTAATTAATCTAAATGTTGTTTCTTTGTTGATTGTGGGTTTGTGGTGGGGCTGATGATGGAATGGATGTATGATATGATGGATTGGTGTTTGGGTATCCTTTGCATGTAATATGACGATGTAATGATAAGTAAATGGTGGAATCGTACCATGACGATTTAATTTCATAAAATGATATGCATTCATATGTTGAACCAATCAAAACAAAACAGCATTGAGAAAAACTAAAGACTACAAGAGAACTCTGTCAGGACGCTCTCGTTCGCCCTAGCGCCGCTTTCGTTGCTCTTGGTTTGCCTCTCCGGCGTCCGGCTCGCCGACGTCGCGAGAGGCTCCGCTTCCTATCACTTTCGCCTCTGCTGCCTCTCTTTGTTTCGACAGCTTCTTCTCTTGATGGTTACAAGGACGAGATCTGGGTTTTGGAGACATAGTGGTTTGGAGCGAGCTCTGGACTTCGAGGATGAACTTCCGGTGTTGCCTCCCCCTCCCAATCCACGCTTAGGTCCTTCTCCGGTTCAGATATAGTGGTCGGCATGCTCGGTGGCGGTGTCGAACTGAAGTCGAGGATGTGAGTAAGGTCAAGCTTCGTGTTCTTCCACGGTGGTCCCACCGGTTGGAATCTTTTGTTTCATGACTATGGTGTTTCTCCGGCTGTGATCCTTTCGTCATTGTTTGACGGAAGTAAAGCGGCGGTCTTGTCGCGGCGTTGGTCCTGAGCCGTCTCGGTGTCTTTGTATCAAGTGGTGCTTGAAGCGGTGTGACCCGTTTCCCTTGCCGGTGGTCCTGTTCCGGTAATTTTGTTTTAGTTGGCTTAGGCTGGGTAGTTTCTAGGGCGACGGAATCGTATGTGATTAGTCATGTGTGCCGGCTTTAGAATTTCTTTTGCTTTTGTCTCCTAGTATTTCGTCTCTATCCTTTGTGTCCGGAGGATTAGGTCCTGCCGGTGTTTAGTTTTCCTTAAAACATTAAGACTTTAGCTTCCCGTAAAACTCTCGGGCTTAGTTTCTCCTTCGTGTGATTCCATATGTACGAAGTGAGTTTGGTTGTTTTTCTTCTCGATTCCTTTTGTGAGGAAAGAGCTTATGGTGGTTATGGTTGATTGGTTCGTGGGTACATCTTAATTCTTGTGGTGTAGTTGATCTGGGGTTCTTTGTGTAAGTTTTGGTGTCTGTTTCATTTTTTTTCTCGTTCGCCTTGAGTTCTAGTGCCGCTCCTATGATTTGCTCTGGTTCGCAGGTTTGTACTATTCTGGTTCAGAGACATGGTTTGATATTATTGCGGTTTCTTCTGACTCTTTCGACGAGGTTGAAAAATGGTGTTGTAACCAAAGGAGTGGAGTCAAATGTTGGGTTAGCTGAATTGCTGATCGTGGATGAAGACATGGTTTTGTGCTTTGTATTTTTTTTTTTTCCGAGTGTATTGTTATTGACGTTTGGGCTTTATGCTTTGTAAGTGAAAACTTTTGGGTGTGTGCTTTGTGCCACTATTACTAATATTCAAACAGATGACCAAAAAAAATGTTGAACCAATCAAATAACAATAACTTGTTCAACATGCATGAATCGTGATGCATGCTGTACAGTATATGATGATATCGATCTGTTTTACTGATCTCACAAAATATTTGTGGGTAGTGAAATGACATATGAATATGATATACGACTTGTGAAAAAGATTCCAAAGAAATGTTCAAAATAAAAGAAACGGGCCCAAGCAAAGAATCAATAAAGTCACAAGAAATAAAAAATGGCGTCAAGAGTAATAAATATTGAATCACATGACCCGCATTGAATTATTGTGGACAAAGACGTTAAAAGATACAATTGAAAAAATAAAATATCTAACGGATGGGAGTCTACAAGAGTTTGATTTTAATATATACTGTCCTTGTAAACTATACTTAAATATTTTTAATTAAAAATCTGGAAAACGGTAGGTAGACTGAAAACTTTAGTTTAATACGTAAACGAGAGAGACAATAATGGTGGTGGCCAGTGGCGTGTAGACAACAAATGCAGTAGTGTGTGGTTAAAGAGTAAAGACATTTGCAGTTTAAATTAAAAGAAAATTACTAAACCATAAAGTGTCATCCTGTGTCACATAGACCTTTGTACTAGCCCTGAGAATATTATCCGGGATCCGGATTCGGTCGGATCCGCTCGTATCCGCTATCGCTCCGAAAATCTCCGAATCCGGATATCCGGAGGGCCGGATCCGGATCCGGATAATAAAACTTTGGATCCGTCTAAGCCGATCCGGATCCGGATATCTAATTTTTCAAGTCCGGATATCCGGATCCGGATCCGCATCCTTTAAAAATATTATATTTTTTATTTTATTAGTAAAATTTTAAATATATTAACATTTATATATAAAAATAAATTTAAAATTACATTTCTAATATTCTATTTTTATTTTTAATATTATATTATATTTTCTTATATTATATATTTATTTTAAATGTATATAAATAATTAATTTAATATTATTTTAAAATTTAATATATTTTTAACGGATCCGGATCCGGATCCGGATATCCGCGGATATCTTGATATTTAGGCGGATATCCGAAATCCGGATATCCGGAAACCCCAAATCCGGATCCGGATAATGAAAATATGGATCCGACCGGATCCGGATCCGGATACGGATACCTAAAAAAACCTGGATATCCGGATCGGTCCCAGCCCTACTTGATACTATATTTTATAAAGAAACTCGTGATCTACAGTGTCAGCGAGTTTAACATAATTGAGATAAAAAAAATGATACGTGGCACACTATTTGTTTAGCTTCTGTATTAGATTCTATTTTCTACCTGTCAATTTCGGATCCATTTTATTTTTGTAGCCCAATAATTGAGACGATTATGATATCAACTGGACCCACGGTTTTTAATCATATCTCGATTGTTCCAATATCGAGAAGACCTTGCACTCTTTTGACATATTTTTAAGAAATAATTTCCCTTTATTTGTGGAAACTTGTATTTTTAAATGGGAAAACTGCCAATTAATACCCCAACTTTTCAACTTTGGCCAATTAATACCCAGACTCTATACCTGGCCAATTAATACACCAACTTTCATTGACATTTTCAAAAATTCACCAACTCTGTTTTGACCTGGCCAATCAGACATTCCGTTTTCTTCCCTAACAGATTTATTAAACGACGTTTAAACGCCGTCATTAGCAAAACGACGTCGTTTTCATATTAACTAAAATTAAAAAAAAAAACTAAAGCCTATAAGACTCGAACCCTGGTTACAACACCAAATAGAGAAGGTCTGTTCGCCACAGGGATAATGGCATAATACTGGTAATTGGTTCACACTATTATTACTTAAACACCAAATAGTTCGTCTTCTTCCATTAAAAAAAAAAGTCGACAAAGCTTGTTGCTTTAGCGACAAAGCGTGAAACCCAGAAACCCTTAATTTCGTTTGTTTCTCCTCAAATCGATTTTGGGAGTGAAAGCTGTGGTGTGAGAAAGGTGATGGCGAAGACAAGAGGCGGAGGATCGTCTCGTGGGAGGACCAAACGCGGCCGTCAAGAGGATTCCAGTTGCGAGGAATTAATTCTACGGAGGTCTCCGCGTCGGTCGATTACGACGTTAGGAGGAGTTGCTACCAGTGCTGAAGCTCAGCGCATGACGACGCGAAGAAGCGGACAAGCTTCGAGGAAGATAGTTTGTTCTAACGTTGAAGAGCCGGAGCCAAAGAAATCAAAGAAACCGAGTAAATAAAAAAAACAGAACAAGGTTAGTGGTTCAGCAGAAAATCATGTTGCAGAGGAAGAAAATAGAGATAAGATTGATGTAGATGAATCTAGATATGGTCATAGAGAAGAAGATTATCCTAGTGAGGATGAACTGGTCAAAAATGTTGATGGAGATGAAGCTAGAAATGCAGATGATGAAGCCGAGGTTAGAGATGACGTTAGGCGAGAAATGCTTTGTCGACTTTTTTTTTTAATGGAAGAAGACGAACTATTTGGTGTTTAAGTATTTATAGTGTGAACAAATTACCAATATTATGCCACTATCCCAGTGGCGAACAGGCCTTCTCTATTTGGTGTTGTAACCAGGGTTCGAGTAGGCTTCAGTTTTTTTTTAATTTTAGTTAATATGAAAACGAAGTCGTTTTGCTAATGATAAACGTCGTTTAATAAATCTGTTAGGGAAGAAAACGGAGTGTCTGATTGGCCAGGTCAAAACAAAGTTGGTGAATTTTTGAAAATGTCAATGAAAGTTGGTGTATTAATTGGCCAGATATAGAGTCTGGGTATTAATTGGCCAAAGTTGAAAAGTTTGGGTATTAATTGGCAGTTTTTCCATTTTTAAATTCACAGAAGCTTGTCTTATTACTGTTCATTGGACCTTGTTAAGGCTCATCACGCCGTGTTTATGATATGCAACAACAATGATCTTTACACAGTTTCCACCTTATTCTAGTTTTCACAACATATCTTTGTAACAAAATCTACTTGTAATAATCTATGCTTGTTGTCTTTTCTCGCTGATTCATATGTATAAAAATGTTGCCCTTCTTAATAAGCAGATTGTTCAAGAGATTCAAAAGAGGTGATGGGAAGTTCAAGGAATGTCTTATCATCGGTGAATGTCGAGCTTGTATGAAGCGCTTGATTACTTGAAGTTGTTTGCTGGATCATAAGTTTTTAATTTTGGGCTAATTCAGTTTAGAGGCGGCCCATGAGACATGGTGTTCATTTTTACGGGGTTGATTAGGATAATTTATATGTTTTTTTACTTTTCAGATTTTTTTTTAAATGTAAGTTTTTAAATAAAAAGGGAAATTAATGGCTTTTTGTTTTGTTTTAGAAAACATAACATGTGTTAAAGATGGTATTGATCTAATTATTTGTTCAATTGAACACAAATTGAGTCTTTTAGAAAATGTATTACCCTACCATTGTTAATGTTCCTTGTCTCAAGTTCTTTTATCTTTATGTTTAGAGCAATACGTTCAGAGCAATCACCATTTTTCTCGTTGTGAATATACAATTGTAGTTTGTTTGAACAATTTATTAAATGCATGTTCTACTAGTAAGAATATGATCAGTCAAATTAATTCTGACGAAAATAGATTTTTGGTTGACTTGATGAATGATATCAACCAACAAAAAAAAAGTTTACGTCTCCAACGCTTTTACACGGTTATAAAAAAAAAATTGTTGTCAATGTAATCAATGTTATGTTCCTCTCTTCAAGCACAATTGATGAGAACCAAGGAACCCTCAACACCATTCCAACCATGAATCAAGCACCTAGGACACGATCCGGAACAAGAGACATGAGAGAGAGCTTCAACTTAGAAGTGGCTAGTTTCTTCACACATCAAAGTCTAGATAACATCACTGACCAGCTGAGCACACTTAGCATTATCGAGAGTTCAAGTGAAGAAGACATCAACAAAGAGACAGACTCGGTACAAGACAAGGAGCTGAGTGGACCAATAGCTCTAGTAGAAGATTACTACATTCAAGTCGGTCCAAGAAGTGAACAAGAAGATGTTACAAGCTCAACTTGGCCTCTTCTTCCCACGCATCAAGAAGTTACCATATTCAGCATTCAGGCTACTTAACTAAACGCAGAGTTTAGCCACACGATTTAATCAACCAAGGTAAGGTTTATTTCGAATTTAAATATATATCACTAACCGTTTGCTGCGTGTGGTTCAATCTTTTGTTTTCCTTCTTAGTTTAAGGCACTGTTAGCTAATCTTTCGTTTTCCTTTCTTGCTCTGCCATTATGTTCGGCATTTAGTAGTTTCCAATTCTTGTAATTTGTTTCCAAGTCCCCAAGAAGGGCAAAGCTGCATCGGCTCCCTTTATAAGGCCTCTAGAGCAGCCGTGTATCATTTACCTCATATCAATATAGAAACCAGAGCTTTTCATCTTTGAAAACCCTTCAAGCCTTAAGCGTGTGTAATATCATCTTGAGCAACCTTCTGACTTATCAAAGCTTCCTTCCATAGAGCTTTGTGGCGTCCTCAATCCATCTTCCATCCATTAATCCAGCCAAAGATAGTCGAACAACCAGTTGGCTTGATTCCATCTCATACATTCATTCGATCATAAACCGGCTAGAAGTAGAGTGTTGAACAACCAGCCTTCCTGCTCCATCCATCCCCTTGGATCTTACATCATTTTGGTATCAGAGCCGAAAGGTTCTTTCATCAGGTGATACCTATCCCTAAATCGTTTTCTTTCTGCTCTTGTTTTGTTTCTGTTTCGTGTCTTGTTTGATTCCGCATCTAAAAGAAAAACCCATAAAAATCGCATAGCTAGTTGTTTCTTGCATTCATTGATCATTTTAAAAAAAAAAATACCATAAGCATCTATATAACTCGATCCATTGCTAGTTAGTCTTGTATTGCCATATGATTCATTGCTTGAGTATCATAGGATTGAAAGCATCGCATCCGGCGGCTTAGAACTGATTAGGCTCGAGTTGTGTTAGGGTTTTCTCAACTTTCCATATTTGAACCTTGATTAAAAAAAAAATCATATTAGATCATCCATCGAATTGTTTCAGTCTTATTTGCATTTGTTTGCTTGTTTCAAATTAGTTCATTTGCTTCTTTGAGTTTAGTACTTTTCTTTTCTTATTGTGATCGATCTTACTTCTTGTCTTGTGTTGCACGCTAGATTTCCTTTTGTTTTCTTTCCATTCTATTTCCCTTTTGCACTTGATCTCGTTTGTTATTGAACGTAGGAAGCCATGGAAGATAACCAAGGAGAGCCGCAACCAACAACTCAACAAATCCTCGATGCTATAAGAAGCATTAGTGACCGAATGAACGTGATGGAGCAACTGCTTCCACAAACACGAGCACACATGGGACAAGGTCAACAACCACATCAACCTAGGAACCAAGAGGCCAATGATGACACCGACAGTGACATGTCCATCCTAGATGATGATGGAGACCCACACGACAATGATCAACAACCAAGGAGAAATCAAAGACGTCAAGGACGACGCCAAGGCCAACAACGAGACTATGATCGTGGTCCAAGAGGTAACAACTTTGATAGCAAAGATATTAAGTTAACGCCTCTTACCTTTGCAGGAAAAATAGACCCGGATGCCTTCATTGATTGGGAGAGACGTATGGAGAACATCTATGACTACTATCAGTATTCCGAGGCAAATAAAGTAGCACTGGCAGCTGCTCAGCTCACAGGCAATGCTCTCACTTGGTGGGACAGAGAAGTAGCTGAAAGAAGGAGAACACGGCGCGCACCCATTGATAGTTGGGATGACATGAAAGCCATGTTCCGGAAGAGGTATATTCCATCATATTACTATAGAGATTTGCATAAACGTTTTCGTCAATTGAGACAGGGAAGAAATCAGTAGAGGAGTATTTTGAGGAATTTGAAGTGCTAAAGAATCGCCTTGAAGTCCAAGACTCAGAAGCCACACTGATGGCACAGTTCATTGACGGTTTGCACGATTGCAAAGTGGAGCGTCAAGACTATGGAGACTTTGATGGACTTATGCAATACGCAACACAAGCAGAGCAGCACATCAAGTGTAAGTCTACCTCCAACACACGAGGCAAAAGTACGTAGACTCCATCAACCCAAATGAGCTACGACAAAGGCAAAGCGAGTGTAGTAGACAGCCGGTACAAGAAGAACACTCCCGAGGCTCCCAAAACCAACAAACCAGAGGCAAGTAGTTCTCAACCTAAGAAAAATAGGGATATTACTTGTTTTAAGTGTCAGGGAAAGGGGCATTACGCTAATGAGTGTCCAAACCGGAGGGTTATGCTGATCAACGAGCAAGGCGAATACGAGATTGAAGATGAAGAAGAGAAGGAATCAGCTGATTCAGAGGAGGAAGTAACCGATTACCCTGAGATAGGAGAGATACTGGTTACAAGAAGAGCCCTGAGTGCAATGTTTGAACCCGAGACCATGCAAAGAGAGAACATCTTCCATACTAGATGCAACATCCAATCTATGGTATGTAATTTGATCATTGATGGTGGTTCTTGCACTAACGTGGCTAGCAAGTATCTTGTTGACAAGCTAGGTCTCAAGACAACAAAGCATCCAAAGCCATACCGACTTAAGTGGCTTAATGATGAGACTGTCTTGCGGATTGGAGAGCAAGTCATGGTGCCTTTTAGCATAGGCAAGTATACAGATGAGGTCAAATGCGATGTGGTCCCAATGGAAGCTGGCCATATACTCTTGGGAATACCTTGGCAATTTAACAAGGATACCATTCACTATGGTAAAATCAACTTCTACTCATTCAGCCACAACAACCGCAAGCACAACTTAGCACCACTAACTCCACAGGAGGTGTTTGACATGCAAAAGTCCATGAACCAAATCAACAAGGCTCGTAAGACTAATTTGTTTGTTACTCCTACTTCGGTTATCAAAGCTATTGACCATAAGACACAGGTGCTACTAATGATCTTTAGGGAGAGTTTGCTTTCAGGTCAAGAAGATTCGGAGCTACCCACCGAGATTAAGGAGCTTATCACACGGTTCCAAGATGTGTTTCCTGAAGACATTCCCACTGGACTACCTCCTATTCGTGGCATTGAACATCAGATTGATCTCATACCTGGAGCACCACTACCTAACAGGCCAGCATATAGAGTGAATCCGGAAGAATCCAAAGAGCTGGAAAGACAAGTGCAAGATCTCATGTCAAAGGGTTACATCCGCGAGAGCCTAAGTCCATGTGCCGTACCAGTTCTGTTGGTACCCAAGAAAGATGGAACCTGGAGAATGTGTGTTGACTGTAGAGCCATAAACAACATCACCATCAAGTACAAGCATCCCATTCCACGCCTTGATGACATGCTAGATGAGCTGAGTGGAGCAACAATCTTTTCCAAGATTGATCTTAAAAGCGGTTATGACCAAGTAAGAATGAAGGAAGGTGATGAATGGAAAACAGCCTTCAAGACTAAGAGAGGCTTATACGAATGGCTAGTCATGCCATTTGGACTCACCAATGCTCCAAGTACATTCATGAGACTCATGAACCATGTCTTAAGGGCATACATCTGTAAGTTTGTTGTTGTTTATTTTGATGACATTCTCATTTACAGTACTTGTTTAGCGGATCATGTCATCCATCTAAAGAAGGTGTTAGACACTATGAGGCAAGAAGGCTTGTATGCTAACCTCAAGAAGTGTACCTTCTGCACTGATCAAGTAGTTTTCCTAGGTTTTGTTGTTAGTTCACAGGGATTGCAAGTGGATGAGGAGAAGATCAAAGCAATCCGCGACTGGCCAACACCAACAACAATAGGACATGTGCGAAGCTTCCATGGACTAGCAAGCTTCTATAGAAGATTTGTACGAGACTTCAGCACCATTGAAGCCCCACTGACATCAGTTATCAAGAAGGATGTTGCCTTCAAATGGGGAGAAGAACAAGAACAAGCTTTTCAGAAGCTTAAGGATCGTTTGATTCAATCACCGGTTTTATGTTTGCCTGACTTTGATAAGACTTTTGAGATTGAGTGTGATGCTTCAGGAACAGGAATTGGAGCTGTCTTAACTCAAGGAGGCAAACCGGTGGCATTCTTTAGTGAAAAACTAAATGGAGCTTCACTAAACTATCCTACCTATGATAAGGAGCTATACGCCCTTGTAAGGTCTCTTGAAACTTGGCAACATTATTTATTATCTAAAGAGTTTGTTATTCATACAGATCATGAGACTCTTAAGTACCTAAGAGGACAAACAACTCTAAAGAAAAGACATGCGAGATGGTTGCAATTCGTGGAGACCTTCCCTTATGTCATTAAGTATAAAAAGGGGAAAGACAAAATTGTAGCTGATGCATTATCAAGAAGACATGCCTTGATAGCTACAATGGAAGCAAAGATCATGGGCTTTGAGCACATCAAAGGCCTATATGAGGAGGATCCCGACTTCAAGGGCACCTTCCAGCTATGCAACAAAGGCGCCATAGGTCCCTTTTATTTGCGTGATGGTTTTCTTTTCAGGGATAAGAGGATATGCATTCCACAAGGATCCATGCGTGAGCTGATACTGAGAGAAGCCCACGGAGGAGGTCTAATGGGACACTTTGGAGTAGACAAAACCCTGAGCATTGTGGTGGAACCCTTCTTTTGGCCTCGGCTGAATAGAGATGTAGAGCGGTTCTGCTCTAAGTGCATTGTTTGCTTAAAAGCAAAATCCAGGTCACACCCACATGGTCTATACACTCCATTACCTATTCCTACCATGCCTTGGGTAGATGTTTCCATGGATTTTGTACTAGGTTTGCCAAACATCAGGAACAAGGATTCAATATTTGTTTTGGTATATCGCTTTTCAAAAATGGCTCATTTCATACCATGCAACAAGACCAATGATGCCACACAAATCGCAGACTTGTTCTTCAAGGAAGTAGTGAAGTATCATGGCATTCCAAGGACCATTGTGTCTGATCGTGACACCAAGTTCCTTAGTCATTTCTGGAGAACACTGTGGAGAAAGCTAGGAACCAAGCTGCTTTTCTCAACAACATGTCACCCACAAACTGATGGACAGACTGAGGTTGTCAACCGCACTCTCTCCACCCTCTTAAGGGCCACGATTGTTGTGTATGGGTTTAAGCCAAATACTCCATTAGACTTGTTGCCTTTGGAACATAAGGACCAGATGATTAGTCAAGATGGAGAGACCAAAGCTGAGTACGTGAAGAAGATACATCAAAAGGTCCGAGAGAACATATAGAAGAAGAACCAACAAACTGAAAAGTATATGAACAAGAACCGCAAGAAGGTGACATTTGAACCAGGAGACTGGGTTTGGCTACACATGAGGACATAACGATTCCCAAATGAAAGGAAGTCCAAGCTTTCACCCCGTGGAGATGGCCCATTCAAAGTCATAAAGAAGATTAATGACAATTCTTATCACATTGATCTGCCAGGTGAGTTTAAAATTTCCCCTACCTTTAACGTGTCTGACTGATCTCCATTTGATGCAGATGATACAATTCTGAGGACAGAATCTTCTCAAGGGGGAGGGGATGATGAGAACCAAGGAACCCTCAACACCATTCCAACCATGAATCAAGCACCTAGGACACGATTCGGAACAAGAGACATGAGAGAGAGCTTCAACTTAGGAGTGGCTAGTTTCTTCACGCATCAAAGTCTAGATAACATCACTGACCAGCTGAGCACACTTAGCATTATCGAGAGTTTAAGTGAAGAAGACATCAACAAAGAGACAGACTCGGTGCAAGACAAGGAGCTGAGTGGACCAATGGCTCTAGTAGAAGATTACTACATTCAAGTCGGTCCAAGAAGTGAACAAGAAGATGTTACAAGCTCAACTTGGCCTCTTCTTCCCACACATCAAGAAGTTACCATATTCAGCATTCAGGCTACTTAACTAAACGCAGAGTTTAGCCACACGATTTAATCAACCAAGGTAAGGTTTATTTCGAATTCAAATATCTATCACTAACCGTTTGCTGCATGTGGTTCAATCTTTTGTTTTCCTTTTTAGTTTAAGGCACTGTTAGCCAATCTTTCGTTTTCCTTTCTTGCTCTGCCATTATGTTCGACATTTAGTAGTTTCCAATTCTTGTAATTTGTTTCCAAGTCCCCAAGAAGGGCAAAGCTGCATCGGCTCCCTTTATAAGGCCTCTAGAGCAGCCGTGTATCATTTACCTCTTATCAATATAGAAACCAGAGCTTTTCATCTTTGAAAACCCTTCAAGCCTTAAGCGTGTGTAATATCGTCTTGAACAACCTTCTGACTTATCAAAGCTTCCTTCCATAGAGCTTTGTGGCGTCCTCAATCCATCTTCCATCCATTAATCCAGCCAAAGAGAGTTGAACAACCAGTTGGCTTGATTCCATCTCATTCATTCATTCGATCATAAACCGGCTAGAAGGAGAGTGTTGAACAACCAGCCTTCCTGCTCCATCCATCCCCTTGGATCTTACATCAAAAATTAATCAAATCAATGGAGTGGAAGCAGTTTCCCATGCATGTTGTGGCTTCGTTCGTGCCTTCGTGGTACGTACCACTTCTCATCATGGCGCAGGATTCTTCATAATTTATTCTTCCATCCCGCAGAAGAGACCCGTTAATCTCAACGTTCGCTCATAGCTTACATTATCTGTATCGACTTCAGCTATGATTTCTTTGATGCTAGCTTCATCTTCCATGCCATACTCTTTCATGGCTGACTCCAACTCATCCATTGTGATAAACCTGCGTATGCCAAACTCTTCTTCGTGTCTCAGAATAGTTCTTAAGAGAAGTTTGTATTTTTTTGTTCATTGCTCGGAATTGCTTCGTTCGAGATAACACATCACTATCAAATAGGACTTTCTGGCGCTTCTCCGCCTCGGATCCAAGGATGTTCTAAGAAAGCATTGCGAAGCAAAGTAAGTTGATTACAACTTCATGTTTTGGTTAGTTGACTAATCTTGACGAGACTAAGGGGAGTTTTTACCACTGTATGCTAAACATAATGAGATCAGATTCTTAAACATTCTCTATCTTATGAATCTTAAAGAAATCTAAAAAATGTGTATATATAACTGATAAAGCAAATGAAGAGGATGATTGATTAAAAGTACTTTGTCAGTTCTGATTTCTTGGCAATGGAGTTGAAGCCGAGGATGAAGCTTCTAGAGAAGATTGATCTTTTGGTTGCGAAATTTCAAAGTGTGAACTCATTGATTTCAATCACTGCTGCTCTTCCATGCTTTTTCCTTCTTAGAATAGGATGGCCACAACGGAGCCATACATTAACAATCAACTTTAGGCACAGTGATTTTTGTCGGTGACAAAATTTTCCACAAGTCTTTATAAGTCAATGGAGTCGACGTTTTATAGTACATTAAAAAGCCTCTTTGTTTCACTCTTTCTCCACCAAAGGGTGGCCTTTTTAGGCACAAGTATTTTTTTACATTAAACTTCAATATTAGGCACAAGTATTCCACAAGTCTCTCTGAGGAGATAGAGTCAACTTCTTGTGGCATGTAAACATACAAATTTTCCACAAGTCTCTTTGGTTCATGCTTGCTTCACATATCTTGTCTAGAAGTCTTCCTGGCCCTCTCTCCACCACACAGATTGGTTCTTCTTTTTTCTCCCTTCCTTTTACCACGCTTGCTCCTGCTGCAGTATACTTCTTCGTGTTGTTTAGAAAGTTCAGATTCCATCAAGAAAACCAAGAAATAGATTTGTCTTTTTATCCACTAACTTCATCAACTCCATTTTTGTTTTGTTTTGTAGTATAATATTTATTTTAGATTTAAAAAAATTATTTTATAAAATAAGATTTCAATTGTTTTTGAAAGATATTAAGAAACAGAGAAGGATGGCAGAAAATAAGAAGAAGAGGAAAGCAGATGAGATTTCAAATCCGAGTGCTTCATCATCACGTCCATCTTCCTTGTCTCATGCATCACCTCTGTCTTCTTCATCTCATAATTGGACACACGATGTCTTTCCCAGCTTCCGTGGGGAGGATGTCCGAAGAGACTTTCTCAGTCACATTCAAAAGGAGTTTAACAGAAAGGGAATCACACCATTCAACGATAATGGGATCAAGAGAGGAGAATCCATCGGTCCCGAACTGATACGAGCGATTAGAGGATCTAAGATCGCGATCATATTGCTCTCGAGTAACTACGCTTCTTCAAAATGGTGTCTTGACGAATTGGTGGAGATTATGAAGTGCAAGGAAGAGCTTGGTCAAACTGTGATGACAATTTTCTATAAAGTGGATCCATCTGATGTTAAGAAGCTGACCGGAGATTTTGGGAATGTTTTCAGAAAAACTTGTGAAGGTAAAACCAAGGAGGATGTTGAGACATGGAGACAAGCTTTGGAGAAGGTGGCCACAATCGCTGGTTACCATTCAAGCAACTGGTTTGCCCGCTTCCTTTGCTTTTAAATTTTTCAAGGGCATCAAAGTATAATACAAAAGAATATTAATTTATGAAGAATTCATAAACCTTTAGAATTTTAGAAATTCAGTTATGTTTTTTGAAAATAATTGCTAAAATGTGGATTTTTGACTCAACAAAATGCTTTTGGATTTTGTTAGAATTGCCCAAATTTATATAGGTTTATTATACATAGACAATATCCAGCCATAAATTATATAATTTGAATGTCGTGATTTTTGGGGAATTTGTAAAAGTGAAATAAAACTCATAATCCTTAGACAATGTTTTTAAGCCTCAAAATCTGAGACAGAGGAGAAAATATTTTATACATATTATATTTCTTCCTGCTCGTAGCATTTCTCTGTTCATTCGTTAGCAATACATACAAGGTTTTAAGTCAAGTTGAACAAATGTGTATGTGATTTTTCCATGACTATTGAGCGAAAGTACTCCGTCGATCTTTTCTCTTGTTAGGGACAATGAAGCGGCCATGATCGAAGAAATTGCCATAGATGTTTCAAATGAGCTGATTAATTATGCCCCATCAAGTGATTTCGACGGTTTAGTTGGGATGAGAGCTCATATGGAAAAAATGGAACGGTTTTTACTCCTAGGCTCCGATGAAGTAAGAATGATAGGGATTTGGGGTCCATCTGGAATTGGTAAAACCACCATCGCCAGAGTTCTATTTAGTCAACACTCTCATGAGTTCCAACTTAGTGTCTTCATGGATGATATCAAAAGACGCTATCCAAGACTTGGTTACAATGAGTACAGTACAAAACTGAAGTTACAGAAAGATTTTCTGTCCCAAATATTAAACCAAGAAGATATCAAGATTCACCATTTAGGAGTTGTGCAAGACAGGTTAAAAGACAAGAAAGTGTTTGTCATTCTTGATGATGTGGACCATTCGTTGCAACTAGATGCTATGGCGAAAGAAGCTCCGTGGTTTGGTCCTGGAAGTATAATTATCATCACAACACAAGATAAAAAGCTTTTGAAAGCACACGGGATTAACCGTATTTACAAGGTGGATTTTCCACCCGACGATGAGGCTCTTGAAATTTTTTGCATGTATGCTTTTGGTCAAAAGTTCCCATATGATGGCTTTAAGAATCTTTCTTGGGAAGTGACAAGACTTGCCGGTTATCTCCCTCTGGGACTAAGGGTTATGGGATCTTATTTCAAAGGAATGCCCAAGCACGAGTGGGAGGAGGAACTACCAAGATTAAGAAGTAGACTTGATGGAGAAATAGAAAGTACATTAAAATTCAGTTATGATGCCCTATGCGATGACGATCAAGCTTTATTTCTTCATATAGCCTGTTTTTTCAACAATGAACGGATTGAGAGAGTGGAAGAGTATCTTGCAGATAAATTCGTTGGTGTGAAAGGTGGTCTTCGTGTTTTGGCTGAGAAATCTCTCATATCTATCGACCACTGGGAAGGACATATATGGATGCATGATTTGCTAGCACGTTTGGGCAGTGAACTTGTTCGTAAACAATCCATTCACGAACCTGGGCAACGTCAGTTTTTGGTTGATGCTGGAGATATAAGTCAAGTACTAAATAATGATACACTGGTAAGTTTTTCACATTAGTCCTTCACTACGTTTCTCCCAACAAAATTTGATAACAAATCATCTTTGCTTATTTATATTTGGGTTCGTTTGTTCAGGGTAGTTCAAGTGTTATAGGCATAGATCTTAAGTTGCAGAGGGAGTTGGAGATAAGTGACGGAGCCTTTGAAAGAATGTCCAATATCCGATTCTTAAGACTCCATGCTTTTCAACGTTCGTACGTACGAGAAAGTGTGAACTATCTTCCAAATCTTAGATTTTTGCATTGGGATTATTGTCCGATGACATGTCTGCCTTCTAATTCTAATCTTGAGTTCCTTGTGGAAATAAACATGCGTCATAGCAAACTTCATAAATTGTGGGAAGGATATAAAGTAAGTAAAAATATTTCCATCATTTTGTAGTATATTACTTGACTTTTATTCCAATCTATAATTTTTATTTTATTTATTTGTTTTTTTCTTCTCTTCTCATCAGACCGTTATAAATCTCAAGTGGATGGATTTGCGGGATTCTGAAAACTTAAAGGAGCTTCCTGATCTCTCAACTGCCGCTAATCTCCAAGAATTAGATCTTACTTATTGCTCGAGTCTAATGGAGCTCCCCTCTTCTATTGGAAATACTATCAATCTCGAGAAACTAGATCTTAAGTATTGCTTAAATCTAAAGGAGCTCCCATCTTCTATTGGAAATGCTATCAATTTGCCAGAATTGGATCTTAGTGGTTGCTCAAATCTGGTGAGGGTCCCCTGTTCTATTTGGAATATTGTTAATCTCCAAAGATTGAATCTAAGAGGTTGCTCAAGTCTAGTGAAGCTTCCATCTTCTTCTGGGAATGCTATAATTAAACTCGAGAAATTGAGTCTTAGCGGATGTACAAGTCTGAGAGAACTCCCATCTTCTATGGAAAATGCCACTAATCTCCAGCTATTAGATCTGGAGGGATGCTTACATCTACTTAAGCTCCCATCCTCTATTGGCAATCTCAGGGAATTGTATCTCGAGGGTTGCTCAAGTTTGGTGGAGCTTCCATCTTCTGTTAGAAATGCCATTAATCTCAAATATGTTACTTTTAGTGGTTGCTCAAGTCTTGTGGAACTCCCTTCCTGTCTTGGTAATTTGACTAATCTCAAAAAAATGAATAATCTCAAGAAGGTGAATAGTCTGGATGATAGAGATCTAAGCGGATGCTCAAGTCTACAAGAGCTCCCTTCCTTTCATGATAATGCTACTGATTTAGATTTAAGGGGATGCTCAAGTCTACGGGAGCTCCCCTCTTCTATTGGGAATATGATTAATCTCAGGATTTTAAATCTCAATGGATGTTTAAGTCTTGTGAAGCTCCCCTCTTCTATTGGGAATTTGATTAATCTCGAAAAGTTGGATCTCGATGGATGCTCAAGCCTTATGGAGCTCCCTTCTTCTATTGGAAATCTTCACAATTTGCAATGGTTGTGTTTGAAAGGTTGCTCAAAGCTAAAGTCCCTGCCAATCAACATAAACATGAAATCTCTTGATTTTGTTGATCTCACTGACTGCTCGTCGTTGAAAAGCTTTCCCGAGATTTCCACAAGCATTAGAGTTCTACTGCTTATTGGAACTGCAATAGAAGATATTCCTCCATCAATCAGGTCATGGTCTCGTCTTGATACTTTACATATGTCAGACTGTGAGAACCTCAAGTCATCCCAGCATGCTTTTGACCGCATCACGGAGGTGCATTTGAGCGACAAAGGAATGCAAGAAATTGCTCCATGGGTCAAGGAAATGTCTCGTCTCCAGAAACTTGTAATCAAGGGATGCACCAAGTTGGTTACACTCCCACAGCTTCCAGATTCTTTAGCATTCCTAGATGCCGAAAACTGTGAGTCCCTCGAGAGACTAGATTGCTCTTTTTACAAGACAAGGTTTACTGAACTCAGCTTTGTTAACTGCTTCAAACTGAATCAAGAAGCACGAGACCTTATCATCAAGACATCGACAATTGGTTTTGCAGTTTTTCCTGGAGAAGAAGTGCCTACATATTTCACCTACCGAGCCACCGGGACTTCATTGTCAATGAAATTGAATGGATTTGATACACATTTGAGATTTAAAGCTTGCGTCTTGCTGGTTAATAAGGGTAACATTGAGGCTGGTTCTTGGTACACGCGGAATATATATTATCGCATCACAGACAAACTGAGTGGTGTCGTGGTCAACTCTGGAAATTCTCCTTTCATGTCCATATTATCTCCAGCTTCAAAGGAGCATCTGTTCGTGTTCGAATTCCAAACAACTGTGAGTTCCGTCGAATCAGTCTTTGAGTTCCAGCTCATCAATAAAAATTTCGAGATTCAAGAATGTGGGCTACGTCCTATGGAAACCTTGGATCCCTCATGTTGATGGAAGCTGAAGAAAAAAAAAAAACAAATCTCATTTTCATTAATAGCATTTTTAAGAAAACCTTAACGTTCATTTTGTTTGCTGTATTCGTGTAAGATTATCATTGTGTGATGATGGGTTTGAGTCAAAATGTGTACGTATGTGTTTAATATAGTGATTCAATCCTTCTATACCTTAAATATCAAGCAAACAATTGCTATCATAATCTTTGTTTCCTACTCAGTTGAATGAATGAAGATTACATTCGACAGTAACTACTTTTTCTAAACCTTTCCCGGGTTTAGGTCTGCAACACGATTCTATAAAAATGTTGGGGATCAAAGTTAATGTTATGTTCCTCCGTTTCGATTAATCAGTCAATGTACTGGATGAAGTTATCCCTTGTTCTGGCTGTGTGGTACCACTTCTCATCATGGCGCAGAATTCTTCATAGTTTATTCTTCCATCCTGCACAAGAGAGATCCGTTAATTACTGTCAATGTTAGCTTCATAACGTGTTTGGTGCTATGTAGAGGGAATCAGAACTTACATTATCTGTATCGACTTCAGCTATAACTTCTTTGATGCTAGCTTCGTCTCCCATACCATACTCTTTCATGGCTGACTCTAACTCATCCATTGTGATAAACCTGTGTATCCCAAATCCTCTGTCTCTTAGAACAGTTCTAACTTCTAAGACTATAATTTTCCCTGTACAGACCGAAGAACTCACCCGCTGTTGTCTTTGTCAAAGTACTGGAAGGCTTTGAACAAGTGCTCATCTCGATCAAGTCTGTATCTATGCATCGTCGCTGAAATAAACTCGATGTAGTCGATTGTTCCATTACCATCTACATCAGCCTGAAACATATATCAAGCTCCTTTTTTCTCAGATTCTATATTCTTAGAGAAGAAAGATAAGCGGGGAAAAGAGGATGAAGATACTAACAGCTTCCATGAGTTGCTTAACTTCAGCTTCAGAGAGTTTAGAGCCGAGTTTAGCCAGACCGGTTTTCAGTTCTTCGTAAGTGATTGTGCCGCTTTTATCTGTATCCATATTCGCAAACATGGTTTTAAGACCTTTAATTTCCTCTTCCGACAGACTCTCTGCAATAACCTGCAAAACAAAATCAGAAACAGAACCAATGATCAGGCAGAAAAGCAGAGAATGCTTACTTCCATAAGAAATTTTTTACCTTGAGAGCTAGCTTCTTAAGCTTGTTCATTGCTCGGAATTGCTTCATCCGTGATAACACAGCACTATCAATAGGATGGTCCGGCGCTTCTCCGCCTCTGATCCAAGGATGCTCTATGAGATCATTGCAAAGCATGTTGATTACACAAACCGCACTTAGTGTTTTGTTTAGTAGACTAGTCTTGAAGAGAATAAGTGGACTTTACCAAGAGCTTGTGCCGCAGAGATTCGTTTCCTAGGGTCCTTAGTGAGCATCTTCCTCACAAGGTCTTTAGCACTCTCGGATATAGAAGGCCATGGTTGGCTCTCGAAATCAATTTCTCCCTTTATAATCTCATCAAATATCCCCTTCTCAGTTTCTACAATGTAACAACAACACAAAAAATATGTAATTACATAATTAAATGGTTAAACCAAATCAAAAGAATTTCTCAGATTTCATTACCTGCCCAAAAAGGAGGCACGCCACAAAGCAAGATGTATAGAATAATCCCTGCACTCCAAATGTCGATTTCTTTCCCGTAACTTCGTCTTAGTACTTCAGGAGCAACATAGTAAGCACTTCCTACTATATCTCTGTAAACTTTTCCTGTAAGCATATGAACACAAGATTATCAACTAAAATGCCATAACTTGACAATGTAACACTGTGTCAAGCAAAAAATTACGCACGTTCCCAAATTCACACAAAACTCGCAAAGCCTCTGTTTTGAAGCTTACCATTTATGTACTAAATGAGATCAGATTTATGAGTTTAGACTATATCTACATCCTTATATCCACAACATAACTCCAAACATTCTTTACAATCTTAACAAATCTAAGACATTCCATATATATAAAATATAACCAGAAGATAAAGCCTTGATTTGTAAACTTTCCCTGCAATTTTGTTTTCGGTTTTAAGAACAACACATTAAGCTTATGAACACCAGAATCAACTAGCCAAGATGGCATAAACTTGATAATTAACAACGTAAAACAACACACGAGTTCTACACAATTACGCACATTCCCAAAGTTCACACATAACTCGCAAAGCCTCTGTTTCGAAGCTTACCACTATGTTCTATGTACTAAAGTAACTAAACAACCAGTGAATATACAACTATAAGCAAAATGAGATAAGAATATAATTGCTCCTAACAAAATCTATATTCTCATATCTAAACAATTGTTAGAATCTCAAGAAATCTAAAGCATTTGCAAATAGTTAAAAGCAGAATAAGTTGTATAGCATTCTCACCTTCTTCGATGAAGACAGACAATCCAAAGTCAGTAGCTTTGAGCATAGCGTCCTCATCTTTACTAGCGAGCAAGAAATTCTCAGGCTTGAGATCACGATGCATCACACCCATGAAATGGCAAATCTGCACAACGTTCAGTATCGATCTAATAACACCAGCGGCTGCCCTCTCCGAGTAATGCCCCTGAGCTATGATCCTATCGAACAACTCACTACCACCACACAGTTCCATCACAAGATGTATCGATTGTCTATCCTCGTAAGCGCCTCTGATCTCGACGATGTTTTGTTGCCCTGACAAATGCTGCATTATCTGAATCTCTTTCTTCACATCGTCTCTGTCTTGCTTCCTCGTTAGCTTCCTCTTGAGTATTGATTTGCAGGCGTACGTGTTTCCTGTTGCGTTCTCCTTGCAAGTGTAGGTTATACCGAATTGGCCTCGACCTAACTCGTGACCTAACGTGTAGAATTTCTTGATTTCTTCGAAAGGTTTGCCAAGAATTGTCTCTGTTTCTCGGAGAGCGATGGGTTTCAATGGTGTTAGAACCTGCTTCTGTTCGATTAGCTGATTAACAGGTTTGGATTCTTGTTGTTCTTGTTGTGGCTTATGATGATGATGATGATTGGTCTGAGTTGTTGTCGGAATTTGAGGAGGTGTCTGTTTCTGAGGCTCGGTGACGTCACGAGAGACATGGGTTTGTGATTGATTTGTCGGAATTGAGCTCTGTACGCTGCCATTGATGACATCACTCTCGATTGTTCGGTGTTTGCTGCTGAAGCAACCCATTTTAGGGGTTTTTATATTGTTGTTGTTCTGGATTTCTTGGGTTCTAGGTTAGAGGAAGAAGAAGCACGATCTGGGAAATGTATCGGAGTATATAACAAGTCGATGAATTTGGCAATTTCGCTCGATCTCACAAGTTTTGTTTATTTCATCCTTGCGAAAGAGAGAAGATATTTGTTTTTCCATTAATGCTCCGCCGTCATTAACGGTTTTGATTTCTCCCCGGAAATATTCCATTTTCAACCATCTTGATTATTCTTATCAAAAGTCTAAAGAGAGTCCGTTGAATTAATTAATTTTATAATGTACTGTAGATTAAAAATAGCCGTAACGTATATGATCTTTTTTTTTTTTAAGACATGATGATGACATTATTGTATAGTGCTTAAATTACTCCAACTCCGTGGACAAATCATATATTACTAGGTGACTCACCCGCATATATGCGCGGGCATGAATATTTAAAATTAATTAATATTTTGTTATATTTTTAAAAAATCTTTTGGTTTTGCAATTTTTATGTTTTAAGATTAAAGATAAAATAATGTTAAATAATTTTAAGTTTTTGTTTTTATTACGATTAGTTTGATTATTTTTTGTTATCTTGACAATTTTTTATTTTACTGGTTAATTCTATATACATGTGTTTGCTTTTTTTTTTTGAACTTTTGTAAACTTACTGATCACTTTAAAATTGAATCCAAAAATTAAGGATTTGATTTAGTGGGTTTAAACCAATTAGACACATTGAAATTGGTTCAAGGTTACATAATTATAAATCGATCTAATAATTTTCTAAAACACTATATTCAAAAACCTACTTATTGAAAAATAAAGTTGTTTACGTTTTTCATCATCAATATGACACATGTGTGAGAACATAGAAATAATACAATTGGATATTATTGTTTTACATGGTTTTGGTGTGTGTGTTCTGATTTCTACAAGATCATTGTTATTGTCTAAGATTGTGAGTTTTAAATTGGGCGCGGACATGAATATTTAAAATTAATTAATATTTTGTTATATTTTTTTAAGTCTTTTGTATTTTTTGCAATTTTTATGTTTTAAGATAACTTTCTATATATTAAAATATGATATTTTCATTTTTATTATATTTCCATGTTTATTAAAAATTATTTTAGCCAAAAAAATAAAACTAAAACTTTCCTTTGTTTTTGTAATGGCGTTTAACTTTATGGTATATAAAAACACTTAGGATTAAAAATGTGGAAATTTAACAAAAATTAAAATCAAATACCATTATCCTTTTCATTGATTGTATAATTATCAAAATATTAAAATCAAATATCTTCTTCATTGTAAAAATAAATTCTTTTTTAATAATGGAACTTGAATTTATATCTTTTCTATATATTAAAATATGGTATTTTAATTTTATTATAAAATAATTGATAAAATAGAACTTTCCTTTATTTTTTCATCACGTTTTTAATATAAAAGACTTATCTTCTTCAAAAAGAAAGTTAGAATAAAACTGTATTTTATTGCAAAAAAGAAAATTTAAAAGATTTTTTTTATGTTTTAATCATATTTTAATAAATAAAAAGATGTTTAAAAATGATTTTTCAAAAAATAATTGAGTATACTAATTTTATCTCATTAAGGGTACCTCTGTATTTGAATATATATAAAAAATAACTTTTTTTAAAATTCCTTTTATTGCAAAAAGTGTAAAATAAATATTTTCCTTATTTTTGTAATCATGTTAAGAATTTTTTTAATAAATATATTAACTTATTTTTCTTAAGTTTTTTCAATTTATTTTTTCTTATTTATAAGTTTTAACCTTTTTGACTTTTTCCTTTTAAAAAAAAAAGTTATTTATTGTTAAACACGTTTTTAATATAATAAAACTTTATTTTATAAAAAAATTAATTAAAAAGTAAATCTTTCCTTTATTAAAAATAATTAGAAAAAATTATATTATTAAGTTATGTCTGTAATAGACCGTATGCAAGTGACTTCTCAAATAATATTATAAAGATATACGGTTAAATATTAGTGATCAAATTAAATTTCCTAAATTAACCATCGAACCCGGTCTGGCTCCACACGGCATCTCTGACCCGTCTCATGTCCCTTCCTTTCAACGTCCTCCCCACGCCCAAAATCACCGACGAACCGCCGTCACCGTTACGCCTGCGCGCCACGTATTCATGAGGCGGCACCCTCTCACTCTCCCAGTCACCATCAGCCACGTCAGCATCGTTCTTACTATAATGCATTGACTCGACGGACTCTACCTTTAAGATCTTGCTCCAATTAGGCACTTCCACAGGCGCAGAAGTAGCCACGTGTCTCTTCCTCCGTCCGTCGTCGTTGACGGTCAGGACACCAACGCGGCCTCCGTGCCGTCTCCGTTCACCGCCGCTCGCTTGCAGGGAGCGTGCGGCCCACGCGCTTTCTTCTGTTGGTTCATCAGCCTTGGTCACCGACCAGACATCCTCTTCCATGAGCTCTAGCTCGACGGTGGTTTCTCCATCCACGTGGCGGTCATCGGACTGATGATAACTCTCGAGAAACCGGTCGCTCCGACTAATCGTTAATCTCCGACCTTTGCCCATATTTGTCTTTGCTTTAATTTAACCAAAGCAAAATGTATAGACACTTCGATTTATGCGCTAAATTATCGTTACGCACCTACTCATCAAAACATAAACATTTTGGGGGGTCGCAATATGTTTTGAAGAACTCTTATTGTTTTGTGTTGTGACTGAAGATCGAGGATGAGGATGAGTATGATGAGCATGTGTGTGTATATATATATTTAATGTGAAGAGTACTGTTTGCAATTTGTGTTTAGTTTTACTCAGTTAGAGCAAAACTAGATGACATACGTCCACGTCAAATCATCAACACAGTTACTAATAGTATATTCGTATATAAGTTCGACTTTCCCTGCATAAAAACTTCAGACTTATGAATACAAAACCAACTAATTTCAATCATACCATTTAATATTCAAAAACTAGTCTTACGGTTCGTGGTGCGTTTTGTTCAACGTGCGTGTAATCTTCACATACTTAAGTTAGTTAATACTTTTATATGCAATTATATTTTCTGGAAAAAAAATGATAAGTAACTACAATGTAAGTAGCTCTATTGATTCGATGTATTCGAAAAAAAGGACGACTCTCTGCTGGTGTTTACAACTTCAACCAAGGTTGGTGTTGCTTCCAAGCTGTTAAAAACTGTGGCCCAATAAATTCCGGAATTTTCTCATTAGCAGAGATAAAAATGACATGTAATTTGATAAATTCTTTCAAACAAAAAAAATTGATAAATCAATAGCTTTCTACAGTTTTGTATGTGCTAGGCATAATTAGTTAATCCGATCCACGCAATTGTGAAACGTGAAATTCGTAAATGGTAAATGCTGGACTTTGCATGAAAGTAAGATTCGACATTATAATTAGTAACTGTCTGTGTTCTTTTGTCTTTTCCTCTGAATACTGTTTTGGACATTTTTGTATGTCTTCGAAACAGTCAAACAGATAATGCAGATTTTAAGAAATAAATAGGAACAATAATATATGACGCCAACTTAAAACAAAATAATAGACAAAGGGATATATTTTTGGCTTACATTATATCACTCCGCATAACTGAGGTGGGGGCTACACCAACATCTCCGCATGGGAAAGCACATAAGACGTGTCGCAGTTCATTTGTTCGACACGTATACACTCATTGCAAGCGGTCCAACTATCTTGTCTATTAAGATTGACACATGGCCTAATCTCTGAACCCCAACAATAGCTGTCAGATTAAGACCGGACTCGACGAGTGTGTTGCTGGATTGGAGAGTGAATGGCTGACGATGGAGACCGACGAACTAAACTACCAAAGTCTGCATGTGGTGTGTGGTGCCTAGCCCTGGGCATTCGGTTCTGTGGTTCGGTTCCGGGTCGGATCCAATCGGTTCCGGTTCTTCGGTTCTACCTATTTACTATCCATATAGGAACTGAATGAAACACGGTTCGGTTCCGGTTCGGTTCCATCGGTTCCGGTTCGGTTCCGGATAGAACCATTTATAAAAAAGAATGTAACAAAAAAAACTGAAACCAAAATCTGTATTTGAAATGGCTGACAAAATATGAAGATCATGACAAAACCCGAAACCAGAAACTGTCAAACAACCAAGTATAACACAGCCTAAATTCATACGTATCAAGTAATCTTCTTAAAACAAAGGAAAAAAATACAAATTACACATTCTTAAGGTCATAAATCTTCATAACCCTTCTCGGATACATGTCTGCAGCGAAAACAGAATAAGACAGATCATGAGAAGACAATGTGGTAACCACAAACGTCAACGAACTGTATATTGACAAGTGACAACAAACATGAAGAAGATAATCGATTGGAAATTACCTCACTCTTGTCCTGGGAAATGGAATGCATCACCAAACTCTAAAGATAATAGATTAAGAGAACATTAGAAAAAATTTGAAATCAAAATTGTAAACAAAAATTTTGAAGCGATGAAATTACCTCTCATTAGCTCATCTTGCAACTCGATATCTGCAAGCAGTTGTTCATTTCTTACAACTCCTTTTTCGCTTATATGAATCTCACATTTCAACCACTGCTCCAAGCACATCAATACTTCAATCATGTAGTGTGTCAAACAGCTTCTCGATGGCTCTAGCACTCTACCACTTGTGCTAAATGCAGATTCTGATGCTACTGAAGACACTTGCATTGCAAGTATGTCTCTAGCTATAAGTGAAAGAACCGGATACTTTTGGCTGTTTCTCTTCCACCAAGATAGAAGATCAAATTCTGAACCAGGCATTACCTTTGACTTCTTTGATTTCTCCACGCTCTCTTTCAAGTATAACTCCAACTCATTACTTGTATTCGCATCTTGAAATCCTGCCTGTTGCACAAACTCTTCGTATATGTTATCCATTCGCTCATACCCGAGACCGTTACCTATAACTGTTCTCTCAAACACTTCATCTCTTGCCAAATCCTCAGATTGACTTGAAGTTGCTCCTTCAGACTGACCAGAATTGTTTTTATTGGCAAGACCATTATACTCATCAAACAAATCCTTCAAGATATCCAAAACTATTTCATTAAGCCGTTTAGCCACCATGCTATCTTTTCCATAAAGCTTTTCGAAGCACAGGTTCGCAAATGTCATCTTCTTCCGTGGATCAAAGACACTAGCGACTATCAATAGCTTATTCATTTTCCGTTCGTTCGGATCATCAAAAGGATTCCAATACTTTTCTAGTTTTTTTGACATAGCTGCTGCCTGCCCCCTTAATTTAAAATCTTCTCCAGCACTACTAGCAATCCTCGACACATTCCTAGAGATAGTGACTATCTCATTGTAGATTTTATGTGATGCCACTGAAGTTGAAGCCGAAAGAATTAGTGTCGAATTATAAAAGATAATGAGAAACTGAACCAACCTCTCAATTGCATTCCAATCGACTCCATATGGTGGTCTAACTCTTTTTTTCCCTTCTACAATTTCCATGAAGTAGTCGTTGTAGGGTTTGTCTTCAGCCTCCATCTTCTCAAAAGCCACTCTGAACTTCATTGCTTGCTCTAGCATAAGATAAGTCGAGTTCCATCTAGTCGAAACATCTAATGGAAGGCTGCCTCTTGTTATTTTCCCTGTTTCTACACGAAACTCAAATGACTTGAGTCTGTTAGGTGAAGACCTCACATAAGTAATGGCATTGCGTATCCCAGACACACTACTTTTAATCTCTTTCAATCCATCCTTCACAATCAAGTTGATTATATGAGTAGCACACCTCAAATGTAGAAATTCACCCTGCAAAACTAATGCCTCATCACCAAACTTTGATATGAAAGCTTCCTTGAATGTTGCCAAGGCATTAATGTTCGCTGTGGCGTTATCCATGGTGATGGTAAATAATCTCGTTATGCCCCACTCGGATAAACACTCAAGCAAACAATTAGCAATTGTTGATCCTTTATGATCTTCAACGTTCTTGAAACCTATGATAAATTTCCTCATCTGCCAATTGAAATCAATGAAGTGGGCTGTTATTACCATGTAGCTTGAGGCCGTATGTGGAGCAACCCAGATGTCTGTAGTCAATGACAATCGCTGCTTATTCTGCTCAAGAATCTTCTTCATATTTGCTTTTCTCCTAACAAACATCTCCACAATATCTCGTGTCCCTGTTCTCCTAGAATGAGGCCTGGGCAGTTTAACTCTTGAGCAGAAATGCCTCCATCATATGCCCTCAACAAACGCCAAAGGTAGTTCAGCTAAGACCATCAACTCATTTGTTGCTTCCCTAACAACAGAGTCAGAAATCTTGCAAACAGAAACATTGCCAGCATCACCAGTTGGTTCTATCACAGTCTGCGTTTTATCCTTCGTCTGATTCCATGCTATGAATTCCTTACAGGTTTGTATATGCTTCTTCAGATTAGACGTACCAGAAGAGGTCCGACAAGACATCTCCTTGCCGCAGTAGTTACAATTACATTTGTCGTAATTGTCTTCCTTTCTCGTGTAGTGATCCCATTGTGAAGACCTTGTCTTCTTCCTTGACTTAGAACCAGAACCACTCGCTGCTCCATCCTCTTTCCTCTTTCCTTTATTTACGGAATCTGGTGGTGGCAAATCTTCCTCTAGTTCATCCATATCATCTTCATTCATTTCACCACCGTTATGTGGAGAGTTAGAAGATGACATCTGCATCAAAGCCAAAGAAATAAAACAAACTTGTAAGTGCTGCAGCAGCTTAACACAACCAACAACAACGAAGCTGATATTTATTAGAAGACGAAAACATTTCAGAAAGGATAATTAATTTGAAAGGAAGGGAGTGTATATCAGAAAGGACAAAATCGTGGCTGTTTCTTAAGTTCCTCATACTGAAATTCTAAACCAACGATACATAGAAAAAGAGAACAAAAATAATTAAATAAGGCAACAAGAAGAACTAGAGCAAACAACTACTAAACAAACCGAAGGAGAACTAAGTAAAGAACATACGAACAAAGGGAACATTTATATTCAAACATCCCAACTCCCAAACTACAAAAATTCAATGAAGTATGAACTGAAAACTAAAAAAAAAAAAAACAACAATTAGACAAACTACATTAAATCCCAAATCGCATAAGGCATAATCTATGAAAAATTGACAATTCTAGTGTAAAATAAACATTAATTTCTGAAGCATCGAGAATCGAAATTTCAAAAATACCTCAGACTGAATTCGTGAAGCACCTGAAGGTGGCGACGAAAAGGAACCTTGGAGGAGAGCTATTGATTCCAGCTTTGAAATATGGGAATTTGTCTGATTTTTTAAAAGGATCGAGAGAAGAGAAAGTGAATCGCTGGTGTCAGTGTCTCAGGAAAACAAAAAGAGTCGACAATATCATTAGGTGGGTGATAATCACATAAAAGGAAATTTCTTCGGGTAGGTTTTCGGTTACCTATTGGTTCTCGGTTCCTAACCGATCCGAACCGATATCCACGGTTCTCCATTAACACTATCCATCGGTTCTTTGCAGAGGGACCGAAACCGATCCAGAACCGCCATATCGGTTCGGTTCCGGTTCCGGATCATATGCCCAGGGCTACTGGTGCCTCATTGTTATGTCATTTCCTTCTTTTTATTTTACCCTCCTATTATTAATTAATTTTATTAATCAAACTCTATCGTTTTCACTTTTCATATTTCAATTAATTAAATAATAAAATGAAAATAGCCATTTAAACAGTACAATAAAATCATAACTAAACGTTATCAACTCACCAATGTTCAGATTTTTCATCTTTGATAATTGAGAAATTGAATATTTGTTATAGTTGAAGACAGTTGCATAAGAGGAAAGATATTAAAAGTTGATTGGCCAAAAGAGAGAGAAAAGAGTTAAAAAATAACAAATTAAGTATTTCTCATTTTTGCATACAATTTCTTGTATATTATGCATACGACTTATTTGTATATTATGTATACCTTTGCACGATGTTGTATCAAAATTTTGGAATTCACTAAAATGTTTTGCCTAAAGTTATTGCAAAATTAATGAAACATTGTTCTATCATTCTATGTTACTAACTACTAAGAAATATATGCTGTACTGTTTTGTTTCAACCAACTTGTATAAGTTAGAATTAAGGTTAAAAGAGTCACATATCTTAATAATATTATTTGAGAAGTCACTTGCACACGTGTCGCGCTCACGTTGATTTTCACCATGGTCTATTACAGGTTTACCTTTAATGATACAATTTTTTTCTAATTTCTTTTTAATAAAGGAAAGTTTTATTTTCCAATTTCTTTATTATAAAATAAAATTTTATATATTCAAAACGTGTTTTGAAAAATACAGAAAAGTTTTATTTATTAAATTTCTTTTTTCTTATTTACTTCTTTTTATATAAGTTTAAATAAATATATTTACTTCTTTTTAAAAACGTTTTTGCAGTTTCCTTTTTCTTATTTAGAAATTTATTTTATATTACTCTTGCTAACTATCCAATTTTTAAATTTTTGTAAAAAAGGAAATTTTCTTTTTTAATTTATATTTTTAAAAATACGTTTAAAATAACTTTTTTTAAAAAATGAAAAGGTAAAAAAGGTCAAAACTTATAAATAAGAAAAAGGAAATTTCCCAAACTTAAAAAAGAAGTTAATATATTTATTAAAAAATTATTTACTTGATTACAAAAAAACTTTATAGTTATGTAACTTTGAACCAATTTTAATGGGTCTAATTGGTTTAAACCCACTAAATCAAATCTTTAATTTTTAGATTCAATTTTAAAGTGATTAGTAAGTTTACAAAAATTTCGAAAAAGAAAATACATGTATATATAATTAACCAGTAAAATAAAAAATTTCTCAAGATAACAAAAACTAATCAAACTAACTGTAAATAACCATATTTACTAGATTTAAAACAAGCAATAAATTAAAAACAAAACGATCAATGAAATTAGAAATTTTTTGTGAAATAAAGTAAACCAGAACAGCAGTCGTAATTAAAACAACAACTTAAAATAATTTACATTATTTTATATTTAATCTTAAAGCATAAAAATTGCAAAAAAACAAAAAAAAATTAAAACAAATATAACAAAATATTAGTTAATTTTAAAATTTAATATCTGCATATGCGCGGGTGAGTAACATACTTGGTTATATAACATGAGTGATCGAGTGCTATATTTTTTAACTATAGATCTAACTTTGGTTATTAACTAATGGTCCCGTATAACAAATATATGGGGTCCGATCTCACATTTATTCGACTGAAAACATTTTCTAAGCTCAACCCATTAATAAACCAAGCCAATTTCAGTTACTCAATTTGGGCCTATAAAAAATGCACAATTTTAATAAGCTTTTTTTGGTCTGATGGATCTAAAGTTAAAAACACTTGACCAGATTCTAATTTTTATCTCCTCTTTTCTTTTCTTTTTCTTGGTGGAAATTTGTAATATTTATTTTGACCAGATTCTATTCATACCGAGAACAAGGAGATCAACGTACAATGGTCAATGGTTAAGATTTTAATAAATAGTTTGTACACGTGAATTATGTAAAATCTATGGTTTGTACACGTGAATTATGAGAGAAAAAATGATGGAACAAAAAGATAAACAAATAGACAAAAAAACACGTTAAAACATCATTCCCTTCCCATGCAAATGCGGTAGCTGACGCTTCAAAATTCACACAATCCATTCTTTTTGAACCAAAAATCAAATAAAAAATCAAATCAAAATGGAAGAAAAACATTTTTTTTTAATTCAGTAATAAAACCATAACTAAAAGGTAAAGTCTTTACCTACTCTAACTATTTCATTGTTTATCTTATTATATTATTTAAATTTAAATATATTTAATATTATATATATTAGCTTTTTCATATATTATTATTATTTATAATTATGACACATGAAAAAAAAAATATTTATAAAGACGTTTCCTTTTTCCTAGTTATTTACGAGAGTTAATTTTGTTGTCTTTTCATTTTTTCAAATACTAAATAAGTATTTATTTATCATATAAATGCATTTTCATTATTTAAAATATATGTTTGCTATCTCTCATTTATTTAAGGAGTTTTTTTATAGAATTATTCGTAACTTATAATCAATTTTGAATTTTTAGACTGTGGTACACGAAACCTAATTTTAAATCATTAAAAATGAGTTTTGATCTAAAAGATTATATATTATAATTACATAACTTATCAGTTCAAATTTTAAATATATTTCTTACTATATTTTAATAATGTATCATTGCAGATTTTAATCTAGTTCTATATATAAGTTATAACAGATGAAAGATGAACTTATTGCCAAGAACACTCTTCCTATAAAAGAATTATACTGATATGTGTAATTAATGGGATTTGACAACTGTCAGCTACTGACATACAAAAATTTTACTATTACCAACATGATTAGATGCATAATGGTTTACTGATAATATAAAGAGATTGATTTTTTGTGTTCCGAATTCAATTTTTTATATACAAATAATTATTATAAAAAGGTGGAATATCTAAACACAATGAAAAAAAGTATGAGATAAAAATCCAGAACACTTGTGATATCTTGGAAAAAATATAAACATGGTTTTGCACCACGTAGAAAAAAATATTATTTTATTTTGTAAGTGACTCTCGCTATTTTGATGATGTCAAACTGGAAGAACCATGTTGCTGATCATTTAATGTAAGGTGGAATTTGTAATATTTGATCAAACTGAATATGCTACCAAACCACACGAATATAATACTTTTTGTTGTTAAGAAATACACATATAACACATGTGTTAAAGAAATAAACAGATAAAGGCGTTCGTGTGTACATCTGTTACAGAAAAGAAAAACGGTATACACACCAATGGCTTTCAGGTTATAATATTTTGTACCTAGAAAACCATATCAAATTCTTAAAAAAATTGATAATTACGTGAAAGCTTTTTGTTGACCCCTTGACGGATAATTATGGAAGATGTAAATAAAATCTGTACTTTTAAAATAGAATGCTAATAAACAAACGACAGTTCGGATTTTATTCATAAAACGAATTGAATTTTGGTGATGATACAAATACTATAATCAGCTGGAATATTTTAGTTGATTAATATATAAGAAGTATACTAAAACCATTGCTTAAATTAAGTTGCCAGTCTTTGGAAGCGCACGGCCGACACAATAGATTATTGTTTCAACTTTCAACAAGAAACTTTTAATCCACTCCCATCAACTTCACCAATTAGCTAATGTTTTTTCTCTGATAAATTCTACTCGTTTCCGAAGTTGTTTATATATACTAGAAATAGTGGGTACTAAATATATTTATAACTGTCGGGCATGTTAAATTTAAAAAAATTAAAGTGTATTAGAGCATGATTAATGGGAGAATTCCACTAAAAGCTCTGAAATATTATTTAAGTAGTTTCTTTTATTTAATATTTTTTTGTTTTCTTTTTTCAACCAATCAAAATTTATATTGGCAAATACTATAGTTTAGGATCTAATACATATATACAGTTATTTTGCTGCCGGTTATGCATACCGTCATTTTTACATATTTTAGTAACCATGCATTTCTGAATAATATGATACTGTATATAGTCTTTTGAAAGTAGAGTAATGTTATCCACTATCTAAAAAAATTGTATATAAACTGCAATTATATTTGAACGTAAAATAGTTGTTGACAAAAAAAAATTTCTTTTTTTTGAAGTAAATCATTTTTTTGAAGTAAATCAGTTACAAGGAGTGGATGAGGATGAAACAACTTCAGTCAACTAATTACAACGTAACTTTGAAAAAGACATTCCACGTAAAGAGGAATCAACCTTTGTCATCCCTCCCGACATGGCCGTACAAATCTAATCCCTTTCCTCAAAGCCTTTTATCCATTTCTTTAATAGTAACTAAAAAAAGAAGCTAGTATTTTCCTTTTGGAACGCTATAAATACTAATGTCCTCTCTTGGGTTCTGAATCTCAACAAACTCAATCGATCAAACAAATAAAACAAAATAAAATGGGAAACTGCATCTGTTTAATAGACAAAACGACGACAGAGAAAATAAGAAAAAGAAAATCCACCGTGTTCCACGATGACGACGACGACGGAGAGAAGCTGCTCGGAGAAACAAGTAACCTAACGCCATCAAGTTCGTCATCGTCTTGTGGAGGAAGAGAGATTAAGATAAAGATGACGAGGAAGGAGTTTGAAGATCTCATGAGAAACATGAGTTTGAAGGGTTTGACGGCGGAAGAGGTTTTTTCTAACTTACTATCTGACGGTGGAGATCAAATGGGATTCGCCGCGGATCTCTCAAATCATCACCAACGGCCGTGGAGACCGGCATTACAGAGCATCCCGGAGATCGACTAGTGTTTTTTTTTTTTTTAAATTGATTGACAACAAGCTAAGTCTAATCGGTGATTTTAGCGGATTCAAGCTTATGTACATGTTCGTTTTTGTAATTCAATTTTTCTTTTAAACTATGTATTACCCGAGGTTGGAGTCATACAGATAATGATGAAAATTAATACAAATTACTAGGCTATTCTGTCCTAAGCTAGACCCTGGTCTAACTTGTCTTTCTTTTTCCTACTGATTTTTTTTTTAAATCTTTTTTATGTGAAAACTCTTAATTAAATCGTACATTATATCTTTTATATCAAACAGTAGTTTTAAGAATGGTCTACATTTTTCAAAATTATATAGATAGGACAAATTTAAACCTCAATTTGTAAATTACAACTTTTTAATCATAAGTGCTAATTTCTAAACAATGATCAAATCTTAATTAAACCAGAAATTCAAAATTTTAGTTTCTTTACGATTCTAAACACAATTATGTATTTTCTTAATTTTCAAAAGAATTGGTCCAATTTTCTGTGTAGACTTATATTATTATGGGAAATTTAGCTCAAAATGCTACATTGAAAACCAAATTGTCCCTTTATGTTTTCTTGATTCAAAATTGTCCAATTATGTTTTATAAATATTGAAATCCGATTTTACCCCCTCATTTAAGAAATAATAGTTGATTTTCAAAACAAAAATATTATTATGTTTTTTTATATGTTAAATTTATTTAATCATCTAATAAAAATAAATAAATGAAGACTATAGTTTGTGACCAAAAAAAAGACTATAGTTTATTAATTAATATAATAAAAAACAAAATAACTAATGCCTAAGCTTCTAAGACAAAAGTAAAATCGAGGGTTTCGTCCTCTCCGCCTCCTCCTCTCTGGAATTATTTTTACGGCCACTGGTGTCCTCTTCTCCGGCGAGTATCAACCTTCTCCGGTGAGTATTAACACTTCTCTCCTCTGCCTCTCTATTTCATCTACTCTCTATCTATCTTGTAAAACCTCTTTCGAATTTCACATTGCTTTTCTGTGTTCGGTAGATTTTACGCTAGTTTGTTATTTAGCTTGGAATTAATTTCAATAATACTGCTTCAATAGTGATCCCGCCATACTTGTATCTCAGTTTCAGATTTGTTATTCACATCTTCGGGTCTCGGAGAAAGCAAGGGCAATGATTAATCTTGCAACCTTGTGGTCTTAAGAAAAGAGGTACGTTCTGCAACTTCTGATTTTACATTAGTGTCTTTAGATATAATTTGATTCTTAACTCTTCTTTTGAGACAAATTAGAAAGATGGATCTTCATTGAAAAAGCTTAGGACTTTACTACATAAGTACCAAACAGCACAAAACAATTCTAAAACCTTAGAACTAAATCTGTTTACTCCATAGCTTTCCACCTAAAACTCTTAAAAGACCTTTTGTTTTCTTAGAAAACTACAATTTTTAGTTGATAGAAGCCTCTGGTCAAAGTGCCAAACTCCTACAAACAGAAGAGTTTGTTCAATTTTCACCTGCTAGTTGTCACGTACTTTATGTCTGACATCATATATATACACATTCAACTCTTGTCGCTAATGTTTTTTTGTTCGCTGATTTGAGTGTTGTTGTTACGGTTAAACCTAAAGATTTAACTAGCGGTTTAGTCTTGGAGTCCACTCTGCTAGCCAAAGTTACTAGCTCCTCAATCTTAATATCTCTTTACTTACCTTCTTTGTACAAGTCGATTTTATCATCTCGTAGCTTAAACTACTTCGCAGCCTTATGAAAATCGGAAAATGCTTCCTTGTCGTGTCCTACCATTAAGCGTCAATAGGCATTGTGAAAATCCCAAAATGCTCACTTGTCTCATCCTGACATTACTAGATTTTGTATGGTGTTTGGAATCACCCCTTTATGATTTTTCCTTGATTCTTTCTGCACTACATATGTATGAATCCTTTATTTGTACTTAATTTTTGTGATGGCCTCCTACACGTTTTGACCATCCGTCATTACACTTCTCAATGATGATGTTTAAACTAGTCAATCCCCTTCTTTTAGTGTCAAACTCTAGTTCCATAAACTACAACTCTCAAATATTTTTAAATAGTATAGCTAAAGAAGAGAGTTTGTGAGGGGGACATATAATTCTGTAGCCTTTAGAATAATTATACAAAAGGTTTAGTTGAAAAACGAGATAAGTGAAGTGAGGTGAGAATCAATGACTTTAATGCAAATTTTTTGCTATGCTAAACTTTTGGCATACTTTACTAAATTTTCTCCAATAACTGCATAATTAGGTGCTAAACTTTGGCATGTCGTACATTGATATTGTGGTAAGAATATGGTTAACATATCCCACATTGGATAGGAAAAATTGAATGGCTTATAAAGATCTAAAGACACCCACATTTGAAGCTTGTTTTTGTAACGTAAATGTCTTTGTGTGCTTGGTTTGAGTTTTGAGCCTAGTTCTATCATATCCTTGCTATACATTTTATATGTGAAAAGTTGAGATACATACATATCATATATTCATATGAACAACTCGATCTACGAAAATATTTGTAACTGAAAAGTCAATCTTGACGACGTTGATGTGGTCTACATTCCACTCTTTGTCAACCAAAATCACTGGATTGCAATGCGTGTGTCATTCCTTGAGAGGAAAATTGAGGTCTTTGATTGTGGAGGTAAGTGAATCTTTACTTTGTCAATCATTCAGATTATTTATAATTGTGTCAACAGTTTCAACAAGAATAAATTGTTTTTTTCTTTGTTCAGGTGGGAAAAATAGACGACACGCAGAGAAATTTGCATTCTTGATCCCTCGAATTGTAAAAGCGGTTCATCCTACAGGCGACAAGAACCAGCTGTCCATCCAGCAGTATTCAATTGTAGATGTGCCGGTCCGGCGGAAACTGAACAAGAATAATTCAGATTGCGGTATCTATGCACTCAAGTTCATCGAATGTAGTGTGCTTGGACTAGATATGAAAGATATTGATGACATGACCATTGGAGGAGCACGGACGAGGCTTAGATACGATCTATGGATAGCTGCACAAGATCCAGAATTGATTGAGAGAATGTCAAAGTATGAAAGTCCGAAATTTGAGTCTGGTGCTGTTGTAGAGCTTGACTAGTTAGTAGAAGTTTAGTGTTACTGTTAAACGAATGTCAACTTTGAATGAGTTTTATTATTATTAATTTTTTAAATTTTATTTCAATGTCAACTTGACTAGTTAGTAGAACTTTGCTGAATTTTTCCTTCATTCCAAGTACAAAATAACACGAACAAAGAAATGTGAGTGGACCGAGTACTAGTTTGATGAACAAGAAAATGAATGTCAAAAAGCAGACATAAAAGGGAAAAAGTTAAAAAGAAATGAATCAAAGAGAAAACAAAGTGACAGTAGAAACGATCTTTTTTATCTTTTTTCACTCAAACAACTAGCTTAATGTAATACCCTATGATCATACACGTAATTACTAATTAGTGTGATCATAACCATCGTCTTCAACATCCTTGACATAGCTTCCTTTATCCTTTTTTCCATCTTCACGGACAATTGAAATTCAGTCTCAATCTTCCTACATTCCTTTAGCCCATTTTCAATCTTCACAGACAATTCTTTCAACTCTTCTTCAAGTCTAACAGGTTTCAAACTTAAAGCCTCGATTTCATTGAACAACGCCTCATCAACCCATGAGAAATAATGGTTGTTGTTCTTCAACTACGAAATGTAAATCGACCATGTAAGAATCAACAAAAACAGGAAAAGTTGGGACACATGAACCTGAGACTTGCATTTACCTTCTCTCTTACTGCAAAACCACATCGATAGTACAAATATACTTAACCTTTGACGTACTTTTTTTAACTTTCGATATTTTGTTTTAAAAAAGTCCTTCTTGCACTCAGAAGGAATCGAACCCAGGTTCGACCGAACTTAAAGAGAGGAAGGGAATCAATTATGCTATGTGTTTCATTCGGTAATTGTCTAGCACGAAATATACTTAACCTTTGACGTACTTTTTTTAACTTTTTTAACAAAAACCGTATGCCAAGTTTTTTTTTTTAAAAAAAAATTTCTAAAAAAAATCGATTTTAACGTTTTTTTCGTTTTTTAAAATTTTTTTTTTAAAAAAAATGGAAAACTAGTATTTTTAGAATATAGTTTAGATTTTGTAGAATATTCAGTAACCATATCTGATTTTTGTAAGATTTTCTTAACTGAATAATGCAGAATATGAATTCTAACCAGGATAGAACAATGAAAAATAAATAGAATATATATTCTATAGAGGGTTTGAACAAAGAGAAACGGCTAGAATATAAATTCTATACACTTTCAGAACATAGAGTAATGGATAGGATAGAACGAAACTCATTCTAGCCAAGGTGGAACGAAGACAAAAAGTTAGAATATACATTCTACCCAGAATAGAAGATAGAACAAATGTTAGAATAGATCGACATGTATTCTATCGAAGTTAGAACATAGACAAAAGTGTAGAATATGTATTCTAACCAACTTAGAACATAGGCAAAGCTTCAGAATATATATTCTATCGAATGATAGAATAAAGAACAAATGATAGAATAGAACCGATCCATTCTATGCCACCCTAGAATCTTTAGAAAAACTAGAACCTACATTCTAGACAAAGTAGAACTATGACTACTACATAGAATATATATTCTAACCTAAAATTCAAAATATATTTAAAAAATCCATTATTACAAAATTTATATGAAAAAATATTTATTGAATCTTATCTTTCCTTTTCTATATTTTTTGGATTTTTTCAAATTTTAAAAGTTATTTTTATGTATTTCCGAAAATTAAAATAAGGGCAATAAAGTCCAATGTTGCTCAAAAAAAGGAAAATCATAATGTGACAATTTGATTTTCAATCTATCCTATTTAGATAAATCTCCCTATTATTATATAGGTTTCTTAATTTTCGTTTTTAATTGGGTGATTAGTATTATAGGTTTTTAATAGAATAAATATAAATTTGTTATGTCCATCTTTCACATTATATTTATTGGCTATCACCTCTCTGGTGAAACTCCAAAATGCACTCAGCCTTACTTCGATAAATACAATCACTTTAAATGTTATTGATGATGTATCTGCACCTTGTCTCTTCGTTGAAACCAAAATATTTCATGCTTCTTCTTTGTGCTCATGTTGCTTCTTCTGTATCCACTTCTTAGCCAAATCCTGAATTAGAACTCTCTTATTATTTAAGAAGTAAGCTTTTGTGAAACCTTGGTTTCCTCCGCATGAAAGCTTTCCCAATGGATTCAAAATCATTGGACAAACAACATCAACACGGGCATAGAACCATCTCCCGGGAAATAAATAATACTCTACTAAGAGTACAAGGACGAATCAGACTAAAAACGTAGTAGCCATTATATACCACTACGAAAGAAATCAATGTGAAAACACGAATTAATAACCAAGGTGAAAACATGATTTAAAAAACCCAACAAAAAAAACTTACGAAATTTTTGAAACTCATGTAAACTTCGGTTTTAATTAACACTCCTTTTTTTTGTTGGGCTTTTTATATGAAATGAAATAAAAGATTCCTTGGGTTTTATTTTGCAATATTCTGGCATGCAAAGCCATTATGTGACCCTGAAAATATGATCGTATTTGAAAAACTTTGCCTCTAGAAAGCCCAATATTTGTGATCCAAAACCTTGCCCAACTAAGGCCTTTATGGTTCTTTTGGTCAACCTATTTTTCCATGATTATACCTTTTTTTAACGGCTTAATTTATTGAATTAAATTAATAAAGGTACTTTACGATCTTCGTAAAGAAAGCAAAAGCAAGTAATACAAGGAGGAACATAAAAGAAATGATGAAAGTCAGGCTGTTGTTCGCAAAACAATCCGCGGCTTTATTATTATTATTACGCGATGTCCATGATTATACTTTTCTAAAGATTTAAAAACTCTCGGAACTATTGACGTGTAGTTTCTTGGATCCCGGATAAAAGAAGGGTAAAGTAATAAATTTGATGTAAACGGAATTATTGATTGTACAAATTACTAGGCTATTCTGTCCTAAGAAAAATATTGTGAAAAGATTGATCTACTGTAACGTTGGTGTAAACGTTATGATTGCATATTGTAATCTGTGTTGTATTACTGACAAACGTACACATAATAGAATGAATATTCCAATTTGTGTTGTATCTACTCTGACAAACGTACACATAATGAATTGGGTATTTCAATTTGTGCTGTACTACGTTGACAAACGTATACATACACACAGTGACTTAGTTTTCTTAGTCTTTTTTTTTTTTTCATCTGGATTTCAATATTAAGGTTAAAACATCATATTACATAAACTGATACTAAAACCCAAAAAAGGGAAACTAAGGCCCAAACAACAGGAAGCAAAATCCAAACAAAGGGAAGCAAAGCCCAAACAACGGGAAGCAAAACCGGCGGAACAAGTTAATACCCCGGAATCCAAGCTCTATGAAGAGCATAAACTAAAACAAAGAGAAAACGACTAAAGACAAAGAACTGGTATCAAATTCAAAGCTGCAATTCATCTGAAACTGCTGAAAACTTGAGCCTGAGAATATCGTTGCTGCCCCCGGCAAGCCCGAACGATAACATCTTCCTCCTCCCGACAACGAATGATGAGAGTCCACCTCTCCATCACCAAAGAACCACAGCTTCATAACCCGGCAAGACAGAACCTATTGGTTCATACGATACCTCCGGATGCGGCGAAGGCGGACAACTCTGGTACCGACCAATTGACGCCTAAATAGAAACTGACTTGTAACCAGAACAGGGAGCGAGGCCAAAACCCCCCAAAAAACCATCGAAAACAACATGAAGATGATGGAAAGCTGAAGCGGAAAACACTCTCAACGAAACCCAACGAGACTGAGAGAAAACTGCAAGCTTAAAGAAAGAAAACCACTCTCCGAACTATAAAGCCGAATCCCTAAGAGAGGTTTAATCTAACCCTCTCCGACAAAAGCCACCGGAGAGACAGATCTAAAAAATTGGGTGATGCGGCTAGGGTTTGAGATTTGGGAGAAGATACCGCTCAAAGGCCAAAAAAAAAACTTAGTTTTCTTAGTCCAAACCGACTTTTGTTGTGGACGATAAAACTGAATCTAATTAATAACAATGGTTCGAATATCGTTCATAGTCATCCATTACCTCCTCAAACTGGTGCCTCTAGATTGCAAACGCGTCGTTTGGATAATAAAATTTCATGAGTTGTATAGAAAAAAAAATCAAAATATATATGTTTTCTTGGGTCCAAATGGTTTCTTTTTTTGGGTATGGTCTTCTTTATATTTATATTTTCATCTTCTCCTTTCAAGCAGGGTAACATTTGGAATACACAATGACAAAACACGTCATTGGATAACAAAATTTTAATGAGTTGTGTAGAAAAAAATATCTAGATATTATAGTATGTATCCAAAAATATACTCCCTCCGTTCATTTTTATTTGTTGTTCTGAGATTTTATATTAGTTTTTTAGTTTTATTAAAAATTGTGTGACCAATAAAATCATGTATCTTTTTTTATAATTGGTTGAATTATTTTTACTTTATTTTTCTCATAATACTTTTTAGAATAACAATGCATACCTAAATTCTTGTGCACTTTATCAAAACAACAAATATTTTGAAACGGATGGAGTATATGTTTTCTTGGGTCCAAATGGTTTCCTTTTTGGGCATGGTCTTTTTTAGATATATTTTTCTTCTCCTTTCAAGTAGGGTAACATTTGGAATACGAAATTAAAACCAAAGATGACAAAACGATAGATACGAATACAAAACGTATTGCGACGCGTGTAAAGTAATAAATTTGATAACTTAGTTGATCCTTGATCCAGAGCCCATGAAAATGATGAATGATAACATTAATTAACGCTGAATATATCTGAACCACGTAGAGAGAGATATATCCAAATTTGACTTGAGATCTATGGGATGCCGTTGATAATAGAGAATAGTCCAGGAGTGTCATCAATTTTATTGCGCTAAAGGAAGAGGTACAGGTTAGAAGATAAATTAAATGGACTGAGGGAACACAAACACAAAGTAAGACGACAATGAGATGTCTCCCTCTTGGGACTAGCCAAGTCTTAATCACAAGCCTCAGAAACTTTGGATAGTAAAGGAATGCTTTAGACTCTTGGACCATTATAGTAAAACATGATCATATCTAAACAGTGACTCGCCTAAAGTCTATCGCTGGTCGAGCCATGAGAGTAGACTTGTCAACCTTGTCAACCAAATGTCCAATGAACAAAAAATTTGCGTCATACATGCTTGACGTGCTTACATTTTTGTTGGTATAAGATGCTCCTGATTAGAACGTTACAAACGATGGTGGAGATGCTGCTTTTTTTTATAAGGATTATGTATATATAAGGACGCCTACTTCGGTTCCTCGATGTTTGCTTTTCCACGATTGATTCTGAGTTTATTATTATAAGTTTACAAATATGTATGTGCCTATTACATGTTAGTAGCTCGATCTTAAACTATAGTTTGAGAATGCAATAATTGATCATGATGCTGCTTATTTTTGGTTTTGGGGAATTAGAATTGGATAAAATACAGGCTGAAATCATTTATGACTCTGTTTTTTTGTATGTTTCTTTTTCAGCATTATGTATAACTCTGCTTTTTCATCTTCAGATGTCCTCGCTGCGGAGATGCGGAAGAAACGGTTAACCATATGCTTTTTGAATGCCCCCCGCCCTACAATGTTGGGCTCTATCTAATATCCCGTCTCCTCCAGGGTTTTTCCCGTGTAGCTCTTTATCACAAATTTTGACTTCCTTTTCTGGAGAGCAAAAGAGATGGGAATCCAACATGACGCTTTACTCTTCTTCCCTTGGTTGATGTGATATATTTGGAAGGCCAGGAATGAAAAAGTGTTCAACGGGAAAGAGATCTCTCCACTGGACACTTTGCATCTCGCTACTCAAGAAGCAGAGAGCTGGAGGGTGGCTCAAGTCATAGAAGAAGTAACGGAAGATCTGGAAAACTTCCCGGAGCCGACAGAAACGTCAATACCTGAGTATCATCCTGCTGTAACGACAGGGAATTTACGATGCCAAGTAGATGCTTCATGGGACAAAAACGCAAAGTACGCAGGGTTCGACTTTATTGAGCTGGTGAACGGTGTTGTACAGATACTTGGCGAGGGAGCAAAACCGAATATAGGATCCCCACTTCATGCAGAGATCGCAGGACTAATCTGGGCTATGCAATCCTTATTATAACAAGGAAAAAGAGTTTGCCATTTTGAGTCAGATTGTGCACAAATGATAAGACTTATCTATGAAGAGGAATCATGGCCATTATTTGAAGCGGAGCTGGAAGATTTTCAGGATGTACGCAGACATTTTGACCACTTTTCAATCTCTTTCATACCTAAGATGAGCAATGTCCGGGCGGATTGGCTAGCGAAGAGCGCAAGAGCCCGTGAGTCTCCCCTTTCCTTCGTTGGTCAGCTGGTCCCGCATTGGTTAGGATCAAATCTTAACCTATTTGCGCCAGCATAGTTTCAAAAGTAATTCTTTTGATGTCAAAAAAAAAAAATCTTCGGAAACAACTACAACCGTCGAAGCTTCAAGAAAGTTAGCCAACCATCAAGTTTTTGCGCTAAATAACCAAAAACAGAAGAAGTTATGTTGCTTCTTAAAGTCAACCCAACCATCAATCGTCGAAGCTAATTCAAACCTAACCTCTTCCTGTTTTTGGTTGTATGAATAGAAACTTCAAGAAACTGATTCCCTCCGTCCTCCAAAATTTGGCTTCACTTATTTTTGGCAACCATCCTAAAATATACAAAGAGTTGAGGTACCATGTGAAGTTTTATTGTTTACTTAGCCAACCATCAAACACAGACTGAAACCTACATTTCACCATTTTGTTGTTTATTTACTTATTTCAGTTATTTCCATATAATCTATAATGTATATATAAATCATAATTATCAACTAAGTTAGGATTCACGTATTATGTTTATTTTTTAAGCTTTTAATAACTAATGTTATATATATTTGAGTAATCTAGGTTCGTTTTTAATGTTTTCATAGTCGAATTTATAATTTTTTGATATAAATATAATTATAGATTAATATATTATTGTAAAACAGGATCATATCTACTTATAAAAGGTTGTTAGACCTATTCACTAGCTAATTATTTTTTGATCTTACCTAATATCTTCTTAAACAATACAAAGTAACATGAGATACATATTAAATCAAAACAAAATCTCAGAATATCTTTTTTAAATCAAACTGAATCAAGATTTCCTTTTAAACATATTTTAAAATATTAGAATCTAGATTTTATGCAAAAATGATTAGTAAATTTTAATTTTTAGTTTCAAAACCAAAAAACTATTTATAAATAAATAATTATCTGATTATTTAAGGTACCTATAGGTATTTGACCTAACGAATGAGTAATTCGTTTATAATACTATACTAGACTAGTACCCGAACATTAATGCGCGAGATTAATTATTACTTTTAAATTATACATTATATTTATATATTTTAAATTTTTAATAGATTTTTATGTTTGTATAATATTAATGTAGACAACTATAGCACATATATGTTTTATAGAAATTTGTGGATAACATTATACTTGTCTTTCATAAAATACACAATGGTTAACGATTTAATTCATATCAGTACTCTTCTGCGTCAAGAGCAACATATCAGCATCATTGAGTGTGTCATTTGGTAATGACAAATGAGGAGAGAAACAACTCGTTTATATAGTCGACATTAGAATACAGTAGAGTAGGTTAAATCTTCAAATATTTTTAGATTTTTAAGTCAGCAGTTTCATTTAACAAATTAAATAAATAAAAAAAGAAAAAAAACTGAGAAAAAATGTGAAGATGACGGCAAAATAACCTCTAATTGCTTCTCTTTTAATATATAGTAGATTGACAAGTTTTTGCACGTCCATATTGTGAGTATTCCCGGTAAATCTTAGGCACTGCTGTGCCAGTGGTCCATTTGTTGACATTTCAAATCTTAATATAAAACTAGAAATAAGTTATATTCGGCTTAATATATAAAATTACTAGTATATAAAATTAGAAAGATCACGTACTGCTAGAGTTTCTTGCGAGATAGTAACAAAGCAAAAAAAGCATGGAGGGGTTGGGTCTTAAAGACTTACATATGTGGAACAAGGCTTGTTGCCTAAAGCTAATTTGGCTTCTCTTCTTCCAATCGGGCTCAGTGTGGGTAGCCTGGTTCATCAAAGAGATTCTATGTGGGTCAAAAAACAATTTTTGGACAGTTAAAGTGCGACAAAAGAACTCATGGCTAGCCAACAAGCTAATTAAGATAAGGGAGGAGATCTACCCTTGGATTAAACTTAGGCCTGGGAATGAAGGCTCTTGCCGGTTCTGGACAGATAATTGGTCGCCTTTTGGCAGCATTCGAACATTCCTTCTTGGCAACACGGCTTCTCGACTTGGGGTCCGGGACAACGCCACTCTTTCTACCCTTTTCCGTAACGGTCAGTGGCTACTCCCTCCGGCACGTTCTGAAAACCAGGTGCAATTGCAGATATTTCTGACAACTATGCAATTGACAGATGATGTTGATGCTTATGAGTGGATCATAGATGACAAAGTCAATAGCGCTTACTCTATACGCTTGGTGTATGACAAACTGCGAGAACCAGATGTTGCTGTTCCCTGGCACTGCGCTGTCTGGAACAAAGAGGGAATACCGAAGCATAGCTTTTTGACTTGGTTTTTCGTTTTAAACAGATGCCCAACACGTGATCGGTTACTAAGCTGGAGAATTCAGACAGATGCGGCATGTCTTTTATGCAATCAAGTAGCAGAATCGAGGGACCACCTCTTCTATGACTATGAATTTTCTTGGTCTATTTGGGCGGGTCTCGCTACACGTTGCAATCTCATCCCTGCCCGATCATGGAGCTCAACATTATGTCAAATGCAATTACTCCAACTCAATAAACTAAGTACAAGACTCACCTTTTTATGCTGGCAGGCTTCTATTTACTGGGTTTGGAATGAAAGGAATGGGCGTCTTCACAGGAACAACTTCAAACAAGCAGAAGCGATAACAACACTAATTCATCGCCAAATTAGAGATCGTATACTAAGTTATCGCCAATCAAATCCGAGTATGGCTTCATCCCTTATGCAACTATGGTTAGGCACTGCAACAACTCCATGAACATCCACTCTGCGGCAGATCACTTCATGGACTTTCCCTCTCCACTGACTCATCTTCTTCCTCGACAACATCGACTATTTGTCTCTTTCTGGGTCTCGACAAATTAGAATTAATGTTCGATCTGAATTTTCTTTTATTTTAATGGGCTGATGACAATTAAATGGGCCTTGCCCAAAACACTATAGCCGCAATGGTTTGTAATATTTTTACGCTTCTCATGCTTTCAATACGAAAACCTAAGTTCAAAAAACAAAAAAAAGATCACGTACGCTTAATATAATTTTCTAATATCAGTAGTATATAACACGTAGTATCTTGACAAAAAAAATAAAAAATAACACGTAGTATCAAAGGTCCCGCTTGATAGGACGATGCGGACGACGGCTTTCCGTAAAATCCCTATCAGGGATCCCCACATTGCGCTACGACAGAAGAGCATTCAATAACTGGAGCTAACATCAACAAATTAATGTCTCGTCTCAGTTAGACAAAATTATTATGTTTCAAATTATATCAATTTATAGAATAGTTTTAATAAAACACAAAGGTCAAACACAAAGGTCAAATAGCCTATAGTATTTGTGACTTTGGTAATAGAGTTGCACACGTTTTTTCTTTGCAATCTCTTTGGTTTTCTTTCATACTTTTTTTGGTTTTGCTCAATCTCGTGCTCCGAATGGTAACATATAGACTGTACTGTATTGCACCGTAATTAATAATAACAAAAATCTCTGATTCCGAACAATAACACCCGGATCGCACCGCACCGCGCACTTAATAGTAACAAAAATCTCTACATATACCATATATTTTTATATTTTTATTACTGTGAAAACCGCACCGCACTTGTACCACTGGTTTCGCACCGCTCGATCTGCTGTTACCATTCGGAACCTCTACATATACAATATTTCTATATATTTTTATTATTGTTAAAATCACACCGCACTTATATCGCTTGTTCTGCACCGCTCAATCCGGTCTAACCACTCGAAGCCTTACTTTAATCGATTGTTTTAAAAAAAATTACATTCTATTGTTTTATTGTAAAAAACGATTAACATTATTGCATTTGTAGTTAAATCCTTGGATCCCACACCCCGGAGTTTGATATCGTGCTCTTAAAGTCGCACAGTCCATTTAAAAAGGAAAGAGAAGCCCAGACCCCTAGTTTCCAATAAACACTTCTTTTTTTTTTAATTATTTGGACAGCCATTTTTTCTGGTACATATCTTATAGGCTATTTTTTGGTGAATGACCAGGTTAATGCCTTCGAATTTCATTAAAAAGAAATAAAAAATTACAAAAGAACTTGTCTAGCAATTGCCAGACCATCCAAATCTTCTTTCCACAAAGAAAAAACAACATCCGGAACAAAATCAAAAGAATGCAAGCTGAAAGGCAAAGTAAACGCATAGTTCGCCAATCTGTCTGCAAGATTTTATCATCCAAGCCTTGGTGACTCATCCAAGCCTTAAAGGCTTATATACACATTAGGTGTCAAATCCCGGGAAATCGGCTAATACATGCCCCAACTCACCAAATAGGTGTGAATAAGAATCTGTACAATTTTGGTATGCTAATTCATACCCGAACAACGCAAAACCGTAAAATCAGTACCCGAACATTGCTGTCGTGTGCGGAAAGAAGCATTGTTAGTCAAACAAACGAGCTCTGTTAATGGAGGTGAGTGATCTGTTAACTGTCGAACAACCTTCAAAACGACGTCATTTTATTAAGTTGTGATTGAAAAAAAAGAGAACAAAACGACGTCGTTTTATTAAGTTGTGATTTGAAAAAAAACAAAAACAAAATGATGTCGTTTTATTAAGTTGTGATTGGAAAAAAAAAAAGAACAAAACGACTCCCTTCATCCTCTTTATCATCTCTGTTACGCGATTCTAAACCCAAAAAGAACCTCGATCGATTATCCTTCACCATAACCAAATTGACTTTCAAACTTTTTGAGCGTTAACTTACTCGGTTTTTTTTTGGGGATTAATCGAACTTAAGGGAACTTCTGGGATCTAAATCTCCCAAAAAATGAGCCACAGGGTTTTTATTTCCAAATCGACTTTGAGTTGTTTAATGGAATCAATTATGAATTGGTTAATAGAGGCTTTTGAATTGTTTAATGGATACTTTGGAATTGTTTAATTGAAGCTTTTCAGTTGTTTAATCAATGGCATTAAGAATCGATTTTTTTCTTCCCCCAATTATAAACTCTACGCTGCCAAACTTTCTTCACCACATGTTTCAAGCTTCGATCGAGAGTTTTTTTTGGGTTTGGAATCATGTAAAAGAGATGATAAAGAGGATGAAGGAAACGACGTCGTTTTCTTCTTCTTTTTTTCAATCACAACTTAATAAAACGACGTCGTTTTGAGGGTTATTTGATGGTTAACGGATCACTCACCTCCGTTAACGGAGCCCATTTGTTTGACTAACGGAGATGTGGTCAACGCTTCTTTCCGCACACGATAGCAATGTTTGAGTATTGATTTTACGGTTTTGTTCGGGTATTTAGCACACCGAAACTGTACAGGTTTTTATTCACACCTATTTGGTGAGTTAAGGCATGTATTTGCCGATTTCCTGTCAAATCCCTATTTATACACACAAAAAGGCTTTATTTCTCTTATCTTCGCATCTCCACTCAATTTGTTCCTCAGTCTTTTATACAACCAGACGCTTTTTTGTTTTTTTTTACTTTTGTCGTTAAAAAAAGTCATGGATGCGTCTCATGAGAATAGATCTCCGGCAACCGTTGGTGGATCAAAAACCTCCGCCGGACGTCGGACTCGAAAGCGTTTTAACGGAGAGTAGCCTTCCTTTTCGGAGGCGCGTCTACTTAGGCACGTGCACCTTATTCTCTTCCTTGAAACCAAAATATTTGATGCTTTTTTGTGCTCATGTTGCTTCTTCTGTAACCACTTATTAGCCAAATCCTGAGTTAGAACTCTCTTTATTAAAGAAGTAAGCTTTGTGATACCTTGGTTTCTTCCGCATGAAACCGTTCCCATTGACACTAATCATGGATCCCATATATAGTAGACGAATTGAAACACGTTCACCAATGGACAAACCATCTCCCGAGAAATAAATAATACTCTACTAAAAGTAAAGAAACGGCTACAAGGACGAACCGACTAAAAACGTAGTAGCCATTATATACCATTACGAAAGAAACCAAGGTGAAAAACAAGGTTTAATAACCGCATAAGAAATTAATCACGTTGATTTCAGACCATGGCTTTTTGGAAATGTTAGGAGATTCCACCAGTCAATGGCCTTGACGGACTCATAGCGTGATAATTGATGAACCATCACCATTGGTGCAAGCTTGATCACAAGCATCATCATGAGGACAAGAACGATACCACCGAAGATCACTAGAACCCAACGAGATAAACCGTCAAATCGGCCTCCGATTTGTGTCACTAAATACAATTATTATTTGCAGTGTTCTGTATTTGCCGGAAAAAATGTAAAAAGAAAAAAACTTAAAATAAATCCAACTAAAAATGAGGTGTTGATTATCTAAAGAATCCGGGGTGTTATTCGATTATGTATTTTGACTGATTTAGATATCTGAATAAGAATTACAAATCTAAGCAAAATATACTGATTTTCAAATCTAATATGTGAATGAACAATTATAAAAAATGACACATTTTCATGTTTTTGTCACAAAAATAGCATACCATGTTAAAAATGACAAAATAAAATTTATTGAAAAATAAAAAGACTATTATACATTTATTTTTCATCTATTTTTCTCATTTTTGTAACTCTAAACCCTAAACCCTAAAATCTAAACTCTAATTAATGATTTGTGAACTCAAGCTCATTAGTGTAATACATATAAAAATTATTAAAGTGTGTTATTATTGTTATGTTTTTCTTGGTGTGTTATTTTTGTGACAAAAACACTAAAGTGTGTTATTTGAGGGTATTTCTCTATGTGACTTTTAATAAGTATTTACAAATCTGAGGGGTTTTCTTCGGATTTTGGTCTTTGTATTTTTTAACAAAGAAATCCACCCAAATCCAGTTTAAAATCAAATCCATTAATGAATATGTATGATTGAATAACACCTGAACGTAAATTTTAATAAGTATTTACAAATCTATGGTGTTATTCAATACATGAATTAAAATCAACTCTATAGGTTTTATAATCTATTGTTATTCAATAATTGATTCTAAATTCTTTATTAAAATCTGTTGTTATTGGTTATTGTATTTTAAATATATGTATTAAAAGATTTTTAAATCTACTGTTATTGGTTGTTGTATTTATAATTCCATTATTAATAGAGTTTAAACTCCATTGTTATTCGATTAAATATTTCAATACAATACTTCAAATCTTCTGTTATTCATTTTTGATAAATTCTTACAATTGATTTGATTTCAAAGAGTTAGGATAGACTTGAATTCAGTTTCATATGTAATTTTGGTAATCACAAATCCACTCACTCATCCTCAGATTTCATAATCATTTAACACTATTATTATTATAAACAAAAAAAAAGCAATGAGACCAAAAACGTGGATATATAATTGCTGAGAACAAAAGCAAAAAAATAGCCTTGGAGACTTCCATCAACAAGAAAAAGGTATTTCTCTTCTCCTTCTAACATCTGCTTTTTTTTCTCTAGTTGCATAATTATTCATTCACGTGGGCTATTTATTATACATAAGATGTTAATAGTTTTGTCATATATAGATCCGACTTTAATTGCAATATTTTTATTGTAGGTTTTGGAATAATGGAACAAAATTTTCATGAAGAAGATGATTTCGATATAGATATTATGCTATTGATGCTTGTGGGATCTTTTGCTGCATATGATAATCAAATTCCACGCCCACTTAGGCGACAGATCACAAGAGAGGGACATGATTATATACAAAGGGCTATGAAAGAGGATCCTGATCATTTTCGGCAGTTATATCGTATGTATCCTGATGTATTTGCAGATTTATGCTATCTCATCAGAACAAAGACAGTATTAGAAAACACACGATACATGTGTGTTGAAGAGATGGTTGCTACGTTTTTGATGACAGTTGGCCAAAGCTCAAAATATTGTCACACGATAGACACTTTTAAGAGATCAAAGTTCACAGCAAGTACGAACTTTCATAAAGTTCTCAGAGCTTTAAACACGCTCGCACCAAGTCTGATGGCCAAGACTAGTCATACAGTTTCCACAAAAATAAGTGAAAGCACAAGATTTTATCCTTACTTCAAGGTATATATCTTTTATGTTTGAATGTCTTTTTTTTATATATATATGAACAAGTTTTAGTATTATTTTAGGATTGTATCGGAGCTATTGATGGTACTCACATTCCCGCAATGGTTAAAGGTACTCAGAAAGCAAGTTACCGTAATCGAAAAGGAGTTATTTCGCAAAACGTATTAGCTGCTTGTAACTTTGATCTTGAGTTCATATATGTTCTAAGTGGATGGGAAGGCTCAGCTCATGACTCAAAAGTTCTACAAGATGCCTTAACAAGACGAACTAACAAACTGCAAGTTCCAGAAGGTAATTTATGATTCAGATATAGAATATGATAGTAATCTATTTTAAATATTTTTAAAATCAAACGAATCATATAATGTGTTTCAATCTTTCAGGAAAATTTTATTTAGTTGATTGTGGGTTTGCAAACCGACGTAACTTTTTAGCTCCACTACGAAGTACTCGGTATCATCTCCAAGAATTCCGTGGTGAAGGACGGGATCCAGCAAATCAAAATGAATTGTTTAACCTTCGCCATGCATCTTTAAGAAACGTTATCGAGAGAATTTTTGGTATATTTAAATCTCGATTTTCGATTTTTAAATCTGCACCACCATTTTCTGTTAAGACTCAAGCAGAGATAGTTCTTGCATGTGCGGCCTTACATAACTTTCTTCGAAAGAAGTGTCGAGCAGATGATTTTTTTAATGATGAGGAAGATCAAGAAACTGAAAATCGACATTCAGCAGAAAATGTTGGTCAAGAAAATGGTAGTGCAGAAAATGTTGGGGAGGAAAATGGTGGTGGAGAAAATGTTGGTGAAGAAAATGGTGGAGCAGAAAATGGTGAAACACAAGAACAAGAAAAAGAATATGCAAGACATTGGAGAGCGACCATAGCTGAAGATATGTGGAAAGATGCTACTAATATTGGTAGCCAAAGATAATTTATTAGCTTTCTTAACTCTTTTTTTGGTAGTGATAATATTATTTCGTGTAATTGGAAAACTATATTCTTTTAAATTTTTATAGTTTTTATTAGAATGCTAAACTGGTAATATTGTGTTTGTACTTCAAAACAGTTTCACTAATGATAAAAGCATATCAATTAGAAATGATCATCATCAGAAAAATATTATATATCACAAAAAATTAATTGCATAAACAAATATTATATAAAAAATTTGTGTTTATCGAGAACAATAAAATTATAGAAAATTATATAAAAATATTAAGATAAATTTGTGTTTATCAAAAATATTATATAAATTTTGTGTACATGTTTATCTTTATATAAGTACGTGTTTATCTTTATATAAGTACGTATTTATCTTTAGATATATATATTAACTCCATATTTATCTTTACAACAATCTCACTGTATATATATATCTTTGCTACGATCATCAAACCCAAAAAGTTTGCTTATTATCATTGAACGTCAGTACATGTTTATATACAGGTTAGATCACATCAGAGTTTTTTATATATTAATGATAGTGGGCTCTCTTTATCTTGCATGTTTGATGAATACGTTATATTAATGTTTGTTTTTTGTCATGTAGTGCATGATTAGTTGTTCGTAGACATGGGAGACTCACAGAAAAAGAAAAAGGAAAAAGGTGAATACAATCCATGGACTCCAGATGAGACTAAGTTGTTGGTACAACTTCTTGTAGAAGGGGTCAACAATAACTGGCGTGATTCTAATGGTTTGATGAGCAAATTTACCATTGAGACAAAGCTTTTACCAGAACTCAACAAAGGTGTTTGTGGTCCAAAAGATTACAGAAATTATCAAAGCAGAATGAAGTACTTAAAACAACTGTACCAAAGTTGTCTCGATCTTTTGCGTTTTTCTTCTGGTTTTGGCTGGGATCAGTCTACAAAAAGATTTACAGCACCTGATGAAGTTTGGGATGCTTATCAAAAAGTAAGTGTCTTTTTTAAAAAAAAATTATTCTGTTATATTTTTGTATGTTATTAATATGTTATATTATTTTGATAGGCACATCCAAGTGAAAAAAATGTACGTTATGAAACATTTGAATTTTATGATGAGTTGCAAATCATATTTGGGGTTGGTGTGGCTACTGGAAAAAATTCTATTGGATTAGGTGATGGTACTGATGCACGTACATACACTGTTGGAAGAGATTCAAGAGAAGAACGTGTGAATGATCTAGACAACATATATGAGTTAGGTGCAACATCTCATCATCATGAAGCTCAGGAGTTTTTTGAATCATTTGATTCTCAAACAACTTCAGAATGTCGTCCAGAGAAAATTCAGCCGAAAAAAAGAGCTAGATTGGAGAGAGGTACTTCACAAAAAGATGAAAACTCAGTGATGGCAATCAACAGTCAAATCTTGATTATAATACAACAAAGAGAAGAAAGACAGCAAAAAGAAGCAGAAAAACAGAAGAATAGTGTTTGGGATGCTCTCAAAGAAATTTCAGATTTGGAAGAACGCTTTCGTTATAAAGCACTTACCAAAATTTTTCATTTGGGTATACAAGAAGTTTTCGTTACTATGTCCGTAGAAGAAAGATTAGGGTGGATTCAAACCATTATGGAATGAACGTAGGTTTTCTGTTTTATTTTTAGGCTTTTTCTTTCATTTATTTTTTTGTTTTGTTAAGTTATCTACATATTTTATGTAGTTTTTAATATATTTTAAGGTTTTTTTGTTTTTTTTTTTTAAAAATATTTCAAATCAGAATCTTCTTGGAGTTCAATTCTGTTGTAGAAATCAAATGATCTCATATTGACTTTATAAATACAATGATAAAGATTTAAAATATTTGAATAAATCTGATATCTGAAATTTAAAATGAATCAAAATTCTTAAAATCTGATCTATTTAAAATCCAATGGAGTTAACTTCAATTTATATAACCAATAACACCCCCTAAGAGTTTTTCTTCAGATTTTGGTCTTTGTATTATTTAACAAAGAAATCCACCCAATTCCAGTTTAAAATCAAATCCATTAATGAATATATATGATTGAATAACACCTGATTTGAATTAGAATTTATAAATCATATAACCAATAACACTGAATTTTAACATGCATTTTAGAATCATAGAACTAATAACACTGGATCTTAACATGGATTTTAGAATCATAAAACTAATAACACTGGCTTTTGTTCGGATTTATAAATTCATTAAATTACTGAAACCAATAATCCCACTTAGTTTTACGCAAACTAAACCCTAATGATAACGCTGTTATTGATTAGCAGATGGTAAAATGACTTTAGGGTTTTACTAAAACCTTTCTGAGTTTTGGTTGTTTGTTTTCTATAGCGAAGTCAAAACGTCATCATTTACAAATAACTGGAAGTCTGAAACAGCGTGTTTTGAGGTCCGTCATCGATTTAACGACATAAACATCCAGAGTCTGATTGAATTAAATTGAAAAGTTGGGTTTTAATTAACACCCCTAAAAAAAAAATGAACACTCCTTTTTTTCTTTGGGTTTTTTTTTTCACATGAAATAAAATAAAAGGTTCCTTGGTTTTATTTTGCAATATTCCCTCTATTTGGATGGAAAGCCATTTGGACCCTGAAAATATGATTGTATATGCAAAGAGTTTGAAACTCTCAGAATTATTGATGTGTAAGGCCTTTATCGTTCTTTTGGTCAATCTATTTTCCCTGATTATATACCTTTTTAATCTTCTTGGTTGAAACTCAAAATAGTCCCATTATGATCAAAAATCTAGCTATATCTATAGGTTATCCTAATTTACTTAGTATTCCTCCTCTTGGTAGAAGTGGTGGACTTTCCCTTTTATGGAAGCACTCTGTTTCAGTCTCTCCTGTTTCTGCTGATGTAAGGCTCTTTGATGTTTCAGTTGTTTATGATGGATGTTCTTTCTACTTGTCCTGCGTTTATGGCCATCCCATTCAACAACATAGACACCTACTCTGGGATAGATTGATCGATATTGGCTCTCGGCGAACTGAACCATGGGTTTTAGTGGGTGATTTCAATGATTTACTCACAAATTCTAAGAAGAAAGGTGGTCCTTTACGGGATTCATGGACTTTCAGAGGTCTACAAGCAGTATACTCGTCCTGTGCTCTTTCTGACTTACGCTACTCTGGAAATCGGTTTCACTTGGATTGGTGAACGTTATAACCACACAATTGAAGAATGTATCGACAGAGTAGCGGTCAATATGGCCTTTCAAGCATCTTTTCCAGCGGCGGAAGCACAGTTTCTGGGCTTCTGTGGCTCAGATCATCGACCAATTATTCTGCATTTGGAACACGGAAATTCTCAGCGCAGACATCAATTCAAGTTTGGCAAAAGATTAGTGGATCTCCTTGACTTCAAGAACTACGTTGATAGAGGTTGGCATGCGCCATCCATTGTACCATCTTCTACTATTGTGGATCAGCTTCATGAATGTGGTCGGTCTATATGACGGTGTCGCTCAATCTCAATTACAAATGCATCCTGTCGCCTATCCGAATTAAAAGAGGATCTAGACTTGGCTCTCACAACTCCGGCTCTTCGTAATCAAGTACCTTTATTACGCCAACAGATTGGCCTGGCATATAAAGCAGAGGAAGAATATTGGCACCAGAAAAGTCGCAATTCGTGGATGATTCATTGTGACAGAAACTCAGGATTTTATCATGCATGCACAAAGAAACGTTATGCATCAAATTTTATTCTCTCCGTCAAAGATTCTAAGGGTACCGAGTATCGTGGAGATCGCCAAGTTGGACAGCACGCTCGATCCTATTTCACTTCAGTATATGCTTCTAGTGTACAGAATGTTAGAGAGGAAATTTTAGAAGATTTCACTCCGAGAGTGACACCAACGATGAATGATGAGCTTACAAAGAATTTCTCTAACAACTAAATCTACCAAGCGGTCCGTTCAATTGGAGCAGATAAAGGACTAGGTCCAGATGGTTTTACAGCTCGTTTCTATCATCAGTGTTGGGTATTGGCCCCAATGTCTGTCAAGAGGTTAGACGCTTCTTTTCTTCCGGTATTATGCTCCCGGAAATCAATCATACAAATATATGTATGATCTCTAAGCCAACGATTACACCAACTTCTCTCTCCGACTATCGTCCTATAGGACTTTGTAATGTGATCTACAAAATCATCTCGAAGCTTTTAGTTGAACATCTCAAAGGTATCCTCAATTCCATTGTTTCGGAACAACAAACTGCTTTCATCCCTGGCAGAATGGCTTCAGATAATGTCCTGATAGCGAATGAGCTCATGCACTCCCTTAAAGCTCGAAAACGAGTATCCCAAACTTATATGGCCGTGAAGACGGATATCACAAAAGCCTATGATCGTGTTGAATGGGCTTTTCTGGAACGGACTCTCAGGGCTTTCGGTTTCTCATCCGTTTGGATTCATTGGATTATGTCTACAGTTTCAATGGTCACATACTCAGTCCTTGTAAATGGACATCCGCATGGACACATTATCCCTGAACGTGGCCTACGTCAAGGTGATCCTCTATCACCATACCTATTCATTCTCTGTGCAGATATTTTAAGCCATTTAGTAGAATTAAACACGCGGAAAGGTCGTCTCAAGGGCATTAAAGTTGGTAATGGAGTTCCATCAATTTCACACCTATTCTTTGCGGATGATTCTCTTTTCTTCATCCAAGCAAATGAGCGGAATTGCTGAAATTTAAAGACTATTTTTGATCTTTATGAGTTCTGTTCTAGACAAAAGATCAACCAGTCCAAGTCAACTATCACTTTTGGCTCAAGAATTTATGGACATCTTCAGGAGCGTCTAAAACGAATTCTTGGTATTCAAAATCAAGGAGGAGGTGGAAAGTATTTGGGTTTACCAGAACTGTTTGGACGGAAGAAATCGGATATGTTCAACAATATCATCGACAAGGTGAAAGCACGTACATCTTCATGGAAGTGTAAATTTCTCTCTCCGGCTGGAAAGGAAGTAATGCTAAAATCTGTGGCTATTTCTATGCCAGTGTACTCGATGTCCTGTTTTAAGATACCGGGACAGGTTGTGACAGAGATTACTTCAATTCTGAGAAAGTTCTGGTAGTCAAAGAGTAATGATTCACATGGTATCCCATGGGTTGCTTGGTTAAAACTTCAACATCATAAAAAGGATGGTGGTCTTGGTTTTAAGGATCTCGAAAAATTTAGTGATGCACTCTTGGCAAAGCAAGCTTGGAGATTGATACAGCATCCAAATTCTTTGCTGGCGCGTTTGTATAAAGCAAAATATTATCGAAAGACTTCAGTACTTCAGGCAACTTCCCAACAACGACAATCTTATGGTTGGAGGTCAATTCTACATGGTATCAACCTTCTAAAACAAGGCATCTCATATCACGTTGGAACAGGGGAAAATATTAATGTTTTTTCCGATAATTGGATCCCTTTTGACCCTCCTTGCCCGGCATCGAGCTCAGATTTATCTCCTCCTTCGCTTAAATTGTCTGATCTTATTACCTCCATCGGCGCCCTCAGAACTTGGAACGATGATGCCCTTCAAGAATTTGTTCAACCTCAAGAACGGGATTTAGTAAAATCCATTCATCTGCCCCATTGCACATCTCGGGATGAGTTGTTCTGGCCTTTTACTACTCACGGTCAGTATTCTGTTCGCTCCAGCTATCATCTAGCAAGATCTCTAGACCCAGTTGCAAACTCCACTCCTTTTGCTCATAGAGATTTTCATCTCAAAGATCTAATTTGGCGTTTAAAGATAATTCCGAAGCTTCGTCATTTTCTATGGCGCATGTTATCGAAAGCCCTACCTACTACTACTCGTCTTCGAACTCGGGGTCTCAGTATTGACACTACTTGTTCTCGTTGTGGATTAGAAGAAGAGAGTATAAATCATATCTTCTTCCTTTGCCCTTATTCTCGTCGAGTATGGGATGCAGCAACCTTACCACACCCGGTATTAAGCTCTCCTTCTTTTGATCTCGAAGAAAATATTGCAGGCATTTTAACTTTTACGGGTCCAATGACTGGCGAACAACACCTTCTTCCATTTTGGATACTGAGGCGCATCTGTAAATCTATAAACAGCCTTATCTTCAGACAACGTCCTCCGGATCATGTCCTAGATTATCAAATGGCAATACCCGAGGTTAGGCTATGGTTATCTGCCACTGAGACAATTAATTCTACACCTAGGCCTACTACTCCATCACCCAAAATAGCGTGGCACCCACCTCCTTCTAACTTCATCAAATGCAACTTTGATGCGGGTTATGATTCAATCTCTAAGAAAGCAACGGCAGGGCTCTGTTTCAGGAATCAGAATGGAACATGTATATATTGGGCTTCTTCATCTCTTGGTTCATCTTCATCAGCTTTGTTAGCCAAAGCAAAGGCTCTTCATCACGCACTTCTTTATTCAAGGTTTCTGGGTTTTCGTAACATAATGTTTGAAGGCGACTGTCAAGTTTGACGTATCAAAGCTATCTGCCAAGACATCCTACTCCTGAGGTCAAGCTTCGATAACATTAGTTTCCATTTTGTTCCCCGTTAGGCAAATATGTCAGCCCATCTTTTAGCTGCATAAACTTCCTTTTCATCGTTCTGTTTCAGTTCTTCCTTTTTCCCTCAATGGTTGTTAACTTTTTGTAACTCTGATTTGGTCACTCATTATTTATAATATAGTAGCTTATTTGACGGGAAAAAAAAGAGTTAGAAACTCTCAGAATTATTGACGTGTAGTTTCTTGGACCCCGGATAAAAGGAGGGTAAGTTAAATGTTGAAAAAATTGATCTACTGTAAAGTTGGTGTAAACGTTATGATTGCATATTGTAATTTGTGTTGCATTACTTTTGACAAACGTACACATAATAGAATGAATATTCCAATTTTGTGTGGTATTACTCTAACAAACGTACACATAATGGATTGGATATTTCAATTTGTGTTGTACTACTTTGACAAACGCACACATATATACACACAGTGACTTTGCTTTCTTAGTCCAATTACCGACTTTTGTTGTGGACGATAAAACTAAATCTAATTAATAACAATGATCCGAATATCGTTCGTAGTCATCCCAATACCTCCTCAAATTGGTGCCTCTAGATTACAAACTCGTCGTTTAAAAAACAAACTTTCATGAGTTTTTTAGAAAAAAAAAATCAAGATATTATAGTATGTATCCAAAATACATATGTTTTCTTGGGTCCAAATAATTTCTTTTTAGGGCATGGTCTTCTTTGTATATATTTATCATCTTCTCCTTTCAAGTAGGGTAACATTTTGAATACAAATTAAAACTAAAGATGACAAAACGATAGATACAGATACAAAACATATCCTCTAGATTACAAACACGTCAATAGATAACAAAATTTAATGAGTTGTGTAGAAAAAAATATCTAGATATTATAGTATGTACCCAAAAATATATATGTTCTCTTGGGCCGGTCCAAATGGTTTCTTTTTTTGGGTATGGTCTTTTCAATACATATTTTTCTTCTCCGTTCAAGTAGGGTAACATTTGGAATAGGAAATTAAAACCAAAGATGACAAAACGATAGATACAAGTACAAACCATATTGCGACGCGTGTGAAGTAATAAATTTGATAGCTTAGTTGATCCTTGATCCAGAGCCCATGACAATGATGAATGATAACATTAATTAACGCTGAATATATCTGAACCACGTAGGGAGAGATATATCCAAATTTGACTTGAGATCTATGGGATGCCGTTGAATATAGAGAATAGTCCATGAGTGTCATCAATTTTATTGCGCTAAAGGAAGAGGTACAGGTTAGAAGATAAATTAAATGGACTGAGGGAACACAAGCACAAAGTAAGACGACAATGGGATGTCTCCCTCTTGGCACTAGCCAGTCCCTTGATCACAAGCCTCAAAAACTTTGGATCGTAAAGGAATGCTTTAGACTCTTGGACCATTATAGTAAAACATGATCATATCTAAACAGTGACTCGCCTAAAGTCTATCGCTGGTCGAGCCATGAGAGTAGACTTGTCAACCTTGTCAACCAAATGTCCAATGAACAAAAAATTTGAATAGAAACTTCAAGAAACTGATTCCCTCCGTCCTCCAAAATTTGGCTTCACTTATTTTTGGCAACCATCCTAAAATTGACAAAGAGTTGAGGTACCATCTGACGTTTTATTGTTTTACTTAGCCAACCATCAAACACCGGCTGAAACCTGCATTTCACCATTTGTTGTTTATTTATTTATTTATTTATTTCTGTTATTTCCATATAATCTAGAAAGATTTGCTAAAATATGTAAAAAAATAGAATATTTGTCCTTTTACACTTTTTTAAGTGTGGTTTGTCCCCTACACTTTACTTAATTTTTTAATCCAATTATAACCCTAAAAAGTAAATTAGTAATTGCAAACCAAATTATTTTTCCCTTTTATTTATTTTCTCTCTTCTTTTTATCAATTAAAAAACAAACAAAAATTATATAATCTCTCTCTTTATTGATTGTAAAATTAAAGGTGTGTTGTAAAAATAAATTATATAATTTTTAATTTTAATAATCAATAAAGAGAGAGATTATTTTTTTTTCAATTGATAAAGAGAAGAGAGATAAATAAAAGGGAAGAAATAATTTGGTTTTCAATTACTAATTTACCTTTTAGGGTTATAATTGAATGAAAAAAATTAAAGTGTAAGAGGACAAACCATACTTCAAAAAAGCGTAAAGGGACAAGTGTTCCATTTTTTGACTTTTTTTAGCAAATCTTTCTACACTTAACTAGATGATAGCCTGCACACTGTGCGGATATTATATTTGGTATATAGTTGATTATTATGTAAACTATTATTATAGTAGTCAATTTTTTTACGGATAATATACTATTTTTAGTTATTTGTTGTATAATTTTTTTGTCGATGTTAGAAGAATTGTATTATGTGAGATTATATATTGTGTTGATTGGTGTTTGAATAATTGTATTATGTGTGTATTAATATTTTGTGTTTTTAGTAGGTTAAAAGTTATAAATATTTTTGTATTGGTTGATTATATGTTTTTTCTGTTTAATATGTTTTAAATAATTTTTTGAAATATAATCAAAGAAATTATGTATAGTTGAATAACTATTTTTAAATATGAAAAAATAAAATCATATTTTAAATTTTTAGTATTAAATTGACATATGTTTAATTTAACCAAAACGAATAAAACCCATTAAATTTAACCAAAACGAATTAGAAAAAAATCGATATATAAATGGGTTGTAATTTTTTTGTTTAACTATTTTCATAAAAGTAGTTAAAAATTATAAAAATCATAGGATTGTTATAATTTTTACGAGTGATAGTTAATCTAATAATATCTTTTTATTTGTAAAAAGACATTTGATATATATAACCCAATTAGAAAAAAAGAAAGTTCATAGCTTCATTTGAGATATATTAGATTGAGTTTTGTAAACAGAAGTTCATTAGCATGTACAAAAGAAAGATCATGTGGCAAAACGTCTTCTCAATTAATATATAGGGGACATGAATCGATATTGGTCAACCACTGCCTCTTATCATTGGGTTTCAAATCTTTTTTTTTAGTTTTAATATGTGTAAACCATTGTTGTTTTTCTTCAAAGTAAATGTAGATTCGTTCTATTAACCGATAGGTATATAGACGATTTGATTCGATATACTCATTTTTTCTAAATGCAAACTGTTTTATTTTGTCTGGCAATTATGGTCAGGACTAAGGCCGAAGGGGGCCAGGGGGGTACCACTTACAAGTCGCAACAATAGAGGGGGTACCACTGACCACGATAGTCGCATTCTTATTAGCATTATACCATATGTGTTAACAGACACGTGCCCATATTCGAAGTTAGTTAAAACTTTAACCAAACATACGAAACTACACGTGGAGAAAAAAGAAATAAAATCCAAGACGAACAGACTATTTTCTCGTCTTCATGCGTCCGACCTTGTTACTAGTGACCAAATCAACCACACATGGTCATTTACAAATTGATAATCTTTGTCCATTATTGGCCACTTTGTTGTGAATTGATGCGAGTAATTTAATTATCTAATTATTTAAGGTATCGATAGGTATTCGTCTATAATACTGTACTGAAAAGTTCATGCACGTCCATAATTTGAATATCGACCCGCGGTAAATCTTAGGCACTGCTGTGCCAGTGGTCCATTTACTCGACATTTCAAATCTAAATATAAATTTAAAAATAAGTCATAGTAGTTTATAAAGTTAGAAAGATTACGCTTAATATAATTTTCTAATATTAGAAAGAAAAAAAATTCTAATATTAGTAGTATATAACACGTAGTAGGTAGTATCAAAGGTCCCGCTTGATAGGATGATGCGGACGATGGCTTTCCGTAAAATCCCTATCAGGGATTCCCACAGAAGAGCATTCAATAACTGGAGCGAACATCAACGAATTAATGTCTCAGTTGAACAAAATTATTATGTTTCAAATTATATCAATTTGTAGAATACTTTTAATAAAATACAAAGGTCAATTATCCTATAGTATTTGTGACTTTGATAACAGAGTTGCACACGTTTTTTCTTTGCAATCTGTCTACTTTTCTTTTGTACCCTTTTTTTTTTAGTTTTTTTTTTGTTGGTTTTGCTCAATCTTACTTTAATCGATTGTTAAATAAATTCTACTTTATATTATAAAAAACGATTTATATTATTGCATTTTTAGTTAAATCCTTGGATCCCACACCCTAGAGTTTGATATCGTGCTCTTAAAGTCGCACACAGTCCATTAATAAAGGAAAGAGAAGCCCAGACACCTATTTTTCAACAAACACATTTTTTTTTTTAATATTATTTGGACAGCAACTTTTAGCCAATACACACACACCTTAAGTGTCAAATCCCTATTTATACACACAAAAAGGCTTTATTTCTCTTATCTTCGCGTCTCCACTCAGTTTCTTCCTCAGTCTTTTATACAACCAAACGCTATTTTGTTTGTTTTTTTTTTTTTTTACTTTTGTTGTTAAAAAACGTCATGGATGCGTCTCATGAGACGACGGAGAGAGCAGATCTCCGGCAACCGTTGGTGGATCAAAAACCTCCGACGGACGTTGGACTCGAGAGCGTTTTAACGGAGAGTAGCCTTCCTTACCGGAGGCGCGTCTACTTAGGCGCGTGTATAGAATTGAATATACTTTTCCGGTTAGCACTCCCGGCGATTCTTGTCTACTTAGTTAACAGCGGAATGAGTATCTCCGCACGAATCTACGCCGGACATATCGGCGGTAATGAACTCGCCGCCGCTTCCATCGGAAACAGCTGCTTCAGTCTCGTCTACGGCCTCATGGTACGTTTACTTTTTTATGTATGGAGTCGTTGGGGACATGTTTGATAGTATTATTAATTTTAAAGGTGTCAATTTCTCGCATTTTTTTAGGAGGGAAATTGGTGGAGTACTAATTAAGATGTAACTACCCTCGTTTAACGTGTGAACATTAAATTTTTAGTAGTAAGAGTGTCTCCATTTGGTTGGTTTAGTAGTAAGAGTATCCTTTTTTCTGATTTTCATTTCCATATCTTTTACTTACGTTTTTTTAAACCATTTAATGATTTTTTACAACTTTTTTCCTTATTAAATTTTCTTCATTTCCCAACAAATCTAGAAATTATAATTTTTTAAGCAAGTGTCAGACCATAGAAAAATTATACGGAGTATATATTTATTAATTCTCACCATTTAATGATTCTGTGCCATTTTTTTTTATATATTCTATATCCTTTTTTGGTTATACTTTTGACCATCTAATGATTCTGTACAATATACTTTCTGTGTACTTTTGTACAAAATGTTCCCCAAAGCAATTATAGTTTCATTTTGTTTATTTTTTTCAAGTTTCTATACATAATTTATATTATTTAATACGCTATAACTATCTACATTTTGTAGTATTAATTAGTTTTTTGTGGAGTGGTAAACAAAAATTTTATGTAAAACTTAAGAATATTTTTATCCTTTTTAATTCCTGCCTTTTTAGTAAAATATATCTTACTAGAAAATAGATAGCAGAAAGTTCTTAATTTTCCAAAAAATCTAGAAATAATAATTTTTTTAACAAGTATTTGACCAGAAAAACCAAGTTGTGGAATTGAATTATTTTTAGTGAGTTAACATATTGAACTATTATCCTTAGTAAGGAAAACCACACGTCTTTTTTTTTGTATGGTTGATGGTCACGATTTTGTCATTATGCTGAATAATTCTTTGCTTGATGAAACTTGGGAACGAAATAATAATTTAAGAAAGGCTCAAGAGTATTAAAAGTTATTATTGAATAAATTATCAAATCTGGTAACGATAAAACTGAGCTTAACAACTCAACATTCTTAAGGATAAAAAAACTTCCACACTATGCAGCTACTTCCATTAAAACATAGTCCCCAACAGTCTCACCAAATGAAAACCACTATGGTAAACAGATTTTGTTTTTTGTACAACACATTAATATTTTGGAGTACGAAAGAGAATACTCTTTCACTATTCTATTATGACGTGCAATGGCTTTTTGGTTGTTGACTATAACCCTTAACGATTAATAGTACTATATAAAGAGAACGTAACAAAAACAATTACGAATTGTGAAAATGATGTACTTCTACTCGGCAATTTTTATTCTTGACTTTATCCTTTACAAATTACGTTATACTACTATCGGAAAAAGGAAATTATTACTGCCAGAGTTATCGTTTATCTATTTCTTACTAATTTACCATTTTAACTTCGCTATCACAGTTAGGTATGGGAAGTGCAGTCGAGACTCTATGTGGACAAGCATACGGGGCCCAACGCTATGATATGCTTGGGATCTATCTACAAAGAGCAACGATCGTCCTCGCTCTGGTTGGTTTGCCCATGACACTACTATACACCTTCTCGTACCCGATCCTACTCCTATTAGGCGAGCCCAAAAGCGTATCGTACATGGGTTCCATGTACATTGCTGGGCTTATCCCTCAGATCTTCGCTTACGCCGTCAACTTCACGGCCCAAAAATTCCTCCAGGCACAAAGCGTGGTGATTCCCAGCGCGTACATATCTGCGGCCGCCCTCATTTTCCAGATTGCGCTAACATGGATCACCGTTTACGTGATGGACTTAGGCCTTATGGGCATCGCTTATGTTCTTACTATCTCATGGTGGGTTATAGTTGGAGCCCAGACTTTGTATATTACTAGTAGTCAGAGGTTTAGACACACGTGGACTGGTCTTAGCTGGAAATCGTTCCGAGGTCTTTGGAGCTTCTTCAAAATATCTGCTGGTTCCGCTGTTATGATCTGTCTGGAAATGTGGTATTCACAGATTCTGGTTCTTCTCGCTGGTCTGCTTAAAGATCCTGCTCTCTCTCTAGATTCTCTCTCCATCTGGTAAGTCCATTATCAATATTATCTTGATTTTGTCATTTTTATTTTCTTTTCAGTGTTTGGATCGTATTAATCGTCAAAACAGCACCTTTTTATTTTTGTCGGAATCGTCAAAACAGTATAAACATAAAAGATAAAGACAAGAGAATATTTTTGGTTTTGTGTCCATATGGAAACTTTCCTACTAATGATGTGAGAGATATAATTTTTTTTATGTATTTATTTAGAAATGATTGAGAGATGGAGAGTTGAAAAGACAATTTTCTTCAATCACTTTATTTTTCTTCTACCATTACAATTTCTCCGCAAGGATTCTTTTTTTTTCTAATAGATATTTCTGAAATATAAACGTAATTTTCTTTTCTTTACCATTCTTTTTTTTTTCTTTTTACAGTATGTCAATTTCAGCATTATCCTTCATGGTCTCCGTAGGCTTCAATGCGGCTGCAAGGTTAGTATTTATATTCTAAAGTTACTTCGAATTCATTAACCAACATTTTTCGAAACTAAATCATAAATTGTATTAAAAAAACATGACAGTGTACGGACAAGTAATGAACTTGGAGCAGGAAATCCGAAATCGGCGTTGTTCTCTACATGGACGGCGACTTTTGTTTCCTTCGTGATCTCCGTCGCGGAGGCAGTCGCGGTGATAGTCTCACGTGACTACGTCAGCTACATTTTCACGGCTGACGTGGAGGTGGCTAAAGCCGTCTCTGACCTCTGCCCGTTTCTCGCCGTCACCATCATTCTCAACGGAATCCAGCCCGTCTTGTCCGGTATATACACGTGCAATTATAATATCTAATTAAAATCGTAGAAAACCAGTGTACGTTAACCGAACCAGGCTAAATAATTCCCGGTTTGGTATTTGTTTGCAGGAGTGGCAGTGGGATGTGGATGGCAGACATTCGTGGCATATGTGAATGTTGGTTGTTACTATATTGTTGGTATTCCCGTTGGCTGTGTTCTCGGCTTCACTTTCAATTTTCAAGCCAAGGTTCGTTTTTTCTTATAATACTTCTTGCATGTATAAGTATAACATATGCTTTATTATAGGAAATTAACTTTATGTGAATTTTGGTGACAGGGAATATGGACCGGGATGATTGGAGGTACCCTCATGCAAACCCTCATCTTACTTTACGTCACGTATCGAACAGATTGGGATAAAGAGGTAAGTGTTACGTGATATCAAGTCACACCATATTGATTTAAAATCATGTTGTATGAGTTAGTTTTTGATTTGAGTGCGTCAAAATTATTAAGATTATTATTATACAATAATTGATCAGGTGGAAAAGGCGAGAAAGCGATTGGATATGTGGGACGATAAGAAGGAGCCTCTTCAAAATTAAACGAGTAATGAATTTAAAGAAAAAGTGATGTATAGCTAGCATTAATAGCTCCATAATACGATATAAAACTAACATATTAGTATTACAAAATGCAGGTATAACAAGTGTGGATCAGAAGGGAAAACAAAGGAAAATAAAGTGTTTTCTGTAGAGGTGGTTCTGAAACGAAGATTCTTCTTTTCGAATTATTCCACCAGGTTTCTGTTTTTTCTTCAGAAGAAGAAAAAACGTTTTTTTTTTTTGCTACACCTTGATATATGGTTTGCTCATTCTATAAATAGTTTTCAAATTGTGATATTACTTTTAATGATCATATTTAATTATTTATTTAATTATCCTGGAATATTGATGTAGTACTAGGAGCTGGGTGGCCACACGTAGTTAATTAACTTGATAATCAAAGTTCCATACAGTTTTGTGTTTCTTAATTAAAAACCAGGATTAAGGTTAATTAGCTTGGTTGGAGGTAGACTCAGAAGTGGTTGTTAGTTTTCTCACGACATGGATTATCCTCTGCCTTGTGTCATCGCTTTCTATCAAACAACTTGTTGTTTCCGGTTACTCATGTACAGTGGCTGAGGGAGAGAGGGAGGAAGGGGGCAGCTGCCCCTTATAAAATATGAAAATTGTTTATAATGTTATTGGTAATCATAAAATTCTATAAAATTCTATAAATTTTATTGATAAAATTTCTTCCAGTGCCCCCTATGAAATTTTTGTCTAGCTTCGCCACTGCTCATGTATATAGAAAGACTAATCATCTGGTTAATGAATTGACGAACTATGCTTTTTCGCTTTTTTTAGGTTTACATACAGGGGCGGATCTACTCCTAGATTGGGAGGGGTAGTTGCCACCCCTAAAATTTTGGATTTTAGTGTTTTTTCTATAAATCTTTAGTTCTGCCCCTCTAAAAAAATAATTTATGCCCCTTTTATCTTCCTTTTTTTTCGCCAAATGCTCCTTAAAATATTTTTGCCCCCTTAGCATTGTGCTCTAGATCCGCCACTGTTTACATACCTTTAATTCTGCACCTTTGATTGTTCAATCGATTTTGTGTGATGACGTTGTCGGGTCTACGTACCTGAGAAACGTTTGCGTGTAATGACTTTGTGTTTTATTCAATAATAGCAGGAGATCTCTCCCACTCATTCACCAAAAAAAACACTTTCATATTTGTATTTGTATATCCTGTGTTTAAACCAGTTAAACCTTAAATTTTGAGTTAGCAGGAGTAATCTTTTTCTATATTATTTATCAGATTTAGTCTAATAAATATAGAACAATAAATTCTACAGTAATTGGGTTTTTTCTATGATTTATACGATGTTGTATTGAGCTACCATTCTTCATCATCCGGTCTCAAATCTTATACATTCTCTTATTTGGAGAGGAATTCAACTTATTTTCCCATATGTTGTGTATTATTTTCTCCAATCGAACTCGAAGATACGCTATAGTATACCTGGTACCACAATCATATTAAAAGATAGCATAGTAGACACGTGCAAATATTTAAAGTTATTCGAGAGAGCTGGTGACTTAAAGCTGTTGAATTAATTAATATAGTCGAGTTTTAAAACCCAAAATGAAACCAGCAAGTGTATTGTAAGTTACGTTTGTAGCACATTATAATGTTGAATCCACTATGAGTCTAGGACAAAAAAAAATTGCAATATTAGAGAGGTAATTAGACCAAGTTTTTTTTTTTTAAACACATATTTATATATTGCAAATTGTAAGAACTATTACAACGACGACTCTTACAACTGGCAATTCTACCGTCATATGAACAGAGCCGTGCTTGCTTTAGCAAAAAGGAAACATTCGCCTACGACAGCAAAATGTTTTGAAAAATTAAAAGTAATTTATTAATTCTATCTAACTACTCAAAGTAAAATATTAAAAATATGGACTGGTTAATAGATTTATAGGAAATTTTAGAAACAAAATACTTTTATAGGTCTACAATAAAACATTGATTTTTAAGAAACAAAATAATTTTTTTGAAACATCTGCTAATTTTTAAAAGAATTAGGATCACTTTTTTTATTGGTATAAATTAACCAAGAAAATTTCTCTAGATGGTAGAAAAAAACTATTCTATAATTCATTTATGTTAATAATACAATGAGTTTACCATTGCATAAATATTTTTTTGTGAATTTGTTTCTTTTTATTGCCTCTGGCAACAGTTAACAGTGGCACGGCTCTGCATATGAAGATCTCCGCCTGCCGGTTCCACATGAACTTGCCTTATGAAGATACATGTCTGACGGATTTTTCTGCACTACGCTGAAGATCTCCTGCAATATTGTCTTCTTTTTTAATCTGCATAAACCCTGCATTTTCTGGGAATCGAAACTCATACCTTCTGGTGTAAAAGTATTAATGAACATTTTAATCAAACCACTGGACCAAAGGGGCTTCCACAATTAGACCAAGGTTAATCTAGAAAAAATGGTCTTTATGGGCTTTTTAATATGTTTCTAATTAAACTAAGAAAAGGAAAAAAAAGAAAAAAAAAAGTAAACTGTAAGAAGTACAAAGCATGATACTCCCTTTGTTTTAAATTATTAGATGTTTTAGAAATTCTTTTTTTTCAAAAAGATAGATGTTTTAAGTTTTCTATACATTTTTTATTAATTAATGCTGATAAATTGTAAAATTCAAAAAAAAATGGGTTTATTGAAATACTATTGGTTTAGAGTTATAGAAAATTGTAAAACACAAAAAAAAATGATGTGTTTATAATCAAATTTAATATATTTTCTTAATATGTGTGTTTTTTCTAAAACATCTAATAATTTGAAACAGAGGGAGTATATATTTGGACTATGGGATCAACTAAGATTAGCATGCACTAAAGCCTGAATCACTTAATTCAATCTAATACTAGTTTAGTCTACGAATCACTTTTGTTAGTTACATAACTATGCTAAAGTCCGGTTTGCTATTTAAATGACCAACAAGCATTTGCAATCAATTTTAATTACTACTTCAGAAAAATATCATTAAATGTGTAATTAATTATAATTCGGTTCATAAAAAAACTTCAAATACAATTGATCACGTTTTTTAATAAATTTAAAATTTACATGTTAGAACATTTTATATTTTGAAAATTTAAAACGTTTCTGAAAATTTGAAAACAAATAAAGATGATGCAGTGAACTAATACCATTACACAATATATTCTCTTTGGTCAGGTTCAAAGCAGCGCTGCCATGATTAAGAAGTGGCCATTCTTATGATCTCCTAATAAACGGAGTGAAATCAATTTACTGCAAATCGACTTATAATCATTATCAATCTCCATGCAAGAAATATGAAGGTTCACCGTATCGTCTACTGTTTCCCTCTGTCCAAGGTGAAATAGTGAACTTTAGAAAGCTAATTGCAGAAGGAACAAAAGCTCCAATCCTGGGAGTTTGAGTTTAGAAGACTGAGTAATTCTTTAAAAAAATAGTATTTTGTTTTGAATAATGTTTCAGGTTGACTAATTTTTGACATCAAAAGTTTATCTTATCTTATTAATTAAGACTCTAATTCGAATAGGCTAATTTTAATAAGGTTGCAGGTTGACTAATTTTTGACATCAAAAGTTTATCTTATCTTATTAAGACTCTGATTCGAATAGGCTAATTTTAATAATGTTTCAGGTTGACTAATTCTAACTCTATTCACGTGATCGCATACCTTTAGAAAGGTAGTCTGCATAGACTGCATGAATATAATGTTTCACAGAGCATGAAATATAAGAATGGAAAAGTTATGACACTTATCACAGTTATAATAAAATTCAATCCAATTCAGCCTCCAACGCTGGCCAATCTTCATCGTTCTTTATGATTTTTACCAATTGTTCGCAATTATTCTTCAAGTGAACCGAAAAACTTTGATGTTGAATCATCGTTTTCATGGCCCAGATAAGACTTTCCAGCTCGACGTGTAAAGGAGACGACACACATTGACTTTCCATTGTGTTAACTCCATTAAAGATTTTATCGTTACAGTTCAGGTATGACGAACTGATGTGATCAATCAAAAATTGAAAAGGATCGAAAGACGAAATTTATAGAGAGAAGTGCCTAAATCTCAGTGAGTTAAGGACAATATCATCCAACTACATCAACAAAATCTTACTTGGTAGATTATCTCTGACGAAGTGAAATTCATTTTATGTTATCGGAAAATTTTGATAAACAACTCAACCACATAGTCTCTCTTTTTAATTTGATAACTTGGTCCGTCGTCAGTATTCAACTTTATTACATTATGTTATCCGAAAAAAAATTGATAAACAACTCAACCACATAGTCTTTCTTTTTAATTTGATAACTTAGTCCGTCGTCAGTATATTCAACTTAATTTATTACGTACATTGCCAAAAATGACATACATGCAGATTATATATTATTTAATTCTCTAGACTAATCTTGAAATATTGATTCCGCACTGAATCAAAACGAGACCTCGCTATTTTGAAATTGTTAAGTTATATCGAAAATACTCTGTCGTGATGGTTTTTGAATATCACTGTCATATTTTTATTTTTTTGTCAAATATGTAGCGATTGAGGAATATTTAACACTTTAGAGATAAGATAATGAATATTATATCTTTAGTAAACACTTAGGTAGAAACTCAGAGCTAACGACGAATAAAAAGCACATGACAATTTTGGTCTTTTAGTTATTTCTGTAACAAACAACATGCTTTCGTTTTATACGAACGATACAAAAAATAAAAAGTAAGATTTTTTTATTATATTTAATTTTGTTAATTCTAAAAATATTTTTCTAGTTTATTCGTTTTGGTGAACAATTTGGTGCCTATTGAACTAGTCATTTAAAATATGTTTTATGTATAATTTTTAAAAGTAACTACTGATATAAAATTAAACATAATTAACACAAATCTTAAACATGTGTTTACCCTATTCGCTTACATTTTATAGGTTATTTAAAAAAAGATCAAAATGCTTTTGTTCGGTGAACAATTTGCAATATTTTCTTACACTGTCCCTTGGAACCCACCGGACAGTTTAATATCCCTCACTTCTCTTCACTGTTTTTTTTTTTTTTTTTAAACTCACTTCTCTTCACTGTTGATCTCAGAGACTTGTTTTTATAGACACAAATGGGTTAGTTTTTCCCTATCTTCATTTTTATTATTTTAAAACCACACAGATACTCACACCTCTGCCCAACTCCCTCCAGTCTTTATATAAACAACCCTTCTCTCATAAAGCTTGTTATAAAACTAAAAGTTAAATATAAATAAAACAATAACTTAAACAACAACCAATGGATACTGAGACGGTGGAGAGAATCGATCTTCAGCGACCGTTGGTGGATCCGACGGACTCGGAGCGAAAACCTCCCAAGGACGTCGGACTCGAGAGTGTTTTAACGGAGAGTAGCCTTCCTTACCGGAGGCGCGTGTACTTAGGCGCGTGCATAGAGATGAGACTACTTTTCCGGTTGGCACTTCCGGCGATACTTGTCTATCTAGTCAACAGCGGAATGAGTATCTCCGCTCGTATCTTCGCTGGGCATCTGGGCGGTCAGGAACTCGCCGCTGCGTCCCTCGGTAACAGCTGCTTCTTTCTGGTCTACGGCCTCATGGTACGTGTTTACGCTACACTACACGGTGACAGTGATATTATTAAAATTAATAATTTTCCTTTTGTTAATGATTATTCAATTTAAATGATGAATGACTATGACTTTTTGGTCGAGTTGACAGAAGAGTGTTCTAGAGAGAGTTCTAAAAGCAAATACTTAAAACTACATTCCCTGAGACTGATGTTACAAAATATTTCACATATATTAAGAAGTAACTAATGCTAACTCATAAATATTTTTTTTCTTTTCACTAAAACACTTTTCTATAACCATGAACCAATAATCTCTTAACAAATTCAGATATCTTTAATAATAACTCTTGAAGTAATATTATAATATTATTTATTAACGTTAACTCATAAAAGTAAATAAATAAAAAGTGAGAAAATCAATCTTCCTGAAACAAGAAAAAGATCTAGAAAATCAATCTAGTGATCTATCATGAACGGACGGAAGGAGTATACCAGAAAGTGTTTTAAAACTAGTATAATATTTTATTCCTTCTGCATTTGATCTAAGAGCATGTGCATGAATTCCAAGAGGGGTTCTAAAAAAAATATTTTAATAATTTTTTTTTTAAAAAAAAAGTTGCGAAAATAAAAGCAAAACAAAAAAAATTTGGCCAATCACATGTCGCCACGTGGCGAACCCGAAGAGAAAGAGAGTCTTAAATTAAAGTTTTTTAGAGGTGAGTTCGTCACTTTTCATATACCCCACAAATATTTTAATAATTTTTTTGTGTGAACCCTATGTGATGAATCCCTCCTGAACTCTGATGTACCTGCTCTAATATTAGTTGAAGTTTTAAGATAACAAAAAAATGCCCTCGTTTAGCGCGTGACTATTAAATTCTAGCATCTAGCTGACTGACTCAAATAATTGACATTTTCATACACCCCACAAAATCTCGAATTTATTGATACGGAGTATAAAATGTCATAATCTTATCTAATCCTACCGATACTTGTATTATATAGTATATATCAGCAAAATATATCAATGATTACTTTCTAATTTTGGTGTTTTTACATGTATTAAAAAACATATTAAGAGTTAACAATAAATGTGTTAATTTCTTAAATTAACAATTTCCAATAATTTTAAATCAATAGTAATTCTAAAAGTTCAGTTATTTTTAAAAATTTACTATTCTTCATTAATAATCAATAAAAATGTTAAAAAAATATTTTATTTAACTACTCGTGCGGGTTAAGTCCTTTTTCCTCTTCACTAAAAGCCATGAATTAATAGTGCATTAATTGATTGATTCGCACTTCTGAAAGAAAAAAACAAAAAAGATGGCAGTGGACAATAGATTACTGATGCCACTCGTCGTGAAGTTTACGCAATTTTAAGCATTCTGTTTTTGCCAGACGCTCATACTTTTACCAGGAAAACTTCCAGACTCAAAATGTATACCCCTAAATTCTAAATAAAAAGTTACTCCCTCCGTTAGGGAAACAGAGGGAGTAGTATCTATATATGAAATATATCAAATTTGTTAAATTAACCGACAAAATTTATCTAAAACGTTATTTTGAAAATCATCACCGTGCTTTATACGTTTTTGTTTATAGATTTTCTTTGCACAACACGCTTTTTCATGGCTGCGAGTTAAAATATAGTACATTTTGTATATATAATAATATGACGCCAAAGAAATAGAAAAAAAGGACAATATTCCTTTTTATTTAATTAAGCGGTTTTGTTTTGTTTTTATACTTCTCTGTGTGCAGTTAGGCATGGGCAGTGCTGTCGAGACACTATGTGGACAAGCGTACGGGGCCCAACGCTACGATATGCTTGGGATCTATCTACAAAGAGCAACGATCGTCCTCGCTTTAGTGGGTTTGCCCATGACAGTTCTATACACCTTCTCATACCCGATTCTCCTCATGCTAGGCGAGCCTAAAACGGTGTCGTACAAGGGTTCTTTGTACATCGCCGGACTCATCCCTCAAATCTTCGCCTACGCCGTCAACTTCACGGCCCAGAAGTTCCTCCAGGCCCAAAGCGTGGTGATCCCCAGCGCGTACATCTCAGGCGCCGCCCTTCTCCTCCAAATTTTGCTGACGTGGATCACCGTCAACGTAATAGGCCTGGGCCTTGTGGGAATCGCTTGTGTTCTTACGATCTCTTGGTGGGTTATGGTCGTGGCCCAGAGTTTGTATATTACGCGTAGTCAAAGGTTTAGACACACGTGGACTGGTCTTAGCTCGAGATCGTTCCAAGGACTTTGGAGTTTTTTTAAACTCTCTGTTGGCTCAGCTGTTATGATCTGTCTGGAAATGTGGTACTCGCAGATTCTAGTACTTCTTGCCGGTTTGCTCAAGAATCCTGCTCTTTCCTTAGATTGTCTTTCCATCTGGTACGTCCTTTATTTTAATTAATATCTTGATTTTTCGACAAATATTATCATGTTTGGCTACTTTCGGTTGAGATGCCTTGTCCATACTTTTTCATACAATCATGACTTGTGTCCATCCCCACAAAAGAAAAATAATTGAGGAAGACACGTGAGTTATGCTTTTGGTGTAATGTTGAGGCAGACCTAACTTATTACCTATCTAATGATATGACTCATATAGCTTGTTTTTTTGGGGAGAATATTACTCTGTAGAGATAAATAAATATATACATGTAATATTATTCTAACATTTACTCTCTTTTTTTTTTTCTTGCAGTATGGCAGTTTCAGCACTATCCTTCATGGTCTCAGTCGGCTTCAATGCGGCTGCAAGGTTAGTACTTATTCCTTCGTTAGTTTAAAATCATTACCCAACATTGGTGAAACTAAATCATAAGCTGAAAGAAAGAAAAAATGTGACAGTGTACGAACAAGTAATGAGCTCGGAGCAGGAAATCCGAAATCGGCCTTGTTCTCTACATGGGCGGCGACTTTTGTTTCCTTCGTGATCTCCGTCGGGGAGGCACTCGTCCTGATGGCGTCACGTGATTACATCAGCTACATTTTCACGTCGGACGCTGAAGTGGCTAAAGCTGTCTCTGAGCTCTGCCCTTTTCTTGCCCTCACTGTCATCCTCAACGGAATCCAACCCGTCTTGTCCGGTATATGCGTGCAACTAATTTCAAACTAAAATTGAGAAAACCAGTAGTGTACTTAACCGAACCGGGCTAAATAGCACTCCGTTTGGTATTTGTTTGCAGGAGTGGCAGTGGGATGTGGATGGCAAACATTCGTGGCATATGTGAATGTTGGTTGTTACTATATTGTTGGTATTCCTGTTGGCTGTATTCTTGGTTTCACTTTCAATTTTCAAGCCAAGGTTCGTTTTTTGTAATACTTCTTGCATGTATAACATATGCTTTATTATAGAAATTTAACTTTATATGAATTTTGGTGATAGGGAATATGGACCGGGATGATTGGAGGTACCCTCATGCAAACCCTCATCTTACTTTATGTCACGTATCGAACAGATTGGGATAAAGAGGTAAGTGTTACGTGATATCAAGTCACACCATATTGATTTAAATTCATATTTTATGAGTTAGCTTTTTATTTAAGGGTGTATACAACTATATATGTTATTGAGTTTTTTTATTATTATTATTAATACAATTATTTAGGTGGAAAAAGCGAGAAAGCGATTGGATATGTGGGACGACAAGAAGGATTATCTCCAAAACTAGTAATGGATTTGTTAAAAGTTACTTTATTTCTTTCAAAAATTAATTTTTGTTGTTGTTAAAATTAATATTATTATAATTAATGTATATGTTACAAAATGCAGGTTATTGCTTATAACTCTGGAGGTGAAAGACCAAAAAATGAAAAAATGTGTGGTCTGTGGATGTGGCTTTGGAAAGAAGAGACTTCTTTTTGGAGCTTTTTTTTTAAGTTATAAAATAGAACAAACTATTCACCAGATTTCTTTCTTATTTTCTTCGGAAATTATTGATGGACGGTTTCCACAATTTATTAAAAGTTATTTTCAAGTTGATGTATTATCACTTGAACACCGTTTTAAGTATATATAAGCGGATTGAATCTTACGTTAGAACATACTATATAACTATAAAACAGTTTCTGACTGAGATGTATTATTAGGAGTGATGCACACGTAGTTAAGCTAACTCGCCTATCAATGAGGGCATGGTTGTACAGTTTCTTTTGCTTACAAAGTAGGATTAGTTTGTTCGATTTTAATCGGTTCATTAAATTTGGTTAGCAATCACAAATACAGTAAAAAATAACGATAATATAAATGGTACCATCGATCATGATTTTCGTACTGCTACCCCTTACCAGTGATTTTCTTGTTTACCATTTTTAACTTTTATGTCATTTTTTTTACCGAAATTTCTTGCCAAGGAAAACTTTTACCATTCTGTATTATTAATTTAGCCATGTGTCAGCTGAATTAGTGAAATACGTGTCAACTGAATTAGACGATGGTTGGTGGATCCGACGAACTCGGAACAATAATCTTTCTAGGAATTAAGGCTTGAGAGCATGTTACAATTTAGATTGGGTAAGCTTTCGGACATATTTAGATTCTATATGAACTTACACATGTTCATTTGCAAACGAATTTTCACATATAAATAGTCTTAAAAGAGGTTATTTGGTACCTTGATTCTAATGAAATTGTTGGTTATAAAATTTGAGTGATGATAACAAAATTTGTTTAGAATTACAAATTAATGGTAACTACATTTAACAAGCGATCGAATTAAAAATAATTGCCTATAGAAAGAAAGTTATGATGATAATTATTGATAAACAAACTTAGCAATGATTCTTACATCCTCATCATGAAAGATAAGACTTATGTTAACATAGTGGTCTAGAGCCCATAAAACATCAGCTTTAAGCGGTGTTCAAAAACACGGGCAAGTCGGCCGTGTAATCGGCGAGGAGGCGCTAGGCGGCAAGGAGCCGCCGCGATTATGACCTGTGCGCTCAAAAAATCGGGTTTCTAATAAAAGTTCAATTTTTTTTTCGATTTTTGGTTAGAAATCAATAGCTACTTGGTAAATCTATCATATTTTACTATAAATAAGGGATAAAACAAGAGAAATCAATCAAAAATGGGATGAAACAAGATGAGACGGCGGATCTAGGGTTGCAGAATCGATTTTCTGGAGGTAGAAGACAAGGGTAATTTGGTCTTTACCCATTCATTAAAGAAAAACAGGAAAAAAAAGTAATTGATATCATGCGAACTCGAACCCACGTCCTGAACCCATATTAAAAATGCCACTAGCCACTGCACCACTTTATATATTTAAATGTCGTACACAAATAATTAGATATAACCACATATACACTAAAAACTAATCCCCGAGTACACCCCGATTAATCCCCGATTTTTCGTTAACTCGCTAGGCCCGAAGTGACCGCCCGACTAGAGCCTAGCGTATTTCCGAACAAAGGCTTTAAGCCACGCATTATATTATGAACGTGGTCACTTTTGAAGCCTACGTCTAGAAGTGTAAACCGTCTCTTTTTTGGAACAAGCCTCCTAAGTCTAGAAGTTTAATCCGTCTTGTGGAACCTAAGTTAGCTAGGGTTGGATTTATATGATGTTATATTAGGCAACCATTGGCTCTTCACCATCCGGTCACAAATCTTTTTATTTTTCTTGTATGTGTGAATCATTATTGTTTTTAAAAGCAGGTTCATTATTTTGCAGGACATATCTAAATAGAGAATTCTACTTAATTTTCGAAATGCTATGTATTACTTTCCCAGTAAAAAACGAAGATACGGCATAGTATGGTACCACGATCGTATTACAAGATAGCATAGTAGACACGTGGAAATATTGAAGTTATTCATATGTAGTCGGTACTCGGTAGCTGAACCAGTTAAACCGAAATCGGTCTTACGCCAGATCTTGGATTCGAACACTAGCTGCGAGCCTGTGAGAGAGACTATTTTACATGGTCAGCTAGGCTGGTGAGACTATCTGGCTTGGTTCTGAGAGTATTTTTGTCGGGTTAATGATTAGTTTGTTGCTGTTAAAAGCTGAACATGCATTGACTCTACTCGTATGGATGGGTGTTTCTGTTTGTCTTCTTCACGCATCTGAGTATATTTTTAAAACAAATCAAGGGACAATCACATAGTCTTTTTTTTTTTGGTCAAAGGGGACAATCACATAGTCTTTCTTTACAATATGGCTGTTTTTTTTTGTCTGTCGACTGTTCACTTTATTACCTCGTTATGAAGAGACAATAACCATTTATTACTTTATAATTAGATGAGTACCCGCGCTACTGGCAGAAAATATCTATCTATTTTTATTTTCGGTTTTTTTTTTATTTTGTTCTACTTTTTTGTAAGTTTGAAATTTTTTTGTTACTTATTGTCTACATATTTTTAATTTTCTGTAACAGCTTTAATAGTATAGAAACTTTTTATTTCAACATTTTTAATAAACATTATTTGTCCATTGTTACATTTACTCCAAATATTACTCCGCAGATCCAATATAGCGCGTGACTCATCCCCCGAAGCTAGGAAAGTGGAAAATACAAATCATTTTTTCAAACTTTCAATTGATCGTGAGCATTAGTGGGAAATTGGATGTTACCTTTATCTGAAAACTTCCCTAGTAAAACAATACAAAGCTTACAAGTGGTGCCGTGGAAACAAGAGTATACCTTAATAGCATAATCCTTTCCATTGATAGTGCTCTGATATAGAACCTTTTATACATACAAACAACAACGTTATAAATTCTATAACCCATTCGTTGCCTTTCATTTAGGCATAGGAGAAAAACATTCTCTGTTCTACTACTTATTCATAAGAAAATAAATTCAAGAAAGCGAAGACAAAGTTTTTAATTAAGCATGCACCTAAAAGGCCAGATAACTTTGAAATCTTGTTTTGTCACACTAACCACTTTCCCGTAGCTACCAGATTCAATTTACGCTTACGAACACACTCATTGACTTTCTTGTTTCCGTCTTCATCCTGCACACCATACAATATCAAGCAGTTTCTTTATCAAAGCTCATTAGACATAAGCAAAAGGAAGTTACATACCACTCCACATATAAGTTTATTAGATTCCTTAACTGGAAACTGCCTGCAGATTAGTCCATTTGGTAATACTTCAAAATTTCTCGTTTAGAAGGATTGTGCTGCTCTACTTCGTCTTCTTCTTCTACTTCTTCTCCTCCCACATTGCTGGTTACATCACCATCATTCGAACATGTGTCATTGTCCTTATTTCGTTCTAGAGAAAATTTCATCCTCCATTAATTGGTAGTTTCATTTTCCGGCTAAATTGCTACGTTATATTTCTTCGAACTTTCTTAATTTCTATGTTTTACAATTTTTTTTCACCAAGTATGATTTTATTGCAAATATTTTCATATTGCAAGTTTAAATTCAAAATTCTGGTATCAAAGATAATTTTCTATTTCCGGTGAAAACTTTCTCTCAACTGTTTCTTTTAGGATTCTGTGATTAGAAACAGTTATAGTTGTCTCTATAAATTAAAGAACTCATTACGGACAGTCCAAGTTTTAGCAATGAAAATATCGCTCCATGAAATTTTTGGAGGTGCCTCGTTAATCTACTCATACAAAATGAATACAATTTGGTAGAATTTTTTTTGATGAGTTATGTGTGCTATTATCGAAAAAACAAACTAATGGTGCTATGTTTGGAATAATTAAAAACTTAAAAATATAATAGCTAGTTTAGAAAAAAGTCTTTGTGTTTTATATTTATTTGATATAAAATTAAAGACATGATGTTATATATTATTGTGACTTAGAGTTGATTGCCCTGCCCTAGTGGTTAAGAAAATTCATACCAGCAAGTCAATGATGAAACCCCTAGATTAAGATGTATGTAGTATTTTAATTCCATTTTAGTATTTTTCTAATTTAAAGGTAAAAAGAAAATTATAAATATCTAAATTGACGGAGTTTAATTATGTCAAGTTGTAACTGGATTTTAACCGATCTGGCCAAAACCAAACCGTGACCGCCCGAATAGTTAAAACATTAGTATGGTTATACATTTTTGTCTCACGCAATTAGTTTATATTAATGTTACCTTCTATTTCTTTCGTTCTACATTCTTAGGTTATTCTAAAGAATTTCAACAATACTTTATTACCTGTTGTACAATCCTCTCTATTTAAAGTCGCAAATGAGATGATAACATAATCACCTAAGTAGGCTAGACACCAAAAATAAATTAGAAACCTAAATAATATAACCTATGGATGTGTCAACTGAGACGGTGGAGAGAACCAATCTCCGGCAACCCGGCAACCCCTGGTGGATCCCACGGACTCGGAGCGAAAACCTCTGAGGGACGTCGGATCACTCGAGAGCGTTTTAACGGAGAGTATCCTTCCGTACCGGAGGCGCTTGTACTTAGCCGCATGCATAGAGATGGAACTTCTTTCTCGGTTGGCACTTCCGGCGATACTTGTCTATTTAGTCAACAGCGGAATGAGTATTTCGACTCGTATCTTCGCCGGACATATCGGCGGTCAGGAACTCGCTGCCGCGTCCATCGGCAACAGCTGCTTCAATCTCGTCTATGGCCTCATGATACGTTGACTTAATCATGCACACCCAGTGGCGGAGTCAGAAATATGTTTTATGGGGGTCGATATAATATGATAATAGAATAATATTAAATCAGCTATTTGTAAAAACAATACTATTATTTTTTTAATATTTTGTAGATATTACTGTTACCTTTTTATAAAAAACCCAACTAAAAAATATTTTTCTATAATACACCTCATATATATACATAAACATATATATACATATATATATATTTATTGTAATTTCGTAAATATTAAAATTTAAGAGAATAACATTATTCAAGTATTCTTATTTTTGATATTTTTTTCTAAATTGTTGGTGAAAAAAAATGGTAAGAAATATAATTTTGCAATTTATTTGTGTAACTAAATGTATACTTTAGTCTTAAACTAATAAGTAGTCTGGTGTTTAAAAAATTGAATATGTATATAAAGGAAAGAAAGGAAAGGAAAGGAATGATGAATATTGTTAGGATTTTTATTTAAAGAAAACATAGCAAGAATAAAAAATGCAAAACCAAAAACAGCAGAAGGATTAGGAGGGGGTGCAAGGAAGGGCATCGAACCTTGGACATGGGGGTCAAACATTTTTACTTCGGACCAAATCACATGCTGCATCTAGAAAGTTAAACTCGCAAAGAAATTTTTTATATATTTCATGGGAGTCAACTGACCCCTAATCCTTTAACTACCTCCGCTCCTGTGCACACCAGCACATATATGTGGTCGGGAGGCACGTTGGTCGTTGGTTGTATAAACAGTTGTTTTCCTTTTTCCTGAAATTTGATATATATATATATATACATTGTCTATATTAATATACTATTCACAATATAGTACAACAAAAATTATTTATATAAGCGTTAAATGTCACTCTTAAAATACTACGATGATACTGGCACTTTTCCCTCATATAGCATTTCTTTAGATGGAAAAAAGAGTAATATCATTTTAAGGTTTGGACCCCCATAAATCTTTAAGGCATGAACCAACTATGCTGTTGAGTGTTGAGCATTTTTGTTTAGCAAAATAAGAGGCAGTAAAAATGTATATTACCCATTATCCAAACGCCAATGAATTTTAAATATTTTTAAATTCTATTGTTATTGGTTTAAGGATTCTTTAAAATAAATTTTATTTATTATGGTGACTTTTAGTTTCTTTTTGTATTTATAGTTTTTTAAAAGTTTAACTTCTTAAAGTTTGATTCATTAGAGCATCCACATTAGCGAACTTCTCTTGGAAACCCCACTTGGGATTTTTAAAAATAATAAATTAATACTTTTTTTAAGCTGAGAAAAAAAAAAAAAAAATTCTGCGCCCGAAATGGAGGAGAGAAGGTCTCTTAAAACCGAACACCTACGAGTTTATAGTTTTTGTGAGACCAACTGAATTTTTTATATATTTCTTTAAGAATCCCTAGACCTAAAAAATTCTAATGGAGATGGCCTTACAATTTTGTGAATATCATGGATATATGGATTCTACCAGCTTTAATAATTAAAAGTTTTAAATACACAAAAATCTCTATAAATTTAAGAAATCTCTATACTTTTAAAATCAATCAACTATGCAAATCCAAGTCCAAAAGTTAAATTAAGAAATTCAAACATAAATGAGCTTTTTGTTCGTGGGCTCAATCTCTTTCCTCTCAACTAGAGTTTTTAAATACTGTAAAAGATTTTGAATAAAATGATTGATTCGCACTTCTGAACATAATAAAAATGGCACTAAATGATAGATTATTGCGACCCGAAATGGTGAAATTTACGACTTTTTCTTGGAGATTTGTTTTTTGCCAGTCTATGTTTAAATACGTATATATTATTATGAGAATTTATTTTTGTTTTTTGACGAGAATACAATTGAACTTTGTTGGCTTTATTATGTCTTTTTGTACAGCTAGGCATGGGCAGTGCAGTGGAGACACTATGTGGACAAGCGTATGGGGCCCACCGATACGAGATGCTTGGGATCTATCTCCAAAGAGCAACGATCGTCCTCACTCTGGTTGGCTTGCCCATGACAGTATTGTACACCTTCTCGTACCCGATTCTAATCCTACTCGGCGAGCCTAAAACGGTGTCGTACATGGCATCTTTGTACATAGTCGGACTCATCCCTCAGATATTCGCCTACGCCGTCAATTTCACGGCCCAAAAATTCCTCCAAGCCCAAAGCGTGGTGGCTCCCAGCGCGTACATCTCAGGCGCCGCCCTCTTTCTCCAGATTTTGCTGACGTGGACCACCGTACACGTAATGGGCCTGGGCCTTATGGGCATCGCTTATGTTCTTACTCTCTCTTGGTGGTTCATAGTTATGGCCCAGACTTTGTATATCATTACAAGCCCAATGTTTAGACACACGTGGACTGGTCTTAGCTGGAAATCGTTCCAAGGTCTTTGGAGCTTCTTTAAACTTTCTGCTGGCTCTGCTGTTATGATTTGTCTGGAAATGTGGTATTCACAGATTCTGGTTCTTCTTGCTGGTCTGCTCGAAGATCATGCTCTCTCTCTAGATTCTCTCTCCATCTGGTAAATCCAATAATCAATTATCATCTTGATATGCAATTTTCAAAAAAAGTTTATAATGTTTTTTGACAGTTTGATTTTAACGTTTTAGTTTTACTACAGTATGTCAATTTCAGGACTAACCTTCATGGTCTCCGTAGGTTTCAATGCGGCTGTAAGGTTAGTATTTATTCATGATTAATTTCAAATCACTAACCAACATTTGTTTTTAACCAAAAAAAAATTACTGAAATTATAACATTTTTTTTTTAACTATGAAAGTGTCAGGACAAGTAATGAGCTTGGAGCAGAAAATCCAAAATCGGCGATGTTCTCTTCATGGATGGCGACTTTTGTTTCCTTCGTGATCTCAGTCGCGGAGGCGCTCGCCGTGATGGCGTCACGTAATTACGTGGGCTACATTTTCACGTCGGACGCTGAGGTGGCTAAGGCTGTGTCTGAGCTCTGTCCTTTTCTCGCCGTTACCATTCTTCTCAACGGAATTCAACCTGTCTTGTCCGGTACATACGTGCAATTCACTTTTAGTTAAATCCGGAGAAAACCGGTGTATACGTTAACCGAACCAGACCAAATAAATCTCGATTTGGTATTTGTTTGTATAGGAGTGGCAGTGGGATGTGGATGGCAGACATTCGTGGCGTTTGTGAATGTTGGTTGTTACTATGTTGTTGGTATTCCTGTTGGTTGTGTTCTCGGCTTCACTTTCAATTTTCAAGCCAAGGTTCGTCTTTAATTATGTTTTCTTTCGGTATATATATATGACATATGCTTTACTATCTAGCTACGTTTATAGATAAAATGTGGATTTGGTGACAGGGAATATGGAGCGGTATGATTGGAGGTACCCTCATGCAAACCCTCATCTTACTTTACGTCACGTTTCGAACAGATTGGGATAAAGAGGTAAGTGTTACGTGATATCAAGTCGCATCGTATAATTTATATTAAACATTATTTTATAAGTTTTGATTTGGGTGTGTTGAAATTATATTGTTATTATATCTAATGATTTAGGTGAAAACGGCGAGACAACGTTTGGATACGTGGGACGACAAGAAGGAGCCACTCCTAAAATAAATTGAAGAAATGTTTGCGAGGTATACAATTTTAGGGTTCCTTGCATGAATCCACATTTCAACTAAATAATGTATGTTTTAATCACATTAAGAAACAACTAATGTATGATGACATGCACCAATAACCGAAATATATGTTATAAACCATTCTTTTTTAATTTCGTCAGGTTTTCAGTCTACCCGCGACAAAATCCGTTAATTAGGGTTCAAGTTAACTTAAAAAAAAAAAAAAAACTCAACGCGAATCGATCGATTTTAAAACCAATCCTTAATACATCCCCTCCCAAATCGTTTAAGCAACTAGCTGACTCAATGGAGAAAATTCATCTGATTCTCATGCGACTGGTCTGAGATTCTGTTTTGATCTAATTCATTACGAAAGGGATCATTATAGGCAAACTACTAATCACATCATTTCCAATGATTTCACCAAAAACCTTTGATAAGAGGATTTTGCAATCAAATATCAATACTCAACCCACTCATGTCATTGTAGTGTTGAGGTTCAATCCACCTAGGAAGTTAACACACTAAAGATGCAGGAAATTTCTCAATCCAAGTGCAATCAGATTTTGGTTTTAGTGACTTAACTAACAAGAAATTAAGTAACCTCAAGGTAAACAAGATAAAAGCAAGTAATCTAACAAACAAATAAGTTGCAAATATTAAACAAGGTGATTCAAACAGAAACAGAATGATTTATAGAAAAGCAGAGCAATAGCAAAAGATTAAGATTAAGATTCAATATTTAAAAGCATTAGACCCTGGGATTAGGTTTTAAGACTTTGGATGATCTTTTGGAGACTAAAGGGTAACTAGGAGCCTTACTAGATCATTTCTAAACTAAGAACACAATGGTACATTGATTCACTCTCATGACATCAATCCTATACTATCAAGCAGTTTGTAAACTCAACTCTCATTGGAAACTACAAGATAATATGCATTCAATCAAGTCTCTTCTAGTCTATCCAGCAACCTAGCATCAACTCTCATTGGCTAAGTGAGTACTAGACTCTCCAAGAATCAGTTCTAGCACTTTGAACACTTTTGATGTACAAAGATGCCTAAGATCATAGTTCTAAGCAATCAAGACTTATAACTATGGTTCAATCCACTCTAGGAGAAGAAATAACTTAGAAACCTCTAATCAAACTCTAAACTCCTTCAGATCATCCTTGGTCAACCCATCCCAGAATCTAATTAAGAAACTACTCCATACTAGAACAAGTTAAACTCAAAGTAATCAAGAAAGAAGACATGATCATAAGAAAATATGAGATGATAAAAAGAAGATTTAATGATTCATACAAAGATAAGAATCTAGATGTTGTTATACAATACAAAGCTTAGTTTTTCAGATCTAAAAACATCCTCTCCATAATGGTCGAAATCCAGGCTTTTCAAGGGTGAGAGAACACTTTTTTGGGAGTTGGTATAGTGGAAAACAGGCTGTTTAGTGAGTGGGATGCTCGTAGCGACTTGATCCAGGCGCTATTTCCAGTCGCTGCGAGTTCTTGATTTTGTAGCGACCGAAATCGAGTCGCTAGGACAAGTCGCTAGGACAAGTCGCTATGGACTCTTCTTCTCGAGCTTCATCTTCTTAGCGACTCGATCACGTCGCTATATCCAGGCGCCATATGAACGCTGTAATGTTTTAAACTTCGTAGCGAGAGGATCAAGTCGCTATATCTGGTCGCTATCTCCGGTTGATTTGTAACGACCCAAATCCACACGCTACATCCAGTCGCTACAGTGACTCCGAGTTGTTTTCTTTGTTTTCTTGACTTATCTCTTCTTGACTCCCCCCCAATTCCACAATGCAGCTACTCCAGAACCTGATTGGGACAACGTACACAAATGCAATCCTAAACAAACCTAAATGCAACTAAAATGATCAAAAAGAGGTGAGAAAACATGATTAAAAACATGAAAATTCTTTAAACATCAACTCCCCAAAACTTATCCTTTGCTTGCCCTCAAGCAAAGCCAAAGAAAAATTATGAGAAAGAGGTTTGAAAGTGGGGACTCAGAGCCACAAAATTCACACAAGAGATTCAGCCTAAGGTCCTTCCAAGTAGTTACAAATTGCATGAACTAGACATCATAGACTTTGTAATACTTCAATGCTATCAAAACTTAACCCCTAGTCCACTAAGCCAATTGGAACTCAAGCAATCAAACCAATACAACCTCTTACATTCATTAAGTTGTTTCAAGTGCATTCTTGCAAAGGGGAAATCAATCACTCTCATTTGGTTAAGGGATAATGGCTTTTTAAGGTGGCTTAAGGTTTCTTTTTCTTTTGGTGGTAGCTATCTCTCAAAACAAAGAGCATTTGACATTATACAAAATTTATCTAAGAAAGGGAACAATTCATGCATACGAAGATTGATCCTCATTGTTCTACCAATCCTAGAATGATCTTGGTACTAAACTTTTTCTAAACCAATGTCTACTCTTTTTAATTCACTCACCACCCCAAACTCTTTCCCAAAACCAAACCTCATCAAATGAACTTTCACCTTTGGATTGTTAGTCAACTAGAGAACTTTTAACTCACTTTTTACTTAGCTCATTTCATCTCTTCTCTTCCCTTTTTTTTAATTCTCTTTTTCTCTTCAAACACTAAGGAAGGGTTCTTTCTTTTCTAATGATTTTAGACTTAGAGCTTTTCTTAGACTAGTTCCCTAGAGACTCTCTTTCTTTTTCATTTCACACTTAGTTCATTTATACTTTCCTTTTGATACACTCCCAAATCCCAAAATAACACCATTAAGAACATCTCATCTCACTTCCCAACCTAAATGCTAGCACAAATGATGTCCTATTGCTAGCCAAAATGAGGATCAGCCCTTGTCGTTCCCAATACTCTCAATATTTTGCACATGTAAACACTATCAGGAAAATGCCTCACTCAATCAAAACAATGCAGGCTTGAAAGGAAGCTAAGGGTTTAAAGGTAGGGAGAGGTGCTTGGATTAACACAAGAGTGGTGCAAGGAAAAAGGAAACCCAAGCAAAATCCACAAGAGTGTATATCAAGCCCCTGAGCAAGAGAAATTAAGTCCATATTCAGTTTAATAGTTCATGAGGTTGAATTGAAGATCATGCAAGGTTCACTCAGGCCAGAGTTTTCAAGGCAAGCATTTTTAACAATGAATTTTCCTTTTTCTTAGAGGAAGTCCAAGCAACTTATAACTACTAACAAGGGCATTATTCTCAATCTCCATGTGAACTCTTACAAGACAAACTCATCATTATCCACTATGCATATGCAAATGCAACCTAGAATGAAGCTAAACTCAATCCTAAAATCAAAAGAAAGATGATGATCTAAATGCATTTTTTTGTATTTTTGAAATATTTTTTTCAAATTTTTTTTTTTCAATTTTTTTTTTGGGTTTTTAAGCAAACTTAACTATGTGCAATGCAAATGAGACTCAATGAAGAAACCAAAAGAAAACACATGGTCAAATACTAGGCCTCTCCCCAAAACTTACTTCACACAGTCCCTTGTGTGAGAGTAGACTTGAGAGAGAAGACCTAAATACAAAAGAAAACTAATGCAAATAGGGTTGGAGTGTTACCTGAAGTTGGCTTAGCTGAAGAGGGAAAAGAGAAGAATGAAGCTTGAAGGCTCCCCCAAACTTGGTTTTGCCAGCATTGACCTAAGTTTTTTTCAAAACACTTGAAAAACACACAAAACAAGATAAAAAGATAGGGATAGAGATATATATACAAAGGATACCATGAGACTTCCTCCCAAGTGAGCTTGTTTAAAGTCCCTAGCTTGACTCTTCTTCCATTTGCTAGTGAGGGTTTGGATTTGGCCTGCCTTCAAAGGTGAGGGTCAGGACTTGAGAAAGAAGCTCTTGCAGCTTGATTGGATCTCCTTGAAGTTCAGGACTGATGATGGCTTTGACACATGAGAATGGTTGGACTTTCCCTTGCACTTGGTCTTGTATTCAATGTATCCATCCTTAAGCTTCAAGGGGTGAAGGCTAAGAGTGTTTGGAGATGGATCAAGTGAGGGAGGCTGAGGTTCTTTCATCTTCTTCTTGTCCTTAAGAGTAGCCTTTGTAGCTCTACCCAACTTTTCTTTTTAGCACATCCATGTGGTCATCAAACTCACCTTGTAGACATTCACCATCTAAAACTTGTTCTGCACACTCAACTTTTGGAGGCTGTTCCTTCCACATTCATAACTTCAACCTTTTCAGCTCTGTCTGATTTTTTTCCAAACTCTCCAATGGTTATTGTTCCACAATAGTCAGAAGTGGAAGAAAGCAGTGGGTAGGAGACCTTGCTGTTGATATGATGAAGAGTTGCTCTCTGTTGGGGAAGTCAATAACCGCACCAACATTGTAAAGGAATGGTCTACCAAGGATCAAAGGGACTTTCCTATTTTCAGCCATTTCCACAACAGTGAGATCTATTGGGACTGTGCAATCTTCAACCTTCATAGGATAATCCTGGATGATTCCAATTGGAGACTTAGCAGAAGCATCCCCAAGCATGATAGAAGATGTGAGAGCCTTTATGTCAGTGATCCCTAGACTCTGAACCATCTCAAGAGAGATCACATTCACAGTAGCACCAGTATCAGCAATTGCATCATCAAGCTTTAAAGGTCCAAGAGAACAAGGTATTGTGAACTTCCCTTGGTCTTCAAGCTTGGGAATGGAGGTGGGGTTGGCTGGTGGCTTTTTGGGTAGTGTAGAGATTCCCAGCAGTTCTTCTACCTTCTCCTTGTTTGCTAGAATATCCTTAATAAGCATCATTTGGAGATGAGCTTCATGCATATTCCCCATATTAGGCAACTCAACACCAATATCACTCATATCTTTCCTAAACTTGGAGATGACTTTCTTTTGAGCTTTAGTGAGGAATCTACCTGGAAATGGAAGCTTGGGCTCATAAGGAGAAGGTTCAACCTCAGTAGATTCTGTTTCAATGTTCTTTGTGACCTCTTTCCTTTCCTTAGGTTTCCCTTCAACTTTCACAGCCTTCTCAACAACATAATTCTCAGCACTTGAACCATGAAGAAGCCTGGAGATCTCCTCTATTGCTTGTTCATTCTCATCAGATTTGATGTCTTTCATAGCTTTGGGAGGAGGAGTGGATTTTACCTCATTTCCATCATTGGAGAATATGGCATTGCAATACTCCTTGGGGTTAACCACAGATTTTCCAGGAAGTTGACCACTTGTTCTTGTAGAAGTTGATGATAGTTGAGCCAATTGATTGTCCAAGGTTTTGATATGTTGTTGCAAGCTGTCCACTTTGGCATTGAAGTCATTCTTCATTGTGGAGATCTCAATAGCTGACTTGCCTTGGCCTTCCAATATCTGTCTAAGTAAGGACTGAGTGGTATCATTTTGAGAGTTGGAAGAACTGCCCTGAACTTGTTGCTGGTGGTTCATCCCTTGGTTAGGGTAAACCGTCTGTGGTTAGGTTGTTGATGTTGGGGCTGGAAAACCTGATTATTGTAGAGAGGCTTTTGTTGGTAGGCTCCTTGTTGTTGATTGGGAGGTTGGGGTCTAGGTTGGGGGTAATTCTGCTCTTGAGGGTTCTCCACATTGTTACTTCTATAGGACAGATTGGGGTGATTCCTATAGTTGTTGTTGAAGCCTCTTTGATACCCTGATTCCCAATGTAGTTCAGCTCTTCTTGTGAATCATGGAGCATGTCCAAATTGCAGACTTGATAACTTTGAGTAGGATCATGATCACCTACATAGTTGACAGCTCTTTGGTTTGCCTTCAGCAACTTATCCATCTTCTCATTAAGGGCTAGAATCTGCTTCCTCTGATCATCACCTCCTGTCCTGGATGTTCTGTCATAATCATCCCCATAAGCTGAGTTGCTTTGGTAGAGATTCTCCACAAGTTTTAGACCATCAGCTTCAGAAAGCCTAGAAAGTTTCCATTGCTAGCAGTGTCCAACATCATCCTGTATTTGGGAGAACTCCCCTATACAGAGTTGTAAGTAGACTTTCTTTTGAGAATCCATGGTGTGGACACTGTAAAGTGTAGCCATGAAATCTTTCCCAAGCCTCTCAAAAATTTTCATTCTCCTTCTGAGCAAAGCTGGAGATTTCATTCCTTAGCCTGGCTGTCCTTGAAGTAGAGAAGAACTTGGCTAGGAATTCCTTCTTGCACTGATCCCAAGTGGTGATCTTTCCTTCAGGTAGACTCTTTTCCCAGAGGTGAGCCTTGTCTCCAAAGGAGAATGGAAAGAGTCTGAGTTTGAATGCATCTTCAGATACTCCATTCGTCTTGACTGTGCTACAGAGCATGTCAAACTTGTCAAGATGATCTAGGGGATCCTCCAAAGGTAGCCCATGAAATTTGTTGCTCTGAATCATGTTGAGGAGGCTCCCTTTGATTTCAAAGTTGTTGTTCTCAATTGGGGGTGGTCTGATACCACATCTATTGCCATAGATGCTAGGTGCATCTATCTCTCCAATTGGTCTTGCTGCTCTTCCTTGAGCTCCATGAGCTTCTTGTTGATTAGCCATATTGTGACCCAACCTTTGTAAATGAGCAGCTCTTTCTTGATCCCTTCTTTCTCTTGCAATGTTTCTCTCTAAAGCTCTGATGTCTTCAGCTCTAGGAACTAAGTCTGTTGGACCTCTGCTCCTAGTGATCATGCACCTTGCAAAACAGAGAAAACTCAAAGAAAAGTTAGAGTTCAAGGTAGAAGAAGACTTAGTCTCAAACAATTTCCAAACTCTAATGGCTAAACAATCCTAGGATGGCAACGGCGCCAAATTGATAAGAGGATTTTGCAATCAAATATCAATTACTCAACCCACTCATGTCATTGTAGTGTTGAGGTTCAATCCACCTAGGAAGTTAACACACTAAAGATGCAGGAAATTTCTCAATCCAAGTGCAATCAGATTTTGGTTTTAGTGACTTAACTAATAAGAAACTAAGTAACCTCAAGGTAAACAAGATAAAAGCAAGTAATCTAACAAACAAATAAGTTGCAAATATTAAACAAGGTGATTCAAACAGAAACAGAATGATTTATAGAAAAGCAGAGCAATAGCAAAAGATTAAGATTAAGATTCAATATTTAAAAGCATTAGACCCTGGGATTAGGTTTTAAGACTTTGGATGATCTTTTGGAGACTAAAGGGTAACTAGGAGCCTTACTAGATCATTTCTAAACTAAGAACACAATGGTACATTGATTCACTCTCATGACATCAATCCTATACTATCAAGCAGTTTGTAAACTCAACTCTCATTGGAAACTACAAGATAATATGCATTCAATCAAGTCTCTTCTAGTCTATCCAGCAACCTAGCATCAACTCTCATTGGCTAAGTGAGTACTAGACTCTCCAAGAATCAGTTCTAGCACTTTGAACACTTTTGATGTACAAAGATGCCTAAGATCATAGTTCTAAGCAATCAAGACTTATAACTATGGTTCAATCCACTCTAGGAGAAGAAATAACTTAGAAACCTCTAATCAAACTCTAAACTCCTTCAGATCATCCTTGGTCAACCCATCCCAGAATCTAATTAAGAAACTACTCCATACTAGAACAAGTTAAACTCAAAGTAATCAAGAAAGAAGACATGATCATAAGAAAATATGAGATGATAAAAAGAAGATTTAATGATTCATAAGATAAGAATCTAGATGTTGTTATACAATACAAAGCTTAGTTTTTCAGATCTAAAAACATCCGCTCCATAATGGTCGAAATCCAGGCTTTTCAAGGGTGAGAGAACACTTTTTTGGGAGTTGGTATAGTGGAAAACAGGCTGTTTAGTGAGTGGGATGCTCGTAGCGACTTGATCCAGGCGCTATTTCCAGTCGCTGCGAGTTCTTGATTTTGTAGCGACTGAAATCGAGTCGCTAGGACAAGTCGCTATGGACTCTTCTTCTCGAGCTTCATCTTCTTAGCGACTCGATCACGTCGCTATATCCAGGCGCCATATGAACGCTGTAATGTTTTAAACTTCGTAGCGAGAGGATCAAGTCGCTATATCTGGTCGCTATCTCCGGTTGATTTGTAACGACCCAAATCCACACGCTACATCCAGTCGCTACAGTGACTCCGAGTTGTTTTCTTTGTTTTCTTGACTTATCTCTTCTTGACTCCCCCCCAATTCCACAATGCAGCTACTCCAGAACCTGATTGGGACAACGTACACAAATGCAATCCTAAACAAACCTAAATGCAACTAAAATGATCAAAAAGAGGTGAGAAAACATGATTAAAAACATGAAAATTCTATAAACATCACCCTTAAAGCCATAGGTCTCGTAAAGCATCTGATTACAAGAAAACATGTTCTATTGAGGAAATAGTCTTCGCCAAATTATTCACCCAATCACTACAAGGCGCTAGAATTTTTTCAGACCCGAAACATGAATTTTGGTACGGTCAAATGTACATAAGTTTAGTTGGCTTATATAGTTCTCAGACATTTATCCTTTTACCCTTTTAAAGTAATTTATTTTTGGATATAGTAGTTTTTTTTTTTTTAAAGGATTTTGGATATAGTAGTTAACATTTACAAAATTCATGTTACAAGTGTTGAGTAAAAGACATCCATCTTTCTAAAGCTTTTTTATAGTTGTAACATGGAACAAATTCACCAGACTTTTTTATCTTCTTGGGGTATACATTTTTGGATGTGATGGATACATTTGTTTTGACACACTTCACATGGATTAACGAAGTTTTAAAGCATACAAAAATATCTCTTCTTAATATACTGCTAATTAAGTTTCGAACAAGACTCAGATCAATATGACATGTATTATACTGCAGTGTCTCGTACTTGGAAATTATTAGTATTACTTTTGAATTGGTTTCGATTCTTATTCGGTTCAATAATTAAATTTGGTCTGGTTATCTACAAACATACTATATTCCAACTAGGAGACAATTGTCTTGGCAATCGTGTGGATCCCCTTTTCTGTTATACCTAAATGGCTAAACGTAATAGAAAAATGCAGTTGCGTTACAAATTGCATTCTTTTTTATGTTGTTGTCACAACGCAGTTATTCATAAGAGGGTCTCAAGTGTTATTGTGAGTGACTATTAATAACAATAGCCAGTGAAGGTCAGGGATCTAATTAATGACCGTACTAGTTAACTAAATAAATGTATAATGTAACGAAACTATAATAGTCAACTTCCTACACAAGCAAAAAGAAAAATTAGTCAATGGGAGGAAATACAACGCTTCGTAACGCACTAAAGCATCACCGACTTTAATTAATTCAGAGGAAATGTTCAATGTATCGAGGCCATGTTGACAATCTTACGGCTTATTCCACTAACTATTTCACACAACCATTTTCTCTTTCTCATAAATAACGTAAGTTAATTTTAATAGTAAGTTCTAAAATCTATTAAAACCACTGTAGAAATTTACAATGACAAAGAATGTGTCAAATGTGTATTTATGTCTTGACCAATACAACAATGATCACTAGATTGCCATGGGTTGATTAGCACACACATATATGGATAAAAACATTCCATGTGCTATACTATGATGGTCTAGTCAATGATAGCTTAATGATTTTCTCAACATAACATATTTACTTTGTTGGTAGATACGAAGTTTGCGGTATTGTTAAGATGTGATTGCTTACAAGTTACAACTGATTTGCCAAGAGATTCTTTAGTAGTCTATATTAATTGTGCAAGAGATTGAAGAATAGGTTGAGCTCCGACACCAAGAAGCAAGCTTAAAAAAAGTGCCGACTAATCAAGAAAATGTGTATGCCAGATAATCATACAAAACAATCATTTTTAATGCGTTCCATGCCCCACAAGAAAATCGATTTCATCAGTACTTTCATGGACAATTGGACATACTGGATTACTGGTTGTAATTTTTACAACTGATTGGATCTTTATGGACCATCAAGTTTATAACTCACATCCATAGGTTAAACTACTACTAAACCGTGTCATAAGTTTATAACTCATATTCATAGGTTAAACTACTAAAGTAGTAACTAAACCATGTCATAATATGCAAATCAAGATCCTTATCTTTCGTCGGTAAAGCATAAATAATCCACACAGTTCATATAGATCTAGATAGGTAAACTCCTACCAAAAAGTGATAATACACCATTGATATATGAGGTTTTATTCAGTATATGATACGGTATGATAAGAAAAATAAAATAATTATTTTTGAAACAAAAATATCTCAAACATGAATAGAGAAAAGAGGAGGATGTTCGGAGACGTTTCGAGGAGAGGAACATAAGAAATAACGTCTAAGAGATTTAAGGAAACGTGGCATAAGATCACCATGTTTGTTCGCCATCATACAACTCTTTCTTAGCTTCCTAAGCTTCTTCCCAATCTTCATTCTCATTCCCACCACTCTGAACGAGGACGTTTTGATCAAAATAGTTCTCTTCTGTTGCCGTCTTAATGTCTCTGTGTCGGCTCGTTGGAGAATCTTTTGGATTAGAAACTGAGCTCTCCTGTGGATCATCTCATTTGGATCTTCTTTCTCTATATTTGCGTATTCGTTTGGAATCTTCATCATCGACATTTTTGTTTGGAGCTTAAGTTTTTTTCCTTCTGTATGGACTAATTAAATTAAGGTAATACCATCAGGAGTCATTGTACATATATAGGCAAATACTGTATGTGGGGATTTTATATTGTTTGACTATATGAGCACTACATGTGGACTATCCATTATTCCAGTTGGTTCACGCACATGTATTATACAAACTACATGTTTACATACAATTTGGTGACCAATATATTATTATTATTTTTTAAAATACAATAATTAAAATTTGTAACTGTTAATTTCTGTTTTGTTAACCATATATCTTTTCTCACGTTTATTACAAACCACAAATTTGTGTATTAAGTGCTGCAAATTTTAAATATTTTTAGGACAAATCAAAATTTAGTTATTTACAAATTTTCTGTTGTTTCAATAAGTTATTAAAAAAACGCTAAATGTTGTAAACAATTAATTATTTGATGTAAGCCATTTTAATGTACAAGATGCCTGTTTATCAATAAGTTATTGAAAGAGCTAAATTTTGTAAACAAATTACTACTTGATGCATGTGGAAACAAAGGGTCGTTATCAAATATATATCATTTTATTTTGTTTTAAGTTTCAGGAAGGTTTCTAAGATTTTAGAAATGAACTCGAAATCAGCGGCTGTATTTTGGACGTAACTTTTCAAAATGTAAGTAATTTTGAAAGATAAACATAAAATATGATATAATATAAAATCTTCGTACACTAATACTAGATCATAATTTGTAAAATTTTGTATCGCGACATATCTTTTTGTGATAATAATAATTAGTCTATTCCGGGATGGTTTTCGAACTACTACTAGAGTACAAGACAGAGGCTGGCACCTTGAAATCAGGTGACCTTTTGGAGAAACCAACAACGTTCTTTTTCTTAAGCTGCTTAGAGCAGGATTAGCGGGAGCTCTAAAGAGAAGTTCTAATAAAAAGTGAAACATTAAAATAAATTAAAAAGGGTAATGACTATAGAAACAGATTCTAAAACAACAAGAGATTGTAGAAGCTGTCTCTAAACCCATATGAATTTTGATTGGTTGAGAAAAGAAAAGAAAAATTATTAAATAAAAAACTACTTAAATAATATTTCAAAGCTTTTAGTGGAGTTCTCCTATTAATCATGCTCTATATTGGGAGAACCTTCTTAAAAGATTCTAAATTATTATTTAATTATTTAATTTTAGTTTAGTAATTTTTTTTCTCAACTAATAAGATGTCATATAGTTTGAGAGAGATTCTAAAACAAGAGTTTTCAGAACCTGTTTACCTGTTTCTGTAATCATTTGCTTTTGATTTATTTAAATATTTTTTGTTTTTTTAGAATCTCTTTTAAAACTCCTAATAATCATGTTCTTTGAAACGGGGGAGGACAAAAACCACCGGTAACAAACTTCTAACATCTATCTTGGAACTCTCCAAAAGAACTGCATGTAATGAAATTCCTTTAATTCATATTTGGGTTTGAGGGTGTCTAGCCCTTGGACCTCCATACTTTGATTATTGCTTAAGACGAGCAAGTCACCGAACATGGCTTTAAACAAACACAAAAGTAACTTTCATTAGTGAAGTATTAATCATTTTCTTGACGTGTTTGACAGACACATCTTTGATGACTGTGACACACCACAAACGCTACTCTCGACCATTCAGAGCTATTGGTATCACGTTACATTCATCGTGAACACTTTACAGTCATTTTTTCAAACGTTCATAACTAGAGTAACCCGAATCAGTTAAATTCTACAAAAATCATTTCATTAGGCACTATGAGGAGATGATTTATATATACTTGATTAGTTTTGTAATATTGTTTTAACTTGAACATTGGAAAATCTTTGGAAGGACATTTCTAAATGTCTTTTCAACAAGTCTGGAACCATGTTGTTATTATAAAATATCATCATATGTTCACCATCTGTCCGCTGCAATAAGATTGCATATTAGATCTAAAATACTCAATTATGAAGCAACTTTGCGAAAGCTCCTGAATAACTTGGTCCTAAGCTATACTAATCGGTGATGAATTTAGTCTTGCTTCCTCAGCAGAAGTCGAACCCCCCCCTCAAACTTCTTGGAATTTTAACAAATTATTGAAGTTCTCCGAAGAACATTTTCACTATAAAGACGACCATTGTAGACTACAAATACAAATGTACTTGGGCGGTAAATTTTTACAATGAACTACTTGCTTTACTTTGAACAAGACTCTAATATACAATACATTATACATAATTATAAAATTTACAAAGATTTCAGTATTTTAAAAAGCCTACAGTTTTTCAAAGAAAAAAAATTCATTATAGTACTCTAGATTTCTGAAAAGCACTAATTTACATATTTTTTTTGTAGTGCTAAAATGAATAGTTTTTTTTTTTTTTGTGTTTGAAGGATAGAAAAATAATAGCTTAATTAATTAATACATATCGAAATTCGAAAGCTATGGAATTTAAAAAACCTTCACTGCTCACTTGTGCTTCCTTGCTCTGCGCCGTGCCTCGTTCTCGTTCTCTCTCCCAAACTCGCTCACCCTTTAGAGCAATTCCTCGCAGGTTAGCTTCTTCGATTTTCCTAATAAACCAATATAGCTTTCACATATGCCTTTTGGTTTCGTTTCAAAACCTTAACTTTTCTGATTTTATTCTCTATGGTTTGTGTCGATCTTAAAAGTACAGAGATTGATAAACCCTACTTGTTTCGGTTCAACCACTAGAATCTTTTAACCTAAATTACTCAGAATTCAATCGGAATTAGTCAGTCACACAGTTTACTCATCCTCAGAATTGGCCACGAGTGTTAAGGAATCGAATAGAATCTCTGTGAGTCTGATCTTTTTCGGGTCAATCACTGTGAAAAGATTTGATTTTGGGAATGTTGTTAATCGGTTTGTATCTGCTCACTTAAATTTGGGATCTTTTTCTTCTGCTCAGGGTCAAGGTTTCATCTTCCACTTTCGCCAATGCAAAGCTTGTAACTTTGAGATCTTGCTTAGCTAAGTTCCACTTACAATACCATTCCATGGCCGCCTCTGATGATCAGCGCCGTTCTCGCCACCACAACGACGAAAGCTCTTCAAAACCGAACAAGAAGAAGAAGGCAAGCCACAACCAAGAAAAGGACCTCCTTGTCAATCTCCATTCTTGTTCAAAGTCTAAAAACCTCTCAGCTGCGTTAGCTCTTTATGATGCAGCCGTCACTTCTGGCGACGTACGACTCGGCCAGCAACACTTCCAGACCCTTCTTTACCTCTGCTCGGCTTCCATTAGTGACCCATCTCTTCAAACCATTGCCATTGACCGTGGCTTCCAGATTTTTGAACGTATGGTTAGTTCCGGGATAAGTCCTAATGAAGCATCCGTCACTTCAGTGGCGAGACTGGCTGCTGCCAAGGGTGATGGTGATTATGCTTTCAAGGTTGTGAAAGACATTGTTGCTGTTGGTGGTGTATCAGTTCCCCGTCTGAGAACTTATGCTCCGGCTTTGCTCTGTTTCTGTGAGAGATTGGATGCTGAAAAGGGTTACGAAGTGGAGGAGCACATGGATGCTTCAGGTATCGCGTTGGAGGAGGTGGAGATCACGGCTTTGCTGAAGGTTAGCGTTGCCACGGGACGAGAGAACAAGGTTTATAGATATTTGCATAAATTAAGGGATTGTGTTGGCTGTGTTAGCGAAGAAACTTCAAAAGTTATCGAGGAATGGTTCCGTAGAGAGAAAGCTAGCGAGGTTAGCGATAGTGGGATAGGTTCTGATATTGAGTTACTTAGAGAGGCTGTTCTGAAGAATGGGGGTGGATGGCACGGTCTTGGTTGGGTTGGGGAAGGTAAATGGATTGTGAATAAAGGTAATGTTAGCCCTGCGGGAGAATGTTTGAGCTGCGGTGAGCATTTGGCTTGTGTAGATACCAATGAGGTAGAGACTGAGAATTTTGTAAATTCTTTGGTGGATTTGGCTGTAAAGAGGAAGGCGAAGATGAATTCATGTGAGCCGATGGAGGACTTCAGCGAGTTTCAGGTTAGAGAGAAAAAAAAAAGGTTTTGATCTTTGCGTCTACTATTGTTTTGAACGTATAATTCTAGGAGATAAAAAAGCCTTGCATGTGATGAATGTTGTGGACTTCTCAGTGCAAAGTATAGCTGTATATGTTTCTGCATTGTTCGATTAAACTTTGCATAGCTATATGACAGGCACTATTGAGAAGAAAGGAAAATGTTCTTAATAGTCTAATGTAGATTCTGTTTTAAGATGTTCTTGGATGTAATGTAGATGTCTCTTATTGTTCATGGTCGTACATTTTGTGCTCTGAACAGAGTTCTTATTGAAAAAAGGAAGATGTGTTTGTCTACAATATCATATATTTTACATTCAAATGTCCATTTGGCAGGAGTGGCTTGAAAAGCATGGAGATTACGAAGCTATACTAGATGGAGCTAATATTGGGCTCTACCAACAAAATTTTGCAGATGGTGGTTTCAGTCTACCACAGGTCTCATCAAAATTTCTTCCTTTGCATATTATTTTTTTTAAACTCTCATGCGAATACTGACACAATTGCACATGGTGCAAAAGAGCAGCTTGAAGCTGTAGTGAAGGAGCTTTACAATAAAAGTGGTAATAAAAGATGGCCGCTGATTCTCTTGCACAAGAAACGGGTGAATGCGCTTTTAGAAAACCCTAATCACCGGAGTCTGGTGGAAGAGTGGATTAACAACAACGTCCTGTACACGACTCCACCAGGTTCCAACGATGATTGGTATGGACTGACTTAAAGCTGCTTTTACAAACCCCACTCAAGACTTTTTGGTTTTGGCTCCTAAATCTTTGGTTTATTTGTATTTCATTTCAGGTATTGGCTCTATGCTGCTGCTAAATTCAAGTGCTTGCTTGTGACTAATGATGAAATGAGAGATCACATTTTTGAACTATTAAGTACTAGTTTCTTTCAAAAATGGAAAGAAAGGCATCAGGTAGTTATCATTTTTGTTAACTGTTAAGTACTTGTAATCACATTAAATTCGATGTTGTAAAAGTATGTTCTGGTTTATGCTATGGTTCAGGTTCGGTATACATTTGTGAAAGGAAGTCTTAAGCTTGAAATGCCACGTCCTTTTTCGGTTGTGATACAGGTTGCTTTTACAGTCTCAAGTCAAATTTGTGTATGAAATGGTTTTTGTTGTTGTTGAGACTTGAGACCTGATGAATCTGTGTATGTTTTAACTTTGGATGTTTTTGTTCAGGAATCGGAGAAAGGTTCATGGCACGTTCCGGTCACGTGCCATGACAGTGAAGAGTCTTTAAGAAATTGGATATGCATTACGAGACAGAGTTGATAGAGAGATTTTTACTCGCTGTTGTTGTATTTTGATATATTATACGTCAGCATCATTTTGACCAGTCTTTGACGATTATGTCACAGAGCCCATTTTCCGCCGTTCGATGGTTAAACAGTTAAACTCGATTCAGTTTTTTCACCGTGATCAAACTCTTTTATAACCCCTTTCGTAAAAAGCGTCGCGAATAATCTTCACTTTGGGTGTATCAACTATCATTATTCAAACATAAATTTTAAAAATTCAGTGTTATTGAACTTGTAATTTTAAAATATATTTTCAAATCCACTGTTATTGGAAATATTTTAAGTACATGAGATTTGAATAAATCAACAAAAAAAAATCTGTTAGTGAATAAATATGTTAGATAGAAAAAAAAAGAGAGATGTAATATTACTTAGGAAAGTAAATAATATTATCAAAATTATATAGCCATTACTAAAATACCATTTGTTGTTGTTGAATCCTTTTGTTGTTGTTGAAAGAAAATATATTAACTTTATTGTTGAACTAATATTATTTATGACAGAAAAAATAATATTATCAAAATTATAGAAAGTTTTGAAATGGTAGTTAAATCCTTTTGTTGTTGTTGTTGAAAGAAAAAATATTTTAATAGGATTTTTTATTTATAAGAAAACATTGTTTTATATTTTAATAGGTTAACTCCATAAGTTATATGACTTTCCAGTTTTAAATCTATTATTGAATAAATATATTAGATAGAAAAATGAAATGAAAGACAAATATAGTGTTACATAATTAAATAAGTAATATTATTTAAATTATGTAGTTATTTCAATTTTTAAAATGTGTGAAAAAATTAGCAACATTTATAATAAAGACGTACCCAACATATATATATTTTGGAAATATCACAAGTTTTGTCGTTTAGTCAAAAAATATAAACCAAATTTAAGTCAGTAATGACTAAACGATAAAGTTGTGATATTTTTTAATATATATATATATATGGTTTTTGGTATAATTATATAGTGGTATTCTAAAGGAAAAGAATCCAATTTAAATTATGATTAATCAATCTTCCTAAACAATAAAAAAAAAAATTCTTGTAGAAAATCAGAAAAGACTAAAAATAGTGCTTTATAAATGGAACAAACCAAAATTAATTTGGTTTATAGTCAATTTTTGAACTAAATGATAAATTTTTGACATTTCCAATATGATGAAATATAATGTTTATTTCTGACATTTCCAAATTATGAATTGGTAGTTAAATTGACATTTTCTAGTCAGTCTATAATTTTGGCATTATTTTATAGATTTTTGCATTCGTAATTTTGCCAACTTGTTAATAGTTAAAAGAGTTCTTGGAATGTCTTTTTCTTTTTGTCAACAAATTTTTGGAATGTTACACAAACAGAAATAACGATTATTAGTAACCAAACTAAAGTAAAATATAAGTGTAGAAAGAAAATCAGTACTAGTGGAAAATCCCATTACGAGCCTACAGTAATTTAGTTTATACTAAACAGCATATATAATGAACAGATATATTAACATTCTTTATTACTTTAAAATATGACAAGTTTTTTTTTATTATTAAAAATATCATCAGCTTGTTGTTTATGAGCTTAAATTTGACTTGTCTTAATGTTAAAACACCACTTTTTACATAAAAGTAATAAATTAAATTTACTGAAAATTAAAAACTAAGAAATGGTGTTTTAGTATTGAGATAAGTCGATATCTAATCAGTTTGTTCGACTAAACAATAAACTTGTGATATTTAATGTTGTTTAGTATAAGTGTATAACTAAATATTTTTGTTATAATAAACCCAATTTTAAGTTCATCTATTTAATTTTCTAACTAGATGATAACCTTGTGACATTTGTAATTTAACAAAAGATTATGGTTTTTTAAGCAAAATGAAAAAAAACTAAAAATAGTGCTTTATAAATGGAAAAAAACAAATTCAATATAAATTTCAATACGATAAGTTTTTTGTTTTCCCGAGCTAACGAAAGATAGTGTTCAGTTTTGAGCAAAATCATGGTTTGATAGTTAAATTGATGTTTTCTATCCGATCTGTACTTTAGCCATTATTTTTATAGATTTTTGAACATATCATTTTACGTGTTACTCCCTCTGTTTCCATTATGTTTGATGTTTTAGAATATATTTTTTGTTCCATTCTCTTTGATTTTATACAAATCCCAAAGCAAATTTATGTATTATAATTATTAATATTCTGGTTAAAATAGTTTGGATTAATATTAATTTATAGTTTCTATGTAAAAAACAAAAGCATTAATAGTTTCCTAATTCTAGTGTTTTTGGCCAAAACATCATACATAATGAGACAGAGAGAGTAATATTTAAAACAATATTTGGAATGTTATACAAACAAATTTATGATTATTAGTAACCAACGTAAAGTAAAATATAAGTGGAGACAATACAAATGAATTACAATGTTGTGACAAAAAAATTAGTCACAACTTGAGAACGGTTATGATATAGTCGTAACTATTATAAAAGACAATAAAAAGAAGAAGAAACGAATAAACGGAGTAAAAAAGAAACGTGTAAAAGAAGAGCAAAATTAATTGTGTGGAGCCCACTATTACTATTTATGCATAATAACTTTTCTTTTTTCTTTCTATATAAACGAACGTTCGAAAACATCATCTTCTCGGCATTATCATTATATGTTTCCTCTTTTCCTCTGATTTCTCTTTCTTTATATACCAAATTCTGCATGTATAAAATTTTACCTTTACTTATATTTGTTTATTATATGAATATATTTATTATTATAACAGTAACAAATTTTCTTTAGTAACAAAAATGTCACAGTGTTTATGACATAATAAATAGTAACTATTCAGTCATAAATAGCAATGATATACAAAAATAAAAAATCTGTAATTACCAATTAAAAATAACGTTAGAAAATTGTCGTATTATGTGGCTGCCATGATGTCTTAACTTTTTTTTTTTTTAAATACAACAGAATTTTAGTTTCAAATGATCAAAAACGAGGACTGCTAAGTTGTCACGAATCTGTTTTCATTTACAACAAACTTGTGACAATTGTAACTAAATGAAAGATTATGATTTTTTTGGGTGCAAAATCAGAAATCAAAAAGACTAGAAAAATAAAAATAGTGCTTTGTAATTGGAACAAACCAAATTTAATTTCGTTTATAGTCAACCTTTGAACCGAATGATAAATTTGTGATATTTCCAAAGTGATGAAATATAAAGTTTATTTTTGAGTAAAATTATGAGATGGCTGTTTAAAGAAAAAACAAACTATGAAATGGTAGTTTTTTTTTTTTTGTCAACCTATGAAATGGTAGTTCAATTGACGTTTTTCTAGTCAGTCTATAGTTTTTGGCATTATGTTTATATATTTTTGCATTCATTATTTTGCCAACCTGTTAACAGTTTTTTTCGGGCTAAACATACGTTTCATTACATCAGTTTCATTACATCGAAGTTAAAAGGATAAGGTCATACAAGACTATAAAACGTAAATTATTAAAACGTTTTTTTGGAATGTTATACAAACAGAAATAATGATTATTAGTAACCAATTTAAAGTAAAATATAAGTGTAGGAGAAAAAACCAGTACTAGTAGAAAAGCCCATTACGAGCCCATAGTAAGTTGCTTATAAATCGGAATGAGGAGGTATGAAACCAAACGCCACAAGAAAAAACCGCAAGAGAGCAAAACTTGAAGGAGAAGAAGAAGAAGGAAGAAGAAGTAAAGGGAGGAGGTAGGCAAAGAAGAGTATCATATACACTCAAATGCTTACATTTGTGATCGTATTTTGAGAAAATAGCGAGTTCTTCATTATTACGAACCACCATTTCATTTGGATATTGTCGCTTGGTCGAGAGGTAATTAAAAAACAGTTATCATTTTTCTCTTCCTATACAAAATATAGATTTTTCGTTTCGAATTTTTTTATTTTTACTGTCTCGATTATTCAGAATCCACGTTCTGGATTTAGATTCAGATTGATTAAAACCAAATTTTCCGATATGTCATCAGTATTTTTGGAAACATAGTTTTCTGGTACTTCTCTTGTTTGATTATACAAAAGTTGATCCGTTTTATTAATTTCTCTGTTTAGCGATTCGAATCTTCATTTATTTTCTTAGAATTTGTTATCCTGATTTGAGAGTGCATGGATCTAATGATCCTTAAGTTGCTACTATGTTTCTGATATCGTCATAATTCAGTTCCATAATAGATATATAACAATTAGATTGAATTAGTGTGAAACCCTATTTGTAGATTTTGCGATGTAAAATCTACACTTGTCTTTTGTGCAATGGAACTTCGTACTTGTTCTGTTTTTTTTTTTTTTTGTTACTTTATTGTCTCCGTTGTCTTTAGAATCATGACTGAAGGATTTGTTAAGATATTATTTTATGAAACTAAAAAAAAATCGCTGTTTTTTGTTTGTTGTTCTCTGTAGGATGAATCCGTTGAGTCTAGCCACCACAAGTTCACCTCCTCCTGTTGCTAATGATCTCTTGGCGAAGCGAAAGAGAGGTCGTCCACGCAAAGATGAAGCCTTAACTCAGCAACCTCAACAAGAAAACCCTCGAGTGACTCCAACACCGGACGTTAATCTGGTCGGTAAGATGGTTTCTGGTGTGGTCGAAGGATCTTTCGACGCGGGATACATCCTCAACGTCAAGGTGAAAGACACTGACACGAAACTGAGAGGTCTCGTGTTCAAGCCGGGGAGAGTCGCTTCGATAACTCCAGACAACGACGTGGCTCCTCAAGCTAAGATGTTCGCAAGAGGAGAAGTCAAGAACCAAACTGATGAACATCAGTTGCAATCTCTCCCTCCTAATGATCAACGAATGAAAGATGTTGTCACTGACTTGGAGATCTCTGAATCTGCTCGGGCGTTGTCTCTGATGCCACGTCAGAGCAATGGCGAAGAACCCAAGGAAGCTGTGATGGGGGAGAAAGAAGGAGTTATGGAAGAAGGAGAAGCTGCAACTCGTTTGGTGGAGTTTTTTCCAACTCCAGAGACGAACGTAGTGACTGCTAAACAGAATCTTGTCTTGGCACAGAAAGAGACAACAGAGCAACAGAAACTTCCTGGTGAGGCTCGTGGGTTCGATCTAATGGCGGAGGAACCTGTTCGTCCGGTAGAGAAAGTGCCGCAGGAGCTTAAGCTAGAGCTTGGGAACAAGACGGTAATGACTGGAGACAACAAGGAGACAGAACCTAAAACCTCGGTGTCGAAGACTGGCTTTATAGCGAACTTGTTTGAAGGAGAAGACAAGAAGGTCGACTGTGCCATGGAAGAAGAAGCAACTCCATCAGTTCAGTAGTTAAGAACTCTTATCTGTTAAGAAAAGGAACTCTTTTCGGTTATTTTATATGTCAGACTCTCCAATGTATCTCTGTTTTCTCTTGTTTCAGATCTTTGTTTAACATTTGTTTCAGTGTTTGTTGTAAAACTATTTCTTCTTCTGGTTATTGAAACATTTGTTTCTTCTAAATTCTGACGAGGGTCCCACAGACATTGGTTTAACTTTTAAGTGTGCTTTTTACGTTTCTATGATATGCGTTAAGTTGATAAATTCCTTGTGAATTAGTGGCTCCGATTAGTATTTGTAAGTTGTAACAGTCGAAGGATTGAGTATGATTTGACATCGTTGTAGCCACTCATTGGTTTTATCTGTGACTCATTCATTATTCATTATTGGTCTTTAAATTATTAATATATACATTTTCTTTCCAAATATCACCATTTGACTCAGTTTTAGTTCAGCTAATGAATCCAAATGACCATTTTTAAATTTACGTTTTGTAAGTATTTTATACTGTAATATTTATTATTCTTGCCTGCTGGCAATAGCATAAATAATGACAATTAATAATGACAACAAACAAACTAATTAATAATGACAATTATTTACAAGTATTTTTGACCGTCCGATTAGCGTCAGATGTCAATTGACCATAAAAGTATAGAGTCTATGGTAGAAACAATCTATGCTATGTCACCTCTCCGACTCGTATATTAAAAATAATTATAGAAAAATCCTTGTACTCTTTACTTTTGTCGGTCATGACTCACGACCGTTTTAACTGCGAAACCACAGTTTGCCTTCTTCTAGAATTCAAATTCATTTGAGGTCTTCTTTTTCTCTGCTTTGCTTTTAGAAGTTGAACAGAAAGATTTAACTTTTACTCTTTCATTCTGTAAAACACCATTCTTTTAAACAAAGCTTCTTCTTCACTCAGATCTGACGGTTCTTTTGGCCCTTTGGGGGTAAGTTTGAAGAATGGATTTGCATTTGAAGAACTTATTTGGTAGGCTTAACGATCAGTTCGGGTCAGGTCCGGGTCTTGGACCTGGATCCGGTGTTTGCCTGATGAAAGTTGAAGGTATATCTCCCAACATTATTCAATCCATTTTCAGAGCTTCAGCGTCTTTATACAGAAGTGAGCCATGGAAGAGGCTCAGACCGGGCCATTTGTTCGGTGTTCGTGTCGGAAAAGACTCTGACTGGTCAGGAAAGAGACAGCCTTTTCAGTGTGTTCAGCTCATAGGAGGGGATGGTGGTGATATAGCAATCTATATGTATAGATCCATGAGCTATGCACTGAAGATGAGAGATGATTCATGGGAAATGGCTAGAGTTCCAAATGTTGAGGTTTTTAGAGTTACTTTTGAGCTTGAGTCACTGATGCTTCCTTCTAACAAGAGAATGGTCAAGTCCTTGTCTTTGCAAGTGTCTGGAACTGATCGGTTTCCTGTCATCGATGTGGCCCGGTGCATGACCTCTGGCGAGCTTCAATTTAGAAACCCGACACTCGAAGAGCTTAGGCTTATGTTTGCTGTAATGAAAGCTCTTTCTTTGGTTCATCCATTGCTGCTTCAGGAGGAGAAGCAGCTCAGGGGATTGCCAAGAATGATAAAGTTTTGTCCTTTTATTGAGACTGTTGATGTTCAGTGGCCACCAGAGATGCTCAAAGGACATGATTTTGTTGCTGTCACGGTATCGCATCCCCCCGGTCAATCATATGAACAGAAGAAGTCAAAGAAAACTGCGGAAATGGCACACGATGATGATGAAGTGGAAGTAGTTTCAGGCATTACCAATCTGGGAATTGGTCGTGGTGCAGAAGCGGGTTTAAGACAATGCACAATGTGTGAAAAAGCTGTTCATAGAGATGAGTCTGTTTGTTGTAGCCATTGCCGTGCAACCATCTACTGTGGTTCAGACTGCGAGAAACGGCACTGGCGAGAGATGCACCGGAGTGTTTGTAATCTCTACGAAGCTATGATGAGTAGAGAAGAAGAGCTCAAGATAAAGATCTTCACTTTCTCGTGTTATGCTGAACATCCATGTGAATGGCTTGAATCTTTGGGTATCCACAAAAAGGGAATGTGGAGAAGACAATGCGGTTGCTATTCTCACCATCCTTATGGGCTCTTACAAGGTGGCTTCTCCTCAGATGCTGAATCATGGGGAGGGCTTCAGGACGGAGATTATCCGCAGGATTTACCGGTTCAGAACCTGAACGGGCGTTCGCCAAGTATGATCCTCCTGTCGAGTTGGTCAGATTACTATGATGTTCGGTATTTACCACCATCAAGCCCGGTTTCTGATATTCTCTCCCACCCTTTAACGCTTTACCACATATTAACAACACTAAGCACCCATACAAAGAATCTGTTGCTCAAAGGGAAAGAAGTGACTGTCCATTACTTAGGCCCAGAACGAGAACTCGACTGGATTAAAGCATTTGCAGAGATCAGTCACTTACTTAATGGTCTAGGAACCGTGCAGATCATAATGGTCGGACCTGAAGTTCCATCTGACTTATCTGGTACAATAGCAACCACCTCGGTGACAAACAACAGCAGAGTCAAGGTGAGCTTTGTGAGAGGCTTGTACCAAGCAGAGGTGACATACCTGACTTCACCAGACATCGTTGTAGCCTTGAACTGTGACCTGGACGGGTACTCGAGCTGGGCAGGAGCGGTTGAGGCAGTGAACAATCTACGCATCCCAGGTTTCTTCACTGATAAGACTGAAGATGCTTGCGGAAATGCAAAGGCGGTTTTACGTAACGCAGGTCTGAGTATCTCTCATCCGGTTGCTCCTAACCCTTTTCGCTCACCTGTGAGGACTTGTGCAGAGTCCAGCAATCTTCCCTGTTACAGTAACGGCTTCATTTTCGGGGTGAATACATAAAAGACTGTAAATGTTGCAATAAGCGTTTGGCATAAAGAAAAAAAGCTCAGCCATTCTAGTGGCAAATCATGTTCATTCCTGTACAACATCTCATACAAATGGTGCTCTAGCTGATGACCCTACTTTGCTTGGCAAGCTAATCGTTTCTTTTTAGACATTTTCTTTTTCGGTTTTGGAGTAAATACAACACGGCTTTCTTTAATTACACATTTAACATCTCTATCATCATTAGGAATTTTGGATACAATTTCTTTTGCACTTTTCGAATCTCCTGCAGCTACTAGAACCTGATACATCCTGTAAAAACCATAAAACCAAGAACCCATTATACATTACTCTTTTACCAGAAAAAAATTGTCTACTAAGAATCAAAACCATTCTCTTAGAAACGAATGATTTTCAAAAGAACAAAGTTTATAATAACAAGAGATAAAAGAGCACTTGCCTTAGATAGTTGAGGACATTATAAGGGAGTTCTGCAACTTGGTACTCTTTCCATACCACTAGAGCATTCTGCTTATCCTTGGCATTGACACAAGCATGTAGAAGAAAATCTAGACATTTTCTTGAAGGACACAACTCAAGCTTTTCCTTCATAAAGCTCAACAAGTCCAGCCCTAGCTTCACATCACTAGGCTCCGTTTCCGCTATCGACCTAAACACCTGGTTTCAAAAATAAGCTGCCAAGGGTTAAGAAAATGATACACGCCAGAATTGTCCAGGATTTTGTTGTGTCTATATTTGAGATACCGCGTGGTTATAGTATACCAGGTAACAATAAGAACAAGTGAAGAGCTTGCACAGTTTTTTATAAAACGTATGAGAGAAATAGAATCGGACCTCTTCCAACCAATATTCCACAGCGATGTCATCCTTGGACAAATCGTTTTTTGTCTGCTTCAACAAATCAAGAATAGAGCTACACACAAAAAAAAATTGATGAAGCAAAAGATAATTAGTAATGACGGAGTACATGTGAACTAAACATAGAGCACGATTAATCCACTGTACCTCGACTTATTGTTGCGGACAGCAAACACAATAATTTTGAAGAAACCATCTATCCAATATTTAGACTCATGCAGCTCAAGAGAGAGTTGAGCCAACGTTGTCAACTCTTCGTTTGAATCAGCGTGATCCTACGGAAAAATAATTGGAGGTCAGTGCAATAGATAATGATATCTCTAGTTCACTATTAGTCGGCTAACTTATGGATAAAACATTTATGTACAAACTTACTATAAGAGATATAATAGTTTTTGGCTCTACGCGGCAACCGGCTTCCTTCATTTCTTCATAAATACTTAAGGCATCTGTTCTATTTCCATTTGATGCCAGAGCAGATATAAGAACACTTTTCAGCTCATTGTGATCAGTAGTCGGTACTCCTTGGTCTATGAGCACCTAATGCAAGAACAAAGCTTGGGCTCTTACACTAACATATGAGTATAATCATTTGGGAACTTCTAAAAGAACAAATAATAGCATGCCTACCTGTTTTGCCTTCTCAAACTGTCTGCATGATGCATATGCTTTTATAAGGGACATGTAAATGTGCTTATTAGCTTGAAGTCCTGCTTGCTTCATCTCCTCATAATACTTTCAATAAGAATAAAAGAACACAGATTATATTTCCCTCATTTGTCAGCACTATATATGTATGAATCAGGTATAATTTGATTACCTCCGCAATAGCCTCCTCCTGGTCGCAATAGTTTATTAGATAGCTAAAAGTCACGGAATCAGGTTTAACTTCAGCCTCTTTCATTTCCCTCAGTACCATTAAGGCTCTGTTCACATTTTTCTTCAGAACCATACAAAAACCTCAGTCAAAAACGACTCAAGAGACAATACGGAGCACACGGAAATGACCATTCATAGGTCTAGAGTTTGCAAATGATTTCAGAGATAAACGCCACGGTCTTAAGATGTATCAATTGCTTTACAATAGCTACCTGCCTAACAAGAATACATTAAAACTACTATAGAAATTATATACAAGACATGCTTCTTTGTGTATTGCAGCAATCTCGTTTCCATCCAGATTCAGCACTTATGGTTAAAGGAATCATACGGATAACGCTAAGACGATAGTTGGTGGAGCCTTCAATAGGTGAGACAAAGGAGAATAATTGAAAATAGAGCTTAAGATATTTTTACCTCTCGAAAATATCCTGCCAATATGGAATTGTACATGCTAGAGCTCGGTGCCAAATTGAAATTCTTCAAATTACCAAGCATATTATATGCACCTTCAAACTGCACAAAACCGAGAGGTTGAGAGTAAACTTTTATGGTTGTAAAACAAACATTGCATATGTGAGAAACAGCACATTCATACTCATTTTCTAGCGGCTATCAAACAAATTTCATGACGGATAGCAACTGAAGCTGATAAAGTTAGAAGCGAAGTTACATCTTTGATTCTTATGCACAAACTGATCGATCTCCTGAAACTTTCACTATCTGGCTTCACACACTTGTTGCTCATTATTGAATGGATTCTTCGTACCTGAGAACATGAGAATGAGAAAGACATGTGGGTGATCTCTCAAGAGAAAACCACTAACCAGCTTATAGTTCTTCTGAATGTCGAACAGATAATGAAGCCGGTATGGAAAAACAACTGAAATGGAATCCAAGGAACATGCTTCGAGCGGAAGGAGGTCGGTACCAAATTAAACTCAAGAATCTGACCAATGGCATTTAATAATGAGTGCAGGATGTTTGCCGATATTTCGAGACCTGCTTCACACATATTTTCAACTACTTCAAGAGCAGTGGCCACCTACGACACAGAGGACTTATCATTAGTCAACTATGAAGAGTCCCGGAAATGGAAGTTGAAAATAACATAAACGTACAAATACCTCATTCGAGCCACAAAGATAACCAACGAGCTTCTCATGGGATGTAGATGAAGGCACAATATCTAGTTCTTCGTGCAACTTGTTAAACTTCAAAATGGCATCCTCTACCTTTAATCACCAAAATATATAAGTAGGAGCCATAGGCTATCTTTAAAAGAACCTTTAACGAGTTAGTGCTACTTGAGAGAGGTGAGTAAATTTGATCTCAGTTTCTGTGAATGGAGTCTACTACTATATCCTAACAATAATGATGAACAAAAATGGAATGGAAATTCAAAACAAATAGTGGGTAGTTTCAAGAACGCTGGCTAAGTTTGTAGTATACTCAATAGGAAAAGCATGTTGAGACCTAACAATCTCAAGACCTAGAGGATTGTAAATTTCAGATCCAAATAGATATAATCATCTTGAGCATCATTTATCATTCTCGGGTAGTACAAAACCATTACCAATGTGCATCTGGTCAGCACTAGTTAAGAGAATCAAACACCAAAATTTAAGAAGAGAGATAATAGTTAGCTATAATATTTCAATGGCTCGAGGATACATAGAATATTTGGTAAGCAGACTTCAGTTTCTCACAGAAGCTTGGATTCAAATTAATTAACATACCCAAGTGATATCTATTTCAGTACTAATTAAGATCTAGGACGAGACTTGGGTGCAAAATTGTCAATCAACAAAAATAGCCATACTAATGTCAGATGCAAATATTCTAAAACCAAAACAAGGAAAAGACCTGAGTTAACAACAGCCTCGATGAATCTGCAAGGATTAGTTATAGAGAGTCCTCACCGTGGAGTTTGGGATGCTGGATGCATAGCTGAATATGAGATTTGAAACTGTTTCCACTTCATCTGGAAACGTTAAGAAACCATGTTACAATGCTGCAAATTGCTCGCAAGAGATTCAACATGTTAATATATAATGTATCAATCAGCGGGTAAATGTTTTGGTTTGCTTGAAATCTGAATTGGTCTCAGCGACTATATAATGACTATACATCCACCTTCAAATCCATTATGCCAATACGGTAAAACAACACCATGTTATTTCAACTGATTTATATGCAGCTTTACCACAGTCTCTTAGTTCCCAAAGTAATCTCATCGCAAGAGACTCCAATAGTGATTTTCCAAGGTATCCAAATACGCCTTTCAATACGTCCGGTGAAGAAACTTTTGCTATGTCGACAATCTCCAAAAGCTTCTGAAGATTTTCCTTTCTGTCTTTCTCACACAGTGCAAGCAAATGATATTCTGTTTAACAACCAAAAAGTTACCTTGAGAGCAGGGCAAAAGAAATAGCAGCGTTCTTAACTAGTTATAGTAACCGCGTGCGCCATACCTTGTCTGATTGATAAACTTATCCCACTGTCATCAATCGTATTACAAAGTTCGTGGATCTTCTCTTCGTCGTTGACTTGGATCCAAAGAAGCATTTCATAGTAGACAAGTCTCTCAAGAGACTCGGGACTTGCCTCCCTAATGAAATCTTTGAAAATTTGGAACTCCTCTACCATCTCCATATCAACCAAGTACTTAAAAAAAGGCCCATAAGTTTTTTCCTTTATAGAGAACCCGAGTTGTCTCGTTACTTTGAGATATTCAATAGCCTTCCCAATTTGATCAAGAACATATTCCGCGTCGTTGCTTCTCCTGGCGTGTTCTACGCAAATTGAATCCTTTCATTGTACTCTTTCTCACCCGCTTCTTTCCCCATTTTAGACAGCACCTCAAACGTAGTCTCGGGTCCCAACTTCCGAGCAGAGCCTTTGGCGAGCTTCTTTATAAGCTGTGACTGCTTTTTACTGAAATTCTCCATCTGTATCCTGCCACGTGCAACATGTCGTCGTCTCGTTGTGGACGGAGGAAGTTTCCTAGACAGAAAAGCTGACAACTCCAATGCCTTGTTCGAAGAACCTTCATCGTCATTCATTTCCCTAGATTCAACTGAAACAACAATCACCAGAGCAGAAAAAGGTATTAAATGGACTACACACAATCAATGAAGAAACTGTAAGTCATTCATCAAAACGTACACGACTTCAATCACATTCACTCATAAAAAACCCAAAAATATAAAGAGAAGCGTACATACCATCGAACCTAGACGAGACCTGACCAGCGAGTGTCGTTTCCACAGAACCTATATTTGATTGTGAAAATCGATCATTTTTAAAAACAATCATCCAGAAAAAAAGAAAAAAAAAAACAGTTCCACTTGAGAAGTAGAGGTACCTTGTTGTTGTCCAGTGCTGAACGAATCGTTGAAAGACTTGAGCGGTAAGATAATCTCCGAAGGGAAAAAAAGCCATGATGCTGTTTCTATAAAATGATTAATCGGATTCCAAAATCGGTGAAATCTATGAAGCAGAGAACAAACAAAAAAAAGGAGGTACCTTGCTCAAAAGCCTCCCTCTCAAAAGAATCTCCGGCGACGGATTCGGCAGTTTTCGCGGCGTCTGAAGCTTTGTTACCGGCGTTTCTCATCGCAACGCCGAATATCGCGCTTAGTTTTTGCTTCGCCTTCCTTAAACCCATTCTTCACACAGAGAATGCTCAAAACAAAATCCGAATCCCCCCAAGGAAAGATGATTCATGCCAAAAGTGTGACTAAAAAACCATTCGATAAACCCCTCCAATATTCCCTGTTCAAGTGTAGTGGCACTAATGTAATTATTCTCAAAATCTGAGGGTAGTTTCGGGTAAGATTTATACTAGAAGGTCATGCAGTTTCTGTCCTTTTTTTTCTTACTGTCCGGCAAATTTTCCTCTTTGGAAATTTCGAATTAAAAAATAACAATTATCAAGTGGTGTGTATATCTGCAACTTGCGAGGTCGAAGCAAATGAGTGATTGATAAATATGTATGCAAAATATTTATTTTACTATTATTGACAGTTATAAGTTTGAGAAATTGCACTGCATATACAAAATAATTTACTAAATTAGGAATACAGATATGATACTGTACATATTTTTTAAATACCAAAATATCCTTCTCTCTCACTCAACTTAATTATCTCTTTGGCTTTCTCTCTCGCTTTCTTCGCTCCTCTCTCTTCATCTTCCTTCAACACTTCCACTGCTCTTGTCTCCTTCGCTAGCTCCCTTAAACCGAAGATTCTCGTTGCTCAACGCTAACAACGCCGTCACGCAGTTCTCTCTCGTCGATGCGACAAACAACTCGACTCCATTCTCTCCTCCCATAGCTTTCCTACAAGAATTGCGACTGCGTTCGCATCAAACATCCGATCAGCTCAGTTCCGACTTGAAGCAGCAGCTCCAACACTCGAAAAACTTTTATCGCCGTCTTGTTTTCGTCTTCCAAAATTAAATTAAAAATTGCCGGATACTACAGTTATTAATCGGTTAACATCATATTTAACATTACAATAGGGATACCACTGTCTTTTCTGCACTAATAATTCTCTGTGTAATCTAATTAAATAATTTTTCTCTGTGTCACCTAATAAAGAAATTGTTTATGTATATACAGCTAAATGACTCTATAAGTTTTATATACTGCACTAAGTAAAATTAGAAATAAAAATAAAATGATTAATATATATACCCCTTGTTCGAAAACTCGCCCCTAGCCGAGTATACGTCCGAGAATACTCTAGACGGTGGTGGAGCGTGGCGAGTTGAGTTATACGGCTATATTATACAGTGACTAGTGTTTTTTTCCATCTAAACCATATAATTGGAAAGAAACGACGTAAATATGACAACTAAATCAATTTAGATCACTTAAATCGATAATAATTTGACAAATTTGTTATATTTTATTCTAAATAACAAAATAAAAAAGGAAAATTGACTAAAAATATGTAAAAGATGAAGATGAAGTAGTTAAAGTGGTAAAAAAATGAATAAAAAGTCACTCGAACTTCATAATTTTTAATAGTTTTCTAATCATTAAATCATGTTATTCTATTAATATTATTAACTAAAACAAATTTATGAACAAAATTATAATAAAATGTTTTAAAATTACTCCCCGAGTAATTCCCGAGTTATCCCCGAATAATCCCCGAATAATTGGTAACTCGCTAGTCCCATATCGACCGTACGTATAACGCGTAGCGAGTTCCCGAACAAGGTATATACCTAAGATATCGTTCCGCCATCGTGCCTTGGCATAAGGCGGTGTGGTTTAAGGAGGCCATTCCCCGATGCTCGTTTTTAACTTGGCTTGTTCTTTTGGAAAGATTACCTACCAGAGACCGTTTAATCCGTTGGGGCATGCATATGCCTCCGAACTGTGTCCTATGCTCAACAGGTATTGAGACTCATTCACATCTTTTCTTTGAATGTGAATTCTCCTCGGAACTCTGGCGATTCTTTTCCTCGGGTTTTGGTGGTGTTTCTCCTTCTACCGCCTACTCGGCTCCTTCTTGGTTATTGGATGGCAGGGCAATCTCGAGTCTTCTCAAGCCAATAGCCAAGCTTCTCTTGCAGTTGACCATTTACCACATTTGGAAAGAGCGCAACAGGCGGATTTTTGTGGGTGAGTCATTGGATGTGGCTTCTCTTCGCCCACTGATTGATAGGACGATGCGTGATCGTCTACTCTCGTTCCCGGTGTCATCCGTAAGTTCGTCTTCTTTGTTAGAACAGTATTTTTCTCTCTTGCCTCGTTTGTAATTTTTTCATTTGAAATAAGTTGTTCAAAAACAATAACTCTTCAGAAAATGGTATAAATTTTATATGCGTACAAAAAAAAAATATATATATATATATATATATATATATATATACCTAAGATTTATTATTTTATTTTGCAGGGAACCATGGTTTTATTTAGTGGTCAGTCGTCATATGAGTGACGTTACTTTTATCATCCAAACCTATATACTTTTAAAGAAAACTTTTATCATATAAGATTTATTATTTTATTTTGCAGGGAACCATGGTTTTTTTTTTTTTTAATTTTGTTTCATTTATGATCGACTTTTCTAAGTAGACAACAAGTTGCTCAAATGGTTCAAGTGGGCATCTCGTTACTTACTTACTCTCTACTATAAACAAGAACCAAATCCAAATCTAACCATTCACAAGATAAAGAGAGAAAAAAAAATACATATATATATACAAAAAAAATATGGATTTTCAGACGATTCAACCGACACCATGGGAATATGTCTTATCTTCTCAATCTCTCAGTGGCTACCAAATTTCTCAAGAGAATCATATCCATTGGTCTCAGTCTCCAGATTCTCATATTTTCTCTGTTGATCTTCCTGGTAAATAACTAACTAACTAACCTCTCAGTGTATATATATCATTACCACACATTTTTGTAAAGATAAGCTTTGAGATGTTTCACTTTTTGTACCTGCGTTCTTGTTTTTTTTTTTTTGTTTCTTAATCAGGTTTGAGGAAAGAAGAGATAAAAGTGGAGATCGAAGATTCCATATACATAATCATACGAACAGAGACGACGGAAAGATCGCCGGATCCGCCGGTTAGGAGTTTTAAGAGGAAATTCCGGTTACCGGAATCGATAGATATAACCGGAATATCAGCTGGTTATGAAGACGGTGTGTTGACTGTGATTGCACCAAAGATGGTTCTTAGGAGGAGGAGTTTCTTCATTGATCCTTCTGATGTTCCCGAAAGTCTTCAAGTTCTTGCAAGAGCTGCTTAAAAAAAACTCGCCTTTGTTTCTTCCTTTCCTCAACACGGGTTTGATCTTTGCTTTTAAAAGTCTGTGTTTTCTTTTCAGTGGTGTAATCTTTTTATTGGTACTTAACCGTTATGTGCAGTTTAAATATTAATCCAACTCCTAAGTTTATGTAGTAAGAGGAATGTGTGGTTAAATGAGAGTACTTTGATCTCCTCGTTATTGTGTTTTAAGGAATGTGTGACAAAAGGAATGTAAGGCCTAAGATGATGTTGATGAACTCTCAAATAGCATAACAATGGCCAAGCTTGTTAAAACAGATGATAAAGTCAGTCAAGGAAAAGATTGGCTACCAATCTCAACCTCCATCTCATCCATTCTTTTTACATATTTGAGTTAACAGTGAACACAAAGGAATCCAAATATGTTTGTCAACAGATGTGGTAAAGAAACTCTCGTTATGTCGACAATCTTTTAACAACTTCTGAAAATTTTCCTTTCTGTCTTTCTCACACAGTGCAACCAAATAATGTTCTGTTCAAAGGACCAAAAAAGGATACTTTAAGTACAATCTTAGCATGCAGATAAACACTGACAAGAAGTTTAAAATACGAAATTACAGAAAAACTTTCAAAATAGTGTTAACAGAAAATTGTATATTAATATATAGACCAATTATGATAGGAAATGGTCCAAACCAAAATAATTGAGTGACAGAATAACAAAGTAATAAAATAACATAAACACTTGAAATTAACAATATTTTATATTGAACAATCACACAAAAATATAGTTTTTTTTTGTAGAATGTAATGTCTTTTCATTTATTTTAGAAGATCTCTTTTAACACTCTGGCAATTATGCATAGCAGAATAATTTTCTCAAAAATGTGAAATGAAATGTTGTGAATGATGTAAACAAATAAAAAATAGCGTGAATAAATGGTATACCATTTCAATACCCAAATCTACATATACAGCGAAATGTAGCTTCGTCTCGTGATGCCCTTGTTTACGGGAACCATGAAGGAATCTTTAAAATCATCAATAAACTATAACACAAGTTCTTCATTTGTGATCCCTGGAATTGACTCCCGATTGCTTAGCGACTGTGCGATGCGAAATCTTCACATTGGTGTCAATATTCTTACGCTGAGAAGTTCTGTTCGAGAGATGACCGTTACTCTTCAAACCCTTCTTAGCTTTCCTTTCTTCGCTCCTGTTTATGCTGCCGATCATTGCATCGTTATCTAAAGAACAGAATTCGAAAGCCAAGTCATTGTTTTCGGTATATCAAGTTAACAATAATGTGTAACACTATACATAAAAGTCCTACACTATACACTATACACTATGGATAAAGATCAGAAGAATAACAATATTGCCAGTTAACGATTAAGAATAGGAAACACTATATAGAACCAAAAGCAGCTAAAAAAACACATACCGGGGCTTGATACAACAGCGCGTGGGCGTAAAACTGGACTGGTTTTGGTTTTCTGTATTGCTTCGATGTCAGCGCCTCTGCTATGCTTACTCACTTCCTTGGTTTCATTTTCAGACACGAGCACACTTGGTACGTAAATCTTAGGAATCTTTGCTACATACACTTGCAAATCTTCTTCTTGCTTATTCCCTGTCCAAACGAGAAAAGAGAGAATTATCAAAAAATAGTTTCCTCTGAAAATTTGTATTTGATTGGATTGGCAAAATCTCTAGTGATGAATCATTAATGTTTGCTAGGGACAAGCACAAATATAACTCAAATCATCCAAACATGAGAAACCAAGTCAATGTTCCTAAACATATAAGTGTGCAACCTAGTCAACCCTAATCATCTAGCTCTAAAACTGATACAAAGTCAAACTTAAGGAAAAAAATAAAAAGAGCAGAGAGAAATTACCAGAGACACGAGATTGGAGATACTTCGAGTTCCGACAAGAACTCGTCTGCTTGCAATTGCCAACTTCGTCAACAACTTTCACTTTCGGGTACACTACAAAATCCCAAGGAAAAAAAAAGGGGAAATATTTCTGACCTTTAATTCTGTTCAGCTGATTTTGATTCATCACAAACTAAACAGTTGAATCGAAATTGATACGATGATAAGATATGAAAAATTCGAGCAAACCCACTTGCTAATTTAGGTTCCAGTCTCGATCGATTTTGTTTGGTATGGGAACAGACTGATTGATCGGCCTGCGCAATTGCGTAAGGTTGGAAAAAAAAGAGGAATACGAATGAAACTGATACTCTTTAGAAAAAACTTATATTTTTCTTTCTGGTCATTGAGGTCAAACTCTTCATGCTCATGTTTAAATACGACTATCTTTTGTGTCAACGTTTGAAATACGACTCTTTTCTCACCAGCCGTTGGGTCTTTTTGCCATGTGAGTTTTTTCCTTTTGTCAGTTTTCATGTGAATTTCAGTTGGATTCTTTAGTATTACGCAAATGTTTTTCAAAATTTGTTCCATATTAAACCTCATAAGTTAATAGTTATCATTGTGTAGAGATTTGGGATCCATGAGTAAATGTTATAATATGGTGAGATAGAACTTCAGCCAGATTCCAATAACAAACTGGTGTTCACACTTCACACCTTTGAAAGAAGCCTTTTGTCTGGAGTGGAGATTTGGGCTTATGGGCCTTCAAAGTTAAGGCCCAAATATACTGAAGTTTCGAGACTGAAAAATAAGGAGAAATTCATAAAAGGATCTTTCTAAAGGAGGAAAGGATAAAAAGGCGAGAATGGCGTTGAACGTTATATCATCATCATCTGGGCGTGTTTCTTCAGCCACTTCTATGACCTACGCTTCCACCGTCAAAGCCTTCCTTAGACCTTCTCTCTCCCTCAGAACCACACGATTTGCTTTCTCTCCGTCGAATCGTAACCTCCTTCCTCTCTCCGCCTCTCCTTCTTCGTATTCGCAGCTCCGTGTTTCTAGACGAGGCTTTCACGGTACTCGTATTGTGGCAATGGCTTCTTCTGCTCCTGGATCGGCCAATAAGCCAGAGGAAGAGTGGCGTGCGATTCTGTCTCCTGAGCAATTCAGGATCCTGAGGCAGAAAGGCACCGAGTAAGAGGAAATTCTTCTCCGGCGATTTCGTGTTTCAGTTTCGTTTTTTTTTTTTTTTTTTTTTTGGGTTTTTGAGTGTTTGTGTTATTGCATGTGTTGATTCTTAGATTATTGGATTAAGCATATAGCTTGAGATTAAATTTGAAGGGGCTTGATAATGTAGAGTTAGATTATAAGTGTGGTTTTCATTTGTGTAGAAATTTTTTAGTTTTCAAGTTTAGTCTCGACTCCGATAGTCTTTATGCATTGAATTGAGATTATTTTTGTGATGCATAATATGTTTCTATGTTGTAAATGGTTATGATGCACAATGTTTTGTCAATAGATACATTGGAATCATTTGGCATGTAATTGCCTCTGCATCTCTCTATGAGAATCGAGTTTAGTAAGCGTTTTTTGTGGAATTAACTTGTTACTAGAATAACAATCAGGAGACACATTTTCTGAAAGATTCTATAGATTTTTCAAAGTTTTCACCTTTTCACATTAAAACTCTGTTTGTTGTATCTGGTCGCCTTAGTTGCTATGAACCTGACTCTTAGAATCTGTGTCACGTCGGATTAAGCAGAAGAACTTTCAGTAGAGTTTAGCGGAAGCAAACCGGTCGCAAGTTATAATTACATGATTATTCTAACTGTGAGTGTCTACACATGTAAAATGTAGATATCCAGGAACAGGAGAGTATAACAAACTGTTCCAAGACGGCATCTACAGTTGTGCAGGATGTGGAACTCCTCTGTACAAATCCGCCACCAAATTTGACTCCGGTTGTGGCTGGCCAGCTTTCTTTGACGGCATTCCCGGTGCTATTAACCGAACCGTGAGATTCTCATATCAACAGATCGTTATTAGATCTCATGATCTGATGAAAGTCAGTTGCTGAAAATATCTTCTTCTTTTTTTTAACATATTTACTCAGGCTGATCCAGATGGGAGAAGAATCGAGATCACTTGTGCGGCTTGTGGAGGACATCTCGGTCATGTTTTCAAAGGAGAAGGTTTCCCTACTCCTACCGATGAGCGACACTGTGTGAACAGTGTCTCTCTCAAGTTCGCGCCAGGGAATTCAACCTTGTAATAATGAACTTTCGTTGTGTGATGCTTCTATGTCCCTCTCGCTCGCATCGGTGTTTTGTCTTGCACAGTGAAACTAGTGTTTTGTCTGCCTTGCTCGGTGAAACTAGTGTTTGGTTTCAACGGCAAGTAATAAGGTCGTGGAATCAAGTCTTGAGACTCTTTAGTGTTTGTCTTCATACCATCGATAATATTTTATCCAAGCTGGTGAACACAGTTACTTCACTTGTTTGTAGAAATGACTCAAGCAACTACTATTCTTGATCTCAATCAGAATTCTGGGCATGTATATTTTGTGTCCCAACACCAAACCGAAACATTCCAACTAAACAGCTTGCTTTTGTATTCTCTTATATTCTCTGCCATACGAGAGAACCGAACTTATTCGTTTAAATCTTAGTATAATTGAATGGAAATCTGCAAAAGACTTGTTAAGGTCGTCACAATTTTGCATAATTTTTAGATATGCAAAAGGAGGATGTAGCGTTTTTGGACCTTTGTTTTGCATATGATACAATACAATTTTGCTTTGAAGTACAAATTACACAGAGAGGTTCTACCCATATCTCTCACTCTATCTCGTTTCGTTCTCGTCTCTTTACTATTTTCACTTCCGAATACATTCTCATCATTTTTTTTTCATATCCTCATAGACATACATGATACATCTACTAATTCGGGTATGAAGTTTATGAAGCGACACAATTATGAACATATTCAGTTTTCCTATCACAATTGGTTGAATGCAGATTTTATAAACACATTAATTAGCAGTGCTCGCATGTACGTTTACAACATATTTTATTTGCTAAAACGAATAATCTAACATTCGTTTTGATTGAAAATGCCCACCATGAGATGAGACCTAGACGTAATTTAATTTTAAGTGTGCATGAATTAGTGTGTCCACCCCTTGTTATGATACATCATACCAATATGTTTGTGTCCATAGCTTTCTCATATATAGATGCACAATAGACATGTTGGCAAGTGTAGTTTCAGTATATAACTAGATGTTTGTTCCATGCTAGTGCATGATTAAATATAACTCTCTTTAATCTTCGAATATATTAGCAAAGATTATTTCATGGTTAACATTGCTTTCTTTCTGTTAGATTCGGTGTGTTATTATTAATTTAGAATAATATTCTGGGTATCGCTTTTTAATATCCACAACCACTTCCACCAATTTTGTCTTTGGTATAATCCCTCTCTCTCTCCAAGTATCAATATTTTTATTTATTTTTTAAAAGCGGTTTAATGGCCGCCTAAACGTCGCTGACACGCTAAACGTTTCTACGCTGCTTAGATTTTACTAAAATCGATTTTGTTAGACGAACGGTTACGTCAGTAGATTGATACGGCAATTAAGCAGACTAGGTGGCTCATAAACGGTTTAGGCATTACCGCATTAAGCCATTAAGCGAAGAATCGATCGCCGCCGTCTGTTTAGCAAGAGCATGCACCTAACGACGTTTTCTTAAGGACTGATTTGTAAAGTACTTTGATTTTATTTAGTCAGCTATATTTCTCTAAATTTTTGCTGTCGATTAGATCAAGATCTAGTACGAAATAAGACCTAATAATTATTATTCTATTTTATATTTTCTTAGATATTTTTATTAAGGATTATTCTCGTCTCTTTTTAGACCCAAAAATAAGAAACTATTTTCTCTGCGCATATATATATACCACACTCCATTTGTAGCTCTACTTGCTCACAAATCAGTTCTTCATTTTCTCACAAGACAGCAGATTAAACACACGACCATATCTCTCCATCGCTTTCAAAGCCTCTTCTTACCATGTCAATAGCGGCAAAATTGGCGGCTCCATCAACTGAATCTGTCCAAAAACACGATGATGAGTGGCGTGCGGTTTTGTCTCCTGAACAATTTAGAGTTCTCAGGGAAAAAGGCACAGAGTAAGCAAGCTCAATAGATATTTTAAGCTTCTCAAGTTATATTTCATTACACGTTTCTCGAAACTACTATAATCATCGTACTGCATGTTGTAGAGTTCTCTATATCTGTCCACTATAGCATGTTATTAGGTACCCTACTCAGTAATATTGAAAAATATACTTATATATGAAGTATGTTCGATAGTTAATTTAGATACAACAGTAGTACAACGTTATGTTAAATGCCATGCGTCGGTGCACATGTGTGATCACTTGTTTCTAAGACGTTCCTCCTGAGTCTTGTAATGGTTTTGATTTAGAACCCGATTTAAAGGAGAGTATACAAAATTGTTCGACGAAGGAACCTATTCGTGTGCTGGTTGTGCAACTCCTCTTTATATGTCCACCACCAAGTTCGACTCTGGTTGTGGCTGGCCTGCCTTCTTCGATGCTATTCCTGGTGCCATTAAACAAACTGTACGTAACTAATACATTCTTCTGAGTTTGCATATATGTTTAAAGAAGATTTGTCGATAATAATAATAAAAAAATTTGCTTATATATGTATACATCAGTTAGAGCCAGATGGGAAAAGAGTGGAAATCACATGCGCAAAATGTGATGGACATTTAGGTCATGTTTTCAAAGGAGAAGGTTTTCCTACAACTACTGATGAGCGTCACTGCATCAACAGTGTTTCTCTCAAGTTTTCTTCCGAAACTTCTTCCTGATAAATCGATATATTTATGATCATTGTTTGGACCAATGCATCTCCTTCATGAGAATTCAAAATTGAGTGTAATAATCGTTTGAGATTGCTATATTATGTGGGAATAACATGTTATGTTTCCCTACTCATGTAATACTAAACTGTTAAGCACCGTTTTTGATATAAGTAAAGACAAAACAGGTAAATTATTCAATTAAATATGCATCGAAAATTAGAAAACATCCAATTTTTTGAAACAAATTCTTTTTCCTAAACATCAATTAACCAGAAACAAAGAGACGAATATATTTTAATTTATTTAAGTAGATATATAAAGAGTTAATTTTCTATTTGCACCCAGTCATTTTTTTCCTCTAGACCGGCCCAAGCCAGTTTCTAGCACGGGTACTGACACTGACAGAGACGAGTATTACCAATGGAGTTACAAATTCCACTTCCACCGTTGTGCGCCTTTGCGCAGTTCATGTCACAACATTGATCTGAACACTGTTCAGTGCATAGACTAGTTCCGCTGTTGCATGTCTTGGGCGGCGGCGGCGAAGGCGGCGAAGGAGGTTGACATTGGTAATAGCACGAGCATAATGGCACCCCAACGCTTCGGTCGCAGCTGCTTTGGCTCGATGGTCCGTGCTTTGTTTTACATTTCTGGTCACAGTTGTCACAAGTGCCTAGGCCATCTACACACATATTACCTTGTCCCTGAATCACAACTGTAATAATACATATATATATATAATTAGGTTTTTCAACAAAAACGAAAGAGAAACATTTGTATAAATGTTTTTTTTTTTTTTGGGCAAAGGTATAAATGTTTTCTTTTCTATTATTAATAGAGTTAGACATAACAAGAATAAAAATATAATATCACGGCGAAGTTGTTTACAGCACTAGCAAGTATAATATACAGTTTTATGATCAGTCCATCGCATTTAAATAAAATATGGTAAAACTGAAATCATAGAGATAAATTTAAGAACATTTAAAATTGTAGGAAGGATATATTATACCCCCAAAAAAGGGAGAACATAAAATACCTGACTTGATAAGAACGGTAACGAAGAATACGTAGAAAATTGTCCTCTCCATATCTGCTAGAATTAGGAAAATATGTTGTGTTATTTCCATTCGCAAAAGTTCAGTATATATACAATATTCCTGAGATTCATAGTTAATAGAAAGAATCACGCTATGCTATTTGAATATCATTGAATTCGGTGATTTCGTAAATCTCTCTAATTGCACTATCACAATCACAATCGTATCTCGCAGTAATTTCCCTATCCAATTTAATTAGAAAATATCATTTTTTCTGCTCCGTTTTAACTTCTTAATGGTTGTCGTATTCTCTTATCGATGACATTCAACTTTATACAAATCTAGAAGTGACGACGAAGAGTGAGGAACAGTAACAGAAGGAGACTATCAACAAGTGAAGTAACCCCCCATAGTAGAACTGAATTTGGTATATATTGCGAATATCAACGACACAACAAGTGCAAGAGATTGTCTTCTCTTCTTTTATCACACTCCTTTCTTTCAAGAATTCTAGCTCTTTTCCCAGACCGAACATGAAATAATGAGACACATATGTTTGTTTGACTTCTTCGTTGCTTGCCCATATTTTTTTTTTTGTGTGACTTGATGCATTCTTTTGATTTTTGCACCATTTTCTTTAAAAGTTGCTGTCATTGATGCTTAGATCAAACATTTCAGATTTCAAACCAAACCAAACCAAACCAAACCAAGTGGGATTGAAGAAAGAAAACATGAGCTCAAGATCTGACGACACGAATCTTAGTTAATTACAAAAAAAACTAAACAAATTCTAATTGTGGTAGTGCACTGATCAATGCACTTTAAACAAAACTAAACACCAAAAACACAACTGAGTTTGAAACAAAACCTACTACAAAGTCATCTGCTGGTTATGAGCTTCAGAAGCTCGATAGCCTCTTTTAATCTTCGTTCGCTCTTTTCTTTTCCATTCTGACCCTTTACATTCCTGAAATCACACACCATGTCTTTATATAAGCACATGTTTCGTTCCCACTTTCTTTTTTAGTGAATCTAACCCTAATGTTTCTAGATTAAACATTCAAATAAATTCAGACAAGAAAACAGGAAAAAGAACTAACCTTTTCTCCATGTTGGCCTTACGAGTTAGCTCCTCAACTAAGGCGTGTAAACGTTTTACTAAAGCAGGAAGCTTCCGAACTGCTTCTACGCCTTTATGGCTGTTGCATATCTTCTTCAGAACATCTGATGCTATGAAGTATGCTTCTTCTTTGTTCCTAATTTAAAAGAGAGAAAGCAACGCAAGGATGAGAAAAGATGAAACTTCAAACTTAAAAGAGCAGATTGTATAAGTAGATGGAGGAGACCTGAGTAGTTCCCAGAAGATTGTCTGGATGGATCCTTTTGTGTCGATTAGCTCATCTGCCATTTGCGGATAACGAGCGAGGTGTCTCAGAGTCGAAAGCGCGTGCTTTGAAACTTCTTGATCAGGGATGCTTCTGCTTGCAGACCGGATCAATGTAAGCAACTTGTCTATCGCTCCAGCTGCCACAAGCTCTTCGCAGCATTTGTCGGAGTATTTTGTCGCCGAATCTGTAGAGGGAACATGTTATAGTCTGTCTGTTCACGTTGCTCTGTAAATAAAGGAAGCTGAGGAACACTTACCCAAAGTTTCACAAATGTGAAGAATGTTGTGGACCTTTTTCATGCTAAGTAGTTCCGAAAGCGCAGATAGAAGCTTGTTTATCAACCGTTTCTTGTCGTCTATGTTTGCTGCAGAAGTTTGCATTCTTACTCTCAGATCCAGAATTTGAGCCTTTGAGGCTTTGCGTGTGAGACAGCCTCTCCAGTGTGACTGCCAGATTCAGAGATAGGAATAAATTTTAAACTAAAAATAATGCTAATTATTAATGAAAGTGAAGAAGAACAAAAGATGAAAATGTTTGGTTATATCTTACTTGAATCATAACAATGTTGCGTCTTTCCATAGAAGCTTTTCGCCTGGCAAATACACCTCGAATATGCCTCTGTATTAAGACTGCTGATTTTTTTCTCACATTCTGTGAATGGAGAGACCTCCACCAACGCTGCAGTTTAATGACGGAGTGTTGCAGTTTTGTCACCCCAACGCTATGTTGTGAAAGTCTGGAAACGCCTTCGTCAAGTTTTGAATTGAGATGATAAGCTCCTGAGATTATTCAATTTGGATAACCATCTGTACGTTTAGAAACCGGTAATTCTCTCCAATAAAAAAGTTAAATTAATAATATGTAATCAGCTTAAAGTAAGGTACTCGAGAAATGGCTTGATCACCTTGAAGCCTACTTCGAACAATTTGTCCCCTAACGAGTCCTTGAATCTCCGTGGCTGCATGCTTGTAATGATTGAATGACATAACGCAATTAAATTGTCGGATAGAACTCTGAATGCATATCGTTGCTTCTCTCTGAAGATAAAACTTCCTTCTCGCCAGCCAACCACGGCAATATCTCTGCAGTTACTTGCAGAAAGTTAATATAGAAGGGGTAGAGTATACATGGCAGCAGCAAGTAAGAGATGCATATTCTAGTTGTGGCATTATGTAAGAATATATAAAAATCAAAAGACACCTCAATCGAAAAGAAAGGCTAATGAGCAGGAAGCAGAAATATCAAAGGCAAATAAAAGAAGTGACAAAGAGGAAGAGAAAGCTGGATGATTAAACAAATTGGGATAAGCAGAGGGTAACAAAGGGAAAGAAATCTTCAAAAGGACTTAACGATCAAATTAACTGAGAACTGGATAATGGCCAGTACATAATCAAAACATAGAAGACCTGAATAAACTTACTTGAATAAGTACGGAAGACAAGTTGTATTTGCAATTCATTCTACGTGTGATCCATCCACGAACATAAGATTGTATGGTGATAGAAGAAATAACTTTGGCATTATAACTCCTCCAAGCTAACTGAATTTTTAGTGCTGCTTCCAGCTCATGATGAAGGTTTCTCTGATGCGTCCTTACAGCTTTCTGAATGACCAAAACAGACTTCCTCAACTTGACGAAGCGACTTCGTTCAGCAATGAACTTGGCATATCTTGCTACAGGTTTTAAGTTGGCCGATTCTTCTACAGGAATAACAAAACTTTCACCAGAGAGTAACTTGTTGATCTGTCAATTGCAACAAATAATCACAAACAGATTAATTACCTGATAATTGCAACGTAACTTCCTCAACAGTGAATTTCTCAAGAACTTTTATATGTTTCACTGACAACCATGTCCGAACAGCAGCTTGTAAGAAGCAGATTGCTCCCATTTTCTTCCTAAACTTGCGGCGTGCATGAAGCCCCCTAAAACGCGATTGTATGACCATTGCTGCTTCTGTAAGAAAGAGGCAAGAGATATGTTATAAATAGTGATAGATTACACCGATATTCAATACTCATCTACCAAGAAATGTGAAGTAGTAAATAATCACCGAATCAAATACGATCAAGTACCATCTATAAGAGTTAGATCATAAAAAGGTGATAGATATCAAAAGCAGGTTTATGATGTAAGAGTTGAGAAGAGTAGGCAGAAAACTTGAATCACCTCGTTGGAAATCCATAGTGCATTTTCTAGACAAGGAGCCTTGCAGAGTATGGCTAGTAACTTTTCCAACAGAATTTTGGTTTTGGTTGGCCATGTCCTGCCACCAGTTTTTGATTGCCTGGAAACTTTTAGTAGCATCTACAAGTAGCATCACACATTTGACAATCAAGACCAGTGATACATGTATATAATCATCAAGCATGCTTGCTTCATTCAACCAATTGTAGAAGCTGAAAACTCTATGAGCTAGGTTGGCAACTATGAGAAACAAAAAATAATAAAAGGAAACAAAAGACTGCAAACCACTGATAGACGTGCAGGCATCTAAATGAACAGGTGCGGTTCCTCATTTCTAAGATCATATACTTTAGGGCAAGTCAGAAAGAGATGAATGGGAACCTTCTCCGTTTTCTCTGTCAGGTTCCTCGTTTCTAACTGCTTCAGAGCTGCTGCAACTGATGCGCGAATACCTCTTCTCCTGAGCTTGACAGCTAGAGCACAGCAACTTATGAAAGTTCAGTTGCTCCTGAGAGAAGAAGGAATTTTTAAGATAACTTGTCAATGGAAATTCTATCTTCCATCCAGAAAATTAATTAAGGAAAAAGCCAAATTTTGTGGTATAAAGCAATACCATATTCTCCTTGACTATCAGCTTTGATGATAGGAAAGCCAACAGTATAATCACACTTTGGTTGCTAACGACTGCATTACGTTCCAGTAGGTCACTAATCTGTAGAACCTACAAAGATCAACATTATTGTCAAGAAATTGATAGCACTAGCGGGACGCATACATACAGAATATGTTAGCCTAATTGAAGCAAACCATCTACTGCAATAGAAACAAAAGGCGGATTACTGTAGGTCAGGTTTCATATCTCTAGTAATCTTTTTGTCTTCATCATAAACGTAGGAAGAACTTAGACATTTACCGGCTGAATACTATTACCTCAGGAAAACTTCCCAAAAGTGCTGTTAGCTTTTGCGACAGAATGAAATTTTGAACTGCGTCATGGTAATCGGTATTGGACATTACTGATCGAGGGCCTTGTTGACCACCAGGATCCTGAATGTAAATATTTATACAACATTTATAGCACGGCATGTATTTTAATAGATACGTGAAGAGAAATGGTATAGGTAAACTTCAAAGCAATGAAACTGATTTCGAGTTAAGAACATTTCACACCTCTTTGTGAAGACAAGGACAGCAAACTTCTCGACGAAAATAGTAGTCAAGCAAGAACCATATCCCCTTTCCATCAACTAATGATGCAAAGTTTTCTAACTTGAAGTCATTCTTCCGGGAAATTGACTGAGTAAAGAATGCAAGACATGCGAGTATTGTACATAGTTAGACATACAGAACATAGGTAAAGTAAGCACCCACAACTTGGGTGAAATAATAATCCTAAGAACGTCCTATTAAGAAGAGTCTTTGATAAAATAAGGTACCTGGATCCAGTTCAAGAGCATTTCCAGAGGAGTAGACATGGTAGTTTGATTAGTCTGTAAAGAAACCCAAAAATAAGAAATAATTTAAAAGAGAAAAACATAGTGTAACTAGAAAAGTGTCACCATTAAAGATCTGATAGAGAGTCTTCTAGTTAAACTACATATAGGTTCAAAATAACTAACAGTGGCTAAAGGTTGGAAATAATTATCGGAACCAAGGAAATCAAGTGAGCCTTAGCTTTACCTGTTCCAACTCCTGAACTTTGTAGATTTCCTCCGTCAACAGTCTCCCATTGATCAGAAGAGGCAGCTGCTCAGTTAAAAAGAGCATACATAACCAATGAAATCAGACAACACGTGCAGGAATCTAGGAATCTACCATAATTCGGACAGAGAAAGACAAGAGACACTCACCTGCAATTGTACAAAAATGTTCCACAGCAGTGAAATCGTGAGCTCTCTGTCACCATCTGCAACATCTTCTCCAGTTATCACCATTCCTTCGTCATCTTTCAACGAAACACCAGCATCCTTCAGATACTGAAGTGCAATTCTACAATTGGCCAAGTTCTTCTTTCGATTGTCGGATGGAACTACCATTTTCTGTTTGATCAAAGCCTCTTACATTAAAAATCACTCCCAAAACAAGACATAAGTGGAAGTTCTTGATTAAAAATTAATTTAAAGAGAAACCTTGAGAATGGATGGATCATGAAGTAGTAGTTGAATGGCTCTGCAGAGCCGCACACCATCTTGGAGGTCACCAAACAAGTCTCTCACTCTATATTCATATTCAGCTATAGGAGACTGCAAGAGCCATTCCAATTATTGAAGTGAGCAAAAAATCATATCCTTAGCGATCTAGATTTAATATAAGACATTGCATTGACTCTTAATTAAAAGTTACCTGCTGATAGGGTATTTTGTACCCTATAATCACTAGATGCGCTAGGAGATTCCCTTCTCCATGCATTACATCAGATGACAAGAATTCTGTATCCAAAGCAGAAGATTGAAAATTGGCATGACAAAGGCAAGCAAAATGAAAAACTAAATAGAAAAATCTAAGAACTTACCACATATAAGTTGATGGCTAGACTTTATGCTAGATTTCTCTGTAAACATGAGGGGTGAGCCACCATCTATCCCATCAATACCATACTTAAGTGAAAGGCAGCTTTGAGATTTAGCTCTATCTAATATAAGGACAAGCAACAGAATCCTCTTCAAAATCACGGTTCCAAGAGCTTCATAGTACCCTGGCCTGTATAAACCCTCAACCATCTTGTTATAGGCAAAGGCTCTAGCAAGGCCATCATGGGAGAAAAACTGTTTGTTGATTACCATCTTCAAGAATGCCATTTCTTGATCCGAGTTAACTTCACTGTCAGACAAAAAGGAATCACCGCCGAAGATGATATATAACCCTAAGCGAAGCCAAACTTGGTTGTAGCACATCAGTGACTTGATGGCCTTCTCCTTCAGTCCAAAATCAGTTACAAGAGGGCATTGTGGTTTCATTTTTATCCTCCCTTCATCGATATTCTGCAACAAGAACAATAAAGATTAAACCTAAGAAAAAATAGCCAAACAAAACAGTGTAAAATCCGTTTGCAAAACAGCCCAAAGCAAAAGACAAAGTCTTTGACACACAGGTATACTTCAATATGATTTACCTTGGTAACACGGGTCATCACATCAAAAATCTCCTTGCAACTTCCCAAACTCAAGTGAAATTGCATTCTCTGCTTCAAATCATCTAAGCTACACACATCTCTTAAAGATTCCCTCAACGTTGAATACTTGGAGCCACTCAAGGATGAGCCAATATCTGATCCTTTCTCACCAGACCAACCTAAATTCCTCGACCTCTTGGGGCTTCGCCACATTGTGTCCACTCCCACAGATCTACTGCTTCGTAAAGCCTCGCAACTATCTCTCTTCGCCGGACCTAAATGTCCGACGCTACCAACACCAGAGCCATTCTCGAACGGATCACAGCCGCAGTTTTCAGGGTTTTCAAACAGGAAATTGAGCCACACGGTAAGCGATTTAGCAAGAGATCTAAGGCTCTTCTCTTTCCTCAACTCGGCCTTGCGAGAAGATTGCGATTGCTGAAGTTCGAATGCCCTAAGCCGCTTCGACGAAGCTGCGACCTTAGAGCGAGGCGCGTAAGAAGGAACGAGCGACGGGCGGCGGAAATTAGAAGACGAAGATTTTGGAGTTTGCTTGGATGCAGTGAAGAACTTGGGATACGGAGAGTTACTGAGATTTGACTTTACAACGGAAGAACGCCGCGGAGTTTTGAAATTGGAAATGTCAGTGAATAACGATGACGGCGGATTACGCAGCGGCGCCGGTGAAGCACACGGTGGTTCATTTTCACCCACTGCCATTGGTGAAGAATCGAAGATTCGTTTAGCGACAGAGAGAGAGAGAGAGAGAGAGAGAGAGAGAGAGACGTTGTTCAAAATCTCTTCACAGAGTTGTTTAAATTTTGAAAATTCGAAACGACTAGGGAATATTATTGCAACTGTTCCCAAAAGTTGGCGATCGCGCGGCTTTACTTTATTCGATACGGAAACCATGCCGTTTTTCAAAAGATGAAACGGCAAGACGTCTGACGTTTGGTTCTTTTATTTTGCTTCGTAAATAGTCAACACGCTGGCGTCATGGGCATGTTATGATTGGTACGTGTGAAGCACGCGGTTTTTTCATTCGTCCAGCCATTGTCACACAGATAAATACGAAGTGTTTTTTTAATTTATTTTTTTAAGTATGCGGAAAGTATATCTCGACAAGAAAAAGAGAGGCAAAATCTCTCTCATCAATCTTCTTTTAATCAGTCGCTTTCGTTAATTCAAAGCTTCTAGAGATTTTCTGTAGAGCTAATTTAAATCTCAAATTCATTACACAACGTTGAAGCTTCTAGAGATTGTCTTGTCTGTTCAGTTGCTCTCTGTGATCGAAGTCGAATCGATTGTGAGATTGCGAGGTATGGCTCAAGCCGTAGAAGAATGGTACAAACAGATGCCGATTATAACCCGGTCGTATTTGACGGCGGCTGTAGTCACCACCGTCGGATGTTCGCTCGAGGTATTTATGTTTTGCTCTTTCTCCATTTTCGAATCAACGAGGGGAGTTTTGTCTGAAAACGTTTTAAAGCTTTTTTACGTTTGCTCTTATTGATCTGATTAGTTTTGTTCCCCGGAATCGATTTGATCCCTTTCTTAGGGAATTTTGATTCGCCTGTACGTGTTCATTAAAAAAAATTAAATTTATGTTTTTGAATTCCAGTTGTTGTTGGAAAATTGAATCTTTATGAACGTGTATCGGTGTATGGATGTTTTTGATGGTAAAGGTGTTATTTTGAATTTGTGGTGGCTAATGAGCTAAAGTGCTGTGTTTGTATATCTTATGTTCTTCTTTTATATTGTGGAACGTCTTGCAGATTATATCTCCTTATAACCTCTACCTAAACCCTACTCTTGTGGTGAAACAATACCAATTCTGGCGCCTCGTTACAAATTTTCTTTATTTCCGAAAGATGGGTAAATCTCCTTCAACTCTTGAGCTTGATACATTACTAGCATTTGATCTTCTTACTAGGCTCCGGATAAACTCGTGTTAGTGGGCCTTTTTGAGTCTTTGGCGATTGATTTTACTTTCTCTTTTTGAAAGTTACTTACTTTCTCTTTTTATCATATGTTTGGCAGATTTGGACTTCTTGTTTCATATGTTTTTTCTAGCTCGATACTGCAAACTCCTAGAAGAAAACTCCTTCAGGGGAAAGACTGCGGATTTTCTTTACATGCTCTTGTTCGGGGCGACTGTTCTAACCGGCATTGTTCTCATTGGAGGGATGATACCTTACTTGTCCGTCTCTTTCTCCAAAATCATCTTCCTCAGCAATTCTTTGACTTTCATGATGGTAACACTTCGAGAGACTGCAATTCTAAGATCAACCTTTTTAATGGTTTACAAACTCATCTTACGACACCATCTTAACATCTGTTCTGCAGGTCTATGTATGGAGCAAACAAAACCCTTACATCCACATGAGTTTCCTTGGCCTTTTCACTTTCACAGCAGCGTATTTACCATGGGTGAGTTGGACTTTCTCGTTTCCTTCTTCGAGTTCGGTATCGATCATCTCTTACTCCAAATTCTGACATTGCAGGTGCTTCTTGGTTTCTCTATCCTTGTTGGTGCAAGTGCCTGGGGGGATTTTCTGGTACACACTCTCTCTTAATTCGATTTCATCCACGTCTTCTCCCCTCTTTACGCTTCATCCTTATCCTTTTAAGCTTTGTCCAATATGCAGGGAATGATAGCAGGTCACGCGTACTACTTCTTGGCATTTGTGTATCCACGAATGACGGATAGACGTCCCTTGAAAACTCCATCTTTCCTCAAAGCCTTATTCGCTGATGAGCCTGTCGTCATCGCACGGCCAGAAGATGTGAGGTTTGCTCATGCGCCTTTTGATGAAATCCACCAAGACTGAATCTTGATCGTCCACAAAAACCAGCCACACAAAACACAGTTCAAGTGTGTTTAGATAATGTTACAAGGGGCCGGTGATGTACTCATTCATTGACTCTTGTTCTTTATAGCTGTGGATAATGGGGAAGTTTTTGTTAGTTTTTTTTTTTTTTTTTACTCGTCTGACTTTTTTATTGTCAATACATATATGTTTTTCCCTCCTTGTGCATATATGAACGCAAATTGTGTACGAATCTCTAGTTTATAATAGTCATTAGATCATTAGACAATGTCTCACAAAGAGATTCAGCTCCATGGTTTAACTACACGATGGGCAAAACAAGGCACGGCACAGACAAAAGCAACTTGACAAAGTCCGAATGATTTGGTTTTTGAGTTTTAATTTATAGGTAGTAACGACGATTCATTTCCTCATCTTCATCGTCCTCATCTATGGCATCATCATCATCCTCAATCTGAAAGTCCTCATCATCATCATCCTCTAGCATCATCTTCTCTGCTGCATCTCTATCTTTCAAACCAGTGTTTAGTACCACAGTCCCTCCCTGAGAACTCTCCATATCCTTTCTTAGATTCTCCATTTCCTTTTCCCTTCGCTCTTCTTCCAACCGCTCCATCTCCGCCTTTCTCTTGTCAAGATCAGCCCTGAAGGGAGAGAAAAAACACAAATCGTAAGCATGGAACTTGCAGACTGATCCTGCAAAGAAGGTAGGTAAATACAGACGAGAAGAGTGCATCATTACTTGTAAGTTTCCATGTATTCATCAGCACTTGCTTCAATGGCTTTAAAGAAGTCATCCACTCCAGCACCAGTGATTGCAGAAACACCAACAGATCTTATATTCCGGTAGAACTCGAAGAGTGAGAGGGAGAGACTGTTAGCTAAGGTCGATGTGTACGAGTTATCAGACTGTATCGCTGCCTGAAATACCTCGAAATCTTCCATCCACTGCATAAAACCAATATCAATTCCAAATGATTACCACAATAGGAGACAGCGAATAATACTGCTCGGTGATGATCAATAGTTCAACAATGATAGACAGTTAAAGAAGGATAACCTCCAACGCAAACTTGTGATCTGCCACATCGGTTTTGTTGAAAGCCAAGACAAGAGGCAGCCGGGTCTTGTAGAGAATACTACAAGCGTAGAGCATGTTGCTCATAAAAGTGATCGGGCTTGTGGAACGTGGTGTATCAACCACATAGGTGACAACAGTTGGGAAGGTTGAAGCGAAAGCTTCAGTGATTATAGCCCCAGAGGCAGACCATGTGAAGATTTCAATCTGACCAGGAGTATCCACAAGGACATAATCGAGCTGGTCTGCACGTTTCTCAATCACAGAGACAACCTAAAACAAGTAGCAAACAAAGACAGAATAATCAGCAAAAGCAAAACTCGCAAGAACCACCATCATGCGTGATAAAGTCATCGTCTCAGGGCACTTTTTACCTCATCGAATTTAGTAGCAAACAAGTTGAGTGATGTCATGATTCCACCATTAGGCCCCAAATTATACTGCTTCATAACTTCCTTGTACTTGACCGTGTCCCTTATATCGATGTTGGCACCAAATGGCAGAGACAAAACAGCAGGGTCAAGGTTCAACACATACCCACGCTTGTTTGAATCAAAGGTATGGCAGACCAAACGATGAAGGAAACTGGTTTTTCCGCTGCCTACGCATAACATAAAATCAGACTACTGATATCTCTCAACAGACTAAAACTACAAAACACAGTGAGTTTTCAAGAACATTGTAGTCAAACAATTTTACCTGCCATTCCAACAACAATAATAATGATAGGCTTCTTCTTGAAATTCGAGGATGAGCTCGCAGCACTTACACGAAGCTTGTCCAATGAGTCAACCAGCTTATGACTCTCTTCCGCAATGTTCTTTGCAAGACAGAAAACAACAATAACTTCATTTCACTCTTTTTTTCTGCAGTGACTTAGCTAGTATAACACACAGTGTAACCTATAAACCACTGATTGTATAAGAAGAAGATAAACTGACAGAGATAAACCCATTATTACCTCTTCACCAGACATTTCCATGGGATCCATCAGTGAGAAATTGCTTTTCTTGTATGATTTTGAACTGCCAATAATCCCAAATACAGCAAATTCAGTTCCCTCATCCCCAGAAAAAGCTTATATCACAGCTAGCTAAGCAAAGAAGACGAAGCAAGAGGTGAGTCACGGACGCAGACAATTTTCACAACTCTACAATTTTGAAGTTTAAAGTTTCAATTTTCGTCTATGCCAAATAGTTTATGGTCGACATATTTCCAGAAAATGAAAAAACAGAACCACAAACTTGAACGGGTTTTTTCGTTTTTGTTGTGTGATGAACTGGAACTGATTTTGATTCAATAACCAATGGGACTCTAAACAAAAAGTTTAACATATTGATTTAGCATCGTAGCCCGCGAATTTATACGAAATTTCCGTTCTTATAAACAGTTTTAAAAAACCAACAAAACTCCAGAAAAGAGAAAAGAAGACGACGACGACGGAGACGAGAGAGAGTAGACCTCGACGCGGAGGAAAACAGAGTTAGGGCTTTGATTTGTGTTTGTCACTGACTCACTGTAAATCACATAAATTTTCTTATATTTAAGGGTAAAAAAAAACAGAGAAATGGCTTCGATTTGGTTCTTTTTTTTATTTCGACGTCGGCCCAAGGCCCGTTAGGCTATATGACCCCTTTGACACCAAATGGCAAATGCTATGTGGTTATATTAGATGTTAAGTAAATCCAATTTACAGTTTTAGCTTATACACAAGATAAATTTAAGATTTGTTGTGGGAAAACAAAAGATAGTGAATCATAAAGGGAAAAAGCTGAGAATCATACACAGACAAAAGTAAACAGTTAGTTATTTTCAACCATAACATAACAATCAAACACATTCGCCAACAAATGTTAAACCTTTTTTGTCCTGACCAGATTTTCCAAAGTAGCACCAGAACAACATGTAACTTAAAACGACACAATAGTAAAGATACTACCCAAACCAAAAAAAAAAAAAAAGTCAAGGCGGGCTCAGTACTAAAGCTGTAAATTCATATATGATCGTGCATGCATTCCAAAAACTCACGCAGATTCCACACCGATTTCTTCTTCTTCGCCTTGAATTTTTTTTTGCCCCAACTTTTCTTAATCTCTTAAAACAGCATCAGACTCGCCGTGTGACGGTTGAGACGAATGTCTACTGGATCGGATGGTATTGAGCTGAAACTCTCTTTGGAGGTAGCTTGCGGAGAATGAACAAGACTAATGCTGATGGTAGTACTTCAACCACCTGAAATTCGTTTTTTTTTCCCAGTTAGTGAAGTAACAGAAACAGAGATTAAGAGATAGTAGATTACTGAAGGTGTGGTTACTTACCATGTAGTAGATTAAGTTCAGAACTGGATGATCAAGAACATCCAGCGTTAAGTCCCTGTCAAAAGCTGATACACCCACCTGAAAGTTTTGCAAGAAAGAAACATATATAAAAAAACAACTCATCAGCACAACTGATGATAAAGATTTTTTTCAGAGCTTACCACAATGCATCTTATGAGGAAGCAGGTGAAGCATATGGCTGTCACAGATCCAACCTGCAATAAAAAAAAAAACCATTTCAAATTACAAAGGTTAATAGATGAAACGCAATGAACTTGAAGGAAGGCAAAATGTCTTATGTTCAAAATTCAATGAAACTAAAACAAAGATGCACAAGCACAATGACTACCTCATGGAGCTTCTTCCTTCTTCCTTTTGACTCAATAGGGAACCTTCTTAGCATAAAGAACAATCTATACAGCATACAAAGAAACACATGAGAAAAGACGACCCATTAAAGCCATTAAAGAACCTCCAGACATTCTGATTATGAGACATACCTTCCTCCGTACAGCAAGAAGCCTAACGCAGCGATGAAAGACACAACTAGAAGAGGAAGAAAAATTATCCAAAAAAGAGTCAATTCAGAGTTTGGAGAAGAGAAGAGAGCATTGAAGATTGAGAGTCAATTCAGACTTAGCAAAGTTGCTTGACCAGACAAAAAAACCTACCTGCCATAAATATCTTCCCAACTAACTCCACAGTGCTGTTATCATTTATCCAGATGCATACCCAGATAACAACCTGATAGAGACATCAATTACATGTCAAACTTAGTCTTTTGATTCACCTAAAAAATCTACAAAAGTGATAAAGGTTCACACAGATTCCTTATAGCAAGGAATGGCTACAAAGACAAGGTAGAAAACATGCAGAATCAATAGTTTCTAAGGACTGATAATAGCAAAAGATGTATATAAATGGATCTCAGGAATTCAGCAACTACAACATACAAAATTGAAAGAAAAAGAAAAACAGTAAGAATTAGAGTTGGACCTGAGCCAAATATACAGCCACGTTGACTGAAATATAGGTTATCCTCAGCTTATCCGTTGGTAAGCTTCTTGCCTGCTCATTAGTGGCAACAACATGTATATTCAGAGTTTGCCCGGCATGTTAAAAAAGAGTCTACGCACATAAATACAAATTCTTTTTAGGTACTTGCCTGGTGATATATCTCTGCCCAGAACAGAACAAGCAGTGTGTACGCCGAGAAGAAGAGGAGGCCCGGAAGATCCAATAATATCCAACAAAGAGCCTGCATTACCACAGCAACAACATTAGATACTTGAAAGATGTAGCCTTCAAAATCCATCGTTTCTAAAATCAAACAAACAAAAACCAGAGTTACGTTGAGAACGCATATGTTGAGCGGAGAGACAGTGTACACATAAAACTGACATAAACATCTTCTCATTTTTGTTTTCCAAAGCCAAATTTGCTTTTAAAAAACTAACGAACGCATGCGGTAATGTCATCAGAACATCACTAAAACCTTATGCAGGCTCTCACCTTGGGATGCACGAGAAATACTTGATGGTGAAATCCAAATAGAACAGCGCGAACTGCCACACCGAGAGAAAAAAAAGTAAAAAAAAAACACACACACACTCACACAAAATCCTCCCATTTGTAAACAGGAAACACAGTAAATCACCTCCATTGACGACAAAGTTCATAAGATGAAACACCTTCTGAGTGGTCCAGCCATACTCAGGCACTCTCATTTGGATCCTTACCAGTTGGACCTGCCAAGGACAAACCATTTCAGAGAAGGTCAGCAATCTGCAACACACCCAAAATCTACCAGAAAATGAAGTATAGAACTTTCACCATCGCTCAGTACTTTAAGTTCCGTGATTTAGACAGAAAACGATGTTTCATCAAACGAACACGAAAACAAAGAAAGACTGCCACCAGATTTTATGTCCAGGAAATGTTCTTTTTAACATAAGAGGAAAGACATGTCAAGCACGCAAGAAATTTTACCTAGAAAGCCTCAAATCAGAAGGACCTAAACACTTAAAAATCAAGCGTACTTGCATAATCCCCAAACAAGAAAAAAAAGTTCAAACACAACAAAAAAGTCTGCTTTTGCTTTTTTGGGAAAGACGAGGAATTTGAGCTGTGAAAAGAGAGAGGTAAACGTACAAGAGCGATGGCGGAAACAAGAGCATAAGCTCCACAGAGAGCGAAGAAGATCCCATCCTGCCAGTGAGTTGACTCGTTAACATCGTCCCACCAATTCGTCATCGCCGTCGCGAAGATTTGTGTCATCTCCACAGGCATCATCAGGCTCGAATCCGTCATCCTCCTCGTTACCCTGTTGTTGTTATCTTCGTCCCTTTCTCGGTGAGGTGGGATTATACTTCTTCCTTAGGAGAAAGATCCCAAAATCCGCTGAAATCGAAAAAGTACGGTTTTTTCAATCAAAATCGAGAAACCCTAATCAGCTCATCGTCATCCGAAAGAGAGAGGCGAAGAAAAGGGGGTGAGTTGTTTGAATATCTGCAAACCCACAGGTCAGATGGCAGAAAGAGAGAGAAGAGATAGAGAGGAAGAAGAAATAGAGAGAGAGAGATGAAATGAAGATCCAACGGTTGAGAACGTTGCGATCTTTTCGACACTGTAAGCTGTCTGTAGCTTCTGGCTTGTTCCTTCACACGTCCTCTCTCTGAATATTTTCTGATTTTCTTATGACCGAAAATTAAAATTAAAATTAAAATGGGATTTTCTTACCCCCCAAAAGACATTTTCTTACAAAGTTAAAAGGTTAAAAGAAACATTGGTCGTCATAAATGGTTCTGTGACATTTATTAATTACTAGTTAATAGTCTTTGGTTTTATTTATTACTCTTTGTAAAGTGTTGACTGATAAAATGAAGTTATGCTTTATTTTCTATTTTGTGTTCAGATTTATTGAATTTCATATCCATTGTCTTTATTTCTAACCACTTAAAGAAGACACTTTTTCTTTGATAAAAAAATTATGTTTTGTAAATTTAGGAATGAGATCAAACTTTATCCACGAAGTATACATTTTTTCAAGTTTAGTAATTTTGTTTACAAATTGGATTCCTTGTGTTAACTATCTTGGGTGAACTCCAAATTTTACCATACTATCATAAAGCATATTTTCTGATTAAAGAGATGTAGTGACATGAATAGTATGAGTTCATTTGGTCGATTATTTTCGAAGATTATATCTAATTTATAGTCATAGAATACTTATTTACTTCCATAAAAGTCATGTTATAGTCATATATATTTGATACAGTATGTATTGTAGAAGCCTGATCTTAAACATATTTTGGAGGATGCCAAATACGACCACATGCCATATTAAGATATTGTTTCATAACAGGGAGATATTAGGTAGGCCGCTTGACCCGTACGTGAATAAAGACATGTTTGATATATCCAGAAGCAATATGTTAGACATCAAAAACACGTGTGTGTTTTTAACATATAAAGCTTCGAATCATTTTAATTGCTATAAAAATTCATCAAATCATTTTAATAATTGATGATAATTACGAGAAAGGAAAAAAAAAAGTAAATGAACGAACGAACAAAAAACTTGGGAATTCAATTCATCAAAGAGGCTAATGAAAGAAACACGAAACGTCTATATATAAACAAAATTTCAATGATTTAGGTTTTGTCGGTCCATGTGGCTGCGTCATGTCCACCTCAAATATCCCTCAGAACCAGACAAATCTTTAGCATTCCCGAAGACAGCGAAAAAGATCATTTTTTTAGCATCTCGCTGTAGTTGAAACTCTGAGCCATTTAAAAACTTTTTTTTACATTCTCTTCTTGACCTCTGGATTCTCTGCATCGCACTAGAAACGTGTGAAGTTTTATCAAGTTCCAACCGTATCAATTTGTCTCTGAACCGTAGCAATGGTTCTTCTTTTCTTGTATTGCGCTCCATAAGCTGCAGTTGAACACTTCCACAAAAGGTGGTCGCTGAAGAAACCTTTATACTAGAGAAGTGGTCTCTTGCCAGAGAATGGTATTAATCATCTGTTCTCTAGCATTCAACATTGTGAGCTATAGCAACCATCGAGTTTTGTATAGCCTCACATCCAATCCAAGTTCTATGAGACTATGAGTAACACAACCAAAAATTTGGTTCTCGCATCAACAAAATTTAATTAAATTCAAAGGCACTATATTGTAACCGATTTAAAACCATTATAATTCAAGCAGTGAGCCAGTGATCATATTCTTTGATATAGTTGGCATGAAAATGAAGCTGTAACATGTCAAAGTGTTTCATACTAAGGTCAAAAGAATCCTTCGAACTGATTGCTAGATAAGGAGAAACTTTTGTAGCATTTCATCAGGAACAGTTGTGGGTTACTTCGTTAGTGATGATATTGGTAAAAGCTAGTAGATAAGGAGAAACATTTGAAGCCTTCTGTTTCTTCAAATAAAGTAAAATCTGAGTATGTTGCAATTAGAAACAAAATATAAGAACAATCAACTGCGGCTGCAAAATTTTACTACTTTTTCAGTAAATTTTACGATATATAAATCAAATTGTTGAAGCAAAATTCCGACCTTGGAACTTCTACAACCTAGCTAGTGAAGTATAAAATTCTAGTTTAGAACTAGGCATGTAAAAGATCCTTCCGCACCATTTCAAGTGTCAAATACACCCAAGAACATGCAGTTGAAACTATCTACCAACAAATATACGTTTGGTCGTTTGCAAACCGGCCGAGACATGAACACTGACCATTAACGAGGAAAAAGAATACATGATCACAAAATATACTGGGGCTTACCTGCAAAAGAAGAACCATCAAGTTTTCATCACATTTCTTCGTAAAGTTTCTTCATCAGTTCCCTGGAAGCAATCAAAGACCTCAAATCATTACAGTGTCTCTTGGATATGAAATTTGGGACATTGACGAAACAGCCAACAATCCCACCCATTCCTCTGCCTCGATATTCATTCTTTCAAGTTCCTCCTCTCACTTTCTCAACCATACTAAGCAGAACTTCTTTCAAACCGGGAATATAACCGAAACCGAATTTCTGAATCAGACCATACCGGATCATATTATACTCTATAGACTTTAACGTCATACGACCAAACGAAAAGAAAATCCTCGAGCATAACTCTTTTATTTTTTTATTTATTTAATTTACTTTTGTAAAAAAGAGAGTCCGAATATGCTCATTGACATTGTAAAATGCAACACATTCACGCATAATATAATTTAAAAGGAAAAAAGTTTATGTAGAACTCCATTGTCTTTACCGTAATCCACATAAACAATCCTCTACACACGCAAATCTTTCTCATCATTCTTCAAGATCCTATAGTTGAAACCGGGAACCCGTTTCTCACCGGAAACCTCCACCGCCGAGCACATACTCGGTAAAAACCTACCACCTCCACCGCAACTCTGCCGCTTCTTCTTCTTTCTCCAATTTGTTCTAGAGAACCAAGAACTCAGCCGTGATGAGCGATCTGATCTTTGTTCAAAACCGTTGGTGTTTTCTTCAGAATTGCCTCTTCGTGGATCGTACTGGGGACATGAACTGAAGTTCTTGAAGTAGTCGATTTCTCTACGTACAAGCGATCCGATAGTTCCTCGTGTCCCTATAGGGATTTGAGCAGCCATTGACAAAGAGGTTTGTGAGCAGCTTCTGCCTTTTTCTTCTTTTGTTCTATTGATCAAGTGGTAATGAAGTGATGTGGAGATGCTTGAAGTTAAAGAAATAGAAAATGGTTTCTTCTTTTTATATGATTGCTTTGGTTGGTCATCTATTTCTTTATTTATTTATTTTCCTTCTACTGTATTTACATTATTATATACTCAGGGTTAATACGATTGGAATCTATCCTATCAACATTTTAGACGTAATATATAATAAATGTGGTTCTTAGAATATGAATTATTACTAGAGGTTTTAACAAAGACATGTTGTTGCAGAAGGAACAGAGGCAACGATCCTCTAATGGAATGCTACAAGGTTTTTGGAGAGAAAGACAAAATATAGTTCGGTTGATAAATATTAAATTAGTTTAGAAAATTCCAAGAACCCAACTTTTTTTTGGCTATACACAACTTTTTGAAGCCATAGTATTTGCATAAATATGATCTTCTTTACATTAGTCATGATTGAGATTAATTCAATTACTTTTCCTTCTATCATGCCGTGGATTAATTATCATTTAGATTAATATGTTTCCCTTTTTCGCCCTAAAGCCAGGGAACATAATAATTTCAATCCAAATCCCACAAAAAATTTAGAGTACAAAGTAAAGTAGGATGTAAATGGGATGGTCCAGCCTCATTTAAATCTAGTAAAACCTATAGATAATTTGAATTCAGTTTGGTTTGATCTGAAACATTTTGGGCTTATATTCTAAATTTTTGTCCGATCTTAACAAAAAAGATTTACATTTTTCAAGCTATTGAATTTTTTTTTTAAAAAAATGACAACAATATTAGTATACTTTAAGCGGGAAAAATAATTATTCAGTTTATCAACCAAAATAAAACGGGCAAACAAACCCAAAATAAACCACCTTAGGATCGTTGCGGCCCATTTATATGATAATCTCGGCCCACTATTAGATTGGCGGGATAACGATAACGATTCTTTAGGTCATTACCACGACATCAATCAGTCAGTCAATCAATCAACCATGGCCTCGCCGGCGTTAACAACCGGTTACCGGAACCTTACCGCGCCGGTTTCTCTCCTCCGCTCTTTAGCATCCACCCGCTCCACTATTCCGTTGTTTCGCTACAAACACTCTCCACGTTTCATTTCTTCTTCAAGGAGATTCACTTGCTTGTCTTTACTTCAAACCGATTCTACGAACCAAACCACACTCTGCTCTTCTTCCAACACTGGGTATGCTAAAAAAAGTTCGATTCTTTTTTCTCGAATTCGTTCAAATTTCATTACTTTACAGTGAAATACTGAAATTCAGTTGCTTTATGTGTTCATTTGGGATGTTTTTAGATACCCTGAATACAATCGGTTGATGCCATGTCCTGCGCATAACTTTCCTCCAAGGATTGAGCATATGGTTGTTTTAGAAGACGTTCGTGTGGCTGATTTTATCTCTAAACAATTGGATCTTCCTCCTTTGTAAGTACTCATTGTTCTATCACATGTTTAGGAAGAAAAAAACAAAGCTGAAGTAGAGTAATATGTATATAAAAGTTTCATTCTATGAAGATATGTTGCAGACCTTATCGAATTTGGAGCTGTGCATTACGCTCTTGTATGCCCTAAACCTCCACTCACTGCGACTCCTGAGCAAGTTAAACTCTTTAAAGAAGTTACCTCTCCTTCAGTGCTAAGCAAGAGATCTTCTATCAAAGGAAAAACTGTTAGAGAAGCTCAGAAAACGTTTCGTGTCACTCATACCAATCAGTATGTTGAAGCTGGGACTTACTTGCGTGTGCACGTCCACCCAAAACGCTCCCCAAGGTAAAGAGATATAGTAAGAAAAGTGGTTTAGGAAAGCTTTGGTGATGATATTCACTTGACAGATGATGGATTGTATCAGGTGCTATGAAATTGATTGGAAGTCGCGGGTTATTGCTGTGACTGACTCTTATGTCGTTTTGGATAAACCTGCCGGCACTACGGTATGTAAAATTCATCCATTGCACTTTCTATTCTCAATGTTCTTGACCACTGTAGTTTCACTAGAGATCTTGTATGAAAAGTACTTCGTCCTGTGAATATTGCTAGATGAAAATTTTATACATTATGGGGTTGTAACGACCTACCAAAATGTATTCTTGTGTTCCATATTGAAAAAATTTCATTGGGTTTTGATTACTAAAGTCACGGTGCTCTGAGATTCAAGGTGCTGACCCACATGTCCACATTTACTACTTTGTAAGGTTGGGGGAACTACAGATAACATCGAAGAGAGCTGTGCGACATTTGCCTCACGTGCATTGGATTTGGTAGAACCATTGAAAACAACACATCAGATAGATAACTGCACAGAAGGCTGGTACTGTCCCTTTTACAAACTTCTCTGCTTCAAACTTTGTAAATTTAGCATCTTGAACTGACGAGGTCGCATTGCTTTTCTTGTTTCTCTACAGTGTGATCTTTGCTAGGACGAAAGAGTACTGCTCTGTCTTCCACACAAAAATACGAGTGAGTTTGATTTCCTCTATTTTTTTCGTTTGACTGGAAAACCAAGAAGACAGTGCTGAATTATTTTTCATTGTTTGCTATTTGATTTTTTTTTTTTTCACTGCTTTTCAAGAATAAAGAAGTGAAGAAACTTTATCGTGCTCTTGCTGCGGCACCTCTTCCCTGTGGAATCATCTCACATTATATGCGCCCAGTTAATATGGCTCCAAGACTCGTATCTGAAGGTAATTCGGATTTGAAGGCGTCAAGAGTCAGCAGAAGTATGAAGTGAATATATGATTCTGTGTTTCTTTTCCTAACAATGTCAAATATTGTTTGAGATGCAGATCTGATCAAGGGCTGGCACTTGTGTCAACTTGAGATTTTAGAATGTAAGAAGATTCCTTGGCCCGATGCAGCTACTGAGAAGAAACATGATATTGAAGACTGTGGATGGACTTCAAAAGAATTCGCTTATGAATGTACAATAAACCTTTTAACAGGAAAGACTCACCAGGTAGGTTCATGGACACTTTCTCCTTCATAAAACATGTATCTCATCTGAATATGTTGGGATCATCCAACTGCTGTGTAATGGTTTTTCAGATCCGGGCTCAGCTTGCAGCTTGTGGGGCACCGTTAGTTGGTGACTCTATGTACATGCCAGCAGCAATAGCAGAGGCGGTGAATCCTGGGATCAACCCTTATGGTAAAGCAAAGAAACATTACACAATGGAGGAGAACGATAAGGAAACCGCTGTTGCTGAATGGATTGATAGGCATGGGAAGGAACCTAAGGTAGGAATCGGTCTTCAAGCTTGTCAAATCTCGTGGGACGATGATGATGGAGAGCATTTCTATGAAGCTGGGACTCCGTGGTGGAGATGAAAAATGCTAGATTCGAAGCTCTACACCCACACATGTTCTTTACACAGACAACATGGGGAGCAAACAAAGTGGCTGAAAGAAAGATCCAGCAAGAATCTCCATGGAGCATTCTTAGTTATAAGTGTAGAGTGGAGAGATCGTCGACAATTTGCGAGAAGTTTGTTAACGGAGGGGAGAGAAACTCCATGAAGAACTCTCACTTGTAATTCCTTATGGATATCTATTCAAAGATGTTTGAGGATCTTATCTCAACTTGCCTCATGCAGATGAGAAGTGAAGAACTGTTTTGTTATAAGCAATGAAATTGTCTTGTTTATTGGGTCATAAAACAGCTTTTACATTAAATCTTTTTTTTTTCTTTGCCTTGTTGAAGAATCAAACAAGAAATACAACAACATGGGTCTTCCTTTTGTTTCATGCATCATCATCTTTCGATTGAGCTTTTGTGCTCGAAAATGAAGTTCCTGTACCAAGAAGCTGATAGTCTCGGGGTTCTCTCTAGAGTGTTGAAATCGACGTGGTACAGACCGAACTTTATGGTATAACCGGATATCCACTCAAAGTTGTCGAGTAAAGACCAGGCGAAGTATCCTCTTACATCTGCTCCTTTCCTGTTTTGAATTTTAATTAGCTTTAGTGTTTTAGAATCAAGACATATATCTGAGTGGAAGTATTATATACCTCAATGCTCTTTTGAGTGCATCTAAGTAGTTACTCATAAACTTCACTCTCCGGTAATCGTTTAGCAATACTCCGGTATTGTTCTCACCAAAGCCTGCAATAGTAAAAGAGATACAATCACACAGAACTTACAAACTTCCGCCAAAACCGCAGAAAATCATACATACGTACAGTCTACGGCACATGCTTACCATTTTCTGTTACATACAATGGAATGTTTCTGTATCGCTCTGTTGCATACATCAACATCTCTTCCATTCCTTGAGGATAAACATTAAACCAGTTCACTCCAGTCTGCATCATTTTACCAAAACACAACTCAAAAATGTGTCTGAAAAATGGTTTTGTTTTCCATTGGTTGGTCTACATACCGGTTCTCCCAAAGTTAAACTGTCTTTAAGAGCGTTTGAATGGACGAAACCTTCAGCTCTTGAACCTCCTTTGCTCGATTCACATGCAGTATGCAGACAATCTTTCGCGTATCTGCTTGTGTACTGATTGATCCCAATGAAGTCTAATCCATTCTTGGAGCTTTTAAGATCATCCTTTGTAAATTTGGGAAGATCTTCTCCAAGAATTTCTTGCATTTCTCTTGGATATCTTCCAAACACAACCGGGTCCAAGAACCTGCACTCTTTTCGACACGTTAAAGTGCGGTATATCTGGTTTAAGGTTGAAATCAGAATATCTTAAACCGATATGGCTTTACCAAGTCAAGTAGAAAGCTTGAGCTCTCTCAGAAGCTAATCTATCTGCTAAAGAATCACTAACCGGTTCAAACCAGATCGTGTTCATAACAATACCAATCTTTCCTCTTTGTTCTTCCTGAATAAACGAAACCAATTCTGTGTTAAAACCTCTTTTTTCTTAAAAAAGTTCCAGTAAGGTTATGATTTTGAACTACCTGAAATTTCGTCCGGTATAAATTGACGGCGGCTAGATGTGAACGGATAATGTTGTGAGCAGCGACAAGTGGCTCTATGTCTGAACCGCCACGTGTGCAGTTTGCGAAAGTCTTGGAACAACGTGATGGCGGGTAAGTCCCTTTCCGGTAACCCAAGATCACTTGAACGTTTGGTTCGTTGAACGTACGTAGTCCATAATTTAACTCTATTCCCAAAGTACCGGAAGCAAATCTCCGCGTAATGTTCGAAATCTTCCCTGAAAAACATCAATTGTTCAGTGTACGTATCTACGCCTACGTGTGAGATGCGTTTGTATATATATATATATACCTACCGGATTTGGGGACTGAGCCAACTTCCGTATCTAACTTCGAGTTCTTGAGGAATGTCATAATGTGTCAACGTGACAAATGGCTCCATCCCTAAGAATGATTTAGAGCTAAGTTTGATTGTCTTGAGAAACTTTTCTCGAGAGAATCTATCAACTCTTACCTCTGTTGAGAATAGCATTAATCATTCTGTTGTAATGATCAATCCCTTCCATGTTCACATCTCCAAATCTTCCTTCTGCAAACACAAAAGGGTTTTTGAGAAAGATTGAAAGACTTCGATCAAGAGAGATTAAAATTAAAAAATAAACAAGAGAGTCTCACTTGGTAAAATCCGAGCCCACGATAAAGAAAATCTATAGCTGTTAACTCCAAGATCTTCCATCAGATCCAAGTCTTCCTGTTTAAAGTAAAAGAATCAAAACTTTTACTTTCAAGACACTTATTTAGAGATTTGTATTTAAAAGATCAATGATGTATAGATTTACAGAGTTATGTTACCGGATATCGATGGTAATGATCGACAGCGACTTTGCCTTGGGTTCCATCTGCGATTTTTCCTAAAGAAAGGCATATCAAGATAGAATAGACAAAGTTTCTTATGACTTGAGCAACAAGGATGAAAAGGAAGCCCTAAAAGTTTGAAACTTTTTCCTTGTAGCTTATATCATGAAATGGTTTCATGAGATCTAACCAGAGATGCTTGTGAAAACGTCCCAGTTGCTTAGAGTTTTTCCGTCGGTTAAGTAAGCTCCCTCATACTGAATATACCGTAGAGCAAACAAAAATAATGTTAAAATATGAAGATTATTATAACTGGGCAAACAAAAAAAGAAGGAAAATTTGAGAACCTGGTAAGCAGAAGAAGCAGTGCCAAAGAGGAAGTCTTTTGGGAAACTGAAATTTTCTTCTTCGCTACCCTCTCTCAGTGAGATATGATCATCATACCATGTTGATGCTGATGATGAGACCAAGGTTATGATGGTGAACCAGAGGAACCGGAATGGTTTGAGAGAAAGGGACACTGATGGTTTGGTCTCCATTAGAAACTATAGATTTTTCTACTTTTGGCTTCACCTTTCTATATTGATAGAGTAGAGGTTATATAGAAGAGGAAATGATTAACTGGCGTTGTTCACTTTCTGTTTGATAATGATATTTCACCAATTCAGCTACTTGTTTTATTTGAAAATTTTAAAAATTCTGACGGATGAAAACTGGCAATACTATTCAAGATTTCGATGGACCAATCATATATTTTTTTGTTTGGGAAAAAGAATTATCTATTAATTTATACATTGGGTCACCCTCTACTTATAAGTTTCCAGGACCGACAACGACATTTTCTTAATTATTTAGTGGTACGTTCTGGTAACAAAGCACACGTGTATCCCAAATGATTGGTACATCATCGTAGCGATTGTTGTCTTCAATAAAACGGCAAACCAAATTATTATTACTTTTTTTTGTAAAATTCGAAATTCCTTTTTTTTTCTGATATTGATAAACGAAAATTCAACTTGTTAAAAAAAATGTCACATCTTTAAGTTATTCCAAATGTATTCACCATTAGCTTTTTTTTTAAAGATAAAACGAAGCGATAGATATGTTTGCGAACAAAGAATATTTCTGAAAAAAAAAACAAATTAATAAACACAGTTTCATAGACAATATTATAATATCAGTACCACAAGAGTGGCTTAATAATAACAAGGAGTAGTAGCAGCATACACTTCGAAAGTAGAGGCAATGCGCATACCGCATACCGCATACGCAAAACGCTAAGATGTTCACTAGTGAATGATAAAAGATAAAAATAACAACAGAGAAACCGGAAAACGCTAAAACATTCTGAAGCACACAACAAACCGATTCTTTGTTTTTTTTTTTTTTTTTTTTGTTTTTTTTTGTTTTTTTGGTTTCCAGCAGAAGTCAATACCCGAACCTCTTTACCTTTTCTTTCTCAAGCCTCTTTTTGGCCCGCACGCAAACAAACGCGCAATGAGATTAAACGCAAAATGGTGCGTTCTTGACTTCCTTTGGAGAATCTCACAAGACTTTTAAAACACGAAACACATATTACCATGAAAATAACTCCTAAACCTCCCTATTCTCTCTCCCCTTTCACTTCTGCAGAAACACAAACCAAAACATAAGTTTAACTCGTTTAATAGATCAACAAGATGCGATTATCCGAATGTTAAACATATAGAGAAACCTGCTAACCTGAAAAAACTTCGATCAGGCTCCGTCGCATGCCACGGCAGCTTTGATCCGCTCGACGGTGCATTTGATCAGACTGTTGACTGTAGCCACTGAGCCTAGAGAGAGTTTAGCGGTTGGAACAGAGTCAACAAGTATCTGAAACGCTACGGTGAGTAGTGAACCGGAAGTAACCACTTCGAGATTGTTTCCATCTCCTCCTCCTTCAGCTCCGGCTCCGGCAATAGCATTTACTCCTTTTGTCGAGCCATCAGGCAATATAGCGAACCCGGACGGTAACAAAGCCACGTAATCTGGATCCCCGCCGCTCAGGACGACGTTCATAGCCATTATGTCGACTGGTGCGTATATCACATACGAACCTGATGCGTCCGTGCAACTTTCTTGTAAGATCAACATGTTGCTCTGTCCTGAGTTCGTGCTCTGTTTTGATGTTTTTAACAAAACGGAATCAAGAAGATTGCTCAAAACCTTCATAGGACGATCAAAAAGGATTATTTGAAGAAAAAAAAAATTCTTACATTGACTCGGAGCAAAGAAACACAATTCCCAGGATCGCGACCATTTGCGATATGAGCCATTTCTTGAACCAAGCCTCCGTTCGAAAGTATATCCCACTGTGAAACCAAACCCAAACTAAAGTTTCCAAAATTCGATAACTTTTCGATCAAGAAAGTAAAAAAGGGTTTTGTTTTTTACCTCGCTTCTTGAGTTTTCGTCTCTGAGGAAATCGAACACTCGTTTAGGTGCAACTGGGATCCAGAAGGAAGTAGCGGCGCTCAAGACGATACCCGGAGGTCTTCCCGGATCGTCCATGCTCTTCCGGGTCATGACCCGAACGTCGTCGGATCCCGTTGTGGTCAATGTCGTCCAGGCGTGTGCAGTCGACGCGCCTACTCCGCTACAGAAGCTCATCACCATCCTCTCCGCCAGTTTCAGCATGCTCTTTCTCCCATCAGGACTCGTTATCACTATTCATAATTACCACAAATAAAGGGACCCCCAATAAATAAATATTTGTTTTCGACTTAATCCCAAAATTTTTAAATTGATCAACATGACCCTCTAAATGATCTGATTTGATGTGTATGATAACGTACCGGAGAGATCACCGGTGGGAATGTTGCTGGCCATGGAGCTCGCGAGCCGCTCGCATTGGCGGTCAAGTGTAGCCACCCAACGTTTCGCACCAAAAGCTAAACCGGTATTAACCAACGGTTTATACATGGTGTGAACCGATCTGTCATCCACCTCCGTATGCTCTACCCATGTCACCTTTAAAAAAATGCCAATTCTCTCATTTATAAACTCTCCACCTCATACTCTTATAATTGCCAATTAAACCCTTCAGATTTACCTTAGAATAGCCATTCTGCAATTCTTGAATCAGACAACCGGAGGGTCTTCTTCTGCTTCTAGTGATCGGACTTGGTCGTAGGCTGTCCAAGGAGACATCAACAACCGCCCAAGTATTGTCGCTATGCTGCTTGCAGTACCTCACAAAGTAGTTCTCACGTGTCGGGACGAGCGGTGATGGAACTTGGAATTCAGCTGTCATCTTTGCATACCGGAAAGCAAATATCAAACACACAAGAAATTGGTTACTACATGTTCTGGAATAATATCTTGTATAGCAAGTAATCGAATCGATGTTTTCTTCTTAAAGTCTCATACCACTTGTAGTGCCCCATTGTAGTTCCCTGCAACGCCAGTTGAGAGAACTTCTAGCGTCAATGCTCTGGATACAATCCCACAGAAGACACTGGACCATTGATTCTATACAGAAAAAGAAAAGTTCAAAAGTGTCAACTAAAACTTTAGAATTTTTGTTAAGATTTGAGAAAAAGAGTAAAGGGAAACAGATTGATACCACATCCATTAAAATCTCAACGAGATTGATATGATTCATGATAACGACCGTAGACTCTCTTGAAGCTTCTGATCTCAAACCAATAGGCTTCGGTCCAATTCCTCTAGGGAAAGTTCTAAAATACTCTTCTTCATTGAGAATCTCAACCGAATTATCACTTGAAACCCACAAGGGATCGCCAGTTTGAGCCATTCTCACAAGCTCTTCCATGGCTGCAACCGCTAACTCAACAATCATAGGCTTATCAGCCTCAGAAGGGATCGAAACCGACCTCATAATGTCGCTTGTTCCGTACATTTCTCCTACGAAACTTGTCTGGTGACTGTTATTAGTGCCAAAGTTCCCAACTTCAAGATCAAGCGAGCGTGAGGGAATGTGGTGTGAAGAAGTGAGCTGAGGGAAAGGCGAGGAATGAGACAACAATGGCTTCCCTACGTATTTAGCAGCTATGGCAGAGATTCTGTCGATTTCTTCGCGTAGACGTGCGTTCTCAATCCTCAAATGCTGTTCGTCAAAAGACATTTCTCCTATAGCAGCAGGACCCCCACAGTTTGGGCATGTCGCGTTGCTTAGAGCATCCTTGTACCTGTTGTTCTCTGCTCTGAGCTTGTCGTTGTCTGACTTCAGAATCGAGTTCTCGTGCCTCTCATGTTGTGCCTATAAGGATCACAACTCTCTCTTGTTTAGGTTTGAGCTCATCACGACTATAAAGCAAATCATATGGATAATTATATCTATATAATAGCCAAAAATATCTCCTTAATCGTCTTGGATTTACATTATGAAATGTGTTTAAAGAAGGAATTATATAGTTATCTAAATCGAATCAAACGTGGTTGGAATGACACCTTAAATTCATTTTATTAATATGAGAATAAACAATATTATTGGAGATTCAAGACCAATTAATGCAAATCAAATGAACATAATGAGTCCATAATCAAAATTCTTAGTATATACCTTCATTTGGGTGCGCTTGTTTTGGAACCAAAACTTGACTTGAAGAGGTTCTAAACTTAGCTCTCGACTCAGCTCTTTTCTTTGCTTATCATCAGGATGAGGACACTCCTTAAAGAACCTATGAGTCACAAAACAAACAAACATAAACCCTAGAACCTATATCATTAAAAACCTTTTCATGTGGGAAATTTTACTTACGATTCAAGCTCTTGAATCTGGCGTTGCGTGTGACGGTGGTAACGCTTCTTTTTGTTGGGGCGCTGATTAGGATCTTGAAGCTCTTCTTCTAAAGGATTCTCCATGGTGACTTCTGCGCCGGACTTACTCTCGAAATCGTCTTCCCGGCTCCCGGTAAGACCCAAATCGTTATCGGAGCTTTTCGGGGTCATATCAAACATATGCTGATGAGACTCGAACATGTTTGGATGATACATGATGATCTTGATGTGTATTGATCCCTATATCGGTTTTGGAGTTTTTTTATTAGCTTTTGATTTCCTTACAAATCTACAAGATGATTTATCCAAATCATTTTCGTTGATTTATATCGATTTTCTACTCCAAGTATCTCCCACTGTCCAAAATCAAAGATGAAATGGTCATGTTTATATATACGAGGATCAAAGTAGAAACGGAAGATGAATCTTGGTATTATGGAAAGTAATCCTCTAGATATTATGAAACTATACTTACCTTTAATATATATATTTATATTGTCTTTTTCACATTTCACAAGTAACCGAAAAGTTAAATATTGGTCTGTTTTATCTATTTTCTGGTTATTTATATCTATACATTTAGATAAGCATATGTTTTCATCTTATCAAAAAGGGTATGAATATAAATGCACCCACTACGTGACATAACCTCGTTGCATATAGAAAACAATTTATAGGGAAATTAAAGTTATAAACATGTGGGATCTTTTAGTTATTAATGTTGAATAATAGTATAAGAAAAATAGAGAGAAATTGAAGTAAAACACTTCAAGGACATAAAGTTTTAAGAAGACATAATGTTCTAAGATAACTCAAGACTCAAGACATCCATTAGAATATAGATATACACAAACACAAAATGGACAATAAAAAAAAAAGTAGCGATAGAATTAATCTTAAAAGTCACAATCACAAACATCATCAGATCTACAAGAAAAGGCAGAGATAGATAAAGAAGAAACGGATGAAGAAATTGTCGATCCAGGAAACCCTAATTTTCAATTAGCTTACATAAAAAGACAAAACTTGTATGGTTTCATTTACTTTTTAGAGTGAGTGAATCCAAAATCGATATTATATGGTTGAGCCAAACTCGAGTTGTAAGAAATTAAAAACTGAAACACTACATAAAGATCTCTTTTTCGTTTGAATTGTTGGTTTGGATCGAAATCAATGATCTTTTCTCTCTCTTTTTCTTTTCGTTGTCTACATAAAATCTAGCGAGATGGAGAAATTCACAGGCGACCGAAGCCAAGGAAAAAAACGTCTTTTTAGTTTAAAATACTAGTAAAAAAAAAAAAAAAACTTTTTTACTCGGTGGAATTTTTCCATTGACCTTGGTCCTAGTGTAACAAAAGTAAAATTAACCTATTTCAGTACAAACTAATTGAAAAAGGTAAATAAATTGAGAAAAACAAAAGTTAATTAATAGAAAAGTAATGTGTACACATATATATGAGTTGACATTAAGTCAATGGCCTTTTAAACATGTACAACTAGAAAGTAAAATTCGTCAAAATTAAACCTCTTTTACACTTCTACAACTCCAAAGAGGTTTAATATATTGTAACTCTTGTTTTTAGATCGTCTAAAAAAACTGTCATTAGTTTTTTTTTTCAAAATAAAAGAAAATGCAGATCTTGAAAAGATTAAAAAACGGATCCTGTTAGTGTGAAAGAAACATGCAATATAGATCTCATTCCTCAAAGAAAGAAAGAAAGAAAACTTGACATGTGTATATATAAGTATTTGTTATATATATATAGAGAGAGAGATCTTACCTTTGGACACACAGTGAAACCCTAGGTCGGAGTATTTTCTTATTTTTTTGGTTCTCTTCTTGTGGAAGAAAAAAATTAGATGGATGCGAAGATATGAGAAAATGAAAGGGGCACCGGTTTATAGCCCAGTCAAGACATAACCGGTGGTTTTCAGAGGATTCCCTTAGAACCAGCAAGAGGTAGCTAGTATCACTATTTAGAAGGAACAGAAAAAGGGAGAATTTTTGTTATTAAAGAAACAAATGGAGAATTTGCTGAAGAGGGAACTAAAAGAAGAGGAGGAAGAAGAGAAAGAGGTGAGGAGAGGATGTGGCAGAAGGAAATGCAGTTATTGCAAAATGCATAGAGAGGGTGCATTGCATTTATGATTATCGAAAGGTCCATTAATGCTTTTAGTAAGAGAAAATTCATATGCACTACTTATATATTCTAGAGAGAGAGTTTCGATCAGTTCCTCTATTTTCAAAAATTAACAGAAAAAAAGATTCATTGTTTCTCTTTGACCTCACGGATTCGCGTAGGGTAAGAAAAAACAATAGAGGAAGAACGAAAATTTAAAAATGATTGCCATTCAGGGTTTATTAACTTATTATATATGTTCTATATCAGATTAATAAGTATTTGTATTTTATGTGTTGTGCATATTGCACATTAATTACATATATGTCCAAAAATATATATATGGACATATAAATGCTTTGTATGGTTTACACACTCACTTAGAAGTATCATTATGTCTGACAATAATGCATCATGAGATTCTGATTCCTTGAATAATTTTTTACTACAGTTCTCTAAAAATTAGCATAGTGTTTGAGCTTGATTATATTTATTCCGAAACCTGCAGGTATTTATTAGTATTAGCTTCTTTGATGGTTGATTAGTGACGAGATTAAGTAATTTTATATAGCACGAACATTGTATGACTACATTCTTGGGTCTTAATTATACTGTCACTGTGAAATTAAGTAAAGTATACATTCTATCTCAAAAGTAAGATTAATTATATGGTTGGTGCAAGTTTAGGTGAATAATTTATAGTTTCAAAATCTATATTGACCTCAGTTGCCATAAAAACATCTAATCATCCACAAATCCACGATTATAAATCAAAATATTCAACTCTAATTCTACACTCTTACATATATCCAGAATTGATCAATCTAATATCATGTCCAGTATATAAAGTATTTTCTCTATGTCCAAATAAAAGATATCTAGATTGAGTGAAAACCAATTATTTTTATCATAAAAATATTTTAATATTATAAATTATAATCAATCATTTAAACAATATCAATGAATTGTAAAAAGATATAGAAGAATAAATTGTTTCTTTTATTAAAAATACAAAAAGCTCTGATTTATAACAAACAAAAATGTTGAACCATCTATTACTGGTTATGGTATATATATAGAGTGGAAATTCAAATCTGAAGACTTCAACAAAATAGTTTTACAACAATTTCATACTTTGGCTGATGTTAAATTTCAAGGGGATTTCAAGTGTCTCAAGTTAGCTGATATTATGTATGTTTTGTACCAAAATATAAGAATATGAGATAACTTTTGGGATTGGACCCACTTTCAAGGAACAAAAGAAAGGGATGTGATGGAAGCTACGTAAGTTCCAAGATTATCTAAAATGAATTAAAAAGGTCAAAGTTATATTAAATGGTACTTTGGGTTAATTGTTTGAGTTAAAAAATGGCCACCCAATTGACTCGTGTAGTTGGGGAGCAATATCCTTGTGGACCATAGTCCAAGAAACAGCTCATACATTAAGATATACATCACATACATATATATATATATATATATACGTACACCGAACTGAGTCGTCACACATTCATGATTTCATGTTAAGATACATGTGTATGGCATACTGTGCACATACATGTGTATGTCATACTGTGACATACACATATATAGTTATATGCATGTGTGTGTACGTAATGTGTAAAACTAAGTACTTATATGCTGATTAATTGTCAATGTTGTCGATTTACCTGACGTGTTATGTATGTGTGTGGTATTGGACTAAGCTATGATTTGTTTGCACATACTTGATATGTTTTCAACAAGAAGATGACAAGATTCACTTTTACGAATGCTCATATACACACACACATGATATGTAATATATATATGTACACGTATTAAGACCGTATCTAGGTAAGATATCCGGGATCTTTCGTGGACTTAGAAAACAGAACCATACTATTATCAATGTAAACAAACTTAACTTTAAAAACTCATAATGCAAAAATAAAAGTTTTTCATAAACACACATTTTTTCCAAAAACAAAAGATCACGTAGAAATTATTAGTAGTATTATTATCGTAGTATTAAAATAGAGTTCCCAAAATATTTAATAATTTGGGGGTCCTATGTTTCTTTTCATGCACGACCCTGCGTAGACATGTATTATAAAATTTAATATCTATATGTAAAATAAATATTAAATATTTGTGTAGCAACCCAAGATATCTTGGTGGGAAAAGGTTGGTTGACACTTGTCTTATATAGAAAAGGTTGAATTTTTGTTCACAAGTTCGAGATTTGACAGTACCTAATTGGATTGACGACTTTTTTTGTTGGAAAATGGTGAATTTTTGTTCTCCAGTTCGAGTTTTTTTTTTTTTTTTGAACATGGTGAATTTTTGTTCTCCAGTTCGAGTTTTTGACAGTTGAAAAATGGCCTGATTTATAGTACGTATCTATGTTCGGAAAAACAAAAACTATCGATCAAGATTCTAAAATTATTTGACTACAAATAAAGTTGCGTGCCATTAATTGTAATTAGATGTTATACGTTGACCGCTCCATGAAGGTTTGATATTACACCAACTTCTGTGATAGTTGATTAGATTGGCTTTAAACCGATGAGAACATGAATTTATATCTTAAAGTAAATGGATGATGTTTGTATTATCACTATATACAATAAATGGATGATGTGTGGAGTGGTGCACTACATTCATACTAATTTATGTCCACTTTTAATGTGATCTAAATTATGCATTCATTCATCCAATCACGATTATTATTTCAACATCTATCATAAAGATTATTCATAGCTGTGTTTCTTTCGTACATTTGTCGTCTTCCGTGTGAATTTCCAGATATAATTGGCCGTTTTCTAATCACTAATCACTAATCACTTTTATTTCATATAAATGCTTTAGAATGGATGACAAAGTACTAAACTAATTCCGTTAAATATGCTGATCATTTGATATTAAATCATTAATAGAGTTTATTATCATGCACCACGTCTGTGTGATTCCCTGCTTTACGTATTTAAAGTATTTACAAGATTTTCAGAACTGATACACGCTATTAGCGTAGCTTAACATAGTTAAACCCTCGTAGGGGGAACAATTAATAGCTAATTGACTTATATAACGATTATAAACTATGTATAGGTCTGATTAATATATATACATGTAACATGTTTCTCGATGCTTAGTTGTTCCATTATGCTCCTATAGACTGTAAATTTGTAACAAGAAGCCAAACGATAGCGTATTGTTTGCAGAGCATCCACAAATGACAAACGTTGCGCGAATTGGGTAGCCGAGAAACCGACAGGTAGTTTCACTTCGTTAAGAAACAACGACATGATGGGTAAAAGGTGCATTGAATTAGAGCGGTAATTTTATAGATACGACGAGGGTATTTGGGTAAATGGAAAGAGCTGAAACGCCTTGGAGTTGTGGGGACGTCATCTTCTAATAATAGCTAGTGGGAAAGAGTGACTTCTGCGTACCAACTAACTCATTTATTGCCTTCAATTTTTTTTTTGTTTTCCTTTCAATGTGCCATTTTAAACGCCAAAATCCAAAATACAAATTCAGAAATCCTATCAAATTTATTTATTTTTATTTAAGTTTTTTAGGTCCAGCGAATGATTATTTTCAGTAATTTGGAAACAAAGTTTCAGACAGTGAATCATGTCTCAGTTTTTGAATCTTAGCACATATTTAAAAGTATGCATCGTTTTGTTCTTGTTTTTTCCTTAAAAAACTGAGTACAGATTATAATCAATAAAAAAGGATTAATATATCAAATAAGAAGCTATCAAATAAGAAACATAACTTTACGATCTTAACTACTACTTTTTTTCTTAGAGCAATTTTAAGTTTGGTTACTGTTGAAAAAGATAACTAGTCAAATATATGGAGATAAATGGTAGCCTATAATATTACTTGCAAAAGATTATTGAGTGTATGTATGACCTGATGAGTAAGAGTGGTTAAAATTTTACTTTACAATTCGTTCCGTACTCAAAATATGCATCTAGTTTGATTATCATTGAAAGAATTATGTTTAAATTTATAATACAACAATTTTAAAAAGCCTAACATGTAATTTTTTCAGTTGTCAAATAATAAATTTTTTTATTAGTATAATCTGATAGGCAGGAGTTGGATGGGCTATCTCTTTTGAATTGGAGACAGAGCGAAACTCCAGCTTTTCCTCATCTTAATCGTATGTGTCTGAGCTCTAACGATTCACTCGGCCATGTTTAAAGCCATAAATCTAGACATAACTTGATGGGTGAATGAATCAGATTACCTTCAATTGATCCAAACTATTAACTATGGATCTCTGAAGTTCGCTCCTGCTGTTTTGGCCAACGATGCTCTAAGTTTATATGCAATTAATCTTGCTTATTACTTTAATATAAATCGGGATTGAACGAAAAAAAAAGTGTCCAAGTTAGATCATTTATTGTGATCTCGTATTTTTATACATCAAATCATCCAATGTGGATTGTTGTTCCACTCATTTCATCACTTTTGAAAAAAGCCAAGTATCGGGCCGTCAAAGTTCTAAGAGCATATACATTCCAGATATTTACTGGATCTTAATAAGATTTTCAGTATTAAATATAATGAAAAAAATAGAGGGAGAGAAGAAAAGAATAGAAACGCTTACTATATAGGATGTTTTAGAAACGGATGCTATAAGACACGTGTCTTGAGGAGAAAAATATTCATGTGACGGAAAAAGAAGAAGCTGATTTTGGTCTCATCTCTCTGCCGATTTCAACAATAGATATGAAATTCAACACAGAGAGAAGAGAGATTTCAGTCTCAACTTCAGAAATTTCATCCTGGGATTTGTCAGACACGGAGAGAAGAGAGAGATGGGTAATTCCGACGAAGGTGATCGTTTTACTCCATCTTCTTCCGACGAAATCTCGAGCTTTCTCCGATAGATTCTGTCACGTACTCCGACGAAATCTCGAGCTTTCTCCGGCAGATCGTTTTACTTAACCTTCGTCCCCACCAAAGAGAATCGTTTCCTCCGTTGAGCTGTTCGACCAGAGGAGGAGCAAGATCAACGAGAAAATGAAAGCTTTGCAGAAACTGATACCCAATTCCAACAAGGTAAATATATAGTTCAAATTTTTATTCTTCAGAACTTCAATCGTGAGAAGAGAAACATTGTTCTGTTTTTTGTTTTTGTTTGCTGTCTGTATTGTTTCTAGTTTGTGTTGTGTGTATCAGTTTTCAATTTCAATCAAAGTGCTGATAACTTGATTCGAATTTTGGATTGTAACAGCGAATCAGATGGCTAAATGCACCATCAAAATGCTTAAATGGTACGTACTTTGATCAATGACTACTGTATATAAACTCGATTAGTGTTCAACTTGACCAATGTATCTGTTTTCTCCTTCTTGTTTATACTTATAATTGTGATCCGATATTCAACCATTCTGTGCATCACTTTACTAATAATGGTGATCTGTGATATTTTGGGCGCAGCTGATACAATATGCTAAATCAAAGTCAGATATTTTGGGCGCAGCTGATACAATATGCAAGCAGGAAGTTTGGTGCTTGTGGTGGTACTCTAGTTGCAATGACAATGGAAACGGAAGAGAAGAAGAAAACTCCACAGATTTTTAAGACAGATAACGGCACTAAAACTTGTAAGATTCTCCTCCTTAGAAGCACCAGAGTTTGGATTGAAGAAGCTAAAAATTTGGATCTTTCTTGAACACCATCTTTTGGTTTCATCTCATCGCTTTGTGTTTGCTCGTTTTCCAGGCTGAGAAGTGGGTTGCCAACATGACGACGCCTGCAGAAGATGATCCTATTGAGGCTGAACAAGAAGAAGCTCGACCACACAGGTGAAGCATATCTATTGTTACATGTTAATTTGCATTTCATTTGCGTATACCAAGTTGAGTACAAGTATACCAGTACAAGTAAAAAAAAAAATTTTTTTTTAAGAATCTCTAGTAAATTTCTCTAATGGAGGTGAAAAAACAATTTTTTCTTATTCTAAGGTTTTTAACTTAAAATAATATTAAACATCAAATAAGAACCTGAAGTCAGGTTTTGGAATGCACATGCTCTAAGCCTCGGCCTCATTTTATTGATGACTTCTCGGCCCACTACATACTGCATTACTACGTTGCTTTGTCATTATGTACTTCTAAATTTTCACATGTCTACAGTAGTACATATTATGTATCTTCATTTTACATGTGTACAATATAACAATGTACTGTATGTATAATGTATGTTTTTGGTAAGAATACGATGAACCAAAATTTAAGTTGGCAATATGGGCTTTTAGAGCACTTCCATCAGTGAGAAACTACAAAAAGTTCTCAAACAAAAAAAAATTAGTATTTTAGTCTCATTTAATAATTCAATTCATCTTTTAATTAAAAATATATTTGATCCATATAGATGGAGACAAATGTTATATCAGTTTCTCAAAGTATCTGAAAAAATCTCATTTGAGATACTTTCAACATTCTCTCTTAATTTTTATTAATTTTGATTTTGTTTAATTATGAGATAACCATGTTAGATACTTCCAATTGAGGTGTTCTTAGAGCATTCATATCGCTTATTATCTCACCAAGAGTATTCAAATGACATAATATTAATAGTTTAATTATAATTTAGTTAATAATTAAAAATTTTGAGGAATTTTAATACTGCTCTTGTTGCAAAGCAGAGTTGGAGACTGCTTCAACACCCCCATTCCCTGTTGGTGTAAGCTTGAAGAGCAAGCAAGTCTAAAAGGAATTAGGAAGTTTAACATATTTAGGAGTCATCTAAATATGTTAAAGACTAAAGAGAATATGAAGTGTTCTATTAAGAGAAAAGGAAATTGTGTAAGCCTTGATCTATATAAGAAGCTGTAAAAGTTGTGACAGAACTTAACTTGAGAGAGATTGAGAGCTTTAGTTTTTCAGAGATTTTTCTAAAGCTAATAAAAGAGAGTAATTCTTTTAATCTTGTTTTTTCATCTTAAGTTCATTGATTTCTAGATTTGGTATCAGAGCATTAAGATCCAAACACGATGGGAGATGAAAACTCAGCTATGGTTGTTGCCAAACCGAAGACAGAAGGAGAATCATCCTCTATCAAGTGCCCCATGTTAAACACCACAAACTATACGGTTTGGGCCATGAGAATGAAAGTCATCCTTCGCCTAAACAAAGTATGGGAAGTCGTTGAAACCGAGCAAACTGATGAAGACAAAAACGATTTGGCGACAGCACTCCTCTTCCAATCCATACCCGAGAGCCTAATCCTTCAAGTAGGAGAGCTTGACACTGCAAAGAAAGTCTGGGAAGCAATCAAGACTCGAAACGTAGGAGCAGAACGAGTCCGAGAAGCACGGCTACAAACTCTGATGACTGAGTTTGATCGAATCAAGATGAAAGACACCGAGAATATTGATGTTTTTGTTGGAAGGATAACTGAGATATCCTCCAAATCAGCCACGCTAGGAATGATTCTCGAGGAATCAAAGCTGGTTAAGAAATTTTTGAAAAGCCTTCCCCGGAGAAAGTACATACATATCGTCGCTTCTTTGGAACAAGTATTAGATCTTAATACTACAAGCTTCGAAGACATTGTTGGTCGACTTAAAGCTTATGAAGAACGAGTGTTCGAAGAAGAAGAAGAGGCTCACGAAGATCAAAGTAAGCTCATGTTTGCCAACTCTGATAACTCGGGTTACTCTCACAAAGAATACAATGGGAACAACAGAGGCAGAGGAAGGGGAGGAAGATTCACCTATCGAGGGAGAGGTCGTGGACGCCAAGGAGGAAGAGATACTTCAAATATTACTTGTTTCCGGTGTGACAAGACAGGTCACTATGCATCCCAGTGTCCTGATCGTCTTCTTAAACTGCAAGAGGCTCAAGAGAACGATAAGGAAACAGAGGATGCAGATGAGCTTCTGATGCATGAAGTTGTTTTTCTCAATGAGAAGAACTGTATACCGAGCAAGTTTGAATCCAATTTTGATGGAGAAGATGTTTGGTATCTCGATAATGGTGCTAGCAATCATATGACTGGAGATAAAAGGTATTTCAATACTCTTAATTCTAGCATCACTGGGAAGGTACGCTTTGGAGACGACTCGCGAGTTGATATCAAAGGCAAAGGCACCATAGGTTTCGTTGATTTGAATGGGAAAGCGAGAATCATGACAGATGTTTACTTCATTCCTGATCTAAAGAGTAATATAGTTAGTCTTGGACAGGCTACAGAAGCCGGATGTGACATAAGAATGAAGGGAGAATATCTGACTATGAGAGATCATGAAGGGAAACTTCTTGTCAAAGCAGAGAGATCAAAGAACCGCTTGTATAAGGTAAAGATGGGGCTACGCAATAATGTCTGTCTTTATCTACCGGTTGACAGAGAATCAAGCAAGTGGCATGCTCGATTGGGACATGTGAACTACACCACATTGCAGGCGATGGCAAAAAAGGAGCTTGTTCACGGAGTTGGAAACATTGAGTTCGAGAAGGAACTGTGTAGTTCTTGTTTGCTAGGGAAGCAAACGAGACAAACATTCCCACAAGCAACCTCGTTTAGAGCTAAGAAGAAGCTTGAGTTAATCCATGGTGACCTCTGCGGACCGATTACACCAAGTATGAGTGCAGGAAACAGATACATCTTTGTTTTGATAGATGATTATTCCCGATACATGTGGAGTATTCTACTGAAAGAGAAAGGAGATGCGTTCATCAAGTTCCAAAGCTTCAAGAAATTGGTCGAGAAAGAAGCAGAAACCCGAATAGGAATCTTGAGAACAGACAGAGGAGGAGAGTTTGTGTCTTCTGAGTTTAACTCCTTTTGTGAAGAGTCGGGTATTAAGAGACATCTTACAGCCCCATATACGCCACAACAAAATGGAGTAGTTGAAAGACGTAACAGGACGCTTATGGAGATGACGAGAAGTATCCTGAAGCATATGCATATGCCGAATCATTTATGGGGAGAAGCCATAAGACATTCGACATATCTCTTGAACAGAGTTGCAACCCGAGCACTAAAGGGTATGACTCCATATGAAGCCTTCTGAGATAAGAAGCCAAACGTTGAGCATATACGAATCTTTGGCTGTGTTGCCTATGCAAAAGTTGACAAACCACATTTAAGAAAGCTAGATGACAGAACACGGGTTCTCGTTCATCTAGGCACAGAGCCCAGATCAAAGGCATACCGACTTCTCGATCCATCTTCGAAGAAGATCATCGTCAGTCGTGATGTCATGTTTGATGAAACAAAAGGCTGGAGTTGGAGAGATAAAACCACTCCAAAAGAGAACGATGGCAGTTTCACTATCACGTTTGACGGTTTTGGGAATCATGGTCTTCAAGAAGTGAATGAAATTAACGATTCTGAAGCACGAGAGGAAGAAAGTGAAGAAATTTCCGGAACAGAAGAAGATGTAACAGATGTGACAGATGAAGTAACACTTGAGCCTATTGAGTCATCTCCATTTGAAGTAAGAAGGTCGCAAAGGCAGAGCATCAAACCGCGATACCTTGAGGACTATGTTTTGTTAGCAGAAGAGGAGGGAGAGAGGTTACTTCTCTGTATAAACAATGAACCAAGAAACTTTGCCGAAGCAAGTGAGTCTAAGGAATGGAATCAAGCCTGTGAAGAGGAGATCAGTTCCATTGAGAAGCTTCGGACATGGAATCTCGTGGAGTTACCAATTGGAGCCAAAGCGATTGGTTTAAAATGGGTATTCAAGCTAAAAAGAAACTCTGATGGGAGTATCAATAAATACAAAGCAAGGATAGTAGCAAAAGGGTATGTTCAGGAGTATGGTGTGGACTTTGAAGAAGTATTTGCCCCAGTAGCAAGAATCGAAATTATCCGACTGTTGATTGATCTTGCGGCTTCACATGGCTGGGAGATTCACCATCTTGATGTCAAGACTGCATTTCTTCATGGGGAATTGAAAGAAAATGTCTATGTATCTCAGCCAGAGGGTTTCGAAGTGAAAGGACATGAAGACAAGGTGTATAAGCTCAACAAAGCTCTGTACGGACTGAGACAAGCACCAAGAGCTTGGAACAACAAACTGAATCGGATTCTCTTGGAGCTTCAATTCAAAAAGTGTTCTAAAGAGCCCTCTGTCTGTCGTAAGGAAGTTAAAGAACATCTATTGATCATAGGTGTGTATGTTGATGATCTCTTTGTAACAGGAACAAGTCTAGATGAGATCAAAAACTTCAAAGACGAGATGGCAGTGAAGTTCGAGATGAGTGATCTCGGAAAACTAACCTACTACCTTGGGATAGAAGTATTGCAACATCAGAATGGAATAACCCTGAACCAAACTCGTTATGCCCTCAAGATCTTGGAAGAAGCTGGAATGAAGAATTGCAATCCAGTTCATGTGCCGATGGAATCTGGACTGCAAATGTCAAAGGCTGAGAAAGAAAAGGAGATCGATGCAATGTTTTTCAGAAAGAATGTGGGCTGTCTTCGATATTTACTGCATACAAGACCTGATTTGTCTTTCTGTGTAGGAGTATTGAGCAGATATATGCAGAGTCCACGAGAATCACATGGAGCAGCGATGAAGCAGTGTTTGAGATATTTGAAAGGAACAACCTCTCTTGGTTTGGAGTTCAAGAGAACAAGTTTGCCAAAGCTTGTCGGGTACAGTGACAACAGCTTGAATGTGGATCCTGATGACGGCAAAAGTACAACCGGGCACATTTTCTATTTAGGAGAAAGCCCTATCACTTGGTGTTCACAGAAACAAGATGTTGTTGCTCTATCTTCATGTGAAGCAGAGTTCATGGCTGGAACAGAGGCAGCAAAGCAAGCGATTTGGTTGCAAGATCTATTAAGCGAAATCACGGGATCACCAAATGAGAAAGTCACCATCAGAATTGACAACCAATCTGCGATTGCACTCACAAAGAATCCAGTCTTTCATGGGAGAAGCAAACACATACACAGGCACTTTCATTTCATAAGAGAATGTGTTGAGAGTGGACGAGTAGATGTTGAGCATGTTCCTGGAGGTGAACAAAAGGCTGACATACTTACGAAGGCATTAGGAAGACTCAAGTTCAAAGAGATGAGAGAGTTCATTGGAGTTCAAGACTTGGAGAAAAAGGAGTTCAAGCTTAAGGAGGAGATTGTTGGTGTAAGCTTGAAGAGCAAGCAAGTCTAAAAGGAATTAGGAAGTTTAACATATTTAGGAGTCATCTAAATATGTTAAAGACTAAAGAGAATAGGAAGTGTTCTATTAAGAGAAAAGGAAATTTGTGTAAGCCTTGATCTATATAAGAAGCTGTCAAAGTTGTGACAGAACTTAACTTGAGAGAGATTGAGAGCTTTAGTTTTTGAGAGATTTTTCTAAAGCTAATAAAAGAGAGTAATTCTTTTAATCTTGTTTTTTCATCTTAAGTTCATTGATTTCTAGATTCCCTTCTAGCTAGAGTATACAAAGCTAAATATTATCAAAACAAGAATATGCTAGAGGCAGAACCAAAGAGTAATTGCAGTCTATCGTGGAGAAGCATTTTGAAAGGTAACAATCTTATTGCTAAAGGGATTAGGTGGATAGTGGGTAATGGTGAAAGTATTTTCATGTGGAAAGATAATTGGCTTCCAACTAATCCTGTGCGTCCTCCTAAAAGTCGAAACCTTGAAGTTAATCCCAATATGCTAATAAGTGAGTGTTTAAGATTAGATCATAATGATTGGGATAATGAGAAGCTTGACCTATTAGTTGAACCACAGTATATTCCTTTGATCAAGCAAGTGAAACCATCACAGTCTCGGAATAAAGATTCGGTAAAATGGAATTTAACTAAAGATGGTAACTATTCAGCTAAATCCGGATATCGTTTGTTGAGACAGAGTTGTTGTAATTCAAATAATCAAAACAATTTGAACCCAAGTAACTCTCAGCCAAATGAGCTGTATAATAACATTTGGAATCTTGGTGTCCCACCAAAAAGTAGGCATTTCTGGTGGAGAGCGACTCATAATGCTCTTCATGTTGCAGAAAACCTGAAAAGGAGGAAGCTTAGAGTGGATGGTGTTGGAATTTAATTGAGTTTTGTTAGTCTGTTGTTTGTATGTTTGTTAGTTTAATTAAGTTAAAAATGTACTTTAGATTAAGTTGTATCGTGTCTTTGGGGAAGAGTTACAACTCTTCACCTACGTGTACTTTGGAGAGTTACAACTCTTGACTTGTGTTAGTTTCTCTTATTTAAACGTGTACTGTCGTATTGTATAAACAAGTTTTTTTTGTGATTCAACAAAACTCTTTTCTGTTATTCTTTTGTTCTTTTTACGAGAGTGTTTGTCTCAGAAGAATTAGAACAACAAGTAAGACTTGTTGTGTTCTTTGTGAGTGAAGAAGAAGCCTTTGGCTTTTCCAACATGGTATCAGAGCCTTACTGATTCAAGGGCCAATTCAAGTACAAAGATAAGGAAACTTCTTCAAAAAGTGAAGTGAAAGAACAGAGACGATGGAGACAACATCTCATCAAATCATTCCCATCTTCGATGGTGATTCATACAATTTCTGGCGTATCAAGATGACAACAATTTTCAAAACCAGAAAGATGTGGACAGTGGTGGAGAATGGAGTTTCAGACCGACCGGCACAAGACAATCACACTCCAGAAGGTTTGCGATTGAGAAATCAATGGGAAGAAGAAACAACAAAGGATATGAAGGCACTGCAAATTCTGCAAACTGCCGTATCGGATCAGATCTTCTCTCGTATAGCACCGGCGGTTACTTCGAAGGAAGCATAGGATGCTTTGCAATCTGAATTTCAAGGGACTCCGCAAGTACGATTGATCAAGTTGCAATCGTTGAGAAGGGAGTATGAAAACTTGAAGATGAATGAAGGTGATAACATCAAGGTTTTCACCGATAAACTAATTGATTTGGGAAATCAATTGAGGGTTCATGGAGAAGAGAAGTCTGATTATCAAATTGTTCAGAAAATTCTCATTTCTCTCCTGCAAGATTTGACAGCATAGTGGCTGTGATGGAGCAAACGAAGGATCTGACTTCGTTGTTGGTAACAGAGTTAATAGGTACTCTGAAGGCACACGAGAAGCGTGTGGAAGCCCGGAGTGAGAACACGTCGGAAGGGGCGTTTTATGTTCGAACCAGAGGAGAAAATTCTGGGTTTAAGCCAGAAGATGGCACAAAACGGTGTGGATTCTGTAAGAAAGAATATCATACAGAATCAAATTGCTGGAAGAAATTAAAGATGGTGAACAAGAATAAGATGGAATGCTTCAATTGTGGCAAGGTTGGCCATTTTTCAAGAGAGTGTCCTTCAAAGAAGAATGAAAGGGCACATATGGGTCTTGAAGAAGATGAAGATGACGATGTTCACATGCTTTTTTAGTGGATTTGAAGAACCAAGGAAGAAGCTTGGAGTGAAACAGAAACTCAATTAAGGGGGAGTGTTGGAATTTAATTGAGTTTTGTTAGTCTGTTGTTTGTATGTTTGTTAGTTAATTAAGTTAAAAATGTACTTTAGATTAAGTTGTATCGTGTCTTTGGGGAAGAGTTACAACTCTTCACCTACGTGTACTTTGGAGAGTTACAACTCTTGACTTGTGTTAGTTTCTCTTATTTAAACGTGTACTGTCGTATTGTATAAACAAGTTTTTTTTGTGATTCAATAAAACTCTTTTCTGTTATTCTTTTGTTCTTTTTACGAGAGTGTTTGTCTCAGAAGAATTAGAACAACAAGTAAGACTTGTTGTGTTCTTTGTGAGTGAAGAAGAAGCCTTTGGCTTTTCCAACAGATGGTACATGCCTGAGGTGTGGGTCGGAACCGGAAACACTAAATCACATGCTCTTTCAATGTACCTGCTGTTAAGAAATATGAGAGTTATCACCAGTAGTGTCTTTTACAGGTGATGCTTTCCGCCATAATCCTTTAGATCAGAGCATCATGACGATTGTGAATTTAAATAGAAATCATGAGATGAATAGTATCCTCTTCGCCATTGGGTTGGAGAATTTGGAAGTCTAGGAATGAATTGGTATTTCAAAATATAAGACGGTCAATCCCAGATTTAATCAACAAAGCTATATTGGATATGACCACATGGAATGATGTTGTGTATAACGAGGACAATGATCTTAGCTCTGACCATCGTCAAGTTGAAAATATGACCGGGTTTAGTTTGCGAACCATTATTGAATACTTGGTTAGGAATGTGAATGGTTTTGTTTGCTTGGTTGATGCCTCTTGGATATCGCCACTGCAGCCTGCAGATATTGAATGGATGCTTTTAAATAACCAGGCGCAGAAGATACTCCAAGGAAGATCGGCTGTTGATCCTATGGCTACGGCGGCTGAAGCTGAAGCTGAAGCTGAAGCACTTCGAATGGCAGTCATGGAAATTATTAAACTCGGTTACAATCAAGTGACTTTTGTGGAGATGCTGAAGGAGTCTACCAAGTACTGTCTAAGGCAACCAAGGATCATTTATGTAATCAATGGAGGCATTTGGAGATCTCTACTTATTTGCAAGATATCTTGGATTTGGTAAACAGAAACATTACTAAATCTTTTAATTTCATGAAAATCCCGAGAGAGGTTAACGTTGAAGCTGATAGTTTGGCAAAAGCAGCTAGATTATCTAATCTTAATTACTGTATTACTTGGTGTAATGTTGTAAACGTTTAATTATAATGCAGTATGCTTGTTAGCCGGAAAAAAAAAGCACCACATATAGCATGAGTATCCCAATTTTTTTTGTTGAATTTCTCTTACCTCAACCTCTCATCTCTCTCTCTTCACTTTTTACAATTTTTTTTATTTTTTAATGGTATGATACTGTCTTACATACCTCCGATGAGATTGCTCTTAGAGCATCATTATAGGTAGGTTTTTAAAGGGATCTTAGTATTTTTTTAGCATTAAAATAATAAAACAGATGAAAAGAAAGAAGAAACATATCTTATGTAAGACATATAAGAAACATATTTTCTAGGTCTAATGACCAAAGAAAAAAAAAACTTAGAACCTTTGATTTATCTTTCCTCTTTTAATTAATAAAATAATATTTTAAGATTTTTATTAGAGTTTCTCATATAATGATGCTCTTAGGTAACCAACCACCGTCGTTGCTTGGCTTTTATCAAAGAGTACCATTATTCTCTCTTTAATTTATTTTCCTCTGTTTTTCTTTTTTTCATGTGGCTATTATAATACGTAAAACTCTATAAGAAAGAGATTTTAAACTCATTTTCTTAAGTTTGGAGTTGACACTATGTATTAATAACTCCAAAATTTTGGAGTGTTTATAAATACATCAATTGTTGTGATTAACAACTTCAAAATAATACATAGTGTCATTTAGACCTCCTAAAGGCTAAAGATATATAAGAGAGAGGGCCTCTTCTTTTGCAGGTCGAAACGACCTGCGACCTGCGACTGCGACTTGTGACTAAGTGTCGCAGGTGTTGTTCGTTTACCTACCGCAGCGACTGATCGTAGGTTTAAAAATAGAATCGTTAAAAAATTTAGTCGCAAATCGCTGCGACTTGTAAACGAACAAAAAATATGTCGCAAGTCGCAGTCGCAGGTCGCTGCGACTTACAAAAGAACAAGCCCAGAGAATTTAAACTTATTTTCTTATTCTGCTATTAGATTTAGCCTATTATTATTGATTTTCCCTGATAAGAATTCCATTTCTCCAAAGTTTAAATCCAGATTACAATGGCAAATTATTTATAACCTAATTAAGAGTTTTTTTTATACCACACATTCATATTTTTTCCATTTCTATACTTCCTTCTACAATGTACATAGAAATTGTTCAAACCACAGAACTACAACACAAAACTTTGAACAAATAGAAAAAAATCACCAGAACTACCAAAAAGTTTTTATGTGACACAAGCTTTGATTTTTTTTTTTTTATTGCAATTTTGAAATTCACCTTTATGCATTAGAGTTTAACCGAGATGTCATTGATTTGAACGAAGATTTAGATAAACTCATAGATCTTGAAGATTTTGGAGATGGTAATTTGGATCTTGGTGATGATGTTGAAGATGGTTTCTTTCTCCTATTCTTGCTTTTAGTATGAATCTTGGATAGACCTACCGGAATTGGAGGCACGTCTCTTAGCCTATCTGGTACGCTTAATTGGCTTGAGCTCTGATCAAAATCTGCATTTTAACAGAAATATAAATATACAAGTCTACTATTATAAGTTTATAACTCTAGATAGAATTATTTATACACTTGAACTAATTTAAATGAAACAGAGAGAAAAATTATTACCAGTAGATGAAGTTGAGGTGACGAAAGAATTCGAATGTCTTGCATGACTAAAAGATGATGCTCTTGGAGATAAAAGCTCTGCCCCTGCCTTAAATTCACTCATCTTCACCCACAGAAACGAATAAAATTTAATGTGTATATCTTAGGTGTCAACAAATAAAGCTATTTACATAATTTTTTGGGGACAGATAAAGAAATTAAAAATGACAAAAAAGGAGAGAGAGAGAGAGAGCTTACCCAAGCAGGAGCACTACCAGAGGAGCCCTCCCAGCCAACATGAGCCACATGTTTTACTTCTGTTGGGCACCCAATTTCCATATCTCTTTCCTTTACAACTGTTGGCCAAAATATTTTTTTTCTTTAATAAACAATTTCATCACATAAAACATCTCTAAGATAATTGAATGTTCCTATATATGAATAACATGGACCATAATGGCTAAATAAATGAACCGAAATTTTTTTTTGCCTTTTGGCGTAGGGCAGACTTGAAATGTATAAATTTAGACTTTTATAACATTAGATTAATTTGGATAAGTTTTTTCATGTCTAGAACTTACAAATTTTAATTATATGGTATAAAGTTGCGAGAAAGTTTGATAGAGCATATTATTTAGTTTAATAAGATTAGAAGTAAATGATAATTAATTAACATGATTAAAATTATACCAAATATTTGAGAGATCGATTTGAAGCTTTTGTAGATGCCCTTCATCTTCATTGCCATTGTTGAATGTTGAATGTTGATGATGAAGCAGATCACAATCCAACTCCAAAATGTTTGTGAAAGCTTTTTTTTTATTGAAGGAAGCTCGATACAAGCACTATTATTCCTTATCTATCAGAAAAGACAATGAATATAATTAAGAAGAGTAGAAAAACATATATAGAAAGAAAGGAAAGGAAGTATATATACACATATGATCATGTGAATATGTGATGGTTTATCCCACGGAAGCAGATTAGTACATTTAATTTATGAACACTCAAACTTCAACAATCTATGATCCATATCATTAACATAGGATATTAGTAACCAATGATACTATTAACGTAAGGAATATTTATTTTTCACCTATGAGACAAAATTACAACTCTCAAGATGACATTAGAAATCCCATAATATTTGGCATATATGTTTTTATTGTGAAGAAGTAAAAGAGAGTTTTCATTAAGATCAATATATATATAGTACCTGAAGAGTACAGAGACTCTCGCTTTTTTGGTTTTATGTGTGAGGGAAACAAATATGAGAAAAGCTCTTCCTTCGTTTGATGGAGAAGCGTATCGATGAATATTCGCAAAACACATGCGTATAAAGTTCTCACTAAGCAAGCATATAATTTCCCATACATAAGACACAAGAAAAGATCAAGATATAGCCAAATTGTGATGGTGGAAGAATGAAGGAAGGAAGAATTATGGCTTGATCGGGCAAGAGAGAAGAGAGTGGGGAACCATGACACTACTTGTTGTATACAATCATGAATGTTAATAATTATTCCAACCAAAAAAAAAAATCTTAAGTCTACTATATTCTAAGAATGTTTCATAAAATAGATAAACATTGCCTAGTTGTATAATACTATATAACATATAGAACACTGTAATACGCGGAATGATCTATTATTTTGTAATTTTCAGATTTTATCATTCGTATATCCCTTTGTACAGATGATTAGTGTTCAAAGATTCCGTCATTCCGCGATTTGATCGATAAAATAAAACACTTTCGGTCAGTTATCTTGTTTTTCAATGTTCTTAGGTTGATTTTTTATTTAATGATTATTCGGTTTTTGTTTCAGTGTTATCAACTAGAATCATAATATTAATTACATCATCATTCCTTTTCATCCTACAAAATGAGATGTTTAATGGTGAAAATGAGATGTTTTATACATTATTGTTTTTTCCAGGCCAGACCAAGTGTATTATATCAATCTACTAACAGCTAATTAGTAATTTCCTAAGAAAATTTAGGAAAGTCTAGAATTTGGAGCACTATGGTAGTCAATGGTCGACAACTGTCTAATGCATGCATATTGAGTTAAACAACGCAACTATCACATCTTTGTTCAACCCACGTTTTGTGTTTTACCGTTCTTCGATTCCTCGATAATTCTAATGTTTGTTAGCTGTATACACATACTAAGATCAGTGTGGTTTAGGGGAAAAATAGCTAATGAAAGGCTCAAGCCTGTAGTTTAGAGAAGAAAAAGTTTTATAATTTCGAAAACTGTAGAGGCAATATGTAGTCTTATTTAAAGATAATTATACAAATCGCAATTTAAGTACTTAAACTTACAAGTCGCAATTTGCATACTCCAATGATAGAGTTATATAGAAATAGCTAGTCAAAGAAACTTTAGCAAAAACATGAAGAAACTTTTGATCATTTAACAATTTATACCCACATTATTTGATCCTTGTTATATCGTAATTTATATAGTAGTTACAAATCAAGGGGGATACCACATGATATTATAACAACAAACAGTTACCCGACAATACGATCGCTAGAAGAACACATCTGATCAGATATTTGGGTCCCGTTGTTAATCAGGAGAATCATGGAAACTGTTGCATCTATATAATTTAATGCTACCATCTAATAAAATAATTACTATTTGATCCTTCATAATTTTAAGGCTCACTTACTATACAAAAAACGAAGACGAAGATTGTACTCGTTAAGACAAAATCAATAAATTAAAGTAAATTGAACGGTCCGTTTTTCTGCATGAATGTCCATTTCTTATTCTTAATTAACAAAAAAGAAATTAACTAACCGTTAATCATTCTCCTTTCAGCATTTTTGTACACACCACACAACATTATATCAAGTCGTTCAGAATTTGTATTCCATTTGGTTAAGGTTTTAATTCTTTTATGCTCATGTGAGAAAGAGTGGATAGATAGATAGTCCATAGGGTAGGAGTGGATTAACGTGTTTGTTAGAGTGACTGTTTGAGACTCAACATCAAACTGCTAGTTAACAAATATTAATTTATGAGGAAGCTAATCAGCATAATTGTTTATCTCGGCGACAAAAGTTTTTTAACAATAAAAAATAGACAATTATATAAGGACTACAAGAACTCCCATTTTTGATGTATATTATTGGCACGAACCTCCCATTCCAATAAGTGGTCGATCTAAATGAACAGACAATAACAATCATTTTTCTTCTTTTATTCATTTAATTTTGGACATCAGATCAAATTCGAAGCCTCACAGATCCTAGCCTCATGGCTAATAGTAACCACAAAATTTCTTGTTTTCTTCTCCCACAACAATAATTAGAGAATATATACGTGGGTGTGTAACAGTGGTCTAACGCAAGAAAACATAAAAGTCTTCGAAATAAAGCGAAGTGCTCTATATATTTTTATTTATTTTTAACAATAACAATAAAACAATGCATGTCAGAAAGTAAAAAACCACATTTCATTTATAGAAAAAAAAAAAATCGAATTTCTACTTTATATCGTTCGAAGGAATATGGTTCCGATACCTAAAGAAGTAAATCAAAGTGAAGACCACAAGAAGCGCAACGCCGGAGACGCCACAAATTATACTCGCCGCAAGAAACACGTGCCTCATCACGTGATCGCGTCTGTTCACAGCTCCGTCACGCCACCACGCGTCGTCGTCGCCGCCGTCAGCCGCCGTAGCTTTGGGGAGGAGCTGAGAGCGAGAAGGAGGAGGAGAATGGGAGTCTCCGAAGAAGGACATCATATTTCCCGGAGGTGACTGAGATTCAGTCGGCGGTGAGCTGGTTTGATACTGTAGGCCATGATCGGAAGGTCGTAAGCCTTCGGCGAGTGATGTTCCGGCGAAGATGAAGAGGAACGTTACAGTGAACATGAAGACCGACGCCGATCTAACGCGGTTTAAGGGAAGAGCCATGTGAGGGAGAGAGAGAGAAAGAGAGAGTTTTGTCTTTCTTTTTATTTTCTTGTTAAACTAGTAAAAGTAGCTTTATGAGGCGATGTGATGAGCCCGAACGACACCGTTTCGCTTGCGGGGTTCGTTAATAGTTGGAGTGTTTTTCAAATTTTCAACACGGAGTCTCACTGATTTTGATAGGAGAAAAAAAAGTGGTAACAGAAAAGAAAACGACTTTTAGTGGGAAAAAGAATTGACAAAGAAGACAACCAAGTCACCAACTCTTAGTCTAGAAGAAATGATTGTTTTTGAAAGAAAAATTTGATGTTTCTTCAAGAATTATTCTCTCTTTACAGAGAGTTATATTAATGACGGGTGATTCTGCGGAAATCAACAAAATAGTTAAAATCTAAAAAATGCTATTAATCGTGGTTTCTTATTATTTTGATTAACAATGAATCATTGTTTTAACTAAACTGAATTGATAGTTTTTTATCAGTCGCAATTCTTAAATTATTTTCTTGAAAGATCTCTTTTCACAGACAAATAATGTGATGGTTTTAAATGCTCATGGTTGTTGGTTTTTATACTTATGAAAAAATGACTCATGCTTTAATTGTAGTAGTAAGACACTTAGCTGTGTTACCAAAAATATGGAAAAAATGAAAAATTAGGTATACGTTTTGCAAGAAACAGAAAAATTGGGACAAAAATGTCCATAAACTATTTGAAACATGGTTCGCAATAAAAATATTATGCTGTCTTCAATTTCTTGTCAAACTGTCCAATTGCACTTTGCAAAACAAATAAAAAGGTTATAAATGAATGATTTATCAAGGATGAAGTAAACTTTTATAAAAAAAGAAGATGAAGTAAACAAAAAGTAGTCACCTTAACTCAAATCCCACCTAGCTTAATTTGGTCGAATGTAATAGAGCAGATTTTTTTCTTAAATCTAGGAATTGAGATTAGACACATATATACATCACACACGAACATGAGTCTTACACTATGCTGATGAAGTCGATATAATATCGATCGGTGATTGATATTGGATCGCAGCAAGGATGGAGGATTCTAAGCGGCTCACGATAATTGAGGAAGTACATTTCAAGAAGTTATAAAAAGACAAACAGATAGACCAAGTTCTTGTTTATAAAGAAAATTCGAGGAAGTTATAGAAATCGTGACATGTTCATTTTTTGACTATTTTCTAATACACTTGCCACTTGTCAAAATTTGATTCGTCATGTGATTTAACGATAAATTCTTCTCGACTAAGAAAAAGACAATTTTCTGCCTTTTTAAGCCAAAAAAAGAATGAGACGATTTGCTGCTACTGAGACAGGAACAGAGTCATGACGGATCAGTCCCGGACACATTCCTCCGACGTCAGAACAATGAAGGTGACTTCAACGCCGGAAACACATCTAGCTTTAACCAACTTTGCTTACTGCTCCCCCTCTGATCTCCGTCACTTTGCTGTTCCCGGCACCGTCGATCTCTTCCTCGCCAACGTCGACGACGTCTTCGTTCTATCTCTCTCATATCCTTTTTTTTTTTTTATCTTACCATTTTAGGAGATGTTACACTTGTTTGTTCCTCCGGTTCTTTAATGTTACTACTCAATATTTTGTTTGTTTGTTGACTTAACTGTTACATACTGGACACGAGAGGATCAATGATGGAACAATTGCTCTGAATGCTATTCAAAGAAGGCATGCTAGGGTTTCTACTGATGACTTTGTAACCATCAGCAGGTACGTAGTTCTGACACAGTAGGCTTTAAGGTTGTTGTAGTTTGTGCTGTCTCTAAGGACTTGCCTTGTTCTTGTAGATTTGTTCCTCCGGAACATTTCGACCTGGCTTTGCTGGCACTTGAGTTGGAATTTGTAAAGAAAGGTTCTAAAAACGAAGAGGTATGCGTTTTGGTGCGTTTCTACGTTCTTGTGATCCGTGAAGTGAACATCTATATGTTTGACAAAGTGTTTCTGTTCAGGTTGATGCTGTGCTCCTTTCAACACAACTCAGGAGGAAATTTACTGATCAGGTAAAAGGGTAATTTGAGGATTCTTAGTGTGTTTGCTGTGTTGGATTTATGTATTTGGGCTCCTAATACATAATTTGTGTACTTTAGGACATGCGATGTAACTAAAAGCATGTAAATCAAGATGCATCAGTATGAGTATCTAAAGATTGCACACATAGATTAGATTAAATTTAATTCACAATTTCATTCTTGTGAAGATTGGTTCTTACTTAATGTGTTTGGTTAGTGGCTATTATGAAACTTCCTTCAGTCTTTCTCTGTCTTGCCAATTAAGAGTTTAGAACTGATTTATTGAAACTATGCACACGTATATGCAGGTCTTGACAGTAGGCCAGAGAGCTACATTTGATTATCTTGGAATTAATTACATTTTTACGGTCAACCGAGCGGTTATAGAGGCTGAGAACCAATCTAATGGTATCGAAAGAGGGATTATTTCTGAAGAGACATATATTGTGTTTGAAGCATCAAATGCAAGTGGCATAAAGGTTTGGTTTTTGATCAATTCTCTTGGTACGACTGTGTTGTTTGTTTCACTTGATTCTCACAAAACCATCCAAACAACATTATCTTTCTTTCTAAAAATAATATTACTTCACCCGTTTTTTTATGTTCGAATTTTTCAAAGCACCACGTGTTACTTGATTATCCTATATATATCATCCTTTTTAAACCTGATTTGGTGTAACTACGTATAACAGATTAATAACCAAAGAGAGGCTGCTACTAGCAAAATATTCAAAGAAAAGGAGTTTAACCCACAGTCCCTTGGTATTGGTGGCTTAAAGGCAGAGTTTGTTGATATATTCCGAAGAGCTTTTGCTTCTCGTATCTTTCCCAATGTCAGGAAAAGGTTCTGTGATTCATTCTTCAACGGTTCAACCAGATGTTGACAGTCATTAATGACGGCTGTATATATGCCTTAAGTTTGTTCTTTTGATCATGCAGGCTTGGAGGAAAGCATGTTAAAGGGATGCTTCTTTTTGGACCTCCTGGTACTGGCAAGACCTTGATCGCACGCCAAATTGGAAAAATGCTCAATGGAAAGGAGCCAAAGGTATATATATCTGATCTTTTTGACTCTTACTAATGAAGAAAAGTATGAGAACTTACAAATAAGTGCCATATAGTCCACAAATGTGTTAAAGCCTTCATTCTTCTTCTCTTGACATTAACAGATCGTGAATGGTCCTGAGGTGCTAAGCAAGTTTGTTGGTGAGACAGAAAAGAATGTAAGAGACATGTTTGCTGATGCTGAGAATGACCAGAGAACCCTTGGTGCGCAAGAATTGTTTACACCCTTGACTCTTGTGCTAACTCTTATGTTTTCTTTTGCTTGCGAGTGTGCTAATAATTCGGAATTCTCATTATTAAACTTTTCAGGTGATTCCAGTGAGCTGCATGTCATTATTTTCGATGAAATCGATGCTATTTGTAAATCAAGAGGATCAAGCAGGGATGGTACAGGTGTTCATGACAGTATTGTAAACCAGCTCCTGACAAAGGTTAAGCCAACGATCAAGCTTTTGGTCAAAATGTTTTTTACATTTTTTTTTCCAGATATGGCTAATACTTTTGAAATTTTCCAGATAGATGGTGTGGAGGCTTTGGACAATGTTTTGCTTATTGGAATGACAAATCGGAAGGATATGCTTGATGAAGCTCTTCTAAGGTCTCTACATCATTGTGTTCAGTAGCATAGTGTCATCTTTTTATTTATAATCTACTAATTAATGTCTAAAGTACGTTGTTTATTTTATGATTTTGGTTATATGTACTTTGAGTTTAGTGCACAAAAATAATAATGTTTTTGAGTTCTGCCTACAGGCCAGGAAGGTTTGAGGTTCTTATTGAGATTGGTCTTCCTGATGAACCCGGACGGTTAGAAATACTTCAAATTCATACGAAAACGATGAAGGAAAACTCTTTCCTTGCTCCTGACGTCAACCTCCAAGAGCTTGGTATGCCTTCGTTAATTGAATTAATTATACATGTTCTCAAATCTGTGATGATTTATAAAAATCTGACTCTCGACATGATTTTTCCAATATTTTAACTGAAAAGCTGCTCGGACGAAGAACTACAGTGGTGCTGAGCTAGAAGGTATTGTGAAAAGTGCAATATCATATGCGTTGAATAGACAAATAAGCTTGGAAGATCTTACAAAACCAGTGGATGAAGAGAATGTTAAAGTTACAATGGAGGATTTTCTCCAAGGAGTACGTGAAGTTAAGCCTGCATTTGGAGCCTCTCCAAAAGACCTTGAACTCTACAGGTAAATTTATTTCAATTGAAGTGTACATGTTGTGCTCTTCAAACAATTTGAGTTTTTAATTATCTTACTTGATGGAAAAGTTATTCTGCACATTTCTTTATTGATAACTAGTTCAAAGCTAATCTTGATTCTCTTGGTACTTATAATTTAGGTAATTTGTTTTCAGTCAAGTAAATTCTTAAACGGGTATACATATATTGCATTATCTCTGGATTTTGATCTGCTGGTCATAAAGCTTTTGTCTTATATATTTACAACATTTATACAGACCTAAGGGATTTTTGGAGTGTGGTGATCGGCAAAAGCTCATCTACGAAAGAGTCATGTCTCTTGTTGAGGAAGTTAAAGGCAACGAAAGAGGTCCTCCAGAGACTTGCCTTCTTGAAGGACCTAGTGGAAGGTATCTTTCATATTTTATGATTAACTCAAAAGCCATTTATGCGGTTATTTTAATAGGTTTCATGGACAGTGGGAAAACTGCATTAGCTGCGACTATTGGCATCGACAGTGACTTCCCATATGTCAGAATAGTAAGTGTCAAGTTTGTTCTTTTGAATCTTACTAAACTCTCTCCTCTTTTTCAATTGTGTGATACTATTTTGTTTCACTACTTTGCAAGATCACTGCATGTAATATGAATGGTCTCCACGAGGACAAAAAATGCGCATACATTACCAAGGTCCTTATCTTTTCAAAAGCTTTCTATAATTTATTTATTTACTTTTTGTGCTCTTTTAATATATTTATAAACTAATCTAGCATTATTTTGTGTGTGTGTGTGAAATGAGAATAGGTCTTTGAGGATGCATACAAATCACCATTTAGCATAGTTATCCTTGACAAAATTGAAAGGTCAATCATATTATTTGTTTCCTGCTTTCAAAGTTCTTTTTTCTTTTTGCATACTTCACAAATTTAAATTCCGGGGCTCATCAGTTGAATATCTACGTACGTCATTGTAGGTTGTTGCACTACACAAAGATTGGCCCACGATTTTCGAACGAAATCACTCATACATTGTTGAATTGTCTCGAACAGGCTTCTCCCGAGGTGTGTGTTTTTCTGTATTCGCGCATGGTTGCAAAACTTATATAAACTGTTCATTACCGTACAAATTAACATCTCACTAACTTGACAGGGAAGCAAACTTGTTGTACTTGGTACAACAAGTGATGTAACGATCTTAGAAGACGTTGGTTTGCGTGATGCTTTCTCTACTGAGTTCACTGTTCCATTACTGATGACAGAGGATGCCAAGAAGGCATATATTCTGCTTTCTTTGCAACTCTTTTTTTAGGTTATCCATGTTCCAGCCCTTGACAACTCTTAACATGTTCCATCATTCAGGTGCTGGAGCAACTGAACGTGTTCGCAGAAGATGATATGGAAGAAGCTTCAAAATCCCTTAATCATGTATGTGCCTGCAGATCTCATTGTGTCTTTGATTATTACAGTCCTCGATTTTACCCTATTCCTTAATTAGTAGAGTTTGGAACTGAAAAGCAAAAGAGCTCTTTGTTATGATAAACACACTCTCACAATTACTTTTTTTTTTTTTTCTTTCAGATTCCAATCAAGCAGCTATACACTATCATCAAGATGGCAGCCCAAAGAGATGGCAGGTCTAAAGAGCCCATCTCCACCAGGAAGGAGAAACTCGACATCGCTCATTTCTTAGATTGTCTTCAGGAAGCTACCCAACGCATCTGAAATTTTAGTTGGTTCTTTAATCCAAAACTACATATTGATTCTGGAGACTTAAACTATGATGACGACATGAGTATTTTTTAGAATAAGGAGTGAATCATTCAAAACACATATCAATAGACAATATCTAGTTCATTTAATGCCTTTTATGGACTAAAAAGGTCGCAAGGTCTATCCATGGGACGAGTCCCCTAGTATACTCCCCATTACAAAAACTATCAAGAAAATGGAACAATTGCTTGCGAGTTTGCTACTCTGAACATTAATAGTCCCTCACATGTTAGATTGCCAAAAATTTTGAGGAGTTTGGAGAAGTTAGTTCACAAAGCGTTTGATGTCAAGCAGAAGTTTCAGGAACATCCTCAGAAGGAGCCTGCATTGGTCTTTTAGCTCGTGGTGGTGGCTGTGGCTTTGGTGGTGGTGGTGGTGGTCTCTTTGGTTTCACCTTATCGACTTCCTCAGATTCAACTTCAAACTGCATGATGACGCAAACACGCGTTAAGAAGAAGACTTTGCAACCGCATCAAAATGAAGGTTGAAACAAGGATACCAAACCTTGTAACCACAGCCTGCGACACACGCGTGAAAGCATTGCTGAGATTCATAAAAAGAGGGACATGTAAAACAAGTATAATACAGCACAGTTCGGTCTATTTCTCTGTTTGGTTTCTATAGAAAGAGTGTGGATACCTCAGAGTAGCTGGCAGCACCAGGAGAACGATCTATATATGCACTCCATTGCTGGTCCTTTAGCACAGGATCTTTGTAGCATATCTCACTGCAATCTGATACACCTATAAAGAGGAGATATCTTCATGAACATATTCATAATGTAGGTGACAAGTTTTGGTTTTATAATGTTGCCTAGTGAGGACAGATGAATCTGCTCCTCAATTCATTAACAATTTCATTATGAATTTCAGATATTAGAAAGAAATGCTTACAATCTTCCCATGAGTCACTATCGGCATCACATCCCTTTTTGCAGAACACTCTCCCTACAGGAATTCAAGGTAATTATCAGTGCCTAAACTGATGATAAAGCGTAAAAAAAAAACGGGTTGCAATGATCCTGAAAGAGGGTTATACAACAACATGGAGGATAAATATAAATTCAGCTAGCTTCTGTGACCATAAATGAAGTAGAGAGATCAAAAAAATGAAAAAGGTTTCATCAGAAACCGCCAAACCAAGCCCTTTCGCTAGCTAAATCATACATCCGTTTATAGTTCAGAGAAGCAACATCGACGCCGGAGCATCTTTACTACACTTCTTCTTTTTATCTTCCTCTTTCTCCTATTAACCATTTTCATATATACATGATCGAAAAGCTCGAAGAACTCTGCATAATCCCCGTTACTTCCCACAGATTTTACTTATATTCTACACTTAACATGATTAACCAAGAAGCAAGAATGTGTTCTTTAATACATGCAACTATGAGTTGTCTCTGGACCAATCCAACCAAAGAATTGATCATTCTCTCAATGTTTCAGTAAAGTAGTATGATAGCAAAATTCGCTAACAATTGAATAAGGCTTATAAAAAAGTACGCTGAAAAAAGGAAACCTAAACTATCAAGTAACAGTTCTCAGTTCAATTCCAAACAAAAAGGAAGAAAATCTCGGAAGATTAATGGACTCCTGAATCATCCATCCATTACCATCAAGAAATGAGAAATCTTATCAACAAAAACGATATCAAAGAACCCATTTTCACCAGATTTAGCACACATTCTGGAGAATTCATCAAAACTAGCGAGCCCGAGAACATGAAACTGAGTGAGCCATTACGGATCGAATCAACATCAATCAAAAATTGGGAGAGAAAAACATACATGGAATCTGAATCAGAGCTGCATACTTATGCGTGCATTGACTCCCACACGGCGGCGTCCATTGCTGCGGTATCATCTCTTTCTTCCTCCGCCTTCACTCTCCGTCGCTCTCTCTCTCTCTTGCCGAAAATATCGCCCAAGCCGTAAAAAGAAACTAGGACTTTGTTTATATAGCAAGGGTGTTTCCGTCAATTCAGAACCCCAAGCGCTCTTATAACCAAACCGGTCGGTTTCTATCAAATGGCCTCGAACCGGTTATCGATTCGAACCGGTTATCGATTCGAACCGGTTGTTTCCATAAATAAGCAAGCCGACTCTCTCTCTGAGGCCTTTTATAAACACTCAAAACTCACGACCGAGGCCGTCTCGTTCATTCTCTGCGTCTCCTCCCTTTGTTGGTCGCTTGAGGAGTGTTTTGCTCTCTGCTCTGTTCTTCGGATAAAAATGGAGTATAGTAACGAATTCGAACAGGAGCCGACTTACATTGAAGAAGATGACGATGAGGAGATCACCCAGGAGGACGCTTGGGCAGTCATCTCAGCGTATTTCGAAGAGAAAGGTCTCGTTCGTCAGCAGCTCGATTCGTTCGATGAGTTTATTCAGAATACTATGCAAGAAATCGTCGATGAGTCGGCTGATATAGAGATCCGACCTGAATCACAGCACAATCCTGGCCACCAATCTGATTTCGCCGAGGTGCTTTAGCTGGTTCCTCCCTCGGTTTTCCGTTTCTAGGGTTTCTACGGTGAATTGAGATTCCGTGCTGGTTATCGTGTTTGTGGCGGTTTCAAGTGTTTCGGATTTAGCTTTGTACAGCTTTGTTGCAATTAGGGTTTGCCCTTCTCGAGTAGCTGATACCATCGATGCCCAATTATCTTTGTATTCAATAGATATTCCCTTGTCAAGTTGTATTTACAGTGGTTTTGCGTGTTGCTGGAAGCTCAAATCAGTTTTAGCACTAAGTAAATGTGTTTGGTATCTTATTTGCTGCACCTCTGCTATGTCTATTTTCCTCCAGACGATCTATTTTAGCTTGTACAGTTCTGTTGCAACTAGTGTTATATCTTCTCGAATAAATGATCTCATTGATGTTCCGAGATCATTTTTGTATAATTTGCTTGAGCTTTTCGTTTTCTCTAGGTGTATTTTCAGTGATTTTGAATGTTGGGGTGAAGCGCAGATTAGTTTGGTACGAGAAAAATATGTTTGCTTATCCATTTTGCCCTACCTCTGATGAAAACTATATTTTCCTGCAGACGATCTACAAGATTAGTTTTGGACAGATTTATCTGAGTAAACCCATGATGACGGAATCTGATGGAGAGACTGCCACCTTGTTCCCTAAGGCTGCAAGGCTGAGAAACCTCACGTACTCGGCTCCTTTGTATGTGGATGTTACTAAGAGAGTTATTAAGAAAGGGCATGATGGTGAGGAAGTTACGGAGACACAGGATTTTACCAAAGTTTTCATTGGAAAGGTCCGTTGAACTTACTTTATATGCAAGATTTAATAAGTTCCATCTACTATAGGGTTCTGACAGTGGAAATGTTTTCTCCTTCTTTGATTTTCCTAGGTTCCAATCATGCTCCGGTCTAGTTACTGTACCTTGTTTCAGAACTCGGAGAAAGATTTGACAGAGCTTGGAGAATGTCCTTATGACCAGGGCGGATACTTCATTATCAATGGCAGTGAAAAGGTTCTGATTGCTCAGGAGAAGATGAGTACGAACCACGTTTATGTTTTCAAGAAGCGACAGCCAAATAAGTACGCATATGTTGGTGAAGTCCGTTCCATGGCGGAGAACCAGAACAGGCCTCCAAGCACAATGTTTGTGCGTATGCTTGCTCGTGCTAGTGCGAAAGGGGTAAGATAAAGCTAATAGTCTTACCTTTTACGATATCCTTCCTCGATATTTGGTCTGTAAATTCTAGAAAATGTAAATAAGTTACATTCTATGTGGCAAATGGATGCAGGGTTCCTCTGGACAGTATATTCGGTGTACACTACCATACATCAGAACCGAAATTCCTATTATCATAGTGTTTCGTGCGTTGGGATTTGTTGCCGATAAGGACATATTGGAACATATTTGCTATGATTTTGCCGATACTCAGATGATGGAGTTGCTCAGGCCTTCCTTGGAAGAAGCTTTCGTTATTCAAAATCAGCAGGTATCAAATGTTCCTGTATTTGGTTAATAATTTATTCTGGCACTTCCCATGTTGGGTGCTTGAAGAATTGATCCTGCAATCAGTTGATAACTCTCATATTGATTCAGGTTGCTCTTGACTATATTGGGAAACGTGGTGCAACTGTTGGTGTAACCAAGGAAAAAAGGATAAAGTATGTGATCATTTAACCAATTAACTTGGGTGTTATGGTCTAAGATGTCAACTATTGAGATGTTGATACTGGAGGTTTGCAATTGCAATATTATTATTGCAGGTATGCAAAAGATATCCTTCAGAAAGAAATGCTTCCTCATGTAGGAATTGGAGAGTTTTGTGAGACGAAGAAAGCTTACTATTTCGGGTACGTATTCAGTTCACTCGTATTCTTTTAGTTTTCATATGTTTCTTTGTTGCTCATATCATGTTTAACACTTAGGTATATTATACACCGGCTGCTGCTTTGTGCACTCGGCCGAAGGCCAGAAGATGATAGGGATCATTATGGTAACAAAAGGCTGGATCTTGCTGGTCCCTTACTCGGAGGGCTGTTTAGAATGGTTTGTTACCGGCTCGCAATCATGCATTACGGAGAAACATCTAAAGTATTTGAAGTATCATTTTATTTTCTCTTACTGACCTAACGCCTTCTTTAATACAGCTTTTCAGAAAGCTTACAAGGGATGTGAGATCTTATGTTCAGAAGGTCTGTTACATAGTTACTCTTTTTTCTAGGCGAGGAGTTTAAATATAGCTGGGTTTTCTGTGTTTGGAAGTCTGATTCATGTCATTTTAACAGTGCGTTGACAATGGCAAAGAAGTTAATCTTCAATTTGCCATTAAGGCTAAAACAATTACCTCTGGCCTGAAATATTCTCTTGCTACTGGGAACTGGGGCCAGGCAAACGCTGCTGGCACAAGAGCTGGAGTCTCTCAGGTTAAAATATTTATTAGTTTTGCAGTATTAAGGTTTATGATTTACATCGTTCTAAAGCCTTAACTAACAACAGGTTCTAAATCGGTTAACATATGCTTCCACTTTGTCACATCTGAGGCGTCTCAATTCTCCTATTGGGCGTGAAGGTAAAGCCCCGTTCTTTTCCTGCACTTCTGTTTTTTTTCTCAGTGTATCTGTTAGTGCAGTTGGTGTATTTTAGTCATGGTTCACTTTATTATCCACATCCTTGCAAGTTAGATGGGCTTGTAGTTTTGGTTTTTCTACTTGAATGTTAATCGAGTCTTATATGCCAGGAAAATTGGCAAAACCAAGACAACTGCACAATTCACAGTGGGGTATGATGTGCCCTGCTGAAACACCTGAAGGACAGGTATAATTGTTGCATTTATAGAAATATGAATGTTTTGGGTTTCGTTAGTTCCATTGCTTATTGTTGCTTTGCTTCGCCAGGCTTGTGGTCTAGTGAAAAACTTGGCGCTCATGGTCTACATTACAGTTGGGTCAGCTGCTTATCCCATCTTGGAATTTTTGGAAGAATGGGGAACTGAAAATTTTGAGGTCTGTAGCACAGTCAGTTTCTTACTCAATCTATGCCACTTCGTTTCTTGTGATTTACTAAAGGTCTGAGCTTGATTGTAGGAAATCTCTCCGTCAGTTATACCCCAAGCCACAAAAATCTTCGTCAACGGAATGTGGGTTGGAGTTCATCGAGATCCTGACATGTTGGTGAAAACGTTGAGACGTTTGAGAAGAAGGGTAAGCATGCAATTTCTTTCACGTTTTCAAATATTTTAGTTAAACAATTGCAACTTTCTAGAAGTGATATATTACGTTCCCTCTTGCAGGTTGATGTTAACACTGAAGTTGGCGTTGTTAGAGATATTCGTCTGAAAGAGCTCCGGATATACACTGATTATGGTCGTTGTAGTCGTCCCTTGTTTATTGTGGATAACCAGAGGCTGTTAATAAAGAAGAGGGATATTTATGCTCTGCAACAAAGGGTAAAGTTTTAGTCTTCTGTTCTCAAAGTACTTTTTGTTATAACTTCATTGTACCAATATTTGTTTTCGTTTCCCAGGAAAGTGCAGAAGAAGATGGTTGGCATCATCTGGTTGCGAAGGGATTTATAGAATACATAGACACAGAGGAAGAGGAGACGACTATGATATCGATGACTATCAATGTGAGTAATAGAATGTCTGAAGGTTGAATCGAAGATGTCAATAAATGCACTTGTGGGGGCACTCATTTGCATAGGAAACTCAATCCTAATTTTGTTTCAGGATCTGGTTCAAGCTAGACTCCGTCCCGACGAGGCATATTCTGAAACTTACACACATTGTGAGATTCACCCTTCTTTGATATTGGGTGTATGTGCTTCAATTATACCATTTCCCGACCATAATCAGGTTTCTCTCTCTTTCATTGACTTGTCTGTGAGAAGCAATTTAGTTATGTAAATTCAAATGTATGCTAACTATCCCGTGTATTGTCACTTGTGCGTTTGGATGAACTAGTCACCCCGTAATACATATCAATCTGCTATGGGAAAGCAAGCTATGGGAATATATGTGACCAACTACCAATTTCGCATGGTAACATCTAGGCTCTTAGTTTGTGGTCTTCCCTGCCATCTTTTGTTATAATACTAAATGCTTTAATAATACTGTTATTATTGTTCTGTCAACCAGGACACCTTAGCTTATGTTCTCTATTACCCTCAAAAGCCTCTGGTCACCACAAGAGCTATGGAGCATCTTCACTTCAGGCAACTTCCAGCAGGAATTGTGAGTTATTTTGCTTGGAAGTCTTTCAAAATCCATCTTTTACTCTTCTATCAATGCTCTCAAATGTTGTTTTTTTTTTCTTCTTGTGTAGAATGCTATTGTTGCCATTTCTTGCTATTCTGGATATAATCAAGAAGATTCTGTCATCATGAATCAGTCTTCAATAGATCGTGGTTTCTTTAGATCCTTGTTCTTTCGGTCTTACAGGTGAGTATGCCATACATGTGGACATTTGCTTTTGATCTTTCCAATTTTTTATACTGCAATCTTTCTGCTGGCAGAGACGAGGAGAAAAAAATGGGGACGCTTGTCAAAGAAGACTTTGGGCGCCCAGACAGAGCAAGTACAATGGTAAAACATAATTTGACACTTGCGGTTCATATTTCTGTGGTGCTTTTTGTTAGTGGAGTTTAACACGTTGATTTCTACCGCAGGGTATGCGACATGGTTCTTATGAGAAATTGGATGATGATGGTCTTGCACCTCCCGTAAGTTCAGATTTATTGTTCCTTTAATGGTTATATCTGCGATTAGGCGATTAATGCTAGAAAGCATATCATACAATTTTGTTCCTCTTCTGGTATAGGGTACTAGAGTTTCAGGTGAAGATGTTATCATTGGGAAAACCACTCCAATATCTCAAGATGAGGCTCAAGGACAAGCATCACGATACACTAGACGTGATCATAGTATAAGCTTGCGACATAGTGAAACTGGAATGGTGGATCAGGTAATTTTGGTATTTCCTTCCAGTCAGATTTTAGAAAGTTCAAGGACTGAACTATGAAACTGATCATATCTTGTTTAAACATAAAGCTGGGGTTCTGAAAGTTGTCTAATCTTTTAACTTGTGAACTTGTTGTAGGTGTTATTGACCACAAATGCAGATGGTTTGAGGTTTGTGAAAGTGAGGGTTAGATCCGTTCGTATACCTCAGATTGGAGACAAATTTAGTAGTAGACACGGTCAGAAGGGAACTGTTGGGATGACGTACACGCAGGAGGACATGCCTTGGACGATTGAAGGCGTTACTCCTGATATTATTGTGAATCCACATGCTATTCCGTCTCGTATGACAATTGGGCAGCTAATTGAGTGTATCATGGGTAAAGTGGCAGCTCACATGGGAAAAGAAGGAGACGCGACTCCTTTCACAGATGTTACGGTAACTTACATTTTTCCTTACCTGCTTAGGTTAGTTGTGACTTTCGGTAAAAAAAATTGACCATTGTGGTGTCTTTAGGTGGATAATATAAGCAAAGCTCTCCATAAATGTGGGTACCAAATGCGTGGATTTGAGAGAATGTACAATGGGCACACGGGAAGACCACTCACAGCTATGATATTCCTTGGACCAACGTACTACCAAAGGTTGAAGCATATGGTTGATGACAAGATTCACTCGCGTGGACGAGGTCCTGTGCAAATCTTAACTAGACAACCAGCTGAAGGGCGATCCCGTGATGGTGGTCTGCGTTTTGGAGAAATGGAACGTGATTGCATGATTGCACATGGCGCTGCTAACTTTTTGAAAGAGAGGCTGTTTGATCAGAGCGATGCGTATAGGGTACATGTGTGTGAGACCTGTGGGCTCATCGCCATTGCAAATCTGAAGACCAATTCTTTTGAATGCAGAGGTTGCAAGAACAAAACAGATATTGTCCAGGTAAGTTCCCGAATTTGGTTTAATTTTGGGTTCATCGTTTGTCTCGTTCATGCGCACTTGTCTGATGGCGTTTCATCTAAATCTTTTCACAGGTTCACATTCCATATGCTTGCAAATTGCTCTTCCAAGAGCTTATGTCAATGGCGATTGCGCCACGGATGCTTACCAAACACCTAAAATCAGCTAAAGGCAGACAGTGAGGAGCTTTGCTCTCTGATTTTGTAAAACATTTGAGCTTTTCGTGTTCACTTTTGCTCGTATCTTTATAACAGAACTAAATTACAAATTTGTGTAACGTTTATTTGTATTTCTTCTGAAACTAGAAACTTAAAGAGGTATATGATAATATTTTCAAATCTTAGTTATTATTCTCATGTGGAAACAACAACAAAATTGTTGTTTTGTTCTGCTGTAGAAGTACTTGAAAAAGAAAAGAAAGTGTTTGTTCCTGCTCGGTCTTACTCTGGCCTTAAACATAATGACTTCAACAAGAGAGATGAGAGAAAGTCTTTCAGGTGATTCAATAGAGAAGATATTCTTCACTTCTCAATGAATCCATGACTTCACCACCAAGCCTCTTTCTATCATCGCCATTCTTCCTTAAACACGCTAAGCACGAACTCAGCAATTCTTTCTGAGCCTCAAGTCTCTGTTCGATCTCTGACTGCGCTGAAACCGCATGCACAATCGCTTCTGTTGCCTTGGAAATTTCATCAGCCTCAAGATAAACTATTAGCCAAGCGCACATATACATCCATTGGTGGATCAAACCCTTTTCACTTCTGCTTTCTTCAGGAGTAGCTCGGCTTTCTCTGTAAGACCCTTTCCGCAGTAGAACTTGATCAACAGAGTAGGGATCCTGAAATCATAAGATAGCTTCTCTGATTCCCACTGGTCAAAAACCTTCTCTGCCAATTCCATGTCGCCGAGTTTCAAAGCCGAGCTTATCATTTTCTTGTATTCATTGTTAAACACTTTTCTCTCTTTCTTGAAACGGAGCCAAACCCGGCAAAGATCTTCCTTTTCCCCAGTTTCCCCATATTGTTTCAGGAGCGTGTGAAATGCTTCGTTTATCTTCCTTCACAAGTTCCTCACACTTCTTTAGCATCATTCTTGCCTTATCGATAACCTCAACTTTAAGGAACGCACTGGCTGCAGTGCTATAAACGGTCTAGTCAATAGCTGTTTGGGACATTGATGAGATATTTTATATGATTTTCTCAACTCCTTCGATATTAGAAGCTGCGGCATACGCGCTGAGAGTAAACTTGTCAGAAGGGACTCCGTTACGCTCCATTTCAAGCATCAAATCATCTAGTTTGCTGTGCATGTTCATCTGATAGTACATGCTCATCATAATATTGTAACAACGCGTGTCCATGGGAATCCTCGTTTCCTTTATGGTTTCCACGAGCTTCTCAGCTTTCTCTGCAGACTTTTCACGCGCGTAGGAGCTAAGTAGAGAAGAGTAGACCGCAATACCTTTCATATCTTTGGGAATGTTTCTCAAAGAAAGCCTCAGCTTCTCCAAGTCCACAGACTCTTGATAGCAAGTTTATACGTGTACCATAATCAGTCAGTGAGAGAAGAAAAAACATTTTATCAGACATCCATCGGGATAGGGTTAAACATAAAGTAACGATCATGAAACGTTTCCTTTGCATTGAAAGTCCAAGAAGAGACTTAAAAGCAAAGCTCTAGATATACAGACAACCTTCAGATTACATTCAAACACGCACTAAAAGCTGAATCAAAATATCAATAGAGCCTAATGAACATTCTTCATTGCAAAGTGAATTTGAATCCTGATCAAGGACTGCATAACATTCTTCAGTAGCATGAATTTTGATCAGTAAGCCAAAATAAGAGAAACTCAAAACACAGTGTATTCATGGATCACAACACACTAGAGGGTTCTCGCAGGGAAAGTGACATCAGGAACAGATCAACATAGTAATCAGATTCGAAACAGAAGAAGGTTATCACAAGAACACGATCCATTTGAAGAAACAAATGATAGAGAAGAGAGAGACAATGAAAGGAAAAAGAAACCTCAAGAGCATGAACGTAACGCATGTACTTTGGCAACTCTTTGATCACTCCACGAAGCTCTTCTTTTTTGGTGCAGTTTCCTTCTCCACGCCATTTTCAAGAACAGGAACAATTGAAATCTTAGGGTCTCCCAGAGAAGAGATCTTTTTGTACAGACTAGATCTTCCCCTATAACATCCAAAGCCACGAGAAAGGATTGGCCATCGTAGACGTAACAGGAGATTGACTCCATCATTGAGTTTATTGCAGACTGAGAACCACATTGATTGAAGTGCATACGAAGGGGAAAAAGAAGAAGGAACAAGGGTTTAAGGTATATACACAAATATATTCTATCCTAGTAAAAGGTTCAAACTTTTAAAAAAAAAAAAAAATCTCGTTTGATTTGCAATCATCATAAACCTTCATTTTTTTTTTTTTTAACATTCATCATAAACCTTCATTTTTTTTTTTTTTAACATTCATCATAAACCTTCAAAAAACATTAAAACATGCTGTTGCCGAGCACCGAACTCGAGACCTTTAGTTTATTTTCATTTTGTAAATTCGCAGACACTAGCTTCCGCCGCATTTCATCACCTTCTTCGCCGGAAACTATGAATATACTGAGGCGATTCCCGGCGAATTTGATCGCGAGCAGATATTACTACACTAACAGAGTGAAAAAGACGACCCTTTACTCCAAAATCAGTCCTTTAGGAAACCCGAAATCAAGCGTCTACCCAGAACTCCAGAACTGGGTTCAATGCGGGAAGAAAGTCTCTGTCGCTGAGCTTATTCGCATCGTTCACGATCTTCGCAGACGCAAACGCTTCCTCCACGCCCTCGAGGTCTCTTCTCCCTCTTTCTCTCTTATCTTATTTTGTGAAAGCAAGGACCTTTCTCTCTTTAGCTGCCGACGAATTTCTAAGAAGAGTGTTAATTTTCCAGGTTTCGAAATGGATGAACGAGACTGGTGTATGTGTGTTCTCTCCAACGGAACACGCTGTTCATCTTGATCTCATAGGTAGAGTCCAAGGATTTGTCTCTGCAGAAGAGTATTTCGAAAACCTCAAGGAGCAATACAAGAACGACAAGACTTATGGAGCGCTTCTGAATTGTTACGTTAGGCAGCAGAACGTTGAGAAGTCTCTATTGCATTTTCAGAAGATGAAGGAGATGGGTCTCGCTTCTTCGTCTCTTACTTACAACAACATCATGTGCCTCTACACGAACATCGGTCAGCACGAAAAGGTTCCAGGTGTATTGGATGAGATGAAGGAAGAGAATGTTGCACCTGATAACTACAGTTTCAGGATCTGCATTAATGCTTTTGGTGCTATGTCTGATCTTGAGAGCATCGGTGCGATCTTGCGGGATATGGAGAGGCAACCGGATATTACAATGGACTGGAACACTTATGCTGTTGCTGCAAAGTTCTATATCGATGGTGGTGATCGTGAAAGAGCGATTGAGCTTCTGAAAATGTCTGAAAATAGGTTGGAGAATAAAGATGGTGAAGGTTACAATCATCTCATTACGCTTTATGCTAGGTTAGGGGACAAGGGAGAGGTACTAAGGTTATGGGATTTGGAGAAAGATGCTTGTAAAAGGCGAATAAATCAGGACTACCTTACAGTGTTGCAGTCACTTGTGAAGATTGATGCTTTAAAAGAAGCTGAGGAAGTGCTTGCGCAGTGGGAATCATCAGGGAACTGTTATGATCTTCGAGTCCCTAGTGTCGTGATTCGTGGGTATACTGGAAAAGGTATGGAGGAGAAAGCAGAAGCGATGCTTGAAGATCTAGCGAGGAGAGGGAAAGCTACAGCACCAGATTCTTGGGGGCTTGTGGCTGCTGTTTATGCAGAAAAGGGTGTTTTGGATAATGCTTACAAGTGTATGAAAACAGCCTTAGATATAGAAGTAGGAAAAAGAAAATGGAGACCCGGTTCGAAGCTGGTTACAAGTGTTTTGAGTTGGCTAGGGGACGAAGGAAGCTCGAAAGAAGTAGAAAGCTTTGTTGCATCTCTTAGGAATTGTATCGGTGTGAACAGAGAGATGTATCATGCTCTTGTCAAGGCTGATATAAGAGAAGGCGGAAGCAACATCGATACTCTGTTGCAGCGCATGAAAGACGACAATATTGAAGCTGATGAAGAAACCAAGGCAATTCTTTCTTGATCTTATTACCAAAAATGTGTTGTGGGACAAAGAGGATTCATGAATGTTAGCTCACAAGAGATGAGTTTTGCCTCAACAATAGAACAACCTAAGAATGTTATGATGTCAATTATAGCATGAATTGAATGATCCACAAGAAAATCCTCTGTTCTTGTTAAAAATGCGGTTTACTCTCATACTGAATTAACAGAACGCAAAGTTGTATACAATTTTATTGAAAGTTTATATTCACTCTGTAACAATGTGTGCTCCCACAAAAGAAACAAAATTTGGACAGATTACACAACCAACAAAACAATATAAGACAGGACATATGGATTGTATGTCAACAAAATTGTGCATCTGTATATTGTCAAGAATCATTGGAATTGTGTAGCTCACCAGATTGCTGTAACTCTACAACTTTCTCATATCCCACATTCTCTCTGAAGCTCTTAGAGATGAAACAACGACCCCCGAATCGCTGCTGCAAGAAAATCAGAACAGCGAAAAGGAAACCGATGCAGAGGATAACGATATCCCATGCCGTGGAGAAATAATCTACTTTGTGGTTTGCATAAATGAATGACCAATCAAGAATCTTCCCGTAGCTGTGACTTCTGTACAGATCATAAGCATGAGGAAGCAAACGAACTAAGCTGTTTCCACCGTAAAACGAAGCAGCAAGAGACTTTGAGTCCGAGTTGCTGAATCCGTTGAAGATTATTTGAGGAAGAAGGAACGCGTCAAGCATCAAACCTCCGTAAGATTTCAGATCTTTCCACAAAGAAGGACGTTGAAAAGAGCGTTTCAAAGTCACCGGACGGTACAAGAGATTCCGCGAGCGTGGTTTCCCTAAGTATACCACTCTTTTAGGAGTTCTATTATGGTTCACCAGCCAAGCAATTAACCCACCGGTGATGTAAAGAGGTAAACACACATAAGTAACCATCTTCTCTGCATTCCACACGTCTTCACGACGATGATGCTCTTCGGTTTTTCTAGCGGTCCAAGCTAGCTGGAGAAGACGGCACTCGAGTAAGAAAGCTATCATTGTCACTATCCTCACCACAATCTCCTTGGCTTCAAGCCATCTGTCGTTCTCGAAGAACAAGCTTTGCTGGTTATGACTGCTTTTAAAGAGTTCTTCAAAGTTCAACAGCAGAGGAATCATGTGACCTAGTGTGAGAAGTATCAGCATTGCAATGGAGATGAAAGGTTGTGCTTCTTGGTTTTTCTTCATATGGTAGAGCTGCATCCCCACGAAGAGACATGAAAGTGTATTGGATATTAAAACCATAGCAATCTCCATGTCCATTCTCCAAACAGATTCTTTGGCTTGATGAACATAGATCGACCTCGACAAAACCTCCATACGTCCAACATAAAGCGGATCTGTCTTCTCTCGTGTGCTTTCGATGGTTCCTTTTAAACGGTCATCGCTTTTCGAATCAATCGGAGAAAACTTGAATCTGATTGCAAGACTGCAATCCACAGTCTCGTTTCGCATTGCCACTGTGCTATTTAGCTTAACTGATTGACATCCTACCATACATAGCTCACCTGTATCTCTATCATATGTTCCCTCTGCATAGATCTCTCCACGAAATTCAGAAACAGGATTCAAAAACCGGATTCTGTAAGTGATGTTCGTGAAGCTTTTGGTGGCACTGTTGACATTCATAGGGATTCCAGTTAGCCCAGCTCCTTGCCCACGAACTAAAAGATTACGATACAATCGATCTCCCACGAAGTAAGGACTCGCACGGGCAGATCTCAACACATTGTCTCGTCCAGAAAATTTCACTGACATGACAAATCTCATGTCTGAAGTTTGAGCATCAGGGTAATGTTTTCCTTTGCTTTTGGACCGACTCTTGCATAACTTACCCACTCTCTCGCTTTCTGTATACTCATACCTCAGACCCGAGAAACGCCACAAAGGATCGTTTAGGCTCGAGAACTCGATTCTTCTGAAGTAGCTTGGATCACTCTCTGCTTTGGCACTCCAAAGCTCCCCAACTACCGGAGCCATGCTTTTTATGGACAAGACAGCAGGAAATCTCAAGCTTAGCCTCAGTGAACAATCACCAACCACAGCATTACTCAAAGAATCTGAGAAATTCAAGATCCTGCACGCAACACCACAGAACCTATTCTTCTCTACATCCCAAGCTCCCTCTGCAACCAAAGTGGTGCTCGGATCAAACGGAAACGACCTGCTAAAACTGGTACTGTTACTAAATGACAAAAGCATTCGCATCTTCTCACCGTCACACAGAAACGATAAGAGAGACATGTAACCCGGTGTGTACTCTACATCACTTCCCAAAGGACTGCAACGATGGTTAATCCCACAATCAGTTCTGTACATCAGACCAAACATATGACTTCTACCTTCAAACACCTTACACATTCCTCCCAAAACACTCTGTAACGACAAACTCTCTTCACTGTTTGATCCACAATCAGATTTCGATTCCTCGAACAACTTGTACTCATAGTTCAAAGGAGTGTTTCTTGCACCAAGAATCGAGATCGTTTCGAAACTACTCTGGTTATTCACGCTCTCTAGCTCTCCTTTGACCAAACTCCCATAAATATTGGAACTTTTAGAATAGTTAAGCACGAGACGAGCATTAAAGGACTTGTAAGTACCTAACGCAGAGAAAACTTGAGCTGATCCGACCATACAGACTTGTCCTGTAGATTCCGACCAAAACCCAGAAAAATCGAAACTTTGTCCACCCAGAAAGCTCACGGGGATCCTGCGTCCGTCGATCTGCGTCACCTGAATCTTTCGCTGGCCAAAATCGCCGGCGTAATTAGAGGAGGAAGCGGAGGAGGTTCTAGAGATTTGTAAAGTCAATCTGGCTTCGACCTTGTATATTCTCCCCTCGCCCAAAGTTTTGCGGACGGATTTGGGTCTAAAGCTAACCGATCTAATGTCATTATAACGCGGTTGATTCCGACTGAAGAAAGAGGCGCCGCCGGAGAAGAAGCTGACATCGAATGCAAGCGACGCGCGGCTAAAAGCGGCGGAGGGAGAAGGATCGATCGGAGACTCCGGAACTATGTGGTTGCAGTGATCGGAGTAAGGGATCGGAGGGGTTTTGAAGGAGTTGGGATTCACCAGGGATGAAACGGTGAGTGATGTTGCAGAGGTCAGAGAGAGGAGGATGAGGAGGAAGAAGAGAGAAGGGTGTGGTTGTAAATAAAGGAATTTAGAAAGGTAGTTTGAGGATGCAGAGGGCGGCTGAAAAGTCGCCATTGTTACGAGGAAGTGAGAAACTTTTACATACTCTGTTTTCTTCCTCCTCCCTCTTTTCACGATTTCAAGATCCGGCTTGCTTCACAGTTCACGGTTAAAACCTTTTCTCATTTACTTAATAAATTATTATATTCATAATATTAAATAAAAATAACGAAAAAATTGTAGACGTATATATATATATATATATATATATATATAAAGAATTTATGAATTTGCAAATGCCGAACATCAAAATGATCTTGTTCGAGACGCTTTTGATCTGTTCTCTCTCCTCCCTTGGTGTTCTCTACCTTTTGCTCCGGTGGCCGGTTTCGATGGCTTTCTCAGCGTAGGAGCCAGTTCTTCTCATCTCTTTCCCCTGCTTACTTATAGGTGATCAATTCTGGTGTATATGTGGTTCTCCTTTCGTTGGTGTTTGGAGGTAGTTTTGAAGCCGCCAGTGAAGGAGTGGTCCTTAGTAGCAGATCTGCCTGAGATTTTCCTTGGTCTGAAGCTAGAGGTCCGGATCTTTTAGATCAACGGTGTGGTTAATCCCTTATCTCCTCTAGTTTTCTGATTTTTTAGGGATTAGATCTGGTTAGGTTTATGTGTTTTCGGTGGATCTGGTGTGTTCTTGGTTGTGAGGAGGTGGTTTAGTGGTCTGTGTTGCCTTTTCATTACCCTTGTGCATCAGATCCGGATTTCTTCTTCTGGTGTGTGGTGGTGCGAGTGGGTTTTTAGTTTTGTGTCGGGGTGCTTCTGTTTCCCTCCGTTCTTCGGCAGTCTGGTTCTTTCACCTCCGCTGAAGTTGCGTTGTTTGGCATCGTCGGTGTATTGAGATCCCGCTGTGGATGTTCCTACTAGACCTATTCTTTATCTTTTTCAGATTTGAAGTTTGGTTTCTAGATGAAGCAGTGGTTTCGATCTCCAGAGCTTCTCTTGCGAGGAGGTGAGCAGTCTCTGTTCTGTAGGTCATGTGGCTGGTTCGCGAGTGTCCGCGTGTAAGCTCTGCTGGTCCTCTTTGGCGATTTTCCAATTGGCGTTTCAGGTTCTTTGTTGATTGAGCTTTGGTGGTTGTGGTGGTTTCTGTTCTGCTTCGTTTCGGTTCGAGATCAGTTGCTGGAGCTGGTGTTGGTTCTTGATTTTGTGATCTTTTCGGCTGTTGTTGTGTCTTCGTCGGCTTTGGAATAGGCCCTTCAGGGTTGGGTTTGTTCAAGTCGTTTGGTTTAAGTACAGCTTCAGCTTCTCCGGGTTCTTTGGAAATATCGTGTTTTGAGGATCGATTTTTCAGTTCTATTTTTGGTGCCTTTGTCTCTTTAACTAATCAAAGATTTGTGTTTGTAGTTTCAATCGGTTACCCGCTTGTGGGTCTACGTTTCCCTTTTTGGGCTTAGCTTTCGGGGGTTTGTATAACTTGCCGGCTCAGTTTCCGGAGGTTTGTATAATTCACCGGCTCAGTTTCCGGAAAGGATGTGTCCTTTGCCGGCTTTGTGTACCAAATCAGTATCAATCAACTTATAATTAAGATGAAAAACAAAAAAAAAAAGCAAATGCCGAACATCTTAACCAAAGTTCTGCTAAATCACCTAAACTGGTTGGTCTTTTCTAGGAGTGTTCTATGTAAAATCTTTGGTCTAAATTGATTTCATATATTTTTGATGTTGACCATTGGGCTAATTTGATTTTAATGTTAAACCTCACTTCGTTAAACAAATGCAAAGACCAAAATCAAACGTTGAGCTGAATACAATACCAAAAACAAAACTCTTCAATTGGATTTGGAAACAAACAGAATACATTGACTTTCAAATGCACCGACTGAAATTAAACAATAACAAAAATAGACGTTAACTTGTTATTTATTATATGTTTCAGCAACGGAACAAAGTCAAGGCTTCGTTAAAGTGTGTTGCTTTGGCTGCAAGGTACTCTTCCCATATCAAACGCCGATAGATAGGAGGATGGTCTTTATCGTCGGTCAACGGGCCGATCAGAAGGTTCTTCGGTGGGCCGGAGAAATATGCGGCTGAGACACGGTGGTGCGTCTTGTTCACCAACGCCCGGTGCATCGTACTTTTGAACCTTCCATTAGATATGATATGAGACAAATCTCCCATTATAACAACAAGACCTCCTTCTATTGGCTCTACTCCAATCCATCTCCAGTCTTCGTCCTGTGGATTTTGAATCTCTAGACCTGACCAATGCAACCCATGTTTCATAAATTCCGATTTTATGTTATTTTGGAATGATGAACATGTAGATTTTGTCCGCTTACTTCCGTTTTAATAAATTTTATAAAATTTTATGTATACGTTTTATAACAATTATTTTCTTTGGCATTCGGATTAATATGAGTTATCTACTCTGAATATTGAACAACAACAAAAAACCTCAACCCTAAGATATAATCAGAATAAGTAAAAATATTAGGTATTCCAGAAAAATTATTCATCACATGTTAATTTTTCTTTTATTTCTAGTGATGGTTTGAAAATGAAAGCTATGGAGTTCTAACTCAAAACTAATTATCAGTGAAATGATTGACTCCTGGCCCTTTATATAATATATATGATCTATTTCCTTTCAATTTGAGATATTCCAACAAAATTGAAATTTAACATATTAATAGAAACCATAGATATTGCATATCAGGTGTACTTAACTTAGGGCTAATTTCGTTAATCGTTAATATCACACATATGTGGTCAACTTCGATAAAGTATTACATTGGTATATAGAATAACAATTTAAAACTGGTAAATCTCATAATCTCTATTCTCTAACCTGGAATGTTGCCTTGATAGAGAATGGTGAGTAGGGAGGAGTCGGTGTGAGGGGCTAAACCCATGGCTAGATGAGGGTCAGGGCAGACCGGATAAGAGTTCAACTGCAGAAAAGATTGGATCGAGTCGGTTCGTGAACCGGTTATGTCCGGTACAAGCCATCTCAATTCTTCATGTGTTAGCCCTAACGAACCCATCACCATGCTTACTACTCTGTGACTTAAATCCTCCATTTCCTTCTGATACTCTTCCATCACATTGCTGCATTGTCCAAGAATTCGTACACAAGATGTACTGAGCACTAGATATGACATATACTGATTATGAATCCAGCTATACAGTAATTTTGTTATAATATTATATAACACGCATTTGGATTTGAACAAAACAGCTTTTACATATAGCATAGTTTGTTTATTAGTATACTCACTTCATTCTTTTAAACATGTTTAGATTCGTCCAAAGAACTTTCTAGTTAAAGAGCATGGTTTAAGAAATAATAATATCATTATTTATACTTCGCGACAATCTGTATTTATGCTGCATTACTAGAGCCATAATTAGTATCATTAATGTTATTGGTAGATTGAGCCAAAAAAAAAAAAAAATTATTACCAGAACTCGGCATGATCATCGGGCCATAGGAGTGTAGCGTGACGCCGAAGAGAGGAACCCATAACGGAGAATCCCTCAGACCACATTAGCTTATCATAGAACATGGAAATCCGAACCACACCGTAACCAGTGGATTCGTCTGGTGATCTGACGGCTAGGATCTTACGATGCATGGGTAAAGAGAAAAGCCTTTTCATTTGGCACTCAACGTCGTGGAGTAACGAGTGTGGGACCCCATGGTCTGTGATATGAAACACACCCAATTCCTCACAAGCATGTCTTAGTAGCACCTGCTCAGTGCTGGATAAGCTGATGACGGGAATGGGTCGGGTCATGGGTTCAAGTTCAGATTTGGGTTCAGGTTTGGACCAAACATGAGAGTCGGGTAAGGTTTTGGTGTTGGTGAAGTCTAGTGGGATGATACGGTCATGGTTCACGGGGTTGTTCTTGAATAGCTGTGTTACGGAACCCATGATTATATCTGTATTTTTTTCTCTTATTTGTTCTTTCTTTCTTTCTTTTGAGCCTTGGAATGGAGAGAAACATTGTAGCTGTAGCGCAATATATAGAGTTGCCAGAGAGGTTTACACACATTTGTACTTATGTAGAGAAAATATGTTGATTTAATTTTGACTCCTTTTCTTTCTCTGCATCCCTAATTCTCTATGCATATTATAAATATAGTTTTTTGAACGACTTTATAAATATGATTATATAAGATGTAAAACAAATAAGGTATTTTTCGTGTAGGGAAAGTATATATCAATAGGCCTAACTCTATATTAATCTAAAATGTAGCTCCCACGAGTGCGAGAACTGAGAAGTAAAGATCTTACATTCCGTTATCATGCTGATCACTTGTCGTCAGAAACTAACATTTAATCAAAAATTAATATTCCTCAAAATTTTCACGGTGATTTTTCACAATATTTGCCTCAAATCGTGTGTAAAAAATGTGATGGGAAGCAGAAAAGGTAAGTAAAATATTCGTCAATCGTCACAAAACGTCAAAACCTATCGGATGGTATTTAATTGGGGGAACTATTTTATGTCAACGATATTTACAGTATAATTATTTCTAAAATAAAATTAAACTTAGAAAATTGATAATAGTGGAAGTTTTGATAGTACAGTTCACAATTACAACACATCTAAGTACATACGATATGTTTGCATTATTAGCTTTGGTGGATCATGCATGCGAAGTTGACTTTTGTAGTCCCATGAAAATATATATATGCATTATATAGAAAAAGAATGGGTTCATAAATAATTAATGAAGAGCATTTAAAGTTGTTCTCTCCATGAGTCTTGTCTAAACAGCTCAGGTGCTTTGTTTACTAGTATTCAACTATACACAACTCTAACATACACGTGTGCCTTTCTTTTGTCCTTTTCTCATCTTCTTTTAATTCTTTTTTGTCGTGTTTTCATTCTGTTTCCATCTTCGTTCCATGCATGTACTGATGTACATTTCCTTCTTTTCGTCTTTTAGCTGTCCACGATGTTTAAACTTGTTCTCTTTAATTATCAAATAATAATCAATTGGACAGATCTATTGATTTAGTACGAGCTAGCTAGCTATGTTCGAGAAAGCTACATCGGCGCTGTCTGGATGCTAAGCACTCTATGATCACTGCAAATTTTATTGCAAACGATGGCTTTAGGTAGACAGGCGGATACAACGGGCTAGATACCATTTAAATGGAGTTGGATGGTCTAGGCTCTAGCTAGCACCACTTTCAAAGTTTTAAGATAGTTTTAGTCTTTAGTTAAACATAAATTTATCTAGCTTAGTTTTACTTCATGTGTTATTATATTTTTGCATTATTTATAGTAGAAAGAAAATTATTTGTGTTAACACTGTCAATTATAAGCTATCAAAATTTAGGCGACCACCGTTCTTTTCATCACGTTTTCTCAGCTCTGTTATATATGCTACATTTTCAACAGAATTCAAAAACATCCACAGTCATCACGTCTTCGGAAACTTTTACTAGCTTTCGCAAAGCATGTAGCAAATGCATGTTTTGTTTACCAGATCATAGCAATATTGCCAAAATAAAAGACAAATGGCAACATTGTTGTGAACTGAATGTTCTGTGTGTATTATTATGAGGACCAAAGGTCTCTTTATATAGTGGTTACACCATATAGAGAAAAGGTAATTATCCTTTTACTACTCATAACAAGAAAAGGAAATATTCCATAAACCTATTCCTTGCCTATAAAGGAAAACATCTAATTATACTAAGGACCGGTTATGTTAATAACCTCTATATGGATCGGTCTATATTGAGTCCATTAACCAAACGGTTCATAACACTCCCCCTTGGACGAAATGACCGAACTCGATGCAACCAAGGATCTTTGTAATACGCTTGGGGATGCTGCCTCATTAAAACCTCACTAAAGAAAAACCCAGTGGGACAAAACCTTAGTGAGGAAAGAGTACAGCACGTATTACTCCCCCTGATTTAGACATCCCTATAAGTCCTTTAATCGGCGCATGCCGATCTGATACACCAGCTTCTTGAGCGTGGAAGTTGGGAGCGACTTTGTGAACAAGTCAGCTCAGTTGTCGCTTGAACGGACTTGAAGCACTTGTATTTCTCCAGCCTTCTGGAGATCGTGGGTGAAAAAGAATTTGGGCAAAATGTGCTTCGTCCGATCTCCCTTGATGTATCCATCCTTCAGTTGAGCTATGCACGCAGCATTGTCCTCATGAAGTACGGTCGGTTCGTCCTTTCCATCTGTCATCCCACAATCTCGCCTTATGTGCTGAGTCATCGATCTCAACCAAACACATTCACGGCTGGCTTCATGAATTGCCAAAATCTCTGCGTGATTTGATGATGTGGCCGTGAGTGTCTGCTTCATGGATTGCCATGAAATTGCGGTTCCTCCGTGAGTGAACACATATCCTGTCTGAGATCGTCCATTGTGTGGATCCGATAGATAACCTGCATCAGCAAAACCAACTAAACCTTTGTCGTTATGGTTAGTGTAAAATAGACCCATATCTTTCGTTCCTTGAAGGTAACGAAGTAAATGTTTAATCCCGTTCCAGTGCCTTTGGGTTGGACAAGAACTAAATCTTGATAGGAGGTTCACGGCAAAACAAATATCTGGTCTAGTGTGACTAGCCAAGTATAGTAACGCTCCTATGGCACTTAGATATGGCATTTCGGGACCAAGGACTTCTTCATCCTTTCTTATTGGACCAAACGGATCTGTGTCCGGGCTTATGCTCCTTACGACCATTGGGCTACTCAATGGGTGAGCTGTGTCCATATTAAATCTCTTGAGTACTTTTTCAGTATACGCCTTTTGATGCACAAGGATTCCGTCTTTGACGTACTCAAGTTGTATTCCCAAACAGAACTTAGTCTTTCCTAAGTCTTTCATTTCAAATTCGGCCTTTAACAAATCAATTGTTTGGGTGATTTCTCCAGAGGTGCCGAGGATGTTCAAATCATCCACGTAAACTGCTATAATCACAAATCCACCGTTTGCAAACTTCTTTATAAAGATACACGGACTGATGGGATCATTTTTATATCCGGATTTAATCAAGTACTCGCTTAAACGATTGTACCACATGCGCCCACTCTGTTTCAGTCCGTATAGGGATTTGGTTAGCCTAATGCAGTGTTCTTCTCGAGAACTTTTCTTATCTTTGAGCTCAATACCCTCTGGTAATCGCATATAAATCTCATTATCCAGTGGACCATATAAATAGGCGGTTACTACGTCCATTAACCGTAAATCCAATTTTTCCCTTATGGCCAGACTTATCAGGAATCGGAATGTCGTTGCATCCACCACAGGGGAGTATGTCTCCTCTTAATCGATTCATGGTCTCTGTGAGAATCCTTGTGCCATAAGCCGTGCTTTGTGTCGAACAATCTCTCCTTGTTCGTTTCTCTTCCTCACAAAGACCAATTTATGTCCAACTGGGATTATATCTCGAGGTGTCCAAATTATGGGACCAAAAACCTCTCTCTTCTTTTAAAGAGTTTAACTCCACGTCTTTTAAGCCAGTCTAATCGGCGAGTGCACTCTAAAATGGACGTGGGTTCTAGATCCTCATTCATTACATCAAGGGCTACATTGCATGCAAATATTTCATCGATGTCGACATCTTTTCTGTTCCATTGGATTCCGGACTTAACAAAATTTATCAAGATCTCATTGTTATTTTGAACTTCAGGACCATGATGCTCGGCGTCCCGAGCTTCATTTTGCGGTACCTTAGGCTCATCTGTGTTCGGACCATCCACTATCTCCTCGGTCTGAATTTCAACACCTTTCTTTAATTTCCGAGGAGTCTTATCTTTGGAACCAGTAGGTCTCCCACGTTTCAAATGGGGTTTAGACTCTGTAGCCACTTGCGGTCCACTTTGGACATCAATGCGTATTGGTGCATTCACGGCTGGAACATACGACTTAGTAACTCTCTGCGGGTTAGCAAAGGAATCTGGCAATTGTATAGCTAGCTTTTGCATATGTATAATCTTTTGAACTTCCAAGTCACTTTCTTGGGTTCGAGGATCTTGCCAATTTATGGATGTTTGATTCCATGAGAGTTCTTTTGTCAGCCGGTTTTCACTACCTACAGTTGGATAAACGGACTCATCGAAATGACAATCCGCATATCTGGCCTTAAATAAATCACCGGTAGTTGGCTCAAGATACTTTATGATCGTGGGTGAATCATATCCAACGTATATCCCCATCCTCCTTTGAGGTCCCATCTTAGTTCTCTGTGGTGGAGCAATAGGCACATAGATTGAACATCCAAATGTCTTAAGATGGGATATGTTTGGCTCTTGACCCGTTAGTAATTGCATTTGGGAAAACCTGTGGTCACTAGATGTCCTGATACGGATTAGGTCTGCAGCGTGTAAGACAGCGTGTCCCCAGGCTGAAACTGGAAGCTTTGACCTCATGAGTAATGGTCTAGCAATCAGCTTGATTCGTTTGATGAGAGACTCGGCTAAGCCGTTCTGTGTATGTACATGTGCCACAGAGTGCTCAACACTTACCCCCGTGGACATACAGTAGTCATCAAACGCTCTGGACGTAAACTCTCCCGCGTTGTCCATACGGATGGACTTTAACGGAAAGTCTGGAAAGTGCGCTCTTAGGCGGATTATCTGGGCAAGGAGTCTTGCAAATGCCATATTCCGTGATGACAATAAGCATACATGTGACCATCGTGTAGATGCGTCAATGAGGACCATAAAATATCGGAATGTCCCACAAGGTGGGTGGATTGGTCCGCATATGTCTCCTTGAATCCTTTCTAGAAAGTTTATCGTTTCCTTAGTCACCTTTACTGGTGATGGTCTTACAATCAGTTTTCCTTGCGAACACGAGGCACAAGTGAGACTCATAGGGATCACTTTCCTTTCTTTCAAGGCGTGGCCATTCGTGTTGAGGATCAATTTCCGCATCATTCCCGACCCGGGATGTCCCAGACGATCGTGCCATAGAGTGAACATATCCGTAAGGGCTTTGTTTACGGTGGCATTGGCCTCTATCATACTGAACTTAGTACAGTACACGCCCGTAGCTATAGCAGGTATGGTCTCGTGGACCTTCTTATGGCCGTTGGCGATTTTTGTTATTTGGAGAAATTCTTTCTTCCCTTCGCCCATTGTTTCCACATGATATCCATTCAAACGAATGTCTTTAAAGCTCAATAAGTTACGATTTGAGTCTGGGGAAAACAATGCATCTGGAATTTCGAGATGTGTGCCCTTAGGCATTAGAACGGCGGCCTGGCCGTGGCCTTTTATAAGACTGGCCTGTCCTGTTATAGTCTCTACGATTGCCTTTCTTAGTTTAAGGTCTATGAAGTATCTTTCATCTTTCAAGATCGTATGACTTGACCCACTATCCACAAGGAATACGTCCATACTTCATAAAACAAGAATCATGTCTTAAAGCCTTAAATATTTTATTAAATCATAGATAGAAATCCAAAGACATGAATCCAAAGCAAATCAAAACAAGAAAGCAACATGAAAGTATAAAATCGGAAACTAAATTATTTTAGTATGTCTGAGGACTCATAATCCATATGATCGTCCCTTTCAGCATCCATAGGATCGTCCTTAACAGGATCAAAATCGCAATCATCATCATGCTCATGATGGACCATGTTGGCCTCGGGATTCTTTCCCTTCAGACTTTCTTGGTAGCAATCTACCAGATGTTTGGCAGTCCTACATGTCTTGGCCCAATGATTTTCCATCCCACAACGATGGCAAACGGATTTGGTCGAGTTGGACTGATGTCCGGATTGGTACCTGCGGCCATTACTACGGCCACGGTCTCGGCCGCGGTTAGATTCCTCTCGGTATCCGCGGTCGTTACGGCCATTGCCTCGACCATAGGGGTGGTAGTTGTTACGACCACGCCCTTTTCCTTTTCCACCATGTCCACGGCCGTAATGCTTTTGATCTTTATGGACGTAGTTTGCCTCGTTTTCTTTCTTTACATCAGCGGCCATGTTGGCTTCAGGTAGTGGGGCAGTTCCAGCTGGTCTCATCTCATTGTTGACCAGGACAAGCTTATTATTTTGTTCTGCGAGCAACAAGCAAGCGATCAGATCAGAGTAGGTATCAAAACCTCTCTCACGATATTGTCCTTGTAACAATATGTTGTTTGAATGGAAGGTGGAGAAAGTCTTTTCCAACATATCCTTCTCCGTTACGGTTTCACCACATAGTCTCAACTTAGAAACTATGTTGAACAATGATGAGTTGTACTCATCCACGGATTTAAAGTCCATGAACCGTAAATTCAACCAGTCAAACTTGGCCTTAGGTAAAACGACCGTCCTCTGATGGTCGTACCTCTTTTTCAATTCCTTCCATAACTCTAACGGATCTTCAATCGTTAGGTACTGATCCTTGAGGCTTTCATTAAGGTGATGGAGCATGATTTGAATCGCCATGTATCTGTTTTTCATGGTCTCTTCGTTTCCATCATTGATACATTCACCAATGCCTTTTGAGTTGAGCAAGATCTTTGTGTCAAACGCCCATTTTAGATAATTGTCTCCAGAGACATTAAGGGATGCATAGTCTAAGTTTGCAACTTTAGACATCTGAAAATATCCAACAATTTTCAGTTAGGGGCTTTTAATAAATCCGGACCTTAGTGGTAATGGCCGGTTTATATATATATGCATATAGCATGTCCGATTTTAATACTTCATGGTTTCAATCAATTATGCAAATCAATTAATTAAATCATGCAACCGATTTTCTATTATGCTATTAGCAATATTAATCAATTTTCCTTTTTGCAAAATTAATCATAAGGCAATTCATTAAAGGGATAAACCAATAAAGGAAATTAAACAAAGGGGGAAAAGGATATACTTAACACTTTCCTTTTTACTAAAAGGAAGGGATTAAGATTTTCCTATTTGGATTAGGATTAGGTTTAGGATCGATTTCAACCTAGCTTTTTCTCTAGGGTTTCACGATTTCAACTATGGCCAAAACAAGTATGCACAAATCGATTCTAACAACCTAACTCATACAATCCGATTTCAATCAATGATACATGCGATTTCTATGCTAGTCCAAATTCGATTTTAAGTGATTGATGCATGCAAGTTCTCATGCGATTTTAAAGCAGGTAAATAAGCAAGCTAATGAACTAATTTAAACATGCAATCAAAATCACAAATCGATTCAGCAAACAAGCAATGCAATATTCAAACAATCCGATTTTAGGGTTTCATAAGCTTAGGTCAAATTCGATTTTCTCTGTTCTTAGATTAGGGATATACCTTAATCACCTTTTGGATTGACTGGTCGGAACCGGGAGCTAAAGACCTCGGAAAACACAAGCTGAAATCGGATCTCCTTGGTTTATTTGGTAGATCGTCGTGCACTGTATACGTGCGTGAGAGCGCGTCCGATGTCGGATCGACAAGAGGTTTTCACCGGTAGATTCGTCTCGTCGAGGGCTTCGATTTGGTATCTAGATCGCCTTCTGGTTCCTCACGGTTTGAAAGATATGACTCTTTAAAGTTTCGGCAGCTACTCAGGGTCTCTAGGGTTTTAGGGTTTAGGAGCTTTCGTGCTGATAACGTGTTGTGAACTGAATGTTCTGTGTGTATTATTATGAGGACCAAAGGTCTCTTTATATAGTGGTTACACCATGTAGAGAAAAGGTAATTATCCTTTTACTACTCATAACAAGAAAAGGAAATATTCCATAAACCTATTCTTTGTCTATAAAGGAAAACATCTAATTATACTAAGGACCGGTTAGGTTAATAACCTCTATATGGATCGGTCTATATTGAGTTCATTAACCAAACGGTTCATAACAGAAAAAAATAAAGAGGAAAAATGTTGATATGGGCCTATGAGGAGTGGGCTTAGATTTTTGTAGGGCTCAAAAGAATTTGCATTTTGCAATATAGGGTTCAGCCGTCCCGGTTGATTCTATGCGACTATGTAGGCACTTCGATTTGGCGTGGAAACATCCACAGTCATCACACTTTTTTTTTTTTTTTCTTTTTGAAATATCACAGTCATCACACATTGTTCGTAGTTTTTGTTAAGTCTCCAATTTTTTTATTCGATACTTTGTTTGTTCCAAACTTCCAACAATCCCCGGTTTTCCTAATTCCGTTACGAAATGTAAAATGGAATCATTTGATGTTAAAAAAAAAAAAAAGAAGACTGCATGTACAACATGGAGAAAGATCAACTGAGACATATGATTAATTTTTTCTTTCTTCAATTAAATATGTCTATTTTTTTTCCCGTTGTATTTATTTACAATTTAGTTTAGTTTACCCAATTTTTTTTTTCTTTTTGTCATAAGTTTACCCAATTTCAGATTACATAAATAAATAAAAACTGGATCACGATCGTCAAAAACTTGACTTCCAGATTAGTCTGTATTTTATTTCTATGATCAATATGGTCTTTATCCTCAAATCAAAATTAACTAGAATGGCGATATGTTGACAACAATAACTTGAAGCAATCTGCGATTAAACGTCTTGTTTATCTATCTTATCATATAGTATATCTGGAAGTGAAAATGGGGAAAATCAACACAAACTTTTTTCTACCGGAATTTTCATACCCGAATTTTCACAATATGTACTTTCAAACCCAAACTCATTTTAAACCTAAATTTCATACCTAAACTAATATAAATTGGTGAAATCCAACATTGACTCTCATGATTTTAGTCAAACGTCAAATTTTTGATGAATATACGGTAGATATATCACAAATTAAGGGATTCAATGTCGTTCTAATAGAATAAAACTTAAAAAAATGAAACAATACTAGATTTTTCTAACTCGTAGTATCAAAGCTAAATAACGAATTTTTAACTATTTGGCTTTAATATCACGGGTTTAAAACTTTCTATTATTATATTTTTTAGTTTTATTAAATTAAAACGACTTTGTATTCCTTAATTTGTGTTATATCTACCGTATATTCATCAAAAATTTGACGTTTGACTAATATCATGAAAATCAATGTTGGATTTCACCAATTTATATTAGTTTAGGTATGAAATTTAGATTTTAAATGAGCTTGGGTTGGAAAATAACTATTGTGAAAGTTCGGATATGAAAATCCCCGTGGAAAAATGTTCGGGTTGATTTCCCCCATTTTCCCTATATCTGTATTTGCCATTTTTGTTTGCCTAATTACAATTAATTTTTGTGTATAGCATTTGAAAGCAAAATTAAAAACATTAGTTATGCTTAATGTTAAAAAAAAAAAACAATTTTACAAGTTTCTGTGCAGATAACATTTTACGTTTTATTTGGAGAAATAAATATTTGGTTGTGCATATCACAATCCCTTTCTATATCTTATTATATGTATCTGGACGTAATTTACAAAGCTATATTCATCTAACATGGACGTATATCAGCCAGTATTAATCACTAATAAAGGTAAATCAATATTTTGTCTTGAAAAGGTATTGGTTTTTGGTTTAAAAAATGTTACTATTTAAATTAAATTTTCAAAAACTGCTAGTTTACCAAAACCAGTCATATAAAACTATCAACCAAAATTTATCTGTATATAGAATTCTAAGAGATTGAATTAAGCGAATGGATGGAAAATAGTACGTACTTAATATCTATAAACAAAATAGCAACTTGCTTATCTCGGGATAAAGAAAAAGAAAACCCAGAGTTTGATAAGATGAATGATTCGACGGAATAACACATTGTGCTTATAATATGAGATATTTGATACGGAGTATTTCTATATCCACATTTTGTCGTGTCTCGATCGTTTTAGAAAATTAATAGATATATATGCGGTCGTTTCCACAATATAGACAGTCTAATACATTCATCACCGAATCAGTGTAACATTAAAGTCAAAAATCTAACATCAGCCATTTTTGTCATTAAGTCTTCTTCTTCTTATCCTTTTAAATGGTAAAAAATAATAAAATATTTATTGACTTTATAAACTACAGATCAAGCAAGAATACAAAATACATATTTTTGTGTTCTAACAATGTGCAAGGGATTTCGTTTTTAATTAGGTTGCTAGAGATACGTATGAATGAAGTGGACAATTAGCACCCATGTTGATAACCACAAGGACGTCGATTTCGTTTTACATAAGCACTACCTTAAATCATTTGATTTTATATTGATAACCACAAGGACGTCGATTTCGTCTCATAAAAGATATCGTTTATATTTTCAATACAATTTTTCTTTTTAAAAATCTAATTTCTAATTTTATTAATTTAATGTATTAACTAGCTAGAGAGATAAATATATTTAATGTATGAATAAGAAAGTAAAATATACATTTTAGTTTTTTAATATATGTGAAAAACCTTTTCAATAATATTTTTTGTGAAGAAAAAAATTAATGATGATGAATTTAGGCCACCGATAGAATCTACTTTAGTTTAGTTTTTTTTTTTTTCGGCCTGATCGCAATAGACGTATTAAATGGCATAAAATTCAGGTTTTTATAGGTTCTGAGATTGACATGGTTTCGACATGCTGTTCTTCGAGTCATATATGACATGATAAATACATTCACCGAATGAAGACAGCAGTTAATGAAGTCGACGTCAGGCAAATTTCCATTTATTGCTTCTTATACTTATCTTTAGTAAGAAAAAAATTTATCTAATGACTTCAGCAACTACACAAAACATTTTTAATAGTAATATATATAGTGTGACTTGTGTGTATATACGTGTGTCTAATCATCGAACAAGTGGTTTTTTCTTAATTAGGTTGATTAAGATGTATGAGGTTGACAATAAGCTCCAATTTATAGTGTTAGTATTGATAATCACAACGGCCTCGTTTTGGTTTGATATAAGCTCTGTCATATATCATTTGATTTTATATATTGATACACTCTAATCTCCGAGTAGCTGGGAATGAAGACTTTCATTTCACGTTTATATAATTTTTTTCAAATCATATATATCCACAACATAGAGCAAGCCCGTATAAATGTATATATGTGTGAATATACACTGAGGAACAGTTCGTACGTATAATTTGTCCATAACTTATACTCTTTTAGCTTCTTAAAAAAAAAAAAAACTTATATATACTCTTTTAATTACTCTGTGAAAAATTTTAAAGAACAAAATATGGGAAATTGGGAACTATGTAGATATTACAAACCAAGTCGTTGATTGATTTTACAAATCCATCGACTTGTGGTACTTCGTTTGTTAAAATGTTTACGCTCCAATTTATTTTGTTATTACCATTTAGTTTTTTTTTGGTTGAAATGTCGGGTGAGTGTCCCCGATTTTTATTGAAAGAAACAAATAACCGAACTACAGTAAAGTTTCTCTAGGCCTCGTAAGACCATCTAAATCCTCCCTCCAAGTGGACAAAACATCTGACGGAACATAATCAAAAAAATGAAGCCCTAATGGCAAAGAAAAAGCTTGGTTAGCTAAGCTATTCGCAAGGTAGTTAGCTTCCCGGTATACATGGATGAGTCGGACCGACCAGTCCTTCGTGAGTAAGCCATAGCACATATGTACTAGGAATGACAACGGGTGTGTCTCACAAATTCCATTCTGCAAAAAACTAATCACTAGCTTTGAATCTATCTCGATCTCCAATTTACGAGCTCCTTTCTCCCATGCCATAAGAAGTCTGTAATACACTCCCCATAACTCAGCCATGGGTGCGGTACATCGGCCGATGTTGAGAGCAAAGCCCTGGTGCCATTTGCCCTTTTCATCCCGCAACACTCCACCAGCAGACGCAAGCCCCGGATTGCCACGTGACGCTCCATCTGTATTAACTTTGAACCAGCCTGTTATAGTTCTTGTCCATCCTATGAAAATCTCCTGCCGCGTAGGTATTGTTCTGGACTGGGCGCATTTCTTCTTTGCAATCTCCACTTCATACGCTTTGTCTTTAATGAATTTCACCCTATCACGCTATAGGTTTCTGTCTTCAAAGATGTTGCCGCAACGCCACTTCCATGCCCACCAAACACCCATAGCAAAGACTGTAGACCATGAAGTTCCCCCCACTTCTGATTCTAAACTGAGATTAGAGAAGATCCATTGCCTAAGTGGTTGAGCAAAGAATTGGTCAAGTTTCTGTGCTGGAACAATTCTGGTCCAAATCCCACTCATAGCTTAGCAATCACGAAGGATGTGTAAAATGGACTCAATTCCGTTTCTACATACTTCGCAGGATGCTGTCGTAGACAAGTGTCTTCGACATCTCTCTTCATTGGTCATTAGAGCTGAGTTCCCCACCAACCAGAGGAAGACTTTAATCCTCTCTGGTGCATTAACTCTATATACTGTTAAAGAACCGCGCCATATTTGGTCTAGGGACCGCATCATAAGTCAAGAGAGCATGAGCGGATTTAACCGAAAACTGCCCATTAGCTTTTCCTCTCCATGCCAGTCTATCCTTCGAGCCTGTAACATTGTCAACAACCAAAGCAGCCAACTCAAGATGACGATCATCAGCAATGAAGGGAGTGATATTCGGCAAGTCCCATCCAATTCCCTCCGTCCAAACATCACTCACTTTGACAGATTCAGAACCTATATGCAGCTTCGCTAGTACCTCATTCATTAACGGTTGATTACTTAACCAACAATCTGACCAGAAGTTTACATTACGACCATCTCCTATTACCCAGTTCAGTCCAAGTGGAATTACCTCACGAAGACCTACATATACGCTACGCCATGTGTTTGACCAATGGCTTTTGTTCACTTGCCATGAACGATCCCGAATATCACCAACTCTGTATTTCCCACGCAAGATTCTCGCCCAAAGACTGGATCGATCTTGGATGAGTCTCCATCCCAACTTAGAAATCAAGGCTTTGTTCAGATCACTAGCTTTACGGATACCAAGACCCCCCTCCATTTTAGGACGACAAACCTTATCCCACGCAACCAAGTGTTGCTTCTTCCTTTCCATAGTACTACCCCATATAAAATTCTGTGATATCTTGTCTAGTTCACTCAATGCTTCCGCAGGCAAGCAAATGGTGCTCATAGTATGTATAGGGATTGAAGAAAGAACCGATTCTATGAGTGTAATCCTGCCTGCAAAACTCAACATACACCCTCTCCAACCCGTCAACTTGGATGACACTCTCTGCAGTACCTCCCCAAAGGTGTTCTTATTGATTCTTTTTTGAAGGACTGGCATACCAAGATATTTTCCCAGCTCTTTGGTGGCTTTTATTCCACTCTCCGCGCTGATCCGATCTCCCAACTCCCTTGAAATGTTATTAGAGAAGAAAATTCTTGATTTTTCTAAACTTACTTTTAGTCCCGATGTAAGGCAAAACATTTCCAGCACTTTCCTAATAACCTTAATCTGAGAAACAGATGCTTCCGCCAATAAAATCAGATCATCAGCAAAGCAGACATGAGAAATTTTGGGGCCACCTCGCGAAAGTGCAATCGGTTTCCAACTTTTCTCAGCTACAGCCTCGTCAATTAAGTGGCATATGCATTCCATAACTAAGACAAACAAATAAGGCGAAAGAGGATCACCATGTCTGAGTCCCCGACTCGGCATGAAACTATTAGTTTTCTCCCCATTCCATAAAATACTCATAGAGGGGCCAGAGACGCACTTAAGAATCCAATTAATCCAGATATCTGGAAAGCCTACTACTCGCAAGGTATCTTCCAAAAAATCTCATATGCTTTCTCAAGATCAAGTTTAAGGAGCATCCACCCCTTACGCCCTTGCTTACGCCTCATGGAGTGGACCGTCTCTTGAACAACAACTATATTATCAGTACTCAACCTACCTGGAATGAAGCTGGATTGAGCAGGGCAAATGAGTTTCGAAATAACACCCTTCATTCTCCCGACCATCGTCTTTGTAATGATTTTAAATAGTACATTACAAAGACTAATTGGCCTAAATTGAATGATTTTGTCTGGACTTGGAACTTTCAGAATTAGAGTAAGGAGTACGTCATTAGTGCCCTGAGGGAATGAGCAAGTGGAGAAAAAATCGAACACAAAGTGTAAGACGGAGGCACCTAGTTCCTCCCAGCAGTGATGGTAAAAGATGGGTGGAAATCCATCAGGTCCCGGAGCTTTGAAACCACCCATGCTTTCACAGCTTTAACAATCTCCTCTTCTGAAAACGGTTTACTCAGTTCAGTCCGTCCCTAGGAGATATGCGTAAAAGACTCCTGTCCGGCAAGGAGCTAACCTCATTATTAACATCATCAAGAGAGTAAAGATTCTGAAAATAATCGATTGCTAATTTCTCAAGATCATCCGTATTTGTGACCCATACTCCTTCATTATTCTTAAGCATGTCCACCCTATTTCGTCTTCTGCGGATGACCGTCGTTGTATGAAAAAACTTGGTATTTTTATCACCAAAAGAAACCCACTTTTCCCTTGATTTCTGAAACCACAGCATCTCCTCTTGTTCCAGAGTTTCATCAAGATCCTTTTGCAATTTTTCTTCTCTCTCAATCAAATCTGCTGTCGGATATTGGTTAATGGCGGTCTGAATATCAGAGAGATCTTGTAACAGCCGCTCTTTCCGAACTTGAATTATTCCAAAGATTTCCTTATTCCATTTGGGCAGTGCTATCTGAAGCTTATCAAGTGCCTCCCGAGTATTTAAGGAATGATCCCATGAGGCAGCTAACATATCTTTGAAATTTTTGTGACTCAACCACGCCGCCTCAAAACGGAACGGTCTCCTCTTCGCGTTTCGAGAAACCTCCGGGGAGAGTTGGATGAAAAGTGGAGCATGATCAGAGGCGAGAAAAGGGAGATGTGTAACTACTGCATCTTTCCATTTAAGTCTAGCGTGGGCACAACATAGAACTCGATCTAGGCGTTTAGCAACAAAATTACTCTATGTTCTCCCCCTCTTCCAAGTATATTGGCTCCCACGGAACCCCATATCGATCAAACCCAACTCATTTATCCAAGAACCAAAAATAAGTGAATCTTGAGAGAGCGACCCAGAACCACCTGTATGTTCATCCTGGCGTACGATAGTATTAAAATCTCCTCCGATTAACACTGGACCAACAGCATTCTGCACAATATCTTTCAATCTCAACCAAATACCACTCTGACGGCTTGTCGTTGGTGCTGCGTAAACAACTATAATATTAATAATTTCAGTATCTTTGACCAGCTTCGCATGAATAAACTGGTCAGAATATTCAATAATTTCCACTTCTCCAGCTTCATCTCTCCAGAGAAACCATAGACCACCACTTTGTCCCAGAGCATCTACTTTAAAATAATTGGCGAATCCCAGACCACAGCAGCTGCGAATCGCCCTGTCCCCTTCCGCATGAGTTTCAAACACAGCTAACACATCTGACTTAAACTTCTTCATAAGATATCTTATAGAGCATCGGAATTTGGGTTTATTTGCCCCCCGACAATTCCAAAAAAGCAGTTAATCATTGATAAACTATGAATAAACAGAATAACAAGGAACACTTGTTAAGCAATGCGATTACCTTAGTTCTCCTCCAAAGCGGCATTGCAAAACAATATCTCAGTGTTTGGTGTCGTTTCCGATTGAATCTCTTGCGAGGCAGATTTCTCCCTAACACCATTCGGGGAATTCTCCTCAAGTGTCTTTGTTACACCATTTGTTCTTATGAGCAAGTTCTCAGCCCTCAATAACGGCTGTACTTCTGTTCGCATTTGCTTCCCATTATGCAAGACTTCCTCACTCCGTGTTGGGCCAAATATTAGTCCTCAAGCAGGTTTCGGCATTCTATGTTGCTTGGACTTTAGAGGAAGTTTAGGCCAAGTATTCTTCGACGATTCCCCTTTATGAACAATCATAGGCTCTCTGTTTTTTTCCGCCTCAAAGATAACCATTTTAGACTGAGCCATCGAATTCGCTTGGGGATTCGTCAGCTCTTTAGGCATTATGTTGTCTTTGTTGATGATCTCAGAATGCAAATCTTCTGAACTCTCCTCTGCTTCCTTAGGTCCCGCTAAATTTCCAAATTTGTTGGAAGCAATAATATTCTCATGAGTGATATGCTCAAATTTACCCCAGAGCTACTCTCTCAAATTAAGAGATCGACTGTAGTACTTAGGGATCGATTTCCACAGAGACTCAAGATTCGCACAATAGATTAAAGTATTTGAATTAAGCTAAACGAGAATGAATGTAATTAACAGACAGAAAAGCAACTAAAATCGGTTTTAAGATCAAATGGGAGAAATGTCAGGCTCAGGGAATTCTAAGAAAATCAGGAATGCAAGCTAATCAGTAAATCAGGATTCTGCTATGTTCTAGAACTCGAAACACAATATTCAAATCAATCAACTCTCGTTGCAGAGATTTCTATGTCTGGATCCTAGAATTCCAAATCTCTTTGCAAATTCAAAGGCTTAGACATGCATTAAATTCAAGTTCGATATGTTCACAAAATACCTAAACCAAATCTCTTTGCGAATAGTTATTTTGCTCATCTAAGGTTCTTTCTAGCTAATTAACCAACTTTCGTTGCGAGAATCAACCTATGATCAATAATCTAACTCGTCAGTTCAGATCAAGCATTAATCACAACCTAGATGAAGAACTAGTGTTCCAGAATCCTTGACTAACAAATCAACTTAGCAATCCATGAAATCCCTAATGAGAAACCCTAAACCTAACTAGCAAACTACTCAGACATGGTAATTGAAACGACTTTGAATAAGATTGCATAAAAGAAATAAGAATAGAGATTAAAGAAGTTCTGAATCTTCTCTGAAGGAGTCTGAATTCTTCTCTCCAAAACTCTAGTTTCAAATAATTGATTGGTCTAAACAATGACCTTAAAAACCCATAAAAATAGTCTAAAAATATGGAAAACACGTTTGGCACTTAATTGTTAATATTAGGAGCTTCAGGGATCTGTTTGCAACTATGCAAAGCCTGGAAAACGCGTCTCGAAATTGCCGTCAGGAATTGGTGTCGACCGACACCAGGCGTGGTGTCGATCGACACCATCTCTAAAATTTGCCTCCGAATTGAATTCTTCAGCACAACTTCCTACTTAACTCCAGAATGATCCACAATCTCCAAATAAGCTCCAAACATACCTAAACTTGCAAATGACTATAAAAGACTCCGAAAACACTATAAAGACTCTATATATACAACTTATATCATGGCTAAAAACACTAAAAACCATGATATATCAAGGAGCTACTGTCTTTCCACTTTTCCGGTGAGAATCCTCTGTGCTTGTCTCAGTTGTGTCCATCATGCTGGTTCGCCTACTACTTAGGTCACCAGATCTCCTCCCCATCTGTTTGACCGGGATAAAACCATCATTCATCGTGTCCTTCCGTGGCATCTCAGTACCCCCCAATTGGCTTGGTGTCGGGATGACCATCCTCTCTGGAATCCCTTTAGGACAGTTTTGAATCAAGTGTCCGTAAAGCCCACACTTTGAGCAAATATTTGCTAGGCCCTCATAACCTACATAATATCTCTCACCATTAATCCGAATAGTTCCCTTTAATGGTTTCTTCAAGTTTACCTCGACGCAGATCCGTGCAAAGCGAGCCCTTTCAAAATTAAGGGTCGTTGGGTCAACTTTGAGTGGGTTTCCCAATCCTTTTGCTATACCCAAAAGGATTGATCGGTGGTATAGGTTCACCGGAAGATGAGCAAGACGAACCCAGACCGGTGTCGTAGTGATTTCGTCTCTGAGTGGGTCGAAATCTGGGGACTAGGCCTGAATCAGTAGGTAACTACTAAACGCTTTCCATGGACCCCCTGTTAATGCTCCCAGATATTCATCCTCAAGCTCAAATCTGACCAAGAAGAATTAGCGAGGGAGGTCCATGATATGGATCGCACCACGGGGCTTCCACATCTCCTTCAATTTGCGGGATAGATTCGAGATCGAAACGCTCTTTCCCAATACCTTTATAATGATGCATTTTTTCCAGAGACCATTCATCGCGTTTAACACCTCCTCCCCGATTGTAACCTCCGGTTCACCATCTTCGCCGTTCGGAAAGTTCAGACGCATCCTCTTCATAACAAAGCTATCATCAATCACCTCCTCCGGACTAAGTCTCCCACCACCCACGTTCTGCGATACTTTAGCAGCCCATGAAATCCGCCCATCTGGTGGATCTCCCGGTGGCGTGTCCTTCTCACGAACATCTTCCATCATTGCATCTTGGTCACTTGCCGACAGAGATCGAGAGCTTTCGAGAGTCGCCATCTTTTTCGTTCTGTTATTACCATTTAGTTGGATTATGCGTTTGGTACGATTAGCGCATAACAATTTGTAAAATTATACTAATAAATAATAGAAAAGTTTTTCAAAACATATGGTCTTATATAAATTATTATCATATACGGATATACCTCAAACTTGTATATGCATATCTATTAATATATAAAAGTTGAAGCTATAGTGCTCTAAGGCTGTCCACATAAGATTTTAATTTTAAATAACCAATAGTATCATTCCACATCACTGTTTAAATTGAAGAAATTTTCTAAATTTTACAATACTAGAAAAATACAAAATAAGGGAATTATCTATAAATTAATATTAAACAAAAAGAACTTAATAGTAGACTAAAAAACTTTCTAATTTAAAATATAAAATAAGGAAATTATCTATCAACTTTTATTATATAAAAAGATCAATTTAATATTAGATTAAGAAACTTTTTGCTTCAAAATAATTATAGAAAATATAAAAATAAGGAAATTATCTATAAATTTATATTAAACAACAAATTAACTTAATATTAGATTAAAAAAATTTCTAATTTAAAAATAAGATAAGAAAATTATCTATAAACTTTTAACATGTAAAAAGATCAACTTAATATTATATTAATAAACTTTTTGATTTAAAACATTTATCTTATTTGTATAATTAACTATATATAACCTACAATGGTGACCCAAAAAAATTAGAATAAATTTAATAAAAACTACATATATACTAAAACAAATAAAGAAAGTAAGAAACATATCCATAAATTTATATTAACTAAAAGTTAACTTAAAATTATATTACAATTTTTTATAATCTAAGATAATTGTCTGAATTATATAATTAACCATATATAGCTTAAAATAAGTATTGGTGACCAAAAAATATAAATCAAATATAATAATAAAAAACTGTTTGTATATGATTATTTTTAGTTAAAATAATGGTTTTAATTAAATCTTATACTAATTAGATTGACTTTATATACCTTTTAAACCTACTACATTAGCCAATTAATATTATACTAATAAACTTTTCATTATATGCTTTTAAAATTTTCAATATTAGCTTTTAAATAACCAATTAAATATTCTAAATTATCATCTTAAGTTAATTATATTTTTGTATATTTTTTTAAACCCTGAAACAATATTATACACATAAAAATGGATATAAAAAAATCGTTAATTGATATGGGATTGTAATTTTGAAAAGAAAATATATATATCAAAAATATAAAATTTTAAAAAATAAAATATTAATTGATATGGGATTGTAATTTTAAAAATCTAAAAATCGTTAATTGATATGGGATTGTAATTTTGAAAAGAATATATATATATCAAAATTATAATAGATTTTTAAAAATCTATTAATTAGTAATTTCTCAAATTTATAGTTTGTCAACATGATTGAATTTATTCTTGAAATTAAAAATTTCTATGAATTTAATATTTTATAGTAAATTTTAAATATCACTTTTTCAAACATCAAAATTCGAAAGAACTAAATTGCATTATTCTGTTTTAAAAAAATTATGACGTGTTTGTAAAATATTTTATTTTTTATTAAATATATCTTATTATACTATTACAAATATAAAAATAATATTTCTAAAATCTCACGCGTAGCGTGGGTGGAAAACCTAGTACAATGTGGAAAATACCTTCGATCCGAAGGATATTCTAAGCATTACTTATCAATTATCATTAACTAATCGGCGATGTCACTCTAGAGTGATCTCTAACTATAAAATATTCAAACAATGTGGAAAATAAATATTTCCATATATTCAAAATAGAAAATAAACAAAATAAAGTCGAAGCAACTTGCATGGTTTGCTTGAATACTTTAATAAATTGGGTTGTATATATGATAATAAAAGTTGATACGCGATACACAAGAAGAATAGATAATCGGAAGCGCTTATATTATATTGACCATAAGCACTTTGTCATTAACCCGTGGTTTAATAACTAATCACACATTAAGTACTTATTTAGAGAGCTGTTAGTCGAAAGCCAAATTGCAGACGCAAGCGATGTTTGAGCTGTGGAATCAAAGTCAAAGCTGCTACTTTGGTCATTTGTAAATTTTGTTCTTATCGTTCTTGAAGTTTCCACGTAGTAACCGATCAGTAATGGTCAAATTGTTTTAGAAAAAAATAGATCGACCAAAATCGTAGTTGGTAATATGACGTCAAATAACTATATTTTTTTTGGTAAATAACTATTTATTATATGGGGACTAACGTTGTACCAGTAATATTTATTTGCAATAATAATTTCTATACATTATAAACCGAGATCATCTTTTTTTTTTCTGTGAAAAGTTTTGGCTCTTTATATTGATTGCAGCCAGATATAAATGCCAAAAGCTTGGTTAGATATGGTATTATACCGAGTAATTGATCTGTGATATTAAATCCTAAGATTATTCATGAGAATAAAAACCATATTTCAAAAGTTAGAACTTAGGCCTATTTATTAACTTTACTTTTTAGCCACAACCTTAGTCTATTTAAAATTATTATAAAAAAAAACCTAAGTCGACTAAAGTTTTGATTTTCTGAATGGCATTTTCCTTGGAAGACATAAAGCTTCTTGGTTGGATGAATTTAAAATATTCAAAGTAAATATGGAGAACAGCTTGCATACGCCAACATCCTTCAAGTTGCCACTTGATTCCTCAAATTGGCTGCTTAATTGCCATATCTGAAAATATACTATTTAAAGCTAATAAACGTCACTTTTTAGTCTTTTTAAGAAATAATATATTACATTTTTGTCGCTATATATAAGTTGGTGGTTGGCATTTTCCTTAATGGTCCACGTTAATTCCGTGAGAAACCTTTAACGTGTTTCTTTTGAGTTTTTTTTTCCCCTTAATTTGTCTGCTCAAAAACAGGCGGAAATTGAATGAAATTGTCATTACGTGTTCTTTAAATTAATTTTTGTTCTGTTTGTGTAGAAGATTTCGTATGAACAACTTATTCTTGCTAACTTGTAATAATTTGTTTTACTTATAACAATCAACAATCATCGCGTTAGACCGATTATCTGAAATGATGAATATGTTATAAGTATTTTGCGGCATGTAACTTTCAATATATTAAAAGATGTCGTGGTGGGCATATACTTTACGAGTGGGATTGTTACGTTAGGTTAGTAAGAGCATCATTACTCGATTTTTCACTAGAGTTTATAGAAGAAAAAAAACATAAAATAATATATAATATTTTTTATTATGAGAGGTTCTAAACTTTGTGTAATGATTACACAAAAGCTCTTAAGGGTGCTTATTGGATTAAGGAATTAAAAAGAATTCATTTTCTTCATAAATCCTCCCTTATTGGATTTAACATTTGTAACATTTCCTTAAAATCTCAGCTTATTGGATTAATCATTTGTACAATTCCTTTAAAATTTCAGCTTATTGGAAATTTGAAATTTCATCAATGAATTCTATCGGATAGGATTTGAAGGGAATTGAAAGACAATTTATAGTTAAAATTTTATGAATACATACACATAATCGTAAAGAGCTTGGTCGAAAGGGCGATTTTCAGGCGATTGGGTTCCTCGACGTCGCTTAATCCTCTACCCCTGATGGGGACTCCGGGAAATCCCTTCTCCCCTCAAAAAGGTACCCACACTACTGGCTCGTTACCCCCATGGTCGAAGACGGCTACAGAAGCGGATTCTATCCCCCCTGATTTTGAGTTAGTGGATGGTGTTGCTGCAATTACGATTCCAGATGATATAATCTTGGATGCGGATCTCTTATGGAAGAAGTTTGTTGTCGGTTATTTTATCGGAGAGGCGCCGCATATCGGGACTATACACGCAACGATCAACCGGATCTGGAATGGTTCAATCAACAAAGAGAAATTTGATGTCCAATTCATTGAGAAAAACGTGGTTCTAATACGGATTGAGAGCGAGGTCATTCGTTCGCGAGTCATCCGGAGGAAGTATTGGCATATCTCAGATGTGCCTCTTGTGGTTGGTGAGTGGTCTCCTGCCTCTGCTCTGAATCCACCGGACCTGACAGCAATGCCTTTATGGGTGGATCTGAAGAACGTTCCGAGCTATCTGTATTCGGAAAAGGGGCTTAAATTCCTTTCGCGTACTGTGGGAAACTATGTGAAGCTCCATCCCTCCACAGAGCGCTGTTTTCGGTTGGATCTAGCTCGTGTTCTTTTGGAAATAAACCTCAACAAACCTTTAACAGAAGCAATCACATTCCCAGATAAAGATGGATCGAAGGTGATAGTGAGTGTTTCTTACCCTTGGTTGCCAGTAAGTTGTAACATCTGTCGTAAATGGGGCCACATTGGGAAAGAATGCAAACATGGAAAGGTATCTATCATCACTGACCGGACAAGCAAAGGTACATCTGCTCCCCTATCTACAACTCAGGAACATGCACCTGCCAAAGAGATTATCACTCAACTGATAACTGACCTTCAAACGCTACCTCTGGAATTGGATACACTTCCTGTCTCGAATGATGCATCAAAAATTAATCCCCAACCTGTTGAGAGCGCTGTCAAAGAGGCGTCCTTAAAAAAACCATTGCAAGGGACAACTGAGGGAATGTCAACTTCGGCAGATAACGATTGGATTACAGTTGGTCGTAAGGGAGGTCTTCAAGTAGAATCCCCCCCTCGAACTGTAGTGCAGGAGAGCTCAGACATCAACTCGCCTTCTCGGTTCCAAGTACTTGAAATCATTGAAGAGGTATCACAGGAGAAAGAAATATCGACTCAGGACCATTCTCAGGAAATAGAGGAAGGCGAACTTGCGGCAGATGAGGACACAGTTTTGGTTTTGGACTTGGATAATAAGGAGGATTTGCTAGGAAGTTCCGAAGTGGATGTTAAGGAAGCCAAGACGAAACAAAAAAATGCAAAGAAAAAGATAGCATCAGTTCGTGAGCTAAAGCTACAACATTTCCTACCCTCCACCAAAAAAACTTCCGCAAGGAAGATATGACGTCCTTCTTCGCATGGAACATGCGTGGGTTCAACATGCCACGTAAACATGAGGTTGTTCGTAAGTGGGTTCTTTCAGAAGGTTTCTCTTTTGGCTGTTTGAGTGAAACAAGGGTACAAGAACACAAAGCTAGTTCTGTTTTAGCAGCAGCTCTACCTGGATGGAAAGCAATAACCAACTATGAATTTAATAGCCTTGGTCGTGTTTGGTTCTGTTGGTCGGACAAGGTAAACGTAACACTGCTTCACAAAACATCTCAGATTATAACTTGCGCGGTGCATATCCCGAGTACTAGATATCAGTTCATCTGTTCAGCTGTTTATGCTTCAAACACAGTGGATGAAAGACAAGAGCTCTGGGATGAGATTCGAGCTACTAAGGCTGCATATGATAACCTGTAGCATCCGTGGATTATTATAGGCGATTTTAATGCCACGCTTTCTTCAACTGAATACTCGCGAGCAAGAGATTACCTTCCTCAACAGGCGGGTATGAGACACTTTCAAAATGTAGTTGCGGATTGCAACCTCTCAGATTTAACACACTCCGGTGCACTATTCACTTGGTGGAATAAGCAAGACGAGGACTCAATTGGAAAGAAGCTTGACAGAGCTCTAATAAATACAAACTGGCTCAGGTTCTTTCCAAACTCTTGTGCTCTTTTTGAAGCTGGCGGGATATCTGATCATGCCCGATGCGTGATTAAAATTGATGCTCCATTGATTAGTGTACGGAAGCCATTCCGCTTCTTCAATTTCTGGGCAGAAAATGAGATGTTTTTACCAACGATAAGGAGTGTTTGGGAAGCAAGTCCAGCGATTTATCACTCAAGATCTGCTCTCCAACTGTTTCACAAGAAACTCAAATCCCTGAAGTTTGTCCTGCGTGCGCTTAATCGAACTCAATATGGTGACTTGCCGGGACGTACCAAAGAGGCGTACATACAACTCTGTGACAAACAAAACTCTGCTCTTCATAGCCCGAGTGAAACATCTTTTCACGAGGCAGCTGATGCTCTAAGCCGATGGACGGTACTGGCAGGAGTTGAGGAAAAATTTTATCGACAAAAATCATGCATTCGACGATTGAAGGCGGGCGACCGTAACACGTCTTTCTTTCATCAGTCGGTAAATCAACGAGCATCACGAAATACTATCCGAACATTAAAGAATGACTTGGGGGATATCATCACTGATCCGATAGTAATAAAAAATGAGGCAGTCCAATACTTTCAGCGTTTTCTCCAAGAGCAACCCACACCCACATCAAACAGTTCAACTGATGGCCTTGACAATATCATCTCTTACCGGTGCTCTAATTCCACCGCTTCGGAGTTAATCCGGCCTGTCTCTGCAATAGAAATCTGGGATGCTCTGCTAGCTTTGCCAAATGATAAGGTATCTGGTCCTGATGGTTTCACTAAAGAGTTTTTTGTTGCTGCCTGGTCCATCATAGGCAAAGACTTCATTGTAGCTATCCAGTCCTTCTTCCTATTTGGCTTTATGCCAACGGGTGTTAACGGAACAATCCTATCCCTCATACCAAAGACAACAACGGCACTAACCATGAAGGATTACAGGCCTATTGCATGCTGCAATTTGCTATATAAAGTTGTTTCAAAGGTCCTTGCAAGGAGACTAAAAAAAATACTGGGAGAGGCTATAGAACCAAACCAGAGCGCCTTCATTAAGGGACGTTTGCTACTGGAGAATGTAATATTGGCTTATGAACTTGTGAATGGGTACCACAAGCGATCTCTTTCAGGTAGAAGTACAATTAAATTGGATATTTCAAAGGCATTTGATACAGTAAAATGGTCTTTCATAGTGGCTGTCCTACAGACGATGGGAATACCGTACCAGTTCGTCTCCTGGATTAAAACGTGCATCTCTACAGCATCATTCTCGGTCTCTGTCAATGGAGAAGTCACGGGTTTTTTTACCAGTGCTAGAGGGATTCGACAAGGCTGCTCACTTTCGCCTTATCTGTACGTGATCCTCAACAACGTACTTTCAAAAATGATAAACACAGCCGCCTACACGGGAACTTTTGGCTACCACTCGACCTGCAGAGATATTGGACTAACTCATTTGTGCTTTGCGGATGATATTCTTGTTTTCACTGATGGAACTGCTGGCTCCTTACAAGGTGTTATGGAGGTAATGGATAAATTTGCTGAACTGTCTGGTCTCTTTATAAACATTGCCAAATCTTCGCTTTACGTTGCGGGTGCAGCTTCACAGACTTTTCAGTTGGCAGCGGATGATATGGGAATAGGTATTGGATCTCTGCCCATCCGTTATCTGGGATTACCACTGACGACTCAATCCCTTTCTCCACTGGATTATGAGCCATTGATTGATAAAATTCGGAATCAATTACTGGCTTGGACTAATAAGGCAATCTCTTATGCGGGTCGGCTGCAGTTACTTAAGTCCGTCATTGTCAGCTCTGTCAATTTCTGGAGCTCAGCTTACATCTTGCCCATGGGTTGTTTGGATAAATTAGAGATTCTGTGCAATGCATTTCTTTGGTCTGGTACTCCTAACCAGCATCACAAAGCTAAGGTGGCGTGGGAGGACATCTGCGTTCCTAAGGAGGAAGGTGGCTTGGGTATCCGACGCTTTCGCGATACATCAAAGGTTTTTGCTCTAAATCTAATATGGAAATTATTCACACTTACGGACTCTTACTGGGTGGCATGGACTCGTGCAAACTTACTTCGTAATAGCTCCTTCTGGGAGGTCAAGGAAACCCAGCTAGGGTCGTGGATTTGGCGCAAATTGCCAAGGATACGACCGTTGGCATATTCATACATTCGAAAGGAAGTAAGGAATGGTCGGAATACTTTTTTCTGGCATGATGATTGGTTACGAAAAGGAAAGCTTATTGAAATCACTGGACAGTCTGGACCAACAACTCTTGGTCTTCCTATCAACGCGAGGGTGGCCGATGCAGTATCAGAGGACTTGTGGATTTTTGGTACAAGACGTAGGAGGCAGCATGCTGCTGTAATCGATTGTATTCTTCAGGAGCCAGTACCTAACTCAGCTTTGGGGGCAGATATCACTTTCTGGAGACATTCAAACGACACATATTGTGACACATTCTCGACGGCTAAATCTTGGGAGCAACTCCGAACAAGGAAAAACAGAGTAGATTGGGCAAAAATAATTTGGTTCCCGCAAGCAGTGCCAAGATTCTCTTTCATCACTTGGCTGGCGTATCTGAATAGATTATCAACTGGAGACAGGATGAGAAAATGGGGCATTCAACAGTGCTGCAATTTCTGTGGAGAAAGGAATGAATCACGGGATCACTTGTTCTTTGCTTGTCCATATACTTTCACGATCTGGAATGCGCTGTCAAGAAACTTCATAGAAACCGGGGCAGACCCTGATTGGAATGAAACTACAAATACGCTTCTATCTACTGCTGGGCAAAGCATGGATAGAATTCTTCTCCGTCTACTATTCCAAACATCAATCTACCTAATATGGAGGGAACGAAACTCGCGACGCAATCAAGGGCAATGGATATCTTCTGACCTACTTACAAGAAACATTGACAGGACAGTGCGGAATAGAATTCTGTCCTTCAACTATAAATGCCCACACAAACTTGAAGGTCTTCTTCGGAGATGGTTCATTGTTACAGGGGTGTAGATTTTGGGTGAGGTCTTTCTTTAGGAGTTCTTCTTTATACGTACGTTTGTAGTAAACAGATAAACTATTACCTCTCTTAACTCTCTTATAATAAATTTTACATTCAATCAAAAAAAAAAATTTTATGAATACAAATACCACCTCTTATGGTGGTATTTGAAGTTTTTTTTCTTTAACTTTTTTTGTTTTAATTTTTTTTAAAAAGTAAATCAAAACTATTAAAATGAGAAAAAGAAAATCATTAATTGAAATTTTCAATATTATTTTTTCATTTTATAGAATACACAATTTGACAAAAAATAATATATGTAATTTTAAATAAATTTTTTAAAGTTAAAAATGCTATTTTGTTTCCAATATACCCAAATTTCAATTTTTTATATTTTATATGAATAAGAGATATAAATCAAATAATTTTCAGATTTTTAATCATTTTTAATTTATTGTTATTAAATTAGTTTCGAAAAAGATCAAATCCCAGATTTTTGGAAATTCTCTTGGATTATTAAATCAATTCTCAAATCAAATTCCAGATTTCTTAAATTCTCCTTGGATTTACATATATTCAAATTCTCTCAATTCCTTGATCCAATAAACCTCCCTTATTACACAAGGTATTTTGTGTAATCATTACACAAGGTTTAGAATCTCTCACAATAAAAAATACTTTATATTATTTTATGTTATATTTTTTTCTATAAACTCTAGTGAAAAATCTCCGTAAATGCTCTTACTAACCTAACGTAATCCATCCCATTTCATTTTTTAGGGTCTAAACTCTAAACCTAATCTTTTAACATTTTTTGAAAGAAAATTATAGTTATGACTAATATGACTAATCGTTATGACTTATGATTCTTTTCTTTTCTAAAATCTACATTTATTGACTAAAAAAATAAGAATTATTTACAAATAAGGAAGAAAATCTAAATTTAGTCATTTAAGTCAAAAAGATATAATTAAAAATTGTATAAATCATGGGAGATACGTCGTTTGAAGAACCGCAAATAGAGGATGCCACCATATTTACTTGAACTAGAGTACCGCAAGGAATTGATATAATTGTGGATCGTCTTGTCAATGCATTGGATGAAATGATCAGGAGGGTACTTCTTTCCATTACATTCTCGCAATGTGATGTAGATCGTAGATTGGAAACTAAGCTTTAAGATAACATAATCACGGGCATGGTAAAAATGAAGTAGTGAGACACAACAACGTATCTACCCAAATCAGGTCTTACCGATCAAGGAGGAAAAGCTCAGTTGCGAGTTCTCACAATGGTGGAGAACAACTTTTATCGCTAAAAACATGTGATAAGAGTAAAGCGTGAGATACTTTGAGAAAACCAGAGAATACAACTCCAATTTGGTTTGTTGGTGCGTAGCTTACTCGAAATAGATTCCATGCAGCTTTGGCTGAGCTATTTGGCTTGTATTCATCTTGGGCGGGTCTCCATTAAGGAGTATCCAATCCAACCAGCTATGTGAGTGGGAGGAGGGACGTGAAGATATGAACATCAACATCACAAAAGACCTAGCCATGACATACGACATATTAGCCATTTATTATTAGTGACAGCCTCAACAACAAAACGCGTGTTCCCGCATGCATCACCTATGACAGCTTCAACGACATACCGAGCCAATCATCAAAAACCAAAAACAAAGCAGTCTCTCTATCACCACCCACCTCAGAACGAATAAAAGATGCAGCAAAGAGTCAAAATTTAAGAAACTTATGCTAAATTCAAGAACATGCAGATTTTTCACTAACATCCCAAAAGAAATTGCCGTGGATCAAATATACCGACGTACCCATGCAATCAATAAAAATTACAAAGAAGAAAACAAACCCCCGGTTAATCTAAGTGCATAAACTCTAAACGAGTCGCTTATCTTGTGTACGTATTCCATAATCACAATCATATTTGAAGTATGCATTTCTGCCCAAACTGCCTTTGCCTTGTGGTAATTATTGGGAGATATTCATCGATCGATTAGTAAATTACATATTTTCTTCAACATTTGACGATTGACCGTGACATTAGACAGCAGCCAGGGTCGGGTTTAACCATTTTGATTTTTAGTCTATTTATCTTTTTTTTTTTAAAGTTCTTTGACAACTAATTGTTATTTTTGGATTATCAATTGGTTATAGTCCAAAAATTTCGTCCAACAGACGGCAATCTTTTTCGCTTTCAACATAGCGTATACACATGAACCACATACTTGACGTGACGATTTACATATTTTGTTAGTCTATTTTAAGCTGAAAATACATGATTACCCAAATAAATATTAGATCACTATAAACAGATATTCCAATTTTTGTCATGGACTAACTAATCTCGAGAGTAAAAATAAACTTAGAAAGGTCTAGCGAGAAGAGAAGTTCAATCAGACTGCAGAGGCTGAAAACCTATAAGAAAATTAAATAAAATTAGCAACTCAAATAAAATTGTCAAACAGACAAAAGGTGAAAACTCCAAATACTTTTGGAATTAGGAATTTATAGTAACTCCTATTGAGTCATATTAAAAGAAGGTATTGAATTGTGCAATGCATATAAGTTTTTAATCAACCGATATCGGCACTTCAATGACTGATCCATGAAACCCTAAATTAAGGTATATTCTTAACCGAGATTTGTGATAGCCTTTCTAATGGTTAATTTATAGGACGTACGTATCGTTATGCTGGTTGAGAACAGAGTTTTATGAAACATTATTAGAATATAGTTCGTTTTCTTCTATAGGTGATCTTTTTATTTAGCCATTAATGCTATGTAGTTTCAATCCAAAAATTCAATTGAAACAAACTGTATAAATTCAAGTAGAGTTATAGATTCGGACTTATATCTATGAAAATATTTCACAGCATCTATGAATCTAGACATTCGAATAAGATTTGGATGTATTTCATATCTTTAAATATCAAGTACCAACCAGTCAACGAATTGGTATGAAAGATTTGATTATCAATACCAAACATGTTTGTGTTTATCTATCTAAATATGAAGTAATAAAATATAATTCTTTATCTGAAAGATAATAACATATATCTGTGAGACACACATAAAAGAATATCTAACACAATTCACCAGAAAAAAAAAATATATATATCTAACACATCAAAAAGGAAACCGAAATACAAAAACGTCTCAAAGATGATGGGACCTTAAATTTGGGATTAAACTTTGGGTTAAAGTGACCAATTAAAGGGAGGACTAAAATATAAGTTAGCAGTGAGGAAGGTCGCGATCAAATACAGCTACGCACGAGCGTTGCGTGCTTGAAAGAGACACTAAATCCTGTTTTAATGGGGAACAAACTTACTTTCACTTTTTTCCCAACTTGTATTATTTGTTTATTTTTGGTATTTTAATTGTTGGTTTTACTTTTACATTTTTACTTAAAATTTTTCCTCAGGTATTTTGTTTTTTTCAGTCTCTCCCAGCAGCCCTCCAGGTGTAACTGGGCACACATTAGCTTGGCTTACCTTTAACCAGGTGTTTTTCTTTCTTTCTTTTTATATATTTTAGGATACATATTTTCAATAAAATTATTGGGAGAGTTTTATTTTCCTATGGTACTATTATATATTTTATTATTGGACATATTAGTGGTGTTTCTGCTTTCTTTAGGGTAAATAAAATAAATATCAACTAAAATTTCTGAAGTTCTTTTGAAAATTTAATTTGTGAATAATTAGTTTTTATATATTAATAAAATTACCATTAGGGTTTCTCTCTTATCAAATTGTCTAATCATAGATTTTTAATTAATCATTTTAAGAGAAGAAAATACTAAAATTAATTTAAAATTCTGTTGAGAAAATCCACCGAACATATATTTTTGGCAGCCCGTTTAAATATTTTCGAAGAATGATTAAATTAATGACCAGAGAAAGAAAGAGACGTCAAAGAAAGGATCTCTTCAGACTCAAACTTGGTTAGCTCTATAAATAATACATCTCTCCTTCACACTTTTATCGCAACTCAAAATCTCAACAAACAAAAAAATCTTTCTTTTTCACTTCCTTTTCTCTTCTTCACTTTCCTTGATTCCTTCGTTTTGTCTCTTCTTTGATTCAAAGGTTGCCCTCTTTCATCTCGGTCCCGGTTTTACTCTTTAACCGAACTCTCTTTTCTCTCTGCAAATCAAAATCTTCTTAATCTTTAAGGATAAAGATAAGGACTCTTTTTGAGTATCAGACACGAAATCGAATAGATGGATCAAAAAGTTAGACAGCTTGAGGTTTGCACTCAAGACGGAAGCGTTGATCGTCACGGAAATCCAGCAATCCGAGCCAAAACTGGCAAATGGCTCACTGCCACTCTCATTCTTGGTAAATTTATATGTATACTTTGTTCATCGTTTTAAAGTCTTGTGTTTGAGATTCTAAAGAGATCTGGTTCTTGATCGAAATAGTGAACCAAGGGCTAGCGACGCTTGCCTTCTTCGGTGTAGGAGTGAATTTAGTTTTGTTTCTGACGAGAGTGATGGGACAAGACAATGCAGAAGCTGCCAATAATGTCAGTAAATGGACAGGAACTGTTTATATCTTCTCTCTGCTTGGTGCTTTCCTCAGTGACTCTTATTGGGGACGTTACAAGACTTGTGCAATCTTTCAAGCAAGTTTCGTTGCGGTAAGGCTCTTTCAACACTACTCGGTTGTTTTCTAGGGTTTTGTTTCTTGATCCATAAGTTAATATTGTTTTATGTGTTTATAGGGATTGGTGATGTTATCTTTATCTACTGGTGCGTTATTACTCGAACCAAGTGGTTGTGGAGTTGAAGAGTCGCCGTGTAAGCCGCACTCAACGTTCAAGACCGTTATTTTCTATCTATCGGTGTATCTAATCGCGTTGGGGTATGGTGGTTATCAGCCGAACATAGCTACCTTTGGAGCTGACCAGTTTGATGCAGATGACTCTGTTGAAGGACACTCCAAAATCGCGTTTTTCAGTTACTTCTACTTAGCTCTGAATCTCGGATCGCTCTTTTCGAATACCGTCTTGGGTTACTTTGAGGATCAAGGGGACTGGCCGCTAGGGTTTTGGGCGTCCGCAGGTTCTGCTTTTGCGGGCTTAGTGCTTTTCTTGACTGGCACGCCAAAGTACAGACATTTTACACCTAGAGAAAGTCCTTGGTCTAGATTCTGCCAAGTCTTGGTTGCTGCAACACGAAAAGCTAAGATTGATGTGAACTATGAGGATTTGAATCTCTACGACTCAGAGACTCAACGAACCGGGGATAAGAAGATTCTTCATACCAACGGCTTCAGGTAGATAATTGCTTTAAAGATTCTGCTATAATCTCTGAAACTATCTTCAAGATCAGCTTTTGACTCTCTTTTCTTGTCTAATGCAGATTCTTGGATAGAGCTGCGGTTGTTACAGCTGATGATGAGGCCGAGAAGGTGGAGAGCGGATCGACTTACGATCCATGGAGGCTCTGCTCGGTGACTCAAGTTGAAGAAGTGAAATGTGTTTTGAGACTCATACCAATCTGGCTCTGCACAATTCTATACTCTGTCGTTTTCACTCAGATGGCTTCACTGTTTGTTGAGCAAGGCGCAGCGATGAAGACAAACATCAAAGCCTTCAAGATTCCAGCTTCAAGCATGTCCAGTTTCGACATTCTCAGCGTTGCCTTCTTCATCTTCGCTTACAGGCGGTTTCTCGACCCCCTCTTTGCAAGAATTAACAAAACAGAGCCCAACAAAGGTCTCACCGAGCTTCAGAGAATGGGGATAGGTCTCGTGATTGCGGTTATGGCGATGATATCAGCGGGAATCGTGGAGATATACAGACTGAAACACAAGGAATCGGCTTCAAACTCGAGTTCGTTGAGCATATTCTGGCAAGTACCTCAGTACATGATGATAGGTGCATCAGAAGTGTTCATGTATGTTGGTCAGCTTGAGTTCTTCAACAGCCAAGCTCCAACCGGGTTAAAGAGCTTTGCAAGCGCGCTATGTATGGCTTCAATATCGCTTGGGAACTATGTAAGTAGTCTGCTAGTTTCCATCGTCATGAAGATCTCTACAAGAGATGATTTGCCTGGTTGGATCCCTGGGAATCTCAACAAAGGGCACTTAGACAGATTCTACTTCCTTTTAGCTGGTCTAACCGCAGCTGATTTCGTGGTCTACCTTGTTTGTGCAAAATGGTATAAGTATATTAAATCTGAGGCAAGTTTCTCTGAGTCGAATGCTGAAGAGGAAGTCTGAGTGAGTCAGAGGCAAAGAGTTTTTGGGTTTTACGCTGTGAAGCTCTGGACAGTAAATGTCCAAAGCTGAGCTTGTTCTGTCATATACTGGTCTTGTGGTTTTATTTTGGGCAACTTTGTGCAACGTTTTGCTAATGCTTCTAAATAAAGACAGTTGATGATTCCACTCAACAATTATTGCAATTTTCTTCTCATATAATAAGATGTTGGATACTCATTTGATAAAACTTTGAACCAGGCAAGCCGTAAACAGTTAATAGCATAGTAAAAATTACATCAGACAACAGGGACTGTTAATGATAAAACTGCAGAAAAAGCTTTGCGGAAACAATTAAACCAACTTTACGGATTTCTATGGAGTAACTTACAGCCTGAGAAGAAGCGAAACGTGCATGCTTAGGTCTTGTCTGCGTCCCTCGAGCTGCTGCTTCCACTCAGAGTTTCTGATAGATTATACAAAAATCTTGATTTGCCACACATGTTGTTACACAATAAAAGAGACAAGAGCAGAATCTCTCTTTTTCTCATTCTCTGACTGGTTCATCGTTTGGCGGGGAAGGGAACTTGTCAAAGAATTTGTCTTGGTAACTGGTAGCTGTTTTTAGCAAAAGACAATTGAAACTGATGTGCAGACATGATTTTCGTTAAGAGTATCTTCCTGAAGAGGGCATCCGTTGCATGGATCGTTGAAAGTCTGGCTTCAGACGCTTGTTTGACATCCCACCGAAAGATCTGAGCATCAGAACGAAAAAACCGGTTCTGTTATGTATCAATTATTACAAATCTATTTGGATAATCAAAGATAAAAAGAACAAACCGTGGAGAATCTTGTCGTTTATGCAACGGAAGCATTGATCTCACACTACTCAGTGCTCTCTCAGCAGCCTAAAAGGTAAAGAACATCAGACAAATGGGAACAATGGGATCAGAATAAACCCGAGGCAAGGATTTAGTTGATTTACCTGCATTCTAGCTTCGTCCCATGTCGATCCAACTCCTTCCCCTAAAACACGCCCATCTATTTCAACCTGAAACACAGTAGAAAAAGAATGAATCAAGAGGGGTCTGAACTTCAGATACTTGCAAACCAAGTGTAATAGACTGATGGCCGTGAAGAACATGTCATATGAATCTATCTTTTTTAATCACTGCTGTCCAGAACTGAAAATTTTCTATCTAATAATTTCGATAAAATTTAACACATCTGTGTTTATAATCTTCATGGGTGTGCGAACCTGAGCATGTAATTCATCTCTGTGGACCATGTCAGATTGAAGTGGACGCTGAGATTGAAAAGCCATCTCAAATCCCTCCGATGCACACTGGAATTTGGTTAAGGGCAGATATCAAATATGAGAAAAATTGAGCAAGCAACGTTATCAAGCAACAGTGTCCAGATTATGGAGATACGTACCAGTTCCCTGAGTGCAGTAATGGAGCCAGTGTGCCTCATCGAGCCTTCTAATCTCGGATCTGTAGGTCTAGAAGGAACTGGCATCGCTGTTTCATCTCTGGCAAATAGCTGATTATCAAGCGTGTTTGCAGTTCCCATAATCATATTGCCATTAGTGAAGGGGATTCCATCCCTGTGGCTTGGCCCTGCGTCGCCATTTGCACGGGACAAATATATATCTGCAGAAAAGGAGTAAGAACAAAAGAAAAAAAAGGAAAAAAAAAAACAGGAAAACCATGTGAATGAATCCAGCCGAAGTTAAAACTAAACCAACTGCTCACACATCCAAGACAGGTCTCACCCTTATAAAAGGAAGGGACCCACAGCCTTGTAATACATTAAAGTTCTAAACCCTATGTTAATGTGATATCATAACATACCCACACGCAACCATCTGTGGTGGCAACTCGCAAACTCATTGATATAAACTCATTTACGAGAACCAACAGGAAGCTATAATAGGTCTAATAATAGCATTGGCCACTCTTATGAGTGGTTGACAGACTATTGCAAAATACATATTAGTTGAAAGATTGAGGTCTACACCCTAGAATAGCTATCAACAATGTGAAGGTGGTTTCGCAATGTCAGACAAAAACATCCACCACGAGATTGCAAGTTCAAACACTAACATAATTTATAACGCGAGCAATTCATGAGTCAGAACGTCTTACCAGCTAAGTTCTGGATAGAAACTTCAGCAGCCTTGTGCAGGGCTTCTCGTCTCGATTTGCCAATCCCTTCTCCCATTTTTTCACCAGAAAACCATGCCTGCAAAGAAAAACATAGATTAAATGAACAGTTAACGCAGACAACAAAAAAGTAGCTCATCTAAGGGAAGAGAGGATCTCAAAGATGTGGCATAGTAATATCTAAGAGCGAACGCTTGGTAATTGCAAACAGATATACGTCTAAGAATTATATATACCTCAACAGAGAACCGCAAATCGGTACTAGCTACCAAACCCGGTTTGTAGTCCACCTACAATGTCATGGAATATATATAAATAAACCCGCGGATGAAATTAATGATAATCAACTAATCATGATGATGGTCACACACCTTAGATCCACATTTACTAGCAATCTCATGTAGAACTTCAGCTGGATTTTCTGTTGCTGAGACACTTCGTCCAGGTATGAAGTCAAGATCACTGTTCCTAGAAGAAGATTGACTCCAAGATGCCTCTTCCCCTAGAGAGTCCATCCCAAGTCAGTAATTTATCTTCAGAACCAGATGATACAAGAAAAAAATAACATTAATGGCTGACCATAGAAAGGATTAGAGCCTGGTAGATTGTTGTTTGACCGTAACTGTTCATCTCTCCGGAGCGACTGCAAATATATAACTGTGAGCACTACTGAACAGCATAATGTAGCAGTATAAAGACCAACAAAAGTGACGATCATTGATAAAAATGAGATTAGTGGTACCTCCTTTGGTAGCCTGCGATTCTCATGAGGCATCCTGTCAGATTGTGTTGAGTTATCAATCTTAGAAAAAAAGGATTGATGCCGTGGCCTGTGCTTTTCCATATGTATCATTTCAGAATCCAACGGATATTCCTTGGAGACTGATCGACGAAGTGGAGCTGGATCCATCTCCTCCTCACCAGGAAACCAACCATTTCTTGGCTGCACATGTGGAGGGGGAACTTGAGCTGGCGGTCTCTGAGGAAATGAAGGTTCACTTGGAGCAGCATCTCTAGTATCTTGTCCATGTTGCAATATGAGGAGCCTCCTCCTGGTATCTGGATCTAGCTCTGATTCAGGTACCTCACCTTCCTCTCTAGCAGGAGAACTCTGCAAGCTTGGTTCTGAAGGAACCAAGTGTTTAGTCATTGATGTCGGTTGTTGAAACTGAACACTTGGAAAGGCCATAGCTGATGGTTGTGGTGCTTGTTGCACGACTGGTACTGGTACTGGAGCGGAAACAGAAGAAGCAGAAGCCATGGGGTACTGAACGGTAGCAGCTGTCCTTGGATCTATATTTGCCGCCGGAAGGACAACTGAAGCTGCAGAAATTGCCTCCTGAATAAAAGCAAAAATTGTATTTAATGCTCATCATTGAACAGGAAAACTTAAACCAGAAGACATGTTTACTGCAGTTGGAATCATTAATGGATCACCCCAGTAACTTTGTAACAATCAAGCCTAGAAATGTAATCACCTTCAGTCTTCTCTCCACTTCAGCATCAGCCATCCCGTCAAAAGAAAGTGGATCTTTGTTCCCATTTAAACCCGATGTTTCGTCCTATATTGAAAAAAGAATGAGCTTATATTGAAAAGAGAATGAGGTACTGGGAAGCAGTCTGGAGAGTGAGTAAAATCTATATTGTACCATATAGATGACACAAGCTCCCAGAATGCCTGGAAGGATATTAAAAAAAAAAAATTATCTGCTCCCAATCATTAACAGAATCACGACTAACCTCCGACACCAAGTAATGGCTGACATCAGGCGGAGATGGAATATCTTCAACATCATTCTCATAAGATATTTCAGCAATCCTTTGTAGCAGACTATCATCGAAATCCCTGTTACCAAGTTCAAATACCATTTCACCGTCAGCATGTACTACGAAGCACCCTTGATTTAGTAAAGATGTCATGGGAACAAACGTCTACTATCAAATTTAAATCCTACCTGAAAAATCCTCCTCTGACACCGCAAGCAACATTTCTGGCAACACACAGTACCGGTGTTGCAGCTGCCTACAGAAAAGGAATTTGAGCTATTCGTAACACCATTCATTTAAAAGATTCAAGACTATCGCTTCTGATACGAACTGGACCCAAACCAAGCCCACAAAAGCTAGCTTATGGATCAGGGTGCGCGTAGGTCTTATAAGGCTTTGATTTGTTTCCTTCTATAGGATGTGGGATTCTTTGAATACAAATATTCTAATCAGATTCATATACTTCTGCAATTTTCATATCCGATTTCATCCAAAGGAAAAAAAGTATACTTACTTCAGCTTGAGGAGCATAGTAGGGAGCAAATGCAGGAACCACATGCACCCTCGGCTGATCCTTCTCATCCCAAACTTTCAGTCGATCATCAATTACCAGTGCCATTTTAGGATGGCAGGTTGCATCGAGAAACACATTGAACAGTGATTTCTTTAAACCTGTGGTGGTTAATTTACAAGCTTGTAAGAAATGATACCATGATGAATAATAAGCAGGTATAAGTTTAATAAAAAAATGTACCAGGTTTCACACAAACAATGCGAGCCAGCAAGTCATTTGCGTTTATCAGATTCCCTTCTGGATCAAGGAGCCTCCACATTTCTAAGGCGTAATCTCTCTCAGCCATTGTGCAAACATATACTTCAAAACGCTTGCGCCCTTTTGCTGTCAAATAGCTTCGAAGTTCCTCCCACGAAGGCCTCAACCTCACAAGAACACTTGTATCACGAATCTGTGTGTAAAGATAGAAATGGAGTCTCAGCCACCAGAATTAAGAGCAATCTAGGTGCTCAACGAATAAAAATGAAAGATTATTCTTCCAGTGTAAACCACTCAAATTTTCAAGGAATGACCACAGCACACCACTAATTAACTGCTTTTTAAAAGTGTAGTAAGCACCATACATATAGATATACCGTTTATAGAAACTAACAGACATACTAATTTCAAGAGTTGCATACCATCGGATTAATGCGAGTCAGGACAATATTCTTCTCTTGCAACCTTATCAAGGGACGAACAAGAGGCTGATGGTTGTCAGACAAGGCAGGAACAATTTCAGATTGTACCTTAATCACCTCCCTATTTTCAATAACCTGGTCACTTTCAACATATTGCTTCAATAGATTTTTATCATCTTGATAACGCTTCATCTCAGCCACCATAACTGCAATGCGTTGAGGATCCATCTCGTTGTTTATTCTCCGCTGCAACACCTCAATCCTATCCTCAAATGAGCGCATGGTATTCGCCACTACGAGGGTTTCATCAAGATCAAATACAATACCCAGACATCTAAGATTCAGCATGACAAGACAGGAATCATAAATTCCAGGAGCCACAGTAAATGCCCAGAAACAAGGACGGTCATTGTTGATATTTTCCGAGTACATAGCAACCAAATGGAGCTCTTCCTCACCAAGGGACATTACTGCCGTCTGCAATAACCCAAAACCACAGATATGAGTATAACATAGCTCACATACAATCTCATTCAGCTGGAAACTAGTTAGTTCAGTCAATTACGTCTTCATTTTCTAGTAAACATGCATAGAGACATTAAACCACCACAAGATATCTGGGAAAAGTCTCTAAAACCACAAGCTTGATGCAGCTCTGGCTTTGGTTATCTCGCCAAAATCCCAGTTTTCATAGGTATATATAATCTCTTATAACTTTGGTTCATAAAATCTCAAGTCTGAGTAGGGCTTATGTGTTCCGTATGGTGTAGTATACCTTGTTGTCCCTAAGACAGGACGAGCAGAAGAGGCTGAGTGGCTCCTGAGCAGGAGAAGCTGAAGCTTCCAATTTGAAACAAAGGCCACAAGATGAAATGGTAGTAAGTACTGCAAGAGGAGGACATCTCTCGCTAGGTTGAGAAAAATGGCTAATTCTGATTCCAATCTTCACTTGCTCCATTACTTCCCTCTGTTTCCTCATCCTCTGCTTCATCACATCGTCTTCTTGCTGCAACTGCGATTCCCTTGGAGGGTATATCTCCATTTCCCCAATCCTGCCACCTTCATGGTACACTTCTACTCTATTACTGTTATACATAACTTCCCTTGGTCCTTCCTCTTTTCTTTCTCCTCCTTGCTTTAAGCAGTCCGTAACAGAAATTTACAGATCAATGGATGTCTATTGTCTCAACTCAAATTCGTTCATCAAAAAAATCTCTACTTTTTTCGTTGTCCCTTGGCTTGATTGATTGATTGAAGACCAGACCAGTCCACACTAGTTTTTGAATTGGATCCGAGTTTTTTCTTAGCCGAAAACAAGGAAAAAAGGAAACGATTTGATAGATGGGTTAAGAAAAAGGATGGAAATTTAGTGTTTGATTTTGTTTTTCTTTTTAAGATTTGTCCCCTTTGAATGTAGATCTGTAAGTACCGATGATGAATCCACAGAAAAAAACCCTAATTCCTCGTCTTCTCCGATGAATCTCTTGTTGATGGAAAAAAGTTTATTGGGCGAAATTAGGTTTTTGTGGCTTTTTTTTGTTTTCGTTCTAAAATCAGAAGCGGACAATATTGCAGGAAAGGAGAAACCCTAGATCCAGAGATAACCAAATTGTGAATACACATTAGCCCTCGTCATTGGGTTTTTAAAGGGAAACACGAAGGTCCCTTCATTTTTTTTCCCCACCATTTGTTTTATTTATTTTTAATATTTACACTATTTTCTATAATTAATAAAGCCAGAAATAGTTTTCGTATCAAACTCAAATTCCGTCGAAATCCTGGTTTCTGGCTCATACCGTACTTGATTCAAAATGTACTTCATACCCTCGTTTCTGATTCTAATGTTTGTGAAAAAAAATTCAGACACAAGCAGGAGTTTATATTTCATCTAATTTATTTTATAAAAAATAATTTATTGGAACGATTTGTGTGTTTTCACATATGCAATACTCTTTTGGGTTGAAAACATATATATATATATATACCATAGATAAAGAAGTTTTTTATAAGAAAATTTGTTAAGATCTAGAAAACATTCATCTAAGTGTGTATGATATATTCTATAAATCTTATTTTATTTTATAGTTTACTATTTATTTCAATATATAATTACAAACAATAAACGACTTTAAAAAAATAGCCGTTACTCATTAATATCTGTTATACAATTATAGTATCTTATGAAAGACTTATAAAATATATTTTATCACGTGTTGTTTACGTATTTCTATTTATGTACTATTTTAAAATATTAAATTTTGCATTTTTTTGTCAGTGGAACAAATTTTTTTTATAAAACAAATAGGAACAAACTATTGTATTTAAAGATTTTTTAGACAGCATTATTTTTTGGAGTATCATATTTAAATAGTTTTATACGTTATTTATAAAGTGATTTTTTAAAAAAACATTTCTATGTCATTATTTTTATAGTTATTTTTACAGAAAATATTATATAACTACCAAAATATATAGTCCTAAAAAAATGATACAACACTACTTAATTATATTAGTTTTAGAATAATGATAAATATTAGCTTTTTAGTAACAATTGGAATTGATGTTTATTTTTGTCATGTCTATGAGGTGAAAAATAAAACTGTAAAAATAAATAGTTATTTGATGGTAACAAAACTTACCTTTTTGAAAAATATATATATATTTTTATAGTAACTGTGATTTTAGTTGAAAAAGGATATAAATGGTATGTATATATATTTTTAATTAGTTACCAAATTAACATGCTTTATGAGTGGAAATTTTTGAAGTCTTCCTTTTTTTTTTTTTTGATTTTATAAAAAATAGAATAATTATCCAACACAATATGCCGGGCCTGGCCCATCCGTTTTCGACCCAAACAAAATCGAAATCGTTCATTCAATGAACCGGAACCGACTTTCCAACCAAACTGTACGAAACCAATCCGAAAATATAATCGAAGATAAAATTTAGCCCGACTCGGTCCGTAGATATAAAAATATCGTCGACATCCCCTTCACTATTTTCCCTTCTTCTGTTCTCTCTCTCTCTCTCTTCGCATCGCCGACTATTGGGCTTCACTGAATATGACCGCCGAATCAACAACCGTCGCACACGGTAACAGCGTCACGCCAAACGGAGATGTCTCCAATGGTAACATCACCGCTTCCTCTAAGAAATCCCGAGAGAGCGACCGTCGCCGCCGCAGGCGGAAGCAGAAGAAGAACAACAAAGCGTCCCGAGCCGATGTAGAAGAAGCGGACGCTTCTGGAGCTTCTGATTCTAAGGATTACGCAGATCCGCAGCAACAGGTTAGCTCTGTGTTCTTTTTCTCGCACTCTATTCATGGGATTGGAGATTTGCTAGGGTTTGTGGTTGCTTTTCGAGGTTTTACTCGTTTTTTTTTTTCTCTGGTTGATTGATGATTTGTGATCTCTGTTTCCTCATAGGTCTCTGAGCAGATTGTGATTGAGTATGTTCCAGAACAGGCCGAATTTGGGGATGATTTTAACGAGGAGTTTAAGCAAATCTTCGAGAAGTTCAACTTTCGGGAACCTGTTGCCTCTGAGGTAAGACTCTTGTTCTTTTGGTTCTTTAGCGTGACGGAGAAAGTTCATCAATGCTTAAATCATAAAGAAACTGTTTTTTTCTTGACCAGGACGACGCTAAGAAAGATGAGTCTGAGGAGAACAAAGATGTAAAAAAGAAGGCTAACTCAGATTCAGAGGGAGACGAGGAAGACCAAGGCAATGAACAAAAAGAGAAGGGGATCTCTAATAAGCAGAAAAAGGTCTACTCTCAAAACATAATTATTAACTCTGTATATGTTTACCTTGCATTCGACAAGATAGTACATACTTTTTTAGATTCTTAAAATCCTGAAATTTCTGTTTTTTTTTTTTTCAGCTTGAACGGAGGATGAAGATTGCTGAGCTTAAGCAGGTTTCCGCTAGGCCTGATGTCGTTGAGGTAAGGATGCATTTGCTATAAGTTCCAAATAGTGATATTTGAATTTTTTTTGTTTGTCGCTATTGTTGGTACCCGCTAGTGCTCGTTTTGTTATCCTTTCGCGTAGATTATATAAATCTCGACTGTCTTTCTCTCTCATTCTGAGTAACATCTTATCTTTGCTGATAGGATGCGTGAATGAGATTCTTTTGTGTGGTATTCTGCTGTTTTCATCATTGATCTACATTCTGTAAAATTCGAAGTAGTAATGTTGTGGCCCTTGTACATTTTTCTTATCATTATCCTCTAATAGACTAGAATTTCATTTTTCTTATAATTATGCATGTTATGGTCTCAGTTGGATCCCATTCCAAGTCTTTCCAAAGGAATTTCTTTTCTTTTTTTTTTGTTCTTGTTGTGTAGCATATTTTTTGATGTTTTATTTGTTTATAATCTAATTTCTATTATAATGTTTTTGTAGGTCTGGGACGCTACTTCAGCAGATCCAAAGTTGTTGGTGTTTTTGAAGTCATATCGGAATACAGTTCCTGTTCCAAGACATTGGTCCCAGAAGAGAAAGTATTTGCAGGTTTGTGATATTTCAAGTAATGGTGCTGTAGCTAATTATTATGTTTCTGTCATTTGTGGGTGTGGCACATCACATAGGAGAATTATATCAATAGGGGATAGAACTCATCATGCTAATTAAGTTTCCTTATACCTATATATGTGCCTCTTGCAGGAGAACGTCTGTGATAAACCTTGGAGCCTGGACTTGTAGGTGTAACTGGAGAGGGCTCTTGATTTATTTATTTTTTTCTTCTATGCATGGAAATATTTGGTGCTTAGTTTTTGGAGACGTTTGATACTTCTCTGCGAAAAGTGTTTTGTGTATCAGTTGGGTGGGATTAGTCCCTTTCTGAAACTTAACTTTCTGTTTCGTATGCATTTAGTGAGCTTGATTTTAGGTGCATCTGGTTTTGTAGTACTTCTAGGATTCAGTCAAGTTTCTTTGTGTTTAAGGCTATTATATTGCTTGCTCTCTTTTTCTTAAATTGGTGGCATCTCAGCGGGGTTTCAATTTTGCAGGGAAAGCGTGGTATAGAGAAGCAACCATTTCATCTTCCTGATTTCATTGCTGCAACCGGAATTGAGAAAATCAGACAGGTATCTTTTCTCGGACCCCATGATTTTTGATATTTTACTGACCTGCACATATTTTCTCAAGTAGGTGTTTGCTTTTGTAGAAATTTTTACCAATTAGATTATTAGGACAAATGCTATCACTATGAGGATTTTTTTAATAATGTACTTTCATTCGTTCTTGTTGCCGTATAAAATTTTCAAATCTAAGTATTCATTATCAATTTTAGTTTGAAGAGTTTGGTTGTAATCCTAAATGCTTCCATTAATAAGATCTAATTATTTTGTGGTTTTTGTGTAGGCTTACATTGAGAAAGAAGATGGTAAAAAGTTGAAGCAGAAACAACGTGAGCGAATGCAACCAAAGATGGGAAAGATGGACATTGACTACCAGGTTTCCCTCTATAAATATTTATTCTGTGGTGTGCATTTGTTGATATCTGTTCTATAACTGATAAGTTAAGATAATTCCTTCCTTTCTCAGGTCCTCCATGATGCATTCTTCAAATACCAAACGAAGCCTAAGCTGACAGCTCTTGGGGATTTGTATTTTGAAGGGAAAGAATTTGAGGTACTCTCTTTTGACATGTTTTGCATCTTTATCATTTTTTACACTGCTTGGATTTTTTGCTTTGTGCGCCTGAATCTAATTGCAATCATTTGGGAAATAGGTTAAACTGAGGGAAATGAAACCAGGGACATTGTCGCATGACTTGAAAGAAGCTCTTGGTATGGCTGAAGGTGCTCCTCCCCCATGGCTAATTAATATGCAGGTGAGTTTATTATGACTTGACTTTGTCATTATTCTGATTGAGATGGAATTGTTCACTAAAAAGCCTTCTTCAACAGAGATATGGTCCTCCCCCTTCTTACCCGCATCTGAAAATTCCTGGTCTTAATGCTCCTATTCCGCTTGGAGCTAGCTTTGGTTATCATATTGGTGGCTGGGGGAAACCACCGGTTGATGAGGTAAGTTCGCTTTTTAATCTGCATCCTTCTTTTCATTATCTTTCCATGCCGTTCAGTAACACATTTTTGTTGCTTCTCATTGTTTTTTTTATGTAGTTTGGGCGTCCATTGTATGGAGATGTGTTTGGTGTCCAGCAGCAAGATCAGCCTAACTATGAGGTAGTGTTTTTCAGCTCCCTCTATTTAGTTCTAAAACTCTGTACTCTACGTGGAATGACCCAATAGCATATAAGCTTCTTGTTGAACTATTTCAAGATCATCATATATTCTGACACAATTTGATGGGTTGTTTGTTTATCGTTATGGTAGGAGGAACCTATTGATAAGAGCAAGCACTGGGGTGATTTGGAGGAGGAAGAAGAAGAGGAGGAGGAGGAGGAAGAGGAACAAGAAGAGGAGATGGATGAAGAGGAACTAGAAGACGGCATGGAGTCGGTTGATACACTGTCAAGGTATTGCTTTGCCTTAAGCAATGAAGTGTTTATGTATTTTGTTTGCTTATCATATAATACAAATATGAAACTGAATGATTTTTTCCCCTTTTTTGCAGCACTCCAACTGGAATAGAGACACCGGATGCAATAGAACTTCGTAAGGAACAGAGAAAGGAACCGGATAGGCCTCTATATCAGGTAGGAAACCTATTTTTTTTTTATTAATGAGCTTCACTTTATCCTCCCAACTCGTGGGGATATTTGTTTTAAAGCGATATCTCACTATTAACTCTTTTTTGGTTGGTTCTTTAATACTGTTCTTCTTTTATTTTATTTTTTGTCTGAAGGTACTTGAAGAAAAGGGAGAGAGTGTTGCTCCTGGAGCAGTGCTGGGAACCACACACACATACGTTATTAAAACTGGTACTCAAGACAAGACGGGAGCGAAAAGGGTAAGCAATCTATGCTTATAGTAGCAAAAATTTGTTTATTAAAGGAATTGGTAGACGGTGTAAAATTTGTTTTGGTATATGCATTTATTGCATCCTGGCTAATTCATGCGATCGTGTCTATTTGATAAGGTTGATTTGCTGAGAGGACAAAAGACAGATCGTGTGGACATCAGTTTACAGCCAGAAGAGCTGGACGCCATGGAGAATGTTTTGCCTGCCAAGTAAGTATTAGTAAACACTTATTGTTGATTGTGATTTTTACATGTGAATTCGTAATATAAAACCAACGAGTGTTCTAAACTCTATATTTTTTTATTTTGAAAGGTATGAGGAGGCAAGAGAAGAGGAGAAACTACGCAATAAGACAGAGGACTTCAGTGACATGGTCGCCGAGGTAATTAAACGACTTTCCGTATATCTATCTGTTTTAACATTTATTGATATGAATGCGGATGATTGACGAACCTTTTTTCTTTAAAAAAAACTTGGTGGAATGGTTACAGAATTCGAAGAAAAGGAAGCGTGACAAGGAAGGGAAGAAAAAGAAAGATTTCAAGTTTTGAGGAAGCTTTCTTCCTTCTATTCATGGAAGAGCAACTTTGGATTCTGGACATGTGTGTCAAAGAGAGAGATTCATTTTCCTGAGAATGTGTTTAGCTTTAAATAACACAGAGAGGGAGGGAGATGAGGTAGAGATCTTGAGTTGAGAATAACCTATATATGCTATGGATTCTAGATACGTTGTTACCTGAAGTAAAAAAGAACTTGTTTGAACAAATTCCAAGTCTAAAAGCCTGAAAATAAAAAACTATCAAGTCTAAAACTGAGAAAACAAGCAACATCGTCCATAAATCGTGGCTGTTTGAGATACTTTGTTTTTGATAACCTGAAACGTAAATGATGTGCTACGGCATTATTTTTCGATTGACATCAACGTACTAAGACATCACATGATTCTGTTTTAAAGACTCGTGTACCTTTACCGTCAAAAACATAAGAATTTTGTGCTTGACTAACAAACAAACACAGTACTATTTGATACTATATGATAGAAGATTGAATGCCCCTGCATTAGTGCGCCTCACGCTTTGACATGTGACCTCTTTACTCTTATTTCCATCTCTGCACGTGACATATTATATTTGTTAGCCCTGGGCATTTTAACCGAAAAACGAAAACCGAACCGAAACCGAACCGAAATAACCGAAACCGAACCGAACCGAATTTTATGATTAACCGAACGGTTACTAAATCTCTATAACCGAAAAAACCGAACCGAAACCGAACCGAACCGAAACCGAATGGATAACCGAACGGATAACCGAATATCCGAAATACGATCCATATACTTAAAAATATTATTTATATTTATATTTAAAATAATTAAATAATTAAAATTAACCAAATATTAGTAAAAAACCGAATTATCCAAAATTATCCAAATGTTTTATCCAAAATATCCGATATTATCCGAAGTTATCCGGTTTTTTATCCAAATTATCCAAAAAATATAAAAAGAACCGGAACCGAAACCGAAATAACCGAACCGAAACCGAACCTAAACCGAACCGAATTTTATGATTAACCGAACGGTTACTAAATGTCTATAACCGAAAAAACCGAAAACCGAAAAAACCAAACCGAAACCGAACCGAATTTTATGATTAACCGAACGGTTACTAAATATCTATAACCGAAAAAACCGAAAACCGAAAAAACCGAACCGAACCGAACCGAAAACCAAACGCCCAGGGCTAATATTTGTATTGTTGATGGAAAAACGAATAGATTCTGAATCTACATATTGTTTTTTTCTCCGTTATTCAATTATTTGACAACAGCGGAGCAATGAAACGTCGACACCTGGAAGGATATGACGGCCAATTATGGTACTACATTGGTACTCATTGCCCGACCACAATGCTTGCATTAGCATCATGAATTGTCCTTTCTTTTAAACATTTCGCTTCTCACTGATAAATCATCATGCAAAGGAAAAACTCGCTTTACATATACTATTCAACATAGTTCAACTATAAAACAAATGATTCTTTTTTCTTTTTGTTGAAAAATTCCAAAATTAATAGTACCTGAAGGTGACATATCAAAGATATAACATTACAAATTTACAACATAGGCAGATACATATCAAATCCCCAATCGTGTGTGTGAAGGCCTTTGAGGTTTAAAGCTAATTGGATTTCGCTGTTACAATAATTATTATTGTTTTGTCATTTTTTTCCACCGGCATTTCATGGTTTATAAATCATCAAAATAGAACTGACACTGGTCATTCTATTTCTTCAATAAATAATGATCTGTCTTGTTTTGTTGATGGCTCTTGGGTTTCAAATTCTCAGTCAGCTGGAATTGGTTGGGTGCTATTTGACAAACAAGACCGAGTCATAATGCACGGGAAAGCTTCTTTAAGGCCTATCTCGTCTCCTCTAGAAACGGAAGCAGAAGCATTAAGAAGAGCTACAATGGACATTAAAAGATTGGGATTCACCCAAGTAAGTTTCTTTGGAGACTGCAAAGTGCTAATTGATGGTTTGAGAAAAGCTAGGAATCCTATAAACTCGGATATGGAATGGAAGCATCTTCCAATCTCCTCTTTCTTTAAGGATATCTTATATATCTGTTCTGATGTAAACTTCAACTTTATTTTGGTTTCTAGATCTTGTAACTATAAGGCAGACTACTTAGCAAAATCTGCAAGAATTTCAAACTCTCCTTATGTAATTTCTTGGAATGATGTGTAATAAAATATTAGGTTTGTCGAAAAAAAAAAAAAAAAATCTAAGTGAAAACGTAATTCATTTTTTTTTCGACAACGTAATTCATTTTTTCAGAAAAAGTTTGCATCAATTAAAATTGCACAAAACATTATTTAATTTATTTAACAGATATTTTAAAGAATAACATAACCCCAAAAATACATGATTTACAAACCAACCATTTTCTCCCTTTTTCTCTCTTTATTTCTCCCTATCTCTCTGAGACTCTCTAAGTAGTTTGTTTAGTTTTTTTCTGGTTATTTTCGAGCGGGAATCAAAGTAAAGATTTAAGGCCAAAAACACCTTTGAAGGAACACACCCGAAACTCTTCTAAGGCAAACCCTATTCAAAAGATGTCCCTTCGGAGACATCCGATAAAATTGGAACGATACAGAGAAGATTAGCATGGCCCCTGCGTAAGGATGACACGCACAAATCGAGAAATGATCCAAATTTTTCTTTTTCAAAAAAACCCTATTCAAAAGAAAGTCACATGTTTCATCGTACCACGGGTCCACGGCATAAGACTCATTTATTAAAAGATATTCAACTATCAGTGGGAACCATTTACCACGTTTGGAAAACTCATTGAAGTTGTATATAATTTTATGTCAGTAAAATTTTTTTTTTTTGTGTAAAAATGTCAGTAAATAGTAAGAAAACAATTTTAAGAAAGGATGGGTCTTGAAGAAAAGTGGATATCAAAAAGGAGAGCAAAACGTTTTGGTGGTGTATACTCTATACTGTATACATAAGAGACAAAACCGGTCTGACTCGACATAGTCCTACCACGTTTAACTCGTGTGCTAATTTTCTTAACTGAAACAGAATGAACCGAAATTGGTTTTAGTTTAATAAGTTTTCTTTTCTTCTCAGACCAACCATAAAATGAATACAATTAGAGAAGACATTAATGATAAAACGAACATAAACCAAAACAAAATCGAATCAAACTTGACTTTGTTTTGAGTTCGATATTTCTCTCAAACCGAACCAAACCAAATGCAACATTGAATCCAAACCACTTTCGAGTATAACCCAAATCCTCGAGAAGACGTTATGCCACATGTTTCAAGGAGATTAAATTGGAGTAAAATAACCAATCAGAATATTTCTTTTTTACATGTCATTAAAAAGCTCATTTTTAATGGGCATGTTTAATGGGTTTCTGTTTACAAAACATAATCAAACAGAGCCCAAATGAAATTAGAAACTTTCTATTTTTCTAATTTGGTTATATATATCAAATAATTTTTTTTACAAATGAAGATATATTAGATTAACTATCATTCGTAAAAATTATAAAAATTCTAAGAATTTTATAATTTTTAACTATTTTAATGAACGGCTTCGGTCGAGTCAATGTATTGAACAGAACCAATTAAAGCTCATGGTCTTGTAAACCCTGAAAAAGCCTCAAAACCAGGACTTGTCTACGATATGGGGATCGAAGATTACGTCAAGTACATGTGTTCCGCGGGTTACAACGACTCCTCAATCTCTCGAATGCTCGGTAAAAAGACTAAGTGCCCAACTCCTGAGCCATCAATTCTTGATATCAACTTACCTTCAATCACAATTCCAAATCTTGAGAAAGAAGTCACACTCACAAGAACTGTAACCAATGTTGGACCCATCAAGTCAGTCTATAAAGCCGTGATCGAGTCTCCTCTCGGTATAACTCTCACCGTGAATCCGACCACAATCGTGTTTAACTCTGCAGCTAAGAGAGTGCTCACTTTCTCGGTGAAGGCTAAAACGAGTCATAAAGTCAACACTGGTTACTTCTTTGGAAGCTTAACATGGACTGATGGTGTTCATGATGTTAAAATCCCTGTCTCTGTTCAGACAAAGATCATAAGGATCAAGCCTTAACAATGAAACTCAGTACTAAATGTAAAATAAACGGCTTCGGTCGAGTCAATGTATTGAACGGAACCAATTAAAGCTCATGGTCTTTGTTCTTAAGTAATTTGCTACAAATCTCAATTCGAAGAGTCCATTCAAGATCATCATATTAAAAGATCAAATCACCAAAACTATGAATCTCTCATATACGACAAACACAAAATGGGAAAACGGTAAGTTTCCTCATATTAAAATTATGCATGCATGTGATATTTCAAGTAATGGTGCTGTACCGAATTATTATGTTTCTGTGATTTGTGGGTGTGGCACATCACATAGGAGAATTATATCAATAGGGATAGAACTCATCATGCTAATTGAGTTTCCTTATATATGTGCCTCTTGCAGGAGAACGTCTGTGATAAACCTTGGAGCCTGGACTTGTAGGTGTAACTGGAGAGTTTTTGGAGACGTTTGATACTTCTCTGCGAAAAGTGTTTGATGTAATAGTTGGGTGGGATATTCCCTTTCTGAAACTTAACTTTCTGTTCCGTATGCATTTTAGTGAGCTTGATTTTAGATGCATCTGGTTTTCTAGTACTTTTAGGATTCAGTCAAAGTTTTTTTGAATAATATAATGCTATCAAGAAGGTGTTCTTGTTGCCGTATAAAAAACTTGTTTGAACAAATTAGCGAGTTTAAAACCCTGAAAAAAAAACTTATATAACTAAAAACTGAGAAAATAAGCAACATCGTTTTTGTTAAGGCAATCCATAAATCGTGGCTGTTTGAGATATTTTGTTTTTGATGAAATCTATACTTCGAACCTGAAATATAAATGAAGTGCTATGGCCTTTTTTTTTTTTTCTGTGACATCACTGTGCTATGACTTCTCACATGATCTGTTTTAAAGACTCGTACGTATATCTTAACGTCAAAAACATATAAATTATGTGCTAACACACAAACACAGTATTTGATATATGATAAAACAGGGGCATTAGTGCGTCTCGCGCTTTGACGTGAGACCTCTATACTCTTATTTTATTTCCATCCCCGCATGTGGCATATTATTATTCGTATATTTGTATTGTTGATGGAAAAACGAATTGATTCTGAATCTACATAATTGTTTTTTTCTATGTACTTGACGACACCTCATTCGGGCAGAGCAATGAAACGTCGACGCATGGAAGGATATGACGGCCAATTATGGTACTCAATTCCCCCGACCACAATGCATGGCATTAGCAATTTAGCATCATGAATTGGACTTTCTTTTAAACATTTCGCGTTTTTCTTCTCACTGATAAATCATCATGCAAAGGAAAAACTCAATTTTTACCAGTTTTCACTGTTATTCAACATGGTTTAACGATATGAAACAACTGATTCTTTTTTTTTGTCAAAGAGAACGACTAAATTTTGGTAGGTAAACAAAATCCCAAATTAATAGTACTTGACGTTGAAATAGGAAAGATATACACTGCACCTGTGAATTAGTGAACGATCTGTCCTTTATTCCTCAACGTACAAGAGTATATATACTTGTTAGCCACAGATCGGCCCAAGTATCTTGACTTAGATATGAACTTATCAACAATATATTCTGAACTTATCTTAGAGATATTATAAACTTATCTCTAAGAGTACATCATTATCTAATACTCCCCCTCAAATTGGGAGTGTGAAAATTCCGAACACCCAACTTGAACAAAAGATATTCAAATTGGTCCCTTCCAAGAGCTTTAGTAAAAACGTCAGCCAGCTGCTCGTTGGTGCGGACATGAACCAAAGAAATTGTCCCATCTTTGACTGCATCCCGAACTCGGTGACAGTCAGACTCAATGTGTTTCGTACGTTCATGAAACACCGGTTTTGTCGCAATGTAGATAGCACTCTTGCTGTCACAGAACAACCGGACTGGTTTAGTGTGCGGCACGCCAAGGTCCTTCATCAGGTTCCGCAGCCACTTGATTTCACGTGTAGCATCAGACATTGCCCGATATTCTGACTCAGCAGAACAATGAGAAACCACATCTTGTTTCTTCGTTTTCCAAGCAATAGGAGAGTCGCCTAGGAGAACAGCAAATTAGCTCAAGGATCTCCGTGTTGTAAGACAGGAATTATAATCCAAATCACAGTAGATAGTCAAATCAAAGTCAGGCTTCAAGCTTAACAAAATCCCTTGACCAGCGGTGCCCTTGAGATATCGAACTACATGCAAAGCAGCCTCCAACTGATTTACTCTTGGTGTCTGCATAAACTGAGACAGAACTTGTACAGCGTATGTTAAATCAGGGCGTGTAACATCCAAATAGATTAATCTGCCCACTAAACGTCTGTATTTCTCGACATCTCGAAGAAAACCACTATCATCCTTGCCTAACTCATGACACTGTTCCATAGGAGTAATAGCAGGCTTAGCACCAAGCAGACCTGTTTCTGCGAGAATGTCGAAAGTATATTTTCACTGGGAAAGAATAAAGCTTTCGTCGCCTCTTCCCACTTCAATCCCCAAAAAATAACGAAGCTTACCCAAGTCTTTCATATGAAAACATTTACCGAGATATGTTTTGAACTTGGTGAGAAACTCCATATCATTGCCACACACGATGAGATCATCAACATAAATCAAGACTTTTAACTCCATATTTCCTTGAACATAGGAGAACAAGGAATAGTCTGAGTACGAATGATGAAAACCAAACTTAGTAAGGGCATCGGTGAGCTTGGCAAACCAGCAATGAGGCGCCTGTTTCAAGCCATAAACTGCTTTATGTAAGCGACAAACCTTCTTAGGATCTGGATGGTGAAAACCTTGCGGAAGCTTCATGTATACCTCCTCGTGTAGATCACCGTGAAGAAAGGCATTATGCACATCCATTTAGTGAACAAACCAGCCTTTACCAGCAATAACACGCACCAAGCTTCGGACAGTAGTCATCTTAGCAACAGGTGCAAAAGTTTCGTCGAAGTCTTCCCCTGCCACTTGCTTGTTACCGAGTGCAACTAACCTGGACTTATGTCGGCTTATAGACCCATCTGAATTATATTTGAGCCTGTAAATCCACATATTTCCGATAGCAGTTTTGCGAGGAGGAAGATCAACAACACTAAAAGTGTTATTGATTTTGAATGCTATCATTTCTCCTTGCATAGAGTTACGTCACACTTCCAAATCCATGGCTTCCTTAAAACTCTGAGGCTCAATGCCTTTGGTAACCGCAGCAAGAAAAGCCTTATGTGCAGGAGAAAAACGCTCATCAGAAATAAAATTGAGCAGGGGATACTGGGATAGGGAGTGTTACCTTGAACCATTTCAGAAGACTCTGAAGAAGAAGCGATGGGAACGTGATGGGGGTCTTGAACACTCGCATTGTAGGTTACATAATATTGCAACCGCACAGAAGGAGTTTTGATGCGATGTCCACGACCTAGTTCAGGTGTCACTACCGCAGGCTCTTCTGAAACAGAGGTGTCAAATACTGCAGCACGCACAGGCTCTTCTGAACTTGCTCCTGCGAAACTATCACGGCAGTGTTGTCAATAAGAGGCGTATCAACACTTTGTTCCCCAACCGGCTTCTCAACAGATGTAGAAGGTAGAGTACTCCCCCTCAACGGAATGGACACATCATCAAAGAGAGCCCAATCATCATCAGGGCTGTTAGTAACCGGAGAAACATACTTCTGAATTCCCGGACGTTCAAGAAAAGGAAACTCATCTTCGATAAACACCACATCGCGAGAGACGAAGAAGACATTTTTTCAATATCATAGACACGCCACCCCTTTTTGCCAAACGGGTACCCAACAAAAATGCAACGACGGCTGCGTTCTTCAAACTTATCACGCGATCTATCTTTATGATGAACGAAGCACAAGGATCCGAACACCTTAAGATGAGCATATACTGGCTTCTTCTCAATAACAACTCATACGGAGTGCACCCATCAAGGATCTTCGTAGGAGTCATGTTGATTACATGAATAGCTATCGAAATCGCCTCTCCCCAAAACTTAGTAGGTAAATTAGCTTGGAAGAGAAGCGCACGAGCAACATTCAATATATGCCTATGTTTCCTTTCGACTCTACCATTCTGCTGGGGAGTCGATACACAAGATGTCTCATGAATAATCCCATTGTCGCAAAAATAAGAATGTAAGCAGAGAAACTCTGTACCATTATTACTACTAACTCGCTTGACTGCTTTGCCAAATTGTTTTTCTGCTTAGGTACAAAAATTTGGCAAGACTTTCCCAACCTCTGATTTTTTCAAGAAGTAGATGAGTCCACACAGCTCTAGAGAAATCGTCCACGATAGTAAGAAAGTAAACAGCTCCACAGGAAGCTGGTACTCGATATGGTCCCCAAACATCAACATGAATCAGATCAAAAGAAGCGGAAGTCTTATTATTACTATCGGGAAAAGAATCTCTTGTTTGCTTGGCTCTAAAACACACGTCACAATGACTAGAGTCAGCTTTATTCATAACACCAAAAAGCTCAGAAACAACTGGAAAAGCAGAAAAACTAGGATGTCCTAATCTACTATGCCACGTGACTTGATCAATCTTCACATCCGTTCTGTTGGCACGAGCTGTTGGGATATCCTTGAAGTAGTAAACCCCATCACGTTCTTCACCGGCTCCAATCAGAGTCCTCGAAAAACGGTCCTGTAACACACAGACAACATCAGCAAATAAGGCAAAGCAGTTGGCATGTTTCAAAAGTTTCGAGACAGAAACCAAAGAACAATTTAGGTCTGGAACATAGAGAACATCCTGAAGCGAGATCCGATTAGTTAGTATCAGATCTCCAGTGCTTGCGGAAACAGTAGTGCTTCCGTCAGCAAAACCAACTGTGCACGGCAACAGTAGTACTTGCGGAAACAGTAGTGCTTCCGACACACGCACGTTAACGAGAAGCTTAATATTTCCCGTCATGTGGTACGACGCACCTGTGTCAAGTATCACATCACCAAGTGGCTTACCAGAGAGTTTATCAGAAGAAGTACTTGGTTTGCCATCGTGGATGATCTGAGTAATAGCACGCCATTGCTCCTGAGTTAATTCGGGAACAACAGATGCATGAGGGCTTGTCGCGTGAGCCACCAGAGCAGTACCCCGACCATTGCTGGAGGGTGAAGAACCACCACGACCACCTCTGTTCGAACCACGACCACCACCGCGACCCATTCGCTCAGTCATCCAATCGGGATAGCCAATAATCTTCCAACATGTGCTCTTTTCATGACCAGTACAGCCACAGTGAGAACACAAACAATTTTTAGAATCAGATCCTCCTTGAACAGGATCAGACTTGGATGTAGAAACAGGGGAATCCTCTGATTTTGACTCACTTCGAGTAAAGAATCCGATTGCTTCCTGTTTGTGTTCACGTGCCTTGGAAGAGTTGAGACGAGCTTCTTCACGGATTACTTTAGCATAGAACTTGCCCAAATCAGGTAGATCGTCTGCTTCAATAATAGCAGTAACAACATTGCCAAACCGTGATTCATCCAGACCCATGATAAACTGATGAACACGTTCATCTTCTCTCTCTTTCTCATATACCGAAGACGCTGAACACGTACAGATCGGAGGAGGTTTGTAAGTCTGGAGTTCTTCCCACATAATGGCCAAACGACCATAATAGTCCATTACAGCTTGTCCGTCTTGACGACAAGATGCCAGTTGCTCCATCAATTGATGAATACGCACCTTGTTTCCAACCGCAAAATGAGCTTTCAAATTTTCCCACAATTTATACGCATATGTGATAAACGTTACAGTAGATCGAACGCGCGGCTCAATTGATGTCCGAATCCATCCGACAATCATTGAGTTAACACTTAGCCATGATTCAAGATCAGGACTATCTTCCGCCGGTTTGAGAAGGGTTTCGTCAATGAATCCATTCTTCTTTTTTGGCGCGAAGAGCATTGTTCATCTCCTGAGCCCATTCATTATAATTATCCCCTTTCAACTGAACAGAGGTAATCAAGGCACCATGATTATCAGAAGAGAAAATCGAATACGGCGAAACCACCTTGGCAGACAGAGTAGTTGTTATTTCATCGCCCATTGGAAAGGAAATTTTTTTTATGATCGTTCAAAGAGCAAAGAATCGATGTTATTGATCTTTGGCTCTGATACCATGTGAATTAGTGAACGATCTGTCCTTTATTCCTCAACGTACAAGAGTATATATACTTGTTAGCCACAGATCGGCCCAAGTATCTTGACTTAGATATGAACTTATCAACAATATATTCTGAACTTATCTTAGAGATATTATAAACTTATCTCTAAGAGTACATCATTATCTAATAGCACCACATATCAAAATCCCAATCGTGTGTGTGAAGAAGGCCTTCGTGGTTTTAAGCTATGTGGATTTCGTTGTTAAATTAATATTTTTGTCATTTTTTTACCGGTTTTTTATGTTGACTCTGTTTAAAGATAATGTGGAGTAATGTATGTGAAAACGTAATTCATTTTTCCGCAAAAAAAAAATTGCACATATACATCATTTAATTTATGATCCTTATTTTTGAAGTAATTGGTTATCTTTTCTTTCAGTTATAGTAAATCGAGATTAACATTGTGATGATCGTTGGGACTTCGTGAAGTCCTTCCCGAACGGGAATTAAACTAAAGGTTTAAAGCCAAAACTCCTTTGAAGGAACACACTCGAAACTTGTCCAAAAAAAAAAAAAAAGAACACACTCGAAACTCTACTAAAGCAAATCCCACTTAAAAGAAAGTCACATGTCACATGTTTCATCGTTCCACTGGACCATTGGTGAAGACTCAATTATGAAAAGATATTCAACTATCAGTGGTCACCATTTTATCTACCAAGTTTGGAAAACACATTGAAGATGTATATAAAATTTAATGTTAGTAAATAATAAGAAAACAATCTATTATATAATTAGGGAGTTTTTCTCCCTTTCAGCCTCCACATCAGCACACAATTAATTGACATGTGTCATTTATTCAACTTTAAACTAATTATAACAAAACTGTAAATTTAATAATATTGTCAACAAGAATGAGTGAAGTTACAGTCTCTAAAAATATTGAATAAGTTACAAAGAAAACTAGCTAACTATTAGAAAATATAAAGATTTATAATTCTCTACTAACACTCACATTGATGGATGGAAAACTAGATTATTAAGTGATGAACAAAAGGACAGGGTTTTTTATTTACAAAATGGACGAAAAAATTACCGTATAATTAGATTTTTATTGTCCAAGAAAAGATAAAAACCAAATATTTTATAGATTTACATCTTCGATACAACAAATGAGATGAGGAAAGAATTCTCTGAGTGAAAAAGATGATTTTAATGGAAAAAAATAACTTCACTTAAAAATAACATCTTTATAACTAATATTAAACCTATGAAAATTAGTAAAATATTTTAAACTAATTAAAATGACTGGAAATCTATAAAAGAAAAATTAACAAAAAGATGAAAATAAGTAATTACCCAAATAAATTATTCAATTATTTATAGAGAAATACCCTCAAATACCACATTTTCATGTTTTTGTGACAAAAATACCACACCAAAGTGAAAATGACAAAATAAAATTTATTTAATGGTTTAAAGATAATTAAACTAATAAATTTGGATTCAAATGTCATTAATTAGGGTTTAGATTTTGGGTTTTAGGGTTTAGGTTTAAGGAATTGGGAAGAAACATATGAAAATAAATGTATAATAGTCTTTTTTTCATCAATAAATGTCATTTTTGTCATTTTCACCTTGATGTGCTATTCTTGTCAAAAAAACATGAAAGTGTGATATTTATGAAAATTGCCCTTATTTATAAGTTAAGTTTAATAATAAAATTATAAAAAAGCAAATAAAACTAGCAAAAAATGCAAACACAAGGAGGAAAAATGCCTTAAGTTTTAAGAAATAATGGGGCCTCGAAGAAAAGTGGATATCGCTAAAACGTTTTTTGGTTGGTGTATACAGAAGAGACAAAACCGGTCTGACTCGACATAATCCTACCAGGTTTAACTCGAAATTTTTAGCTAATTTTCTTCGTCTAAAATTCTACTAATCATGGGTAAGGGTGAGCACAAACCGATAGTTAACTGAAACAAAATGAACCGAAATTCATTTTCTCAGACGAACCGAAAAAATGAATACAATATAAGACATTAGTGATAAAACCGAATATAAACCAAAACAAAAACAAATCAAAATTGACTTTGTTTTGAGTTTGATATTCCTTTCAAACCGAACCAAACCAAATCCAACATTGAATCCAAACCACTTTTGAGTCTAACCCCACCAAAACTCTATCGCTTATAGTGCTGTGCCGTGGGGGTGGGGTCATGAACTGTGATTTGAAAGACAAATGAATTGATACAGGGATATTCTCTATATATAATAACCACATATGTTTCTACTCCACACACAAACACTTCTCACTTCAGAAAATGGAGAAGAAATCTTTACAATGTTCCAAACTTGTGCTTCTATTGGCATTTGCTTTGGTCTTATTTCTTAACACGGAGCTGAGTTTTCTTGTATCTGCAAGAGCCATAGACAATAATAGCAAGGCATGAAATCGCAATATAACCTTTCTCTATTTGTGAAAACCTCTTAGAGGTTCGCTATTTTTTTAATTAATTATTCTAGTGTTCTTTCCACGGATTTTATAGGTTTATATAGTGTATCTTGGCGAAAGAGAACACGATGATCCCGAACTCGTCACAGCCTCTCATCATCAAATGCTTGAATCACTTCTTGAGAGGTACTTACTTTAATCATCTTAAAAATATGGCCAGATCACTATAGAGTCTAGTACCAATATTAATGAAATTGTTTGTATGTGCAGTGACTGCTTATATATATATACTTTATTCATTATTAGTTAACAAAACATTCAGACATCTGATAGGTTGAGTATAATATTCCTTTCTTCTCGTCACCCAAGAAACTACTCTCGCCTTACTCTGTTTCTTCACAGAACTTAGGCCCTCCTCTGTTTATTATTTTGTCTATCATGAGCTCATGTCTCACGTATATCTTTCATGTTATATACAGCAAGGAAGATGCACATAACTCAATGATCTACAGCTATCAACATGGATTCTCCGGTTTCGCGGCACTTCTTACATCTTCACAAGCAAAGAAAATCTCAAGTACTTATATCTGAGAAAATATCATATCTGTGTGCATTGAAGAATTTTAGTCTCTAAACCGAAAATCTTGTATATAAATACAGAGCATCCAGAAGTAATCCATGTTATACCAAACCGGATTCTGAGACTGAAAACCACAAGAACTTGGGATCACCTTGGCCTCTCTCAAATTCCAACTTCCTTTTCTTCATCATCATCATCTGTAAAAGGTCTTCTCCATGACACAAACATGGGCAGTGAGTCTATCATCGGAGTCATAGATACTGGTATATTTCTCTCTCACTCTCGAAATTTCTATATAACTCTTCTTGTCTCACATCATGTATGCATATATAGGAATATGGCCAGAGTCAAAGGGAGTCAACGATCAAGGCCTTGGACCAATACCTAAGCGTTGGAGAGGAAAATGTGACTCGGGAGAAAAGTTTAACGCCACAATTCATTGCAACAAGAAGCTTATAGGAGCTAAGTACTACCTAAACGGACTACTCGCTGCGATTGGAGGAAAATTCAACAGAACAATAATCCCGGATTTTAAATCCAGCAGAGATGCAAACGGTCACGGCACACATACAGCCACGACAGCCGGCGGCTCATTCGTCCCTAATGCGAGCTTCTATGGTCTAGCCGCAGGTACGGATAAGTAGCAGTTGTGACTAAACCAAGCCTACAAAAACCTTTGGATAGGTTTCACCACAGAAGTTAACTTGAGAGTCAAGATACCAGTTTTATATGACATTAGTTTGTTCCCTTCCTAACAATGCGGGTATTAGGTACGGTCCGAGGTGGTGCTCCTAGGGCCCGAATAGCCTCATACAAGGCATGTTGGAACGTAATGGGAGACGACGGAGGAGGAACCGATGGAAGATGCACAAGTGCTGATATGTGGAAGGCTTTTGATGATGCTATACACGACGGGGTTGACGTTTTGTCTGTTTCGATTGGCGGGAGTATTCCCGAGGATTCCGAGGTTGATAAGCTCGACAATATCGCGGCTTTTCACGCGGTGGCAAAAGGGATTCCCGTTGTGGCTGCGGCAGGTAACGAAGGGCCTAGTGCTCAGACTGTTGACAATGTTGCTCCTTGGTTCTTGACCGTTGCTGCAACTACTCTTGACCGGTCTTTTCCTACAAAGATCACACTTGGGAATAATCAAACCTTCTTCGTACGTTCTATACCCAACGTATCTCAAATTAGTTTGAGAAAATAGTTCAAAGTTAACAACAATAGTTCAAAGTTTGGAGCTATTCTAACTTATTGTTCTTTCTGGTGTCTAACTAGGCTGAATCTCTGTTTACTGGACCGGATATTTCAACTGGTTTAGCTTTCTTGGACTCAGACAGTGATGATACTGTTGATGTGAAGGGGAAAACAGTTCTTGTTTTCGATAGTGTCGCTCCAATTGCAGGGAAAGGTGTAGCAGGATTCATCTTAGCCCAAAAGCCTGACGATCTTCTTACTCGATGCCATTCTCTAGCGTGCGTTTTTGCAGATTACGAGCTTGGAACCGACATTTTAAAATACATACGTACCACCAGGTCCTCTATCTTGAAGCAAATAAACTCTGTGTATTAATTAAGTCAATTTTCTTTTTCTACATATATACATCATTGACCCGTCGAACCACAGATCGCCCACGGTGAGAATCAGCGCGGCTACGACACTAACCGGTCAGCCTGCAACTACAAAGGTTGCTGCATTCTCATGTAGAGGGCCTAATTCTGTTTCACCAGCCATTCTCAAGGTGATAAAGCCATTGCGTCTCTACTTGAAACTATTTTTGGATAGATAATCGATAACTTTTTATTATGTAGCCTGACATAGCAGCCCCTGGTGTAAGCATACTCGCGGCATTAAGTCCGCTTAACCCTGAAGAACACGACGGATTTGGTCTCGATACAGGGACATCGATGTCGACTCCTGTTGTTTCCGGAATCATAGCTCTCCTCAAATCTCTACACCCTAATTGGTCTCCTGCTGCTATTAGATCAGCTTTGGTCACAACAGGTTCTTGTTAATCCCTTCTTCCTCTTCTTGATCTTCATCAATTGTTTTCGACTAATGCGATCTCTTCTGAAGCTTGGAGGACAAGTCCATCTGGAGAACCTATTTTTGCTGAAGGATCAAACAAGAAGCTTGCAGATCCATTTGACTATGGTGGAGGACTTGTAAACCCTGAAAAGGCTGCAAAACCAGGACTTGTCTACGATATGGGGATCGAAGGTTACATCAAGTACATGTGTTCCGCGGGTTACAACGACTCCTCAATCTCTCGAGTGCTCGGTAAAAAGACTAACTGCCCAAGCCCTGAGCCATCAGTTCTTGATATCAACTTACCTTCAATCACTATTCCAAATCTTGAGAAAGAAGTCACACTCACAAGAACTGTAACCAATGTTGGACCCATCAAGTCAGTCTATAAAGCCGTGATCGAGTCTCCTCTCGGTATAACTCTCACCGTGAATCCGACCACACTGGTGTTTAACTCTGCAGCTAAGAGAGTGCTCACTTTCACGGTGAAGGCTAAAACGAGTCATAAAGTCAACACTGGTTACTTATTTGGAAGCTTAACATGGACTGATGGTGTTCATGATGTTAAAATCCCTGTCTCTGTTCAGACAAAGATCAAAACTCAGTACTAAATGTAAAATAAGCGGATTCGATCTAGTCAATGTATTAAAAAGAACCAAATAAAGATCGTGGTCTTTGTTCTTCAGTAATTTCCTGCAAATCTCATTTCAAAGTGTCCAATCAAGATCATCATATTACAAGATCAAATCACAAAAACTATGAATCTCTCATACAACAAACATGCACAAAAATTGGGAAAACGGTAAAGTTTCCTCATTTATTTATCACAAGATTCACAACCATATATTATGCATGTAAAGACCCCTACAATCGATGGAGACAAGTATCCTTAGGATCATCATCTGTAGTATATAACAGCCTATAACATAGCAAGTATCCTTAGGATCATCATCTGTATATAAAAACGGTGGGATTTTGGTTTAGATGCTATGGATTCTATACTATGTTACTCGTAGTAAAACTTATTTAGGGATAACTCAACAGACTCTTATTTCTGTATCTTTGATTCCTAAGGAGACAGGTCTTATAACCAAGTCGTTAAACCATTGTTTGTGCGATCAGTGCCAAAATAAAATAAAAATAGTAATGATAAATAATTATGAGATATTTAATTAATGAAGAAATATTGAATGCTCCTGCATTAGTGTGGTGTCTCACATTTTGACATATGAACTCCAAGTTCAATCCCTGCATGTGGCTTGTGGCATATTTTCTATATATATATGAAATTTTTGATGGAAAAACGAATAAATTCTGAATTCATATATTTCTTTTTACCTATTTACCATCCGATATTAGGAGACAAATGATCAGGCGACACCTCGTTCCGGAAGAGCAATGAGACGTTGACACCTGAAAGAATATCACGGCCACTTATGGTACACCATGCATGAGCAGACCTCGCCTTTCTTTCCCCCACACTCGTTCTGTGTGAAGGAAGGCCTTAGCCCTTAGGTTTTAAGGTAAGTGAATTTACTCACTATAATTAATACCATTACACAATCATTAATGTTTGCAATGTCTTATTTAATTACCGATAATTCATGTTCAGTCTATCTAATATAAGTGTAGAAAACAGCCAAGACTGAATTAGATCAGTACATCGGATTATATCACAATTTTAAAATATCTCTTGGCATAAATTCTAAACCTGAAATAAAGTAACGTAACACAGATAGTGATTCGCTGTTATTTTCATATAATATTGTTAGATTAGTTGTGTATCTAAGTGGCAGATAAGAAAAAGAAAAAAACATAGATGTAAGCACATATATTTGGATCCAAATCCCCTATTGAGAAGACAGGAAGAGAAAATTCAGCCATGTGTCTCACTCAGAGTAATTTTAGGAGAAATTAACCAATGAAATATTTACATTCAAAGACGTCAACAAAAAAATAATACACTTTTTGATATATGTAAATATTGATATTCTCTCAGATTTTTTCTCTATTTTTATGGTATCATTAAATTCAAACATTTAAAGGCATATAATTAAAAGATTTAATGGTTTGTGTGACATTTAAATTTTAGAAATTATATAAATACAAGTTTTGTTCCACATGGATTACAAAACGAAAAGGGATGACATGCATATTTCTTATAAATAATTAAAATTACTCAGAATTTTGAATTACATATATGAATTATTTAATAGACGCCAAAATTTGAAAGCTTTTATTTGATTTAATAAAGCTTTATTTGAACTACGCTATTAAACTGAATATACAAATATTTATGTACTTTTGTTTGATGTATATTTAAACTGAATATACAAATATTAGTTACTTGATAAATTGTGAAAATATTAAAATTATTTTAAATTTACGAAATTATAATATTATAAGTATTTTTATTTAAATGAAATTTATATTATATTTGATGATATATTGCTATTGTATATTAGATTAGATACAAATATTATATTAGCCATAAAAAAACTTACTACTAGGATATCATGGTAACAATTTATATAATCTATATTATTAAGGGAGGATACATCTACTTAAAAAAGTTGTTTGGACTTTGGACCTATTCATTAGCTATTAATTATGTTATCTTACCTATTATATTATTATTATTATCATTATGTTACCTTACCTATTATATTATTACCTGATTATATATTAGCCAAACAATTTATGTTAGGCCAAACTCAAAACTAAATTTTAACACGTCTTCTTCTCCCTAAGAGAAAACCAAAAATCTCCAAACTCAAACCTACAAACCCTAAATAAATCTCCAGGAAAACATAATCACGGCGAATTTCGCAATTGGTGGAGTAAATCGAAGGATATAATCAGGTATGCATCACGAAAACGAAATCCCTATTTTTTTCTGCAGTTCGGTTTTGCGATTTTGAACCCAAATCTGGGATTGTTCCAAGTGATTCATATTATTTCGTCTGATAATATGGCTTTTGCGATAAACAGATGGATGGTGAGGATGATACAGGCGAAACTCCTCCACTGTCTCCTGCAATTGGTCAAGCAAATGATTTTGAGGAAGAACGAATGGACAAGTACCAATTGGAGATTGAGGCTGCTGTAACACAGTTCCAGGACGAGTCTCTCTCCGATTCGTCACAACGTTTGTGCTTACAGTGACAGTGAATAAGATTAACTCTTTCATTGTTTGTGAAGTCACTCTTCTTATGTATTTTGTAGGATTATGTAGCTACTCGGTGGTATCGTGCCCCTGAACTATGTGGATCGTTTTTCTCCAAAGTAAGATTTCATTTCACTGAACCAACTGCTATTGTTACCTCTCTGTATCATAAGAAAAGGCTTCTCGATTTCGGTTTTGTAAAGTATTGTTGTGTGGTTCTATGTTTCGATAAGACGTACCGTCTCATGCTAAGTCAACTTTTTGTTTTACATATTCCAGTATACACCTGCGATTGATATCTGGAGTGTTGGTTGCATTTTTGCGGAAATGCTTTTGGGTAAGCCTTTGTTTCCGGGGAAAAACGTGGTGCACCAATTAGATCTTATGACTGATTTTCTTGGCACTCCACCGCCTGAGTCGATAGCAAGGGTCAGTCACTGAATGAGTTGAACAAAAAAAATCTCTTGTAGCAGATTAATGTGTTACATTGCATCATTTGAGAGGGAGTTATTTCCTATAATATAAGTTTGCAATCTTGAAATTTGACAGATTAGAAATGAAAAGGCGAGGAGGTATCTAACCAACATGAGGAAAAAACAGCAAGTTCCTTTCTCTCATAAGTTCCGTAAAACTGATCTTTTGGCTCTCCGCCTTCTTGAACGCCTGCTTGCCTTTGATCCAAAAGATCGTGCATCTGCTGAAGATGTAAGTGAGACGTCAATTTTATTGTATTCTCCATTTTCTTGCACAAACTGAAACTCTTATGTTCATTCTTCTGATTCCCATTTTTACAGGCACTAGCTGATCCATACTTTAGTGGTATGTCAAATTCGGAACGTGAACCATCAACGCAGCCAATTTCAAAACTTGAATTTGATTTTGAGAGAAAGAAGTTAACAAAAGATGATGTCAGAGAATTAATTTACCGAGAGGTAACACAGAAATCCTTCTTCTACACATCTTATTTTTCTCTGGTTTTGTTTATCTGCTCTTCGTTGATTTTAACAATCACTGATCTTTGGGAGAAAAAAACAGTAGATATTGGAATATCATCCTCAGATGTTGGAGGAATACATTCGCGGTGGTGCTCAGCTTAGCTTCATGTACTGGATATAACATCAAACAATATAGATGTGATCAAATGAAGCTTGGGTATCAATGTCTATCAGGAAACGATTGTCAGTGGTGTGTGTATTGCTCTGTTAACAAAGGTAAGAACAGATGGGAGATAAAGAAGTTTAACGAAACGCATTATTGTACTTCTCGGAATGGAAAATGTGCAATGTTGACTGATCCAATCATTGCACGGTTGTTTGTTGACAAGACAAGATAAGAGCAGAGCCTGATTATTATATACCTTTGAAGATTCAAGAGTTGATTAGGGAAACTTTGAAGGGATTTCTGCTACACAGAGTCAGTGCCAAGAAGCTAGACTGAAAGCTTTGAGCTGGATTAAGCAAGAGTATGCAGACCAGTTTTCTCATATCAAAGGGTATTGCGAGGAGATTTTGTTTTCAAACCCGGGATCAACTGCTGAAGTTGTAACTAAACCAGGGACAAATTCTTTTTGTAAATCTTAAGGTTTTCAAACCAGTTTTCTCATATATTAGACTCACAAACCTGATCAAATTGTGTAACCTAATGTAATCGTATTATTTTAATCAAATCGTTCAATCTAATGAAGTCGGACCTTTTGATGAAAAATAAAATAAAAAATGAGGTCGCACCTTAACTATTTTCATATTTTGATCATTAACGTAAAATATTGTAAAACTATATTGCTCAAGAGATATATCATCAATGTAAATTAAATTATACATACATGAAATAAAGTATAATATATGTAGAACTTGTAGTATATTATGTTCTATATATTACAATAGAATAAGAAATGTCACTAAAGTATATTGTTTAACTGATATATTGTTAACATATAATTGAAAAAATCAACTATATAGTACGATGTAATATGTGTACTCTATAGTAAACCAGAATTTATTATAATAAGATATCTCCCTAAATTTTTTTTTTTTTTGGTCAAGAGATATCTCCCTAAATTAACATTAATCATATTGCAAATAAATACACAAAGGTATATAAGTGGGTGTTAAAGGTTTATGTATTTTAATGGATTTCTAAATCTGAACAAAATCCAGTGTTATTGGTTTTATTATTTTAAAATCTAAATCAAAATCAAGTGTTATTGGTTCTATGATTTATTAATCCGAATTCAAATCAGGTGTTATTCAATCATAGGGATTCATTAATGGATTTGATTTTATAATGAATTTGGGTGGATTTCTTTGTTAAAAATATAAAGACTAAACCGAATGAAAACCCTCGGATTTGTAAATACTTATTAAAATTCATATATTAGATTTGGAAATCAGTATATTTTGCTTAGATTTATAAATCCTATACAGATTTCTAAATCAGTCAAAATACATAAACTAATACCACCCTCAATATATCATGATTTACTCATATAAAATACAAAATTTGCATATTAATGATTTTACAAAAAAACAAGATATGGTACTTATACCAAAAGTATTAGGTTTAATATTTTGTGAGCCCAAATATAATGTTTTATATGTTGAATAATTTTTAAAAATGCCTATTACTTTTCTATTAAGTGCTAGATTTAAAAAAAATGTTTACAAAAACATTATGTTTGATATATTCCATAAAATATGAAGATATTATTTTGAAATCAGAACAATGTTTCTAAAAGTCCAATATATTAACAAATATAAATAACAAGCTAAACCTTTTCATAAATATTAGTATGTAAATATTAAATTTGCTAATTTACAATTTACTTCCACTTATCTTTTAATTACATTGATGTAATTACATTTCCCCTTATCTTTAAATTATATTGATGTAATTCTTTATTTTTTTGCTCTTTATAATTACTTTATTTCTCTAAATTTCTAATCAAGTCAGAAAAAAGACTCAGAAAATAATTTCCACCACAACCTTAAAGTATAGTGTTCAAAATTATTTGCAATGTTATTGTTTTTTCTAATAAGTTTATAAATTATAATTATTTTCAAAAATAATAATTAATTTATAAATTGATGTATTTAAATGAAAAATTAAAAATCATATCTCGCACGCTCACAGTACGACAAAATAATTTATGAATTCACACCACAACTTTAAAGTATGGTTTTAAAAATTATTTCCAATGTTATTGTTTACTTTTAAATTTTTTATAAATTATAATTATATCAAAATAATTTAGAAATAAATTAAATTTATGTTTTTAGTTGCAAAATTATTAATCATATCCCCCGCGCCGACGCGCAGGTTTGGGTCTAGTAATCAATTATATAACCAATATTATACCCGCACATGTCATCTAGTTTATCCTAAAAAAAAGAACTAAACATATATTTTTCGTATTGTTATACACATTCAGTGTTGATCCACTCTTCTTTCTCTCCACACATATTATACCCACACACTATAATCCTATATTTCGGTTTAGAGGTCTCTATCAAGATATAATCGTCTATAAAAGTATGAATAATTGATTCAGCCATGGTCTAACAGCTTCCTAATCTAGGAATCCTAACAATAGTTTAGTTACATATGATTGATATCCTTTATTCCTCTTATAGTCAATTAGGTGAATAATACATATATATTTCAAGCAAGTAAACAATTTTAAGAAAGGACGAAACAAAAGTGGGTATGTAAAAAAAGCAGAGCAAAACTTTTTTCGTTGGGTAATAAGAATAACCGAACAAGAACAGACAAAGCCGGACTGAATCGAATTGACCGTACGCGGTTTAACACGAATAAGCCTGATTAGGCTGATTTCTTAAGTTTGAATCATGAATTCTAATCGTGGGTGTATAACCAAACCGATCATTAATTGAAACAAAACGAACCGAGATGACATTTGGTTTTGGTTTGCCATACATTTCTTATAATCAACTACAAAATGAGAGTGAGTGCAATCTTTGAATCTAATGATAAAACCAAAACAAAACCGAATCAAAAGTGAAACTGTTTTGAGTTTGACCTTGACATATCTCTCAAACCGAACCAAACAAATCACATTTGAATCTACCGAACCGATTTCGAGTCTAACCCAAAACTCCACCTCTATATAAATGGCCACAGAGATTTCTATGCCACACACAGACACAAACACTTCTCACTTCAGAAAATGGAGAAGAAGTCTTTACAAAGTTACAAACTTGTTCTTCTATTGGCATTTGCTTTGGTCCTATTTCTTCACACGGAGCTGAGTTTTCTTGCATCTGCAGGTGCCATAGACAACAATAGCAAGGCATGTAACGCAGAAAAAAAGTCCTTTTTATCTATTTGCGAAAATTAAGAGCTAAGGGCTTACTGATTTAAAATATCTGATATTTTTCGTCATGGATTTAAAAGGTCTATATCGTTTACCTTGGCGAAAGAGAACACGATGATCCCGAACTCGTCACAGCTTCTCATCATCAAATGCTTGAATCGCTTCTTGAAAGGTACTTACATAAATCATCTCCAAAAGGCCAAGTCTCTATAGAGAACAAGCACTATTTTGATTTACATTGACTGTTGATCAAATCTTGATAGGTTGATAATATCTTACAATCGTTTCTTGTCGCCCAAGAAATTACTCTCGCCTTACTCTGTTTCTTCAGAAAACCTTAGGCCCTCCTCTGTTTTTTCTTGTCTATCCTGCGCCCTTTTCTTACTCATGTCTCTCATGTTATATACAGCAAAGAAGAGGCACATAACTCAATGATCTACAGCTATCAACATGGATTCTCTGGTTTCGCGGCACTTCTCACATCTTCACAAGCAAAGAAAATCTCTGGTACTCAACAAAACTCACATCTAAGAAATTTTCATATCATTTGAGCATTGGCCTCTAGCAGTAATCTAAACCGGGATCTTGTATATAAACACAGAGCATCCAGCAGTAATCCATGTTATACCAAACCGAATTCTGAAACTGAAAACCACAAGAACTTGGGATCTCCTTGGCCTCTCTCAAAATCCAACTTCATTTTCTTCTTCATCAACACCTGTAAAAGGTCTTCTTCATGACACCAACATGGGCAGCGAAGCTATCATCGGCCTCTTGGATACCGGCATATCTCTCTCTTTAGCTCTTTTTTTTTTTTTTTTTCCTTTTTATCTCTCCTTGTCTCACATCATGTACGTATATATAGGAATATGGCCAGAGTCAAAGGTCTTCGACGATCAAGGCCTTGGACCAATACCTAAGCGTTGGAGGGGAAAATGTGAATCAGGAGAAAAGTTTAACCCTACAATTCATTGCAACAAAAAGCTGATAGGAGCTAAGTACTACCTAAGTGGCGTACAAGCGGAGATGGGAGGAAAATACAACACAACAGCATCCGGAGAATTCAAATCCAACAGGGATGCAGCAGGTCACGGCACGCATACAGCCACAATAGCAGGTGGCTCATTCGTTCCCAACGCGAGCTTCTATGGCCTAGCCGGAGGTACTGACATATAGTAGTTGAGGCTAAACCAAACACATAAAGACCTTTGGGTAAAGTTAGCTTAAGAGTGAAGGTGCCAATTTTATAAGTTTGTATTCTTCTTAACGGGGATGTACGATTCTTAATAGGTATGGTCCGAGGTGGTGCTCCTCGGGCCCGCATAGCCTCATACAAGGTGTGTTGGAACGAATATTGCACAAGTGCTGATATGTGGAAGGCATTTGACGATGCTATACATGATGGGGTTGATGTATTGTCGGTTTCTATTGGCTCGAGTGTTCCCGAGGATTCGGAGCTCGACAATATCGCGGCTTTTCACGCGGTGGCTAGAGGGATCCCTGTTGTGGCTGCGGCGGGTAACGATGGGCCGGGTGCTGAGACTGTTATCAATGCTGCTCCTTGGCTCTTGACCGTCGCTGCAACCACTCTTGACCGGTCTTTTCCTACAAAGATCACACTTGGCAATAACCAAACCTTCTACGTACGTTTAATACCCCCAAAAACTCAAATTAGTTTGAGAAAATAGTTAAAGAGTTTCAACCTTTTTTTTACCAAAATTCAGATTAGTTTTAAGAAAATAGTTCAACTTTTGACCGTTCTCTACCGCAAACTGAAGTTAGTTAAAAACATATAGTTCAAGGTTTCCACAATTTTATTACAATATTTCAACGTTTCAAGCTTTTTCTGACTTCTTGTTCTTTGTTGCCTTGTTGGTGTCTAACTAGGCTCAATCTCTGTTCACTGGACCGGATATTTCAACCGGTTTAGCTTTCTTGGAAGCTAACAATGACGTGAAGAGGAAAACAGTCCTTGTTTTCAATAGCATCCCTCCAGTTGAAGAGAAAGGTGTAGCAGGAGTGATCCTAGCCCAAAAGCCCAAGGATTCCATTTTTCATTACCCTTCTTATCCGTTCATTTACGCAGATTACGAGCTTGGAACCAACATTTTGAAGTACATACGTACCACCAGGTCCTTATCTTGTAGCACATAATATAAACTCTCTTTATTCGATCAATCTTCCTTGTCCACATATATTATTGATCCAAAAACTCGCAGATCGCCCACGGTGAGAATCAGCGCAGCTATGACACTAACGGGTCTGCCTGAAACTATTAAGGTTGCTGCATTCTCATGTAGAGGTCCTAATTCTGTTTCACCAGCCATTCTCAAGGTTATAAACAAAGCCATTGCGTCTCTCTCTAGATTATGTTTACTTGAAAAGTTGAAACCTTTTTTGATTAGATAATTAATCACTTTTTACTCTGTAGCCTGACATAGCAGCTCCGGGTGTGAACATTCTCGCGGCACTAAGTCCGCTTGATCCGGACGGCCACAACGGATTTGGTCTCGATACAGGGACATCGATGTCGACTCCTGTTGTTTCCGGAATCATAGCTCTCCTCAAATCTCTACATCCTAGTTGGTCTCCTGCTGCTATTAGATCAGCTTTGGTCACAACAGGTTCTTGATTTTTCACATTTTTGTTCTTCTTTTACACAAACAAACCAACTAACCGATTTCTTTTGAAGCTTGGAGGACAAGTCCATCTGGTGAACCCATTTTTGCTGAAGGATCGAACAAGAAGCTTGCAGATCCATTTGATTATGGAGGAGGACTTGTAAACCCTGAAAAAGCTGCAAAACCAGGACTTGTCTACGATATGGGGATCGAAGGTTACATCAACTATATGTGTTCCGCGGGTTACAGTGACTCCTCCATTTCTCGTATGCTCGGTAAAAAGAATAAGTTCCCAAGTCCTGTGCCATCAATTCTTGATATCAACTTGCCTTCAATCACAATTCCAAATCTTGAGAAAGAAGTTACACTCACGAGAACTGTAACCAATGTTGGACCCATCAAGTCAGTCTATAAAGCTGTCATCGAGTCTCCTCTCGGCATAACTCTCACCGTCAACCCGACCACACTCGTGTTTAGCTCTGCAACTAAGAAGGTGCTCTCTTTCACAGTCACTGCCAAAACGAGTCATAAAGTCAACACTGGTTACTTCTTTGGAAGCTTGACATGGACTGATGGTGTTCATGATGTCAAAATCCCTGTCTCTGTTCAGACAAAGATCAAGATCAAGACATAACAAAGAAACTATAAAACTGTCTCAACCATATGCGGTTTCGAGTAATTGTAGTGAAAAGAGCCATATGATGCTCATGGTCTATGTTCTTATATACTTTGTTTGAAATCTCAATTCAAAGTGTGTTGACTCAAGATCATTATTATAAAGATGAAATCACCGAAAACTTATAATTTCTGATACAACAAGCATACAAATTGAGAAGACGGTGAAGTTTCCTCATTATTCATTACAACCATATGTTAACTATAGCTACAATAACTTAGCAACATATAAAAGCTACAATCTATATAGTTACAGCAATATAGCAATATATCATAAATATGGGATTTTTGTTATTTAAAAAAATAGGCGATAGACTTCTTCTTACAATCCATGCATGGTGCATCCACCTCCGCCGAGGTATCTTTTCCGGGAGTGGTTAAAAGAGCGGAAACACTTGGCCGGCCACCTCAGCTTCTTCCCGTTACAAGGTCCTTTCCTGGGTCGGTGCCGTTTTGTCCAGAGGGTTCACAAAATCGTACCTCCTTTGAGATACAGTACTTTATTTTTGATAGCAAGAAATTGATAAATTTCTTTTTTCAAAGAAAAAGAATATATGTGTTGCGACTTTACAGTATTTACATGATCTATTTTATACTTTTATAGACATTTTTGTATCTTTCATTGCTTCCTACCAATTAAGTTCATTGTTGTGACTTGTGCGATCAGTTTTAAGTTTTAACAGAAACAACAACAACAAAAATTGATGTGGTAACAATATTTTTAAAAAATGAAAACAATTCTGAATGGCCCTGCATTAGTGTTGTCACTTGTTTAAATATTTGTCCCAAAGTTTGACATGAGAACCCCAAGTTCAATACCTGCATGTGGTACTTATAATGTATATTTTTGTATTGTTGATGGAGAAAAATAATAAATTCTAAAATTTACATGTTTATTTCTTCTTCTTTTTATAATTAGCGCCAATAAAAAGAGAGAAATAATTGGACACACCTCATTACTCATTCCCGCAGACCAACGAAATGGTGACACATGGAAGGATAATGGTACTAATTTCTCTACCACCATGGCCCATGTAATCATGCAACCATGATCATTTATGACTTCCCTTTCTTTCAACAGCTCTCTTTTTCATCTTCCAATCTCACTGATAAATCATTTAAATTTTAGCAATATATATATACACACGTGAGCGATTTAAAAAAAAAAATCCAACCTAGAATTGTTTTTTTATGTAGAACCTAATATTTTTCTTTTAATGAAGGAAATAAAGTTATAAAAATGTTAAATTTAAAATAGAAAGTCAGAAACACACTAGAAGTAGAACGGTAATTTTCACACTTAGTTGAACGAGTGAAATTTGCTAGCAAACATAAAATAATAATCTAAACCTAAAAAAAAACGATCAGAAAGTATTGATAGGTGAAATGAGAGAAATCTAGCTTTACCACATATACAAGCCCCACTCACTGTGAAGGCCTTATTCGAAGTTCTAACCTTTAGTGTATTTCGCTGTTACAATGATTAATGTTTGCCAAATTCTGTTTTTTGTTGACCACATTTTTCATGCGAAGTTTATACCAACTTCGAGCCAATGTATGATGCTTAATGTTTGTAAAAGCGCAAGCGCATTTCCTGAGAAATTGAGCATGCATGCTGCAATATCTTACAAAAATAACATGGTCAGAAAACTCTTATTAGGCGAAGACAAATCGGTGGAGGTGTGTTCTTCGGAAAATTCTTCAACGCTCAGGTCAGAACAATACTACAATAATAATCTGAAGAGATGTAGGAACATGAGCACAGTACAAACGCCACTCTAGCTCATGTCTTTGAGGTTCTACTTCTATCCTATGAAGAGAGGTATATCAAACCGATGCTAGTATGTAATGGCAAACGTCCACATATTTGACATAATGGTCTCCCAACATATATATATTCGTAACATCTCCCAACATATTTTCACCTGAAGAATTAAGCAGATTATACACTTTTTAGTTTAATTAAAATAAGAACTAAAAACATGTGGGCTATATTAATTGTTAGAAATCTCTTGGGAATACCTCTTGTTGAAAAAATGGCACGGTTATGATAATAATTTCCACTATAACATTTAGTTCTTATGACTCCTGGAATCAACCATACATACTACAGTTATACGGTTATACCATTGTTTCCGTTATCTTGGAGACTGCTCAGTGACTAAGCCATAGTTCGATGGAGCTATGTCTCATCTAATATTTAATTTAGTAACTCTCACGTCACGACTAATTCTCTCTAAAATATTTTTAAAGTCGACTTTCTAAGAAGATAAAAAACCACAATAATCCATCTTTTTCGCACGTGCATAAAAGCGACTCGCACCAGTTCAATCGGACCACCTTTGAAAACTCCACTATCAGAGAGACTAGACTAACTATTGGTGGTCACCATCACCCTCTGCCAAGTATGATAACACAATCAGTTCAAAATTATACCAAAAAAAAAAAATCTAAAAGGAAAGAAATGTATATATTTGAGTGTAACACAGAAGATTACTTTTATATAGTAGTTTATTGTCAATTATTTTATAAGAAAATATTAGACTAATTATATTTAAATAGCAAATAAATAATAATAATACTTAGAAGAACATATAATTGGATCAAAATTTACAAAAAAAATCTTAACATACACAAATACACACAAAAAACATCTTAACTTATAACTTTTTTTTGGAATGAAGCATCGTAACATAAAATTTCATGTTGTAATACACATTCAGTGTTATTCACTATATGTGTCATGCCCATAAATGTAAAAATCGGAATCGGGCTTTCCTATGATCATATCTTTCGATTTGGATTCCTCTATCAATATTTATTAATCATATATACTAAATTCAGTAAGTCATGGTCTAACAACTTCCTAACCATAGTTTAACTAACTATCTGAATTAGTTAGATCTCATATGATTGATATATCCTCTAATAGGCAAACTGTGAATATTTAGGTCAAAAGATCATATATGTCCAAAAAACAAGTTCAAGAAAGATGATGGGCCTTTACGGAAAGTGGGTCTAAAAAGTCAAAATGGGTCAAAACTTTTTGGTGGGGTTTTAGAAAAGATAAAACCGGTTTGACTCGAAATGACCCAATCCGGTTTAACTCCTGTGGAAAATATGGTGAAAATGTCATCTAGTGGATTAAGATAACTAGAGAACACAAAACAATTTACTCGTACCGTGTATGTTGAAACGCCGAGAGATGCTTGCCCACCTCCCGAATTGGTAGTGGAAATAAGAGACGCAGCTTGAGTCACCAGGCCATGGTTGCATAATTCATCTAATTTCTCAGGGTACGATGCAAATGCTTCAGCAATCCGAGTCAGACAGATAGAAGCATACTCCAGAACCTGGCAAGAGACGAACAAATTATGGAGGAAGCCGGGGCAAGAACGGAACAAGATAGTGCCATATGATAACAAAAAGAAGAAGGCCAATTACCTTGGAATCATGATACTGAAGTAGGTTTGTCAGTAATGGTACAGCTTCCATAAGATAATCAGCAGATGCATCAGAAGGTAACTTCTTGCACATATTTGCAGCAGTAGATAGTGCAACACGCTACAAGAAGCCAAGGAATATGCCCATGTTATTTTTTTGTTTTGAATTTTATTACCCTTCAATCGATGCTCTCGATATTGGCTTTTTCTCATATATACCATCTATCGTGTGTTTATCGTTTGAATAATTTTTTTTTTCTTAAGTTTTTTATATGGTCATGTTTGTGAATTCTTTGATGTGGATAGTAAAATAGAAGAGAAAGCTAAAAAAACCTACATGTAATTATTATGTTTTGATATGAAACATTTTGTTGTTTATTGTTGTTGAATTGTGTGTTGTTTTAATATGTGATAATTAAAATGTATGTTGTTTTTTGTGATGAGGTGACACAAGGAAAAGAGAGAAAAGGTATCTTTATATATATAGATAACCACAGAGGTTTCTGTGCCACACACACACAAACACTTCTCACTTAAGAAAATGGAGAAGAACTCTTTACAAAGTTACAAACTTGTGCTTCTATTGACATTTGCTTCGGTCCTATTTCTTAAAAGTAGTCTTGCATCTGCAAGAGCCATAGACAACAACAGCAAGGCATGTAATGTTTTTTTTTTTTGCTAAGAGATTACCGATTTTTATTTCTCTAATGTTTTTGTTCCAAGAATTCAATAGGTTTATATAGTTTATCTTGGCGAAAGAGAAAATGATGATCCCGAACTCGTTACGGCCTCTCACCATCAAATGCTTGAATCACTTATTGAAAGGTACTTTATCATCTTCAAAAGGCCGAAACTCTACACAGACACCGGAATTTGTGAATGTATAGTGACTGCGACACAAAGTTGCTACATATATTTATTATATTAATTAATCAACAAAAGCAAAATTCAGATATCTGGTAGGTTCATGATTACATTCTTCTCTTGCTGCCCAAGAAAATCCTCTCGCCATGCTCTATTTCCTCATGGAACTAACGCCCTACTCTGTGTTTTTTTTGTTGATTATCAGTTCTTATCTCACATATATCTCTCATGTTATATATAGCAAAGAAGACGCACATAACTCGATGATCTACAGCTATCAACATGGATTCTCTGGTTTCGCGGCACTTCTCACATCTTCACAAGCAAAGAAAATATCAGGTACTAACCAAAACTCAAACTCAAATTTAAGAAATTGTATATCATTGAACACTGAAGATTTTTGGTTCATTAACCGAAATCTTGCACAGAGCATCCAGAAGTAATCTATGTTATACCAAACCGGATTCTGAAACTGACAACCACAAGAACTTTTGATCACCTTGGCCTCTCTCAAATTCCAACTTCTTTTTCTTCTTCATCATCAACATCTGTGAAAGGTCTTATTCATGACACCAACATGGGCAGTGAAGCTATCATCGGCGTCATGGATACTGGTTTCTCTACACTCTCTTTAAATAACTCTATTGTATATATATATATATGGTTCCGTGTCTCACCATCATGTATATATGTATATACAGGAATATGGCCAGAGTCAAAGGTATTCAACGATCAAGGCCTTGGACCAATACCTAAGCGTTGGAGGGGAAAATGTGAATCAGGAGAAAAGTTTAACGCCAAAATTCATTGCAACAAGAAGCTTATAGGAGCTAAGTACTACGTAAACGGCCTAATGGCTGACATGGGAGGAAAATTCAACAGAACAATAACCGGAGAATTCAAATCCAACAGGGATGCAATCGGTCACGGCACGCATACAGCCACAATAGCAGGTGGCTCATTCGTTCCCAACGCTAGCTTCTATGGCCTAGCCGGAGGTACTGATATATAGCACTAAACCCTAAACCAGCCGTTTTAGTATTAACCACAAAAGCTAGCTTAAGAGTGAAGGTACCTGTTTCATAAGACATTTGTTTGTTTGTTTCCTTCCTAACCGATGTGGGGTTTTTCTAAGGTACGGTCCGAGGTGGTGCTCCTCGGGCCCGCATAGCCTCTTACAAGGTGTGTTGGAACTCATTGCTTGACGATGGAAGAGGAACCGATGGAAAATGCTCAACTGCTGATATGTGGAAGGCTTTTGATGATGCTGTACACGACGGGGTTGATGTTTTGTCTGTTTCTATTGCCGGGAGTCTTCCCGAGGACTCCGAGGTTGAGAAGCCCGATTTTGTAGCGGCGTTTCATGCAGTAGCTAAAGGGATTCCGGTTGTGGCGGCGGCTGGTAATGAAGGGCCTAATGCTCAGACTGTTATCAATGCTGCTCCTTGGCTCTTGACCGTCGCTGCAACTACCCTTGACCGGTCTTTTCCTACAAAGATCACACTTGGCAATAACCAAACTCTCTTCGTATGTTTGATGCCCTCCAAAACTATCTCATATTTGTTAAGAATTAGTTCAGAGAAGTTTCGATCTTTTAACACCAAAAACTGAAATTAGTCAAAAGACGGGTCAAAGTTCCGACCTTTTTTAACATCTTGATTGTTCTTTTTGGTGTCTAATAATTAGGGTGAGTCTTTATTCACTGGACCGGAGATTTCAACTGGTTTAGCTTTCTGGGACTCAGAGAGTGATGATAATGTTGATGTGAAGGGGAAAATAGTTCTTATTTTCGGTAATACCTTTCCAGTTGCAAGGAAAGGTGTAGCAGGAGTCATTGCTGCCCAAACTCCCGATGACCTTCTTGATCGATGCCATGCTTTTCCTTGCATTTATACAGATTACGAGCTTGGGACCGACATTTTACAGTACATACGTACCACCAGGTCCTCTATCTTGAAGCAAATACACTGTTTAATAAAGTCATCAGTTCTGTTTTTCTTAGAAACATCATTGATCCCACGTCGAATCACAGGTCGCCCACAGTGAGAATCAGCGCGGCTACGACTCTAACCGGTCTGCCTGCAACTACAAAGGTGGCTGCATTCTCATCTAGAGGACCTAATTCTGTTTCACCTGCCATTCTCAAGGTTATAAACAAAGCCATTGTGTCACTCTCTAGATTATGTTTACTTCAAAACTTGAAACCTTCCTATAAATAATTGGTGAGTTTTTACTCTATAGCCTGATATAGCAGCTCCGGGTGCGAGCATACTCGCGGCATTAAGTCCGCTTGACCCTGATGAACACGATGGATTTGGTCTCGATTCAGGGACATCGATGTCGACTCCTGTTGTTTCCGGAATCATAGCTCTCCTCAGATGTTTACACCCAAATTGGTCTCCTGCTGCTATTAGATCAGCTTTGGTCACAACAGGTTCTTCTCCATCCCATCTTCTTCTTCTTCATCAACTGTTTTCGAGTTTCGACTAATGAGATTTCTTCTGAAGCTTGGAGGACAAGTCCATCTGGAGAACCCATTTTTGCTGAAGGATCAAACAAGAAGCTTGCAGATCCATTTGATTATGGAGGAGGTCTTGTAAACCCTGAAAAGGCTGCAAAACCAGGACTTGTCTACGATATGGGGATCGAAGGTTACATCAACTATATGTGTTCCGCGGGTTACAGTGACTCCTCCATTTCTCGTATGCTCGGTAAAAAGAATAAGTGCCCAAGTCCTGAGCCATCAATTCTTGATATCAACTTACCTTCAATCACAATTCCAAATCTTGAGCAAGAAGTCACACTCACGAGAACTGTTACCAATGTTGGACCCATCAAGTCAGTCTATAAAGCTGTCATCGAGTCTCCTCTTGGCATAACTCTCACCGTCAACCCGACCGCACTCGTGTTCAGCTCTGCAGCTAAGAGGGCGCTCACTTTCACGGTGAAGGCTAAAACGAGTCATAAAGTCAACACTGGTTACTTCTTTGGAAGCTTAACATGGACTGATGGTGTTCATGATGTTAAAATCCCTGTCTCTGTTCGGACAAAGATCATGATCAAGCCTTGACAATTAACGAAACTCAAAAACTATTTGAAAAATAAACGATTTCGATTGGTCCCATATATTTAAAAGAGGCATATGATGCTCATGGTCTCTCTCTATTCTTATGTAATTTGGTGCAAATTCTCGGAATGGTACTCACAAAGATAGTAACAACTAACAAGCACACTTGTGTGTCTTGATCGAGTAGTGCTCCTTCCCCAAATATATATTTTTGACCTAATGAATGCTATTTCAATTGGTTTAAGCCGTAACCACGTATCCAGAACAATTTGACAAAAATGTTTGGAACAATAGTAATCTTTAACATTTTGAGATTTTACTTTCTAAGAAGATAAAAGAAAAGCCACACAATAAATAATCTCTTTTCCGCACGTGCATAAAAACAAGTCACCTAAGTTCAGTCGTACTATCTATGAAGATTCCACTATGAAACAGATTCAACTATTGGTGGTCACCACCACTCTCCTTTTTTATTTGCCAAGTATGAACACATTCAATTCGAGACATTATAAATATACTCACATGAATATTATAATTTATAAATACGCTTAACAAAACAAAACAAAACAAAAAGTATATAAATTGAAGTTTAATCCAAACCGATTTCAAGTCTAATCATTTACATATATAGTACGTTTAATAACCACAGACGTGTCGGGGACTCGGTGCCATACTTAAACAAACTCTTCTTCTAACTTTAGGAAAATGGAGAAGAAGTCTTTACAAAGTGACAAACTTGTGCTTCCATTGGCATATGCTTTGGTCCTATTTCTTCACAGGGAGCTGAGTTTTCTTGCATCTGCAAGAGCCCTAGACAACACCAGCAAGGCATGTACCTCAAAAAACCTTCCCTGTTTGCTAAGAGATTACTGATTTTTATCTTCTTATGTTTTATTTTTTTATTCCAAATGTTCCATAGGTTTATATAGTGTATCTTGGCGAAAGAGAAAATGATGATCCCGAACTTGTTACAGCCTCTCATCATCAAATGCTTGAATCACTTCTTGAAAGGTACTTTAATCATCTTCAAAAGGGCAAAACACTACATAGATACCGGTAAATTTATATGTCTAGCTAGCGACTTTGACATCACAAAGTCGCTACATCTATTTGTTATATACTTATATTTATTAGTCAACAAAAACAAAGTTCAGACATCTGGTAAGCTTGATGGTTACGTTCGTCTCTTGCCGCCCAAGAAAATTCCCTCTCCCATGCTTTGTTTCCCTACTCTGTTTTTTGTTATTGTCCTTATGTCGATCATGAGTTCTTCTCTCACTTATATCTATCATGTTACATACAGCAAAGAAGACGCACATAACTCCATGATCTACAGCTATCAACATGGATTCTCCGGTTTCGCAGCACTTCTTACATCTTCACAAGCAGAACAAATATCAGGTACTCACGTGCTTAAAAACTGAAACTCAAAATTTAAGAAATTTATGTCATCGTATTATTAAAAATCTTTGGTTTCTTAACCGAACTCTTACACAGAGCATCCAGAAGTAATCCATGTTATACCAAACCGGATTCTGAAACTGAAAACCACAAGAACTTGGGATCACCTTGGCCTCTCTCAAATTCCAACTTCCTTTACGTCTTCATCAACATCTGTAAAAGGTCTTCTTCATGACACCAACATGGGCAGCGAAGCTATCATCGGCGTCTTGGATTCTGGTCTATCTCTCCCTCTCTCTCTCTCTCTCTCTATATATATATATATATATATATATATATCCTTGTCTCACATCATGTATGTATATATAGGAATATGGCCAGAGTCAAAGGTAGTCAACGATCAAGGACTTGGACCAATACCTAAGCGTTGGAGAGGAAAGTGTGAATCAGGAGAACATTTTAACGCCACAATTCATTGCAACAAAAAGCTTATAGGAGCTAGGTACTACCTAAACGGCCTAATGGCTGACATGGGAGGAAAATTTAACAGGACTGTAATCCGAGATTTCAAATCCAACAGAGATGCAAACGGTCACGGTACGCATACAGCCACAATAGCAGGTGGCTCATTCGTTCCCAACGCGAGCTTCTATGGTCTAGCCCCAGGTACAGATATATAGCCCTAAACCGTAAACCAGCCGTTGAATAGTATTCACCACAAAAGCTAGCTTAAGAGTGAAGGTACCGGTTTTGTAAGACATTAGTTTGTTTGTTCCCTTTCTAACCGATGTGGGATCCTTGTAAGGTACGGTCCGAGGTGGTGCTCCTAGGGCCCGCATAGCCTCTTACAAGGTGTGCTGGAACATAATGCGAAAAGACGGAAGTGGAAGCGATGCAGAATGCTCAACTGCTGATATGTGGAAGGCTTTTGATGATGCTACACACGACGGGGTTGATGTTTTGTCTGTTTCCATTGCCGGGGGTGTTCCAGACGACCTCGAGGTTGATAATTTGGATTTTGTGGCGGCGTTACACGCAGTTGCTAAAGGGATTCCGGTTGTGGCTGCGGCAGGAAACGCAGGGCCTAGTGCTCAGACTGTTGTCAATGTTGCTCCTTGGCTCTTGACCGTCGCTGCAACTACTCTTGACCGGTTGTTTCCTACAAAGATCACACTTGGGAATAAACAATCCCTCTTCGTATGTTTCAGGCTCCCCAAAAAAATTCAAATTAGTTCAAAAGTTTCGATCTTTAACACCAAAATCTGAAATTAGTAAAAAAAAAAAAACAGTTCAAAGTCACTTCTTGATTTTTGTTGGTGTGTAATTAGGGTGAGTCTCTGTTCACTGGACCGGAGATTTCAACTGGTTTGGCTTTCTGGGATTTAGAAAGTCATGATACTGTTGATGTGAAGGGGAAAATAGTTCTTATTTTCAGTAATAACTTTCCGGTTGCAATGAAAGGTGTAGCAGGAGTCATCTGTGCCAAAAATCCCGATGACAATCTTGATCGATGCCATGCTTTTCCTTGCATTTACACAGATTACGAGCTTGGGACCGACATTTTACAGTACATACAAACCACCAGGTCCTCTATCTTGAAGCAAATATTTAATATAGTCAAATTTCTTTTCCACATACATCAATGATCCTTGGGGTCACAGGTCGCCCACAGTGAGAATCAGCGCGGCTACGACGCTAACCGGTCTGCCTGCAACTTCAAAGGTTGCTGTATTCTCATCTAGAGGGCCTAATTATGTTTCACCTGCCATTCTCAAGGTTATAAATAAAGCCATTGTGTCCCTCTCTAGATTATGTTTTACTTCAAAAGTTGAAACATTTCTATAAATAATTGGTGAGTTTTTACTCTATAGCCTGATATAGCAGCCCCTGGTGTAAGCATACTCGCGGCATTAAGTCCGCTTAATCCGGACGAACACGACGGATTTGGTCTCGTTACAGGGACATCGATGTCGACTCCTGTTGTTTCCGGAATCATAGCTCTCCTCAGATGTCTACACCCTAATTGGTCTCCTGCTGCTATTAGATCAGCTTTGGTCACAACAGGTTCTTGTTAACCCCTTCTTCCTCTTCTTCTTCTTCATCAATTGTTTTCGACTAATGCGATTTATTCTGAAGCTTGGAGGACAAGTCCATCTGGTGAACCTATTTTTGCTGAAGGATCAAACAATAAGCTTGCAAATCCATTTGACTATGGAGGAGGACTTGTAAACCCTGAAAAAGCCGCAAAACCAGGACTTGTCTACGATATGGGGATCGAAGATTACATCAAGTATATGTGTTTAGCGGGTAGCAATGGCTCCTCAATCTCTCGTGTGCAAGGTAAAAAGTATAAGTGCCCAAATCCTGAGCCATCAATTCTTGATATCAACTTACCTTCAATCACAATTCCAAATCTTGAGCAAGAAGTCACACTCACAAGAACTGTAACCAATGTTGGACCCATCAAGTCAGTCTATAAAGCTGTGATCGAGTCTCCTCTCGGCATAACTCTCACCGTCAACCCGACCACACTCGTGTTTAGCTCTGCAGCTAAGAAGGTGCTCTCTTTCACAGTCACTGCCAAAACGAGTCATAAAGTCAACACTGGTTACTTCTTTGGAAGCTTGACATGGACAGATGGTGTTCATGATGTTCAAATCCCTGTCTCTGTTCGGACAAAGATCAAGATCAAGCCTTGACAATTAAAGAAACTAGGAAACTTCAGTAAAATAAACGATTTCGATTGATTCCATATATTAAAAAGAGGCACATGATGCTCATGGTCTCTATTCTTATGTAATTTGCTGCAAATTCTCGGAATGTACACACAAAGATAGTAACAAGCACACTTGTGTGTCTTGATCGACTAGTGCTCCTTACTTCCCAAAATATATATTTTCAACACGTATCCAGACAATTTGAAAATAATGTTTCGAACAATAGTTTTCGGGAAAACGGCCAAAAAATTCCCCAACTTACCGAAAATCATCGTTTAAATACCCAACTACCCCGTAAGCTATTTAAATCCCGAACTTATGTTGACTTTTATAATTAAAACCCAAACTTATATTGACCAAGCCGAATTAGGCTCGTCGTTAAATTGAGTAACGGATGTAATTAATTCCGTTAAACACCGTTATTAAAATGCTGTTAAACTAAACGACCTCGTTTTGAAATTTAAAAAAAAAACTTTTTTAGTTCTTGGTCTCTTCTTAGGTCTCCTCGGAGGTCTTTTCCCAATCATGTTGGAGAAATCTTCTTCGATTTCTGTCTTCAACAAGGAAACTGAGAATTTCAGTTTCTCATCTTCATCCATTTCTTCTTCATCAATACCTCTTTTGACGCCATTTCAATTCCGATGACCTTCGAATCGTCACCGGGTTCACTACACGCAGCTCTTCTCGTCCTCAGATTCCACGGCCGAGCCGCCGCCGCCGCGACTCCGGAGACGGATCTGTGGGCAGCGTGGTCTGGAGAGGAAGAAGAAGAAGGAAGATGAGGGGATCGGTGATGTGAATGTGACGACGGTATATTGACGCATCTGAGGTTGTGGAGCCGTTTCGATCTTTCAGGAGGACGTTCCATTGATTACACTTTGCCCTCCTGTTCTTCTTCTTCTTCTTTCTTTCTAAGTTTTTTCGTATTTATTCTCTCAATTTTTTTTGGTTTTCTTTTATATTGTTGAATTATTGTAACGTTGTGAGATAGATCCCTCTGGTAAGCTTTCTGTCAGTAATAAAAGTATAAACTAAACAATATCTTAATTTTTTTGAGGAAAATGGCCAAAAGTATACCCAACTATCACAAGCACAAGGATCGAAAATAGATAAGGAGAAGGATCGAAATTTATTTGGGTTTTTTTAGGGTTTGATGATTTGGGTCGGGGAGGAAGAAGAAGGGGAAGAAGAAGAAGAACAAAAGGGTTTTAAGTTTTAATTTCAAAACGACGTCGTTTAGTTTAACAGCACTTTAATAACGGTGTTTAACGGAATTAATTACATTCGTTACTCAACTTAACGACGAGCCTAATTTGGCTTGGTCAATATAAGTTTGGGTTTTAATTATAAAAGTCAACATAAGTTCGGGATTTAAATAGCGTACGGGATAGTTGGGTATTTAAACGATGATTTTCGGTAAGTTGGAGAATTTTTTGGCCGTTTTCCCAATAGTTTTCTATAATATTTTAAAATTTTACTTTCTAAGAAGATAAAAGAAAAACCACACAATAAGTTCAGTCGTACCATCTTTCAAGATTCCACTATGAAAAAGATTCAACTATTAGTGGTCACCACCACTCACCTTTTATTTTCCAAGTATCGACAGTGGAGACATTATAAATATACACACATGAATATATAATTTATAATATCGCCTAACAAAACAAAACAAAATGTATATAAATTGAAGTTTAATCCAAACCGATTTCGAGTCTAACCTAAAATTCCACCCCTAATTGAAAGACGAATGAATCATTTACATATATAATGCGTTTAATAACCACAGAGGTGTCGGTGCCATACTTAAACAAACTCTTCTTCTAACTTTAGGAAAATGGAGAAGAAGTCTTTACAAAGTTACAAACTTGTGCTTCCATTAGCATATGCTTTGGTCCTATTTGTTAACACGGAGCTGAGTTTTCTTGCATCTGCAAGAGCCCTAGACAACAAAAGCAAGGCATGTACCCCAAAAGGACCTTGCCCTATTTGCTAAGAGATTACTGATTTTTATTTTTCTAAATTTTTTTATTTTTATTTCAAGGGTTCCATAGGTTTATATCGTTTACCTTGGCGAAAGCGAAAATGATGATCCCGAACTTGTTACAGCCTCTCATCATCAAATGCTTGAATCACTTCTTGAAAGGTACTAAATCATCTCCAAAAGGGAAAATCAATACGTATATGTCTAGCGACTGTGACATCAAAGTTGCGACATCTATTTGTTATATTTATTAGTCAACCAAAACAAAATTCAGACATCTGGTAAGCTTTTTTTTTTTTTTTTTTTTCTATGTAAGAACATGGTTACATACTTACATTCGTCTCTTGCCGCCCAAGAAAAATCCCTCGCCCATGCTCTGTTTCTTCACGGAACTAAGGCTCTACTCTGTTTTTTGTTATTGTTCTTACATATAGCAAAGAAGACGCACATAACTCGATGATCTACAGCTATCAACATGGATTTTCCGGTTTCGCAGCACTTCTTACATCTTCCCAAGCAAAAAGAGTATCAGGTACTCATGTGCATAAAAACTCAAAACTCAAATTTAAGAAATTTCATATCATCGTGTTATTGAAAATCTTTGGTTTCTTAACCGAACTCTTGCACAGAGCATCCAGGAGTAATCCATGTTATACCAAACCGGATTCTGAAACTGAAAACCACAAGAACTTGGGATCACCTTGGCCTCTCTCAAATTCCAACTTCTTTTTATTCTTCATCAACATCTGTAAATGGTCTTCTTTATGACACCAACATGGGCAGCGAAGCTATCATCGGCGTCGTGGATACCGGTCCATCTCTCTCTCTCTCTCTATTTATATATATATATCGTTGTCTCACATCACGTATGTTATAAATATCAGGAATATGGCCAGAGTCAAAAATAGTCAACGATCAAGGACTTGGATCAATACCTAAGCGTTGGAGAGGAAAATGTGAATCAGGAGAACAGTTTAACGCCACGGTTCATTGCAATAGAAAGATAATAGGAGCTAGGTACTACCTAAATGGCCTAATGGCTGACATGGGAGGAAAATTCAACAGGACTGTAATCCGAGATTTCAAATCCAACAGGGATGCAAACGGTCACGGCACGCATACAGCCACAATAGCAGGTGGCTCATTCGTTCCCAACGCGAGCTTCTATGGCCTAGCCCAAGGTACTGATATATAGCCCTACCCTAAGGCAGCCTTTGAATAGTATTCACCACAAAAGTTAGCTTAAGAGTGAAGGTACCGGTTTTATAATTTATAAGACATTAGTTTGTTTGTTTCCTTTCTAACCGATTTGGGATCCTTGTAAGGTACGGTCCGAGGTGGTGCTCCTCGGGCCCGCATAGCCTCTTACAAGGTGTGTTGGAGCATAATGCGAGACGACGGAACAGGAACCGATGGAAAATGCTCAATTGCTGATATGTGGAAGGCTTTTGATGATGCTACACACGACGGGGTTGACGTTTTGTCTGTTTCTATTGGCGGGAATGTTCCAGACGATCTCGAGGTCGATAATTTCGATTTTGTCGCGGCGTTACATGCAGTTACTAAAGGGATTCCGGTTGTGGCTTCGGCAGGAAACGAAGGGCCTAATGCTCAGACTGTTATCAATGCTGCTCCTTGGCTGTTGACCGTCGCTGCAACTACTCTTGACCGGTCTTTTCCTACAAAGATCACACTTGGCAATAACCAAACCCTCTTCGTATGTTTGTTTCTCCCAGAAAAAGATCAAATTAGTTCAAAAGTTTCGATATTTTAACACCAAAATCTGAAATTAGTCAAAGAAAAAAAATTCAAAGTTTCGACCTTTTATTCACTTCTTGATTTTTGTTGGTGTCTAATTAGGGTGAGTCTCTGTTCACTGGACCGGAGATTTCAACTCGTTTAGCTTTCTGGGATTCAAAGAGTGATGATAGTGTTGATGTGAAGGGGAAAATATTTCTTATTTTCGGTAATAACTTTCCGGTTGCAATGAAAGGTGCAGCAGGCGTCATCTGTGCCCAAGCTCCCAATGACCTTCTTGATCGATGCCATGCTTTTCCTTGCATTTACACAGATTACGAGCTTGGGACCGACATTTTACAGTACATACGTACCACCAGGTCCTCTATCTTGAACCAAATACACTCTGTTTAATAAAGTCAATTCTGTTTTTCTAAACAGTTCATTGATCCCACGTCGAACCACAGATCGCCCACAGTGAGAATCAGCGCGGCTACGACACTAACCGGTCAGCCTGCAACTACAAAGGTTGCTGCATTCTCATGTAGAGGTCCTAATTCTGTTTCACCAGCCATTCTCAAGGTTATAAATAAGCCACTGTGTCACTCTCTACATTATGTTTACCTCAAAAGTTGAAACATTTCTATAAATAATTGGTGAGTTTTTACTCTATAGCCTGATATAGCAGCTCCGGGTGTGAGCATCCTTGCGGCACTTAGTCCGCTTGATCCTGAAGAGCACGACGGATTTGGACTCGTATCAGGGACATCCATGTCGACACCTGTTGTTTCCGGAATCGTAGCTCTCCTCAAAACTCTACATCCTAATTGGTCTCCTGCTGCTATTAGATCAGCTTTGGTGACAACAGGTTCTTGTTAACCCCTTTTCCTCTTCTTCTTCTTCTTCTTCTTCTTCTTCTTCTTCTTCATCAATTGTTTTCGACTAATGCGATTTATTCTGAAGCTTGGAGGACAAGTCCATCTGGTGAACCTATTTTTGCTGAAGGATCAAACAATAAGCTTGCAAATCCATTTGACTATGGAGGAGGACTTGTAAACCCTGAAAAAGCCGCAAAACCAGGACTTGTCTACGATATGGGGATCGAAGATTACATCAAGTATATGTGTTTAGCGGGTAGCATGGCTCCTCATTCTCGTGTGCAAGGTAAAAAGTATAAGTGCCAAAATCCTGAGCCATCAATTCTTGATATCAACTTACTTCAATCACAATTCCAAATCTAAGAGACAAGAAGTCCCACCCAAGAACTGTAACCAATGTTGGACACATCAAATCGGTCTATAAAGCTGTGATCGAGTCTCCTCGCGGCATACTCCTCACCGTCAACACCGACCAATCGTGTTTAGCTCTGCAGCTAAGAAGGTGCTCTCTTTCACAGTCACTGCCAAAACGAGTCATAAAGTCAACACTGGTTACTTCTTTGGAAGCTTGACATGGACTGATGGTGTTCATGATGTTCAAATCCCTGTCTCTGTTCGGACAAAGATCACGATCAAGCCTTGACAAAGAAACTCAAAACTATCTGAACAATAATCGATTTCAGTCGAGTCAACGTATTGAAATGAGCCATATGATGGTCATGGTATTTGTTCTTATGTAATTTATTGCAAATCTCAATTCTAAGTGTCCGATCAAGATCATAATAGTAAAGATCAAATTACAAAAACTCATAATCTCTCATACAAAAACAAACACACAAGATTGAGAAAACCGTAAAGTTTCCTCATTTATTGATCACAACCATATATTATGCAGATAGAAACTTACTACATTCGAATCGAGACAAAAGGATCCTCATGATCATCAACTATAGCTACAACAACACAGCCATATATATAATCATTGTAATGACTATATATTATAAAGATGTGATTTTTCTTATTCTTTTAACAATAAGCGATACACTTCTTCTTACAATCCATGGTGCATCCACCTCCTCCGCCTCCGCCGCCGTATCCTTTCCCGGAGCGGCTGAAAGAGCTGAAACACTTGGCCGGACACCTAAGCTTCTTGCCGTTACAAGGCCCTTTCCCTCTGCAAGTCACCGTCGGCCTCACCACACCTCCTTTCCCGTATCCGCCACTCGGACCACCGTACCCTCCGCCGTATCCACCGCCGACTCCGGTCCCCGGAAACCCGTTTCCGAAACCGGGTATTCCAGCAAATCCGGACCCGGGTACACCACCGAATCCTAAACCATCGTCACCGCTCTTCTGACGAGCTGATTGAGTTGCAGAAACGAAGATGATGAGGAGAAAAGCTAAAAGGACCGTTTTTGTGTGCATTACTCTTTTCTTTTCAATTTTTGGTTTTGGTGGGTTTGTTGAGGAGATAGATGATTAAAAAGTTGGGTTGAATATAAATAGAGAGATGAGCATTAAATTGGAGGAAGATATGAAATACAGTTAAGGCATTGATTCGTGGACTTTAGTGTGTGAAGATCACTTTAATGCCCGCACTTTAGCCAGAGAGACTCTTGTGTTTCTCTCTCTCTCTCTCACTTCCGTAACATGTTGAGAGACTGTACAAATATATATATCTGCACCACTTGGCGACATTTAATTAAGCATGTCTTTGTTCAAATCGACAGGTCCTTTAAATTTTTATTTTAAACCTTGGAGCGCTTTTTTCTTTGACAGATGTTTTCACGATAAAATAAAGCTAAATCTACCATAGGTTGGGGGTGAAACCAAATTCAATTTTAGTAGTCTAGAAAGTTGGGTGAAACTCAATTCAAATGAGGTTTTTCTTTTATTCTTCTGCTAATGAGTTTTTTTTTTCTTTCTATAATGTCGACCATATATCAAAAGAAATATTTTATCAGTTATAAAACGGGAAAAATGTTATTTAAATCTCCAACTTTCAAAAAATGGTGGTTTAAATCATGAACTTTCAAAATGTCATTTAAATCCCAAACTTTTTGTTGACTTCCCAATTAAATAACGAACTTTTGTTGACTTCTCATTTAAATAACAATCTTTTATTATTTAAGCCATTTGAGTCTCATCAAAAATATAATTAAACAAAACTAAATAAATTATTAAGTTTTATCAAGAAAAAATTATAAATATGGTAAAAAAATTCAAAGAAAAATTAACACTAAAGTAAAATTAAGTTTCTGATTTTTGTGAGTGCTTAAAATATTTTTATGTATATTTATATTTAACAAAAATCTAATGAAAGATCAACATATATAAAAAGCATGAATTATGATATTTAATCAAAACAATTCTTGTATACTATATTAAACACTAAAAAAAATCAGAAACTTAATTTTATTTTTTATTTAATTTTTTTTTTGTATTTTTTACCATATTTATAATTTTTTCTTGATAAAACTTAATATTTTTTTTAGTTTTGTTTAATTATATTTTTGACGAGACTCAAATGGTTTAAATAATAAAAGATTGTTATTTCAATGGAAAGTCAACAAAAGTTCATTATTTAATTGAGAAGTCAACAAAAAGTTTAGGATTTAAATGACATTTTGAAAGTTCATGATTTAAACCACCATTTTTGGAAAATTGGAGATTTAAATGACATTTTTCCCGTTATAAAACTTATCATATACTACTTATTGCCAACACAACCATTTACGCTGATTGATTATTTCACCCTGAAAAGAAACTTGTGGTGGTCATAATATAATTTGTTCCATAAGGCCCACTCATTAATTCATGAACTATCATTTTAGTCGTAAAATCAAAATCTTTGCAGGTCTGATTAATAGCCAAATAGTATACACCGGCTTAACATAGTAATTCTTTGTCCAAGGTTACATTAAATTTATGGTTGATTAATTAGACTCCACATTAAATTGGCTTTGTTGGCAAGTTGGTTTCACGATACAACCCTTCTTCTTCTTCTTGTCCCTCTACAGAGGACCCACCAATTCTTTTTTTTTTTTTGTGACATTTAAACGACCACCAAGTAATTGAAACTCATTGACAAATTTGGCCTAGTAGACTATAGTTGTCCAAGAGTGAATCACCTTCTTTTTGCTGATGATACCATGTTCTTCTGTCATTCTGACTCCAAAAGCTGTGCTTCTCTTCTCAAAGTCCTAAAAGATTATGAGTCAGCATCAGGACAAAAAATTAACACTGCAAAATCCTCTATCGCTTTTTCAAACAAGACATCGCAGAAAAGAAAAGAAGCAGCTAAAGCAACTCTAGGGATCTCTAAAAAAAGGGGGAATTGGGAAGTATCTAGGACTCCCAGAACATTTTGGAAGAAGAAAGAAGGATCTATTCACTTCCATTGTGGACAGGATTAGACAACGTGCAGCATGCCTATCAACTAGATTCCTTTCAAAAGCAGGAAAAATGACCATGATTAAGGCGGTTTTACAGGCCATTCCTACTTATGCAATGTCATGCTTCCAATTACCTATCAGTTTGTGCAAGAGAATTCAATCTGCCTTAACAAGATTTTGATGGGATGATATCCCAGATAAAAAGAAGATGGCATGGGTTTCTTGGGATTGTATGACCCTACCTAAACAGAAGGGAGGCCTGGGCTTCAGAGACATCATCTGCTTCAATCAAGCCCTCCTAGCCAAGCTATCTTGGCGAATTCTAACCTCACCAGAATGCCTACTAGCAAGAGTTCTTAAAGGTAAATATTGCCAAAGAACCTCTTTCTTAGATTCCCTGGCTATATCCTCATCTTCTCATGGATGGAAAGGGATCATAGCTGGGAAAGACCTTTTAAAGGACAATCTAAGCCTAGCTATAGGTAATTGTCAAAATATCAGAGTGTGGAAAGACTCATGGATATCACTCCATTCGACAATCAAACCTTTTGGCCCTATCAAGGAACAGGACATAGACCTTCGAGTTTCTGACCTACTATCCAATGACCTTACACGTTGGAATGTTAAAAGAGTTAAGGAAACCATACCAGAACTGGCCACAGAAATTCTTTGTCTTCGTCCGAGCCACTCTGGAAAGGAAGACGCATTCTGCTGGCACCATCTCCCCTCGGGAGTTTACTCCACTAAGTCTGGCTACCATTCAGCTTCGCTTCAGTCAAGTACCAATGCAGAAAATTTAAACACGAGATTACACCAGGATTTTGACTGGCTCAAAGATGTTTGGTCTGCAATCACTCCCCCCAAAATCATGCTGTTATATCTGGCGCCTTATTCATAATGCATTACCGGTGGGCAACGCTCTTAGGAACCGGGGTTTATTGACTGCTACAGCTTGCTTCAGATGCGGACAGCCTGAATCAGCAGAACATCTATTCTTGCACTGTCCCTTTACCCAACAGGTTTGGCTGGAAACTCCCCTGTTCACAATTTTCGACCCCCTAGAGTTTTCCCAAATCTCAGCTGCGATTACAAAGTCGACATCTCTAGTTTCCCTCCCCCATGTGGAATCTCGACATCAATTCTCCCATGGGTTTGGTGGTCTCTGTGGAAAGCCCGTAATGCCTCTATCTTTGAAGCACGCCACATGTCCACCTCGCAGGTAGTGCTCTCAGCTTTGACGACGGCTCGTGAATGGATTGCAGCTCAAGATCTCGAGAAAAGCTCTAACACTTTGAATCCACCTCCCCCGATGCAACCGAGGCCTGCGATCAATTCAAACACAGTGTTTTTAAAAGTTGATGCAGCTTGGAATAAGGATCTATTCCGCGCAGGTTTAGCTTGGATAAGCTGTAACCATCTAGGTTCTTACCTATGCCAAGGAGCAAGCATCCAAAATCATGTCTCTTCCCCTTTAATGGCGGAAGCGCTTTCAATCCGCCACGCGCTCTACAGTGCTCAAGCATTCAACCTCCGGCATATCCATCTGTTGACAGATTCTCTAACGCTAGTCAAAGCAATCAGTCTCGATCTCTGCATAATGGACCTCTACGGCGTTCTAGCAGATATCACCTATCTATCTCGTAATTTCTCTTCGTTTTCAATTTCCTTCATTCCTCGCGATCAGAACTTTCCGGCAGATCGCTTGGCAAAACAGTCTTTAACTTCGTCTCAAATTAGTTATTATCTTAAATACTACATTTCTCTCTCATTTATTTGTTGAAATTAATTTATATAAAATTAAATAAATTATCATATCACTCATATATTAAAACTAAACATTTTTATACACAACTCATAATTTTGAATTTTTTAAAATGAATCTCAAATACTCAAATGATAAAAAGTCAATAAAGATAAAAAAACTGATTTAGTAAATTTATCATTTATATATATAATATATATGATTTAGTTGTTTCACTTTTAATAATATACAATTTTAAAATATTTTGATAATTTTAGAATTATATAATATATATAAATGATTATATTATCATATATAATAAATATTTGTATAAATATTTCAAACCGCTGATTACTACCTAGTATAAAGTTAAAAAAAGAGCAAATGAAACTTGAACAAGGTTCTGAAAAGAATGGTAACTCGAATGATTATTGAAGGTAATAGTTGTTTCATCTATCCTTTAACCATTATGACAAGCTTTGTAATCAACCCGATACGAAATTGACCAAAAAACCCGGTTCAAGTTTAGTCTCCTCACCGGACACTGCTGAGAGTTTTGAGCGGTCCTTGCTGCACGGACCACGGAGGTCGTTTGTTGTCTTCCTGAAGTTTAACATAGTAGAAATATATGATTCATCAGAAGATTACTTTACTCGAGTATCGAAATGTGTCGACTCTTCCAAAGATTATTTTTAGTTCACAATTGGTAGTATTCAAGCAAACACGATTGGATTTGTACACATGATGGAAACACAAAAGGATCGGTATGAGGGTTCTAACTTCTAATACATCAAAACAGATCCAGCTTTTGGCTTTATCAATCAATAATCGATGAAAGCAACAAAAAAAACCATGTAAACATATGCTTGCAAGAAGAATTTAAAACAAAATTCGAAAAGGTTACATACTCTGATATCTGTGACAGAACTGCAGGAGGAACATTTAACAGATGGAGCTCCATAAGGATACATAAGGAGCAGTTTGCAGTTGCTGCAACTCACCTGACCAACCTGGTGAGCTGCAAAAACAAATAATGACGACTATAAACCCCACAAAGAGAAGGGTATTTTCATCAATCAAGGAGACGAGTAATCGTGATGTAATTTTAGGCTGAGTAGTAAATCATAAGCTTATAAGATCACACAATTCCCCCAAGAGTAGTAAGAGTCTAAGGGATTAAAGATCATAGAAATGGTCTACAAGGCAGCAGAGCAATTATGATGCACTAGAGAAAATTCCAAGCCAAAGATCTTTCTTGTTTCAGCTAAGAAACCAATATCATTTTTGAACGAGTCTACATACCAAGCTCAGGAGATCATGGATTTGAGCAGCAATGATGAGGAAGAAAGAAACGAAACCATCAAGAACGTAGAGATATCACTGACACAAGCTAAGGAAATCCAGACATTCCTAAGATTCTTCCTTTTTATAACAGTTTCTAGTCACTTTGTGATTATCAACACAAAGCTGAAAGCTTTCACAAGTCGATGAATAAGAGATAAAAACAAAAACAAAAAAGACAAGGAAGAACCTTCAAGAACGAGATTAACAGTCTGACAGCAAGAGCACTTCACGTGTTTGGTTCCTCTTGGATACGAAAGTAAACGCCTGCAAGATCCACACACCATTTGCGCCATTTCTGCAACCCCCAAAGACACATAAGAAAAGTTTGTAATCTTTCACGGGAATCAAAATCTAACACGAAATGGCTGATTCCATAAGGGTGCACAACGGAACTGGACGAGAAATGGAGTAAATTTGATAAACCCCAAACACACATAAAAGTATATTTAGGATACCGGGAATTTCGGCGGTGGTGGTAGTGGATTTTACGGCGGTGGTGACGGCGGCGATCGGAGGAGGAGGCGAAGGTTGAGGAGGAGGAAGAACTGCAGATTCCCATCCCGGAGGAGGACCTTCCTCCTCTTCTTCTACTACTACTTCTTCACGGTGCTTTTGTTCTTCCTTCTTCTCCATCACGCCTCCGGTCTCGGCTTCGGAGATCATCGCTACTCTCTCACAAAGTGTCGAGCTTAACAAATTTAAGCTTTGGTGTAGGCCTGCGGGTTCGGTTACTTTGGGTTATTCGGTTCGGTTACTTCGGTTCTTCGGTTCATTCGGAATTGAAAAATTCTACCGAATTAAACCGATCAAAATTACGGTTCGGTTCGGTTTTTAATACGGTTAGTTCGGTTTTTACATTTGCTAACCGAATCAACCCGAAGTTTAAGGGGTTTTGGTTTGAATTCGGGTAATAAAATTGATTCGGTTATTTTGATTTTTCGGTTAAGTTATATTTTAAAAAAATTTGGGCTCGTTTTGTTATTTTTTGTTGTATTGTATCTAATAACTATTGGGCCAAATACTTTTTTTTTAAAAAAAGCCCATATGCGAAAAAATGAAAAATGACTCGATCAAACTAACCTAAAAGTTTGGAAAAAAATTAACCCTTGTCGATGGCATCGTATACATGAGTTTGCTAGATGTAGGCGGCGGCTCGATGCGGCGGCGGCTCGAGTTGAGATTGGATGAAACTCGGTTGAAATTGTAAAACTTAGTGAAAGATGATAAAGAGAGAATAAGAAAAGGTGGTCTGAAGTGGCTACATAGAATCAAATAGAAAGATTCGATTGAGATGATGACGACGACGGTGGCTTTACCACAGGTTATTGAAGTTGGTGAAGTCATATCTTCTGGGTTTAGAGAATTGAATAAAGTGAGTTTCAGAGATGAACGAAATGAAGAAGAAGAAAAGAATTGAATAAAGGGAGTTGCAGAGATGGACGAAATGAAGAAGAAGAAGATTGAAGGGAAAGAAAGAACAAGATAGAAAATAGGACACGCTTTGGTATTTAGGTTTAGAGATTGACTTATAATTTTTTAAGTTAAATTGTTTTATAAAAAATTCGGTTAACCGTTCGGTTCAGTAGAACCGAACCGAGATAACCGAAAACCGAAATAAATTTTATTTGTTACCGATCGGTTTAGTGTTTCTAACCGAATCCAAACCGAATTAACCAAACATCGGTTCGGTTCGGTTCGGAAAATTCGGTCCGGTTTATAATCCCAGCGAGGCTTTGGTGTGTTTAAGGTTTATTATAATAGAGAGAGAGATGTGCTTGTTGTGAGAGAGAGATCGTCGCAGGTTTTCATTCACCATTGATGAACACTAAACAAACCGGAATGTGACATTAATTCCGGTTTTACTAAACCAAACACCCGATGGGTTCCTCTTTGGTTTTCGGTTCGGTTTTAAACCGAATTGGACTTGAATTTAAACAAAATTGAGTAGGCAAACGGGAGTTGGATTGATTTGATTTAGACCGTATGAAACGGTTTTCAATCAGTCTCCATTTGATTTTGAAATTACAACATAGACTCAAACTTACTAAACAAATATTCAATTTGCAAATCGGAATAGACTTTATGGCTTAAGTAAAACTAAATAAAAATCCAAGTGATATTCCTTTGCATTGGTGAATGATTCAATGTTCACGTGATCATGATCTCGTATTCATCAAATTGTTAGTAGTAAGAGCGTGCACTATACTACATTAGGCTCTGTTGGTGTTAGTAGTTTAATTTTTACTTTATCATGCTTTTGAGTTTTTTTTTTTTTTTTGGGTGCTAATTTCTTTTTTTTTTTTTTTGAATGAAAAAAGGTAACAGAGTTACCTCTTTGTCCCGGAAATACCGACGATTTTAATTTTCCAGTGGCCAACGGGGTTCGAACCGCAGGTTCACCGTATTGGGGTTGTCCCTCAACCACCACCGCATGGTTAAAAGAGGTAACTATTGGGTGCTAATTTCATGCTTTGAGTTACAACGAATTACTACGCCATGGTTACGTTACTTACGTATGGTTACATTGATTTCATTAAATAGAAGGAAGATCACACCTCCGATTATGATTACAGAATAACTATAACACCATTAATAGAAAAAAAAATTATATCCATGAAAGTGAAGAAAAACACAAGAGGAAGGATTTAATTTTTTTCCTCCATCAAAGAAAATAATAAAAGTGAAAGGCTAAACTGCTAAAGGGATGATAAAATCAAATGAATCAATGAGTTAAAAAAAAAAATGAATCAATGTCACAACAAACTTAATTAATGAAAGCATGGATGTAGGGTAATGTTTCTATTTTTTTATTATAGAAATTATTAAGCTTGAATTAGATCAAATCTATTAAAGAATGATTGAAATCATAAAGATATTTTTTACATAACTTTGGTAGAGTGGACCAGCACTCAGACCAAAATTTGACTAGAGTTGAAAACCATAACCAAAACAACAAAAACTTCACTCGACCAGACAAATTTTGGTCTCGTTTCTGATTAATCAATTTGAAACAATATTGTTTTCAAATAATATATATATATATATCCCTGCTTAGATCAACCGGACAAGAAAATGTGAACTAACTTTTAAATTTTCAGCGGATGTTAGAATGTATATGTATGATATATGATGTACTTTCCACATCATTATGAACGTGGAAACTACATATAATGACGCTGAATACAATAAGAAGCCAAAGGAGGTAGAGAAGATCAGGGTCGCAGTAAAATGCAGAAAGTGATAAATTACAATGGTTCCTCGGTACAAAAGAAAAGAAAGAGAAAGTTAGTTTGGTAAAGCAGAAAACAAACTCGGGAAATAACAAACAGGAGTTAATTGTTTGGTAGAATTGAAGAGGAAATCATAAGATTTGGTATGGAGATCATGTATCACCAGTGGTTGAAAGCATCCATTACCACGAAGTAATAACTTATTCTTCTCCAGAATTGCTAGTGGCAAGATTGAGAGTATCCCTAACCTAGCAAAAATCAGGTTGAGATCTATGGAGCACATTTTCTTCCATGTCTTGATGTTGCCGCCTGAAGAATCCAACGACCATATTTCTTGGGTGTGCCTCATAATCTTAATCACAGATACACACAAGCGGTTATCGAGCATGCACAACAAGCTGAATCTGTAAGGTTTACGGGGAAAGGGAGCTTTACAGATGACTTGGAAAGTTTCAGTGTGAAGATCGAAAGATAAGACTTTGGTTTCTTTACCCTCCGTTAACCAATAAAGAGAGCCATCTAAATACACGGGATCACGGTGATCCTTTATCCGATATGGAGAAGCAGGGTGAACGTACCTCCGAGCGTTAGTGCTAAAATCGAAAACTTCACAAGTGGTAACGTTGTCTAAGCCAAACCCGGTTGAATTGTATAAAACAACCGCCTTGTATGTTCCCCTGAGTTTGTCTTTACCGAACCCAAGCTTAGGACTTTCCAAGTCATACCCTCCTCTAACCCTTTTAATGAGGAGCTGTTGCATTCTAAGAGGAAAACTTTGATGCACATCTAGTGGCGGGATTCACCACCACGATACTGACACTCTGGAAATCGACAGTGTAGAGGCATACTAGACCGTCACAACTACCATAGCAGACCGACTTGCACGAAGTAGGGAACCAGACCGTATCAGCTATTGACGACCCCGTTACAGGTCTTGGAGCATCTGTTTTTAGACCATCATCACCAAGGGACACGAAAAGGACATCTTGACCTCGTGATTGCATGCGACGGGTCAACTGCGTTTCCTGGAAACGTCGGGTCTCGATTGTGGATTTCCACATCTTGGACACGGACCTGAATCTCCACAGAGGCTTCACCGGAAGTCTCTCTAGTATGAGCTCTACAACATCGTGTGGTAGCAATTCAACACTGGAGACATGTCTTTTCAACACATTGTATCTCGTCTCTAATGGATCAAGAGAGATATACAATTTTTAAATAGTAAAGTTTCAACGTTGTATAATATATATATAGGAGCTGAGACTCCTGCTCGAACGAGGAATTTGAAAAAGGAAATCTTCAAGTCAGAATATTTCAAGGAAAAGGAAACTCCAGCTCTTTTCTTTCTTTAGTGACAATTTTTTTCTTTCTTGTTGCTTACCGACATAAGTTATCTTTATACATTAAAATATTTTTTTCTAAAAAATTACTATGATGTTTTTGAAAAAAATAAAGGGAGATTCTCCTAGATACCACACTTTCTAGTTTTGATTCCCAGAATACCACACTCGCTGGTTTATTCCACACCTAACATTCATTAAACAAGCAAATGACCATCTTGCCCCTCTCCTAAAACAAGAAAAAAAAAAAATCTCTCGAAACCCTACCTCCTTGCGTCGCCGTTCGCCGTCGCAGTGGTCCGTCGCCGTCGTCGCCTTCGTCGTTCGCAGTCGTCCGTCGCCGTCGTCGTTCTCCGTCTCTGTAGCGACTCTCTTCTCAGAATCTTCTCCAGATTTCTGTCTTCTACGAATCATCTCCCGAAGGTGAGTTTCCCGTTTAGTTTGTTTCAATCCGAGTTCGAGTTTTGTTTTGTGGTTAAATGGGAGTTCAGCAAAGCTTCGAATTGAGCTAGCAAGTTAGTGATTTCCCTCTTTAGCTGCTTTCAGATTTAAGCTTCTCTTTTTTGGTGGTGTTATCAAGCAATGTGGTTCGTAAAGTTGTGTTCTTTGTTTAGGAATCAGAATTTTCCTGTGTAATTGATGCTTGTTACTAACACTCTTCGAGATTTTGTAGGAATTAGTGTTCATTCATAGTGTTTCGGAAAAATTAGAGATTTGTGCTATCGAATTCATAATGTTTCCTTTGAGATTTGAGATTTTTATATATGTTTATGTTGAGTTTTCCTCTGTCTTGTGCTCTTTTGAGACTTGTGACTAACACTAAACTAAAACCTAAGTAAGAGCCAAACGTATTCTGGAGATTTGTTCGAATTGATCTCATAACTCTCGCAAAGCATTAAACCAATGATCAAAAGACGTTTAAGATGTTCTCCCTCGCACTTTTATAGTCTTATTAAGGTTTTTAAGAAAATTTCTTGTAGTTCAAGAACCATTGTTGAATTTTAGGAAGGCTTAAGGAGACCGTTCTTGTTAAGTTCCTTATTGTATTTTTTTCTCAAAAAGCCCTAAACAAATGATCAAAATGATGTGCTCCCTTCCACTTTTATGTCTTTTAAGATGGTCTTAGGAAGCGATCTAGAAAGGTTTTAGAAAAGATTTGTTGGTGTTTAGGAACCATTGTTGAAATTTAAGACTTAAAAAGGAAACCATTCTTGTTATTCAGGAAGGCCTTACTAAATGTCGTATTTTTAACTTTTCTACTTTTGTGCTTGTTGTGATTCTATTTTAGATAGTATCAACATTGATTTTTTTAATCATAGTAGGTAAAAACATGGTAGAAACTGATTTTTTGCGTATTGGATATATAGACATGGTTTTTGTCGCAGTGTAAAGTTGCTTTCTGCTGTATAAGACTTACGGGACCAATTTTTAGTGATAGAGGCTATTGGTTCATACAGTCTTTTCGTGCAAATACAAGAGAGTTTCGTCCAAAACGAGGCATTGCTTTCTTAACCTGGCTATTGCCTTCGTCCTTTTGATTGCATCCTACCTGGGTTTCTTCCGTATGCAGATAAGAAGGAAGTTTAAAATTAGAGTAAAGCACATTCTCCTTCTTTTTGTTTGATTAATTGCTTTACTATAAAGCGTTTTCAGGAAGCTCTTACTAAAACCATTCACTAGTGCCTTCCTAATGAAATGTTCTGTCCATTCTAAATGCAGGCATGGGAACATCGCAACTTCTCAGAGTGTCAAGCTTCCTCCATTGAAGTATGAAATTGGAGATGAGCCATCACAGATTATCGTCATAAACCAAGCTGCAACATTCATATATGTTAACACGGTAAAGAAAATTCTGGGTGAAGAGCAGTTTAAAACTCGCATTTGTAGAGAGATTTTATTATGCAATTGTTTGTTTTGGAAATGACATAACTACTATTTAATGTTGGTATTTAGTAAAGCCTCACGAAGTGATTGTTTGTATTTTAGGAAGGATTCAGGAATCAATTGTTGCTATTTAGGAAGGTCTTACTAAAACTCGTATTTTAACTTTTTAACTTTTGTGATGGTTTTAGGTGCGAAAATGGGTGATTCTTTTACAGAAACGATTGACTTTCCAGAATTGAAGTTCTATTGGAGAGGAGTTCGGTGGAGATATCATGGGTGAATAGTGCTGAAGCGTTTGGAGTTTTTTCTACTTCTTCTTATCATATTTTAATAATTTGAATAGATTTTTTGTTCACTTGGATAGCTACTTTGACTGTTTAATATGCTACTTGACGAGTTGGTTTTATGAAATAGCCTTTACAATATTCAGGAATTGACTAAACTGTTTTAGGAAGGCCTACATGAATTTATGAAACTGTAAAATTTCGAAAACAAATTATCCAGGAGTATGTAACATATCAACGCGGTATTATAGCCACTAGGCTAAGTGGTTGTAGTCACTAAACCATGGTTATAATTCAGTCATTTATACAAGGGGAAAACCTACGTTTAAAAATGAGAGAATTCATAAATGATCAAATTTAGGAAGGAACTTGTAGGATTTAGGAAGGCCTTCATGAATTTATAAAAAATTGACTTTTCCAAGAACTAGAACATTTTTGAGTTTGCTAAGTGGTTGTGGACACTAAACCACGTTTACAATTTGGTCACTGATATAAATGGAAAACCTATGTAGAAAAATGTGGGAATTTATAGGTCATCTGATTTATGAAGGAACTTATCGGATTTAGGAAACAACATATGATATTTAGGAAGACGTTCATGAATTTATGAAAGTTTGACATCTTCGAAGAACTATATCATTTTTAGGTTGTTAAGTGGTTGTAGCCACTAAAACACGGTTATAATTCGGTCATTGATTCAAGTTTAAAACTAATGTTAAAAAATGTGGGAATTCATAGGTTGTCGTGTTTAGGAAGGAACTTATCAGATTCGTGAAGGAATGCATCGGCTTTAGGAAGGCTTTCATGAATTTTTGAAACTTTCACATTTCAAAGAAACTAGACCATTATTGAGTTTTTAAAGTGGTTGTAGCCACTAAACCATAGTTATGATTATCGGATTTCGTTTCATTTCGAAAATGTGAGAATTCATAGGTTATCGGATTTAGGAAATAACTTATATTATTTAGGAAGGAACTTATATGATTTAGGAAGAAACATATCGAATTTATGAAGTCATTCATGAATTTATGAAACTTTGATATTTTCGAAGAATTAGATCATTTTTGAGTTTGTTAAGTGGTTGTAGCCACTAAAACACAGTTATAATTCGATCATTGAATCAAGTTAATAACCTATGTTAAAATCTTACTAAATTTATATTTGCTCAATTGGTAATTTACATATAATTTAGGATAGTCTTCCTGAATTTGAAAAAATCTTTCTTAAAAAATAAAGAAAGGTTCATAAATTCCAAAACTAACATACTTATGTCAATCAACACAAAACTCAAAGCCACAAATAACATAATACAATGACTACAAGAACAAGTTATACGCTTATGCATTCAGATTGTAATTAAGGAAAAAGCTTGAAGAAGCAACGCCAAAGTGTCACCATAAGGACCACATCTAACTCCTCCACTGTCACTGTTGGTACCTCAACGTTCTCTGCTGCTGGAGCAATCACTTGTTCAACCTGGAAGCAAACACACACTTAATTAAGAAAAACTGTCTCCCATGTTTATCAGTCTGTCACATTTTGTCTCTTAGAGAATAAGGTTATTTGTTGGAACTCGGAAGATGATTTGTGCAAATCATAATCCCAAACTAAAGCACTAAACCTACGTCCTAATGCAAGCAGCCAAACCTAATTAAAAACTTGTTTCCAGTGGCTGTATATCTCGTATCACACACTTCCCAGTCTGTAACACTATTAACATTAATGCACATCATAAGGAAAAGAAACTATTTAAGTACCTTCTCATAAACTCTCTCTGGTTTCTTTTCTTTACCATTCTCTGCATTTTGCCCTCTTGTTCTATTATTAATGGCATTCAAATGGGCATGAGAAGGAAATGCTCTTTGAGGTGCCACAGACTCAACAAGGCTACCAAGTGAACCCCATCGTTCTCCAACAACCTACAATTACCCTCAAAACGATAAGGCAATACTCAAAAAAACCCAAAGAGACTATGCTAAGTTCATAACAAGAAACTTACCTCCTCAAGTTTTTGCGCTTCTCTTGCAGCATGTTCTTTTGCTCGCTTAAGTTCCCCAATCAAAACACAAGACTATAAACATAAGCTAAAAGCTAAAAATCTCTTTGTTTATCCAAATCAAAAACATATAGAAGGAAACTTGCCTATGAAATTGAGAATCAACAATATCTGATCGGGAGCTGAACGAGCTTGAGATCTATGATATGAGCATCGTATACTCCAACGAGATCCATCATCATCTCCAATTGACGGAGAGAGAGAGAGACGATGGAGAGGGAGAGATTCCAGGGAAAGATTGAGATCGACGAAATCGCCGATTAGAATTGCAGAGAGTTATGTCGCCGTTGTCCCTCGTTTGTTGTCGCCGTTCGTCCCTCGTCTGTTACTGTCTTCCTGTCTCCAACTGTGGTGCTTTTTTTCTGTTTCAAGGGTATAATTGTCAATCATTTATTAATGAATGGTATCTTAGGATGAATTGAGCGTGTGTGGTAGATTGAGAATCAAAACATGGATCTGTGTCATATGAGACCATTTCTCAAAAATAAACGTATCCACAGGAAGATTCCTTTTAGTAAGGATTATTGGTTATAAAATTTTAATGGTATTAGAAATCCAAGGAAAATCAAATGTTATTTGTATTAATGATTTCAGAATTCTTGTCAAAATTATCCATTATTTATTTAATGATTTTTAAATACTAATTACAATCCGGTGTTATTAATTATGCATATTTATCTATGGATTTAGTTTTAAGTGGATTTGAAAAGATTTATATCCTTGCATGGGTGAATGATTCAATGTTCACATGATCATGACTCGTATCCATCAAATTGGTTGCATGCACTAAACTATATAGGCTCTAGTTGTTCCCTTGTAGTTTAATTTTTACTTGTTTATGCTTTGAGTTACAACTTACAAACAGACACAATACACAGTGCATTTCTATCGACTTGGTTTAATCCTTCAAAGTTATAAAAAAAAAAAAAAATAGCGTCTGGGTTCTCCATGAAACTTTTTCATAGCTTCATGCTCCGGCGAGCTTTGTTTTTGCAGAAAAGATACGGTTCAGTGTTGCCGCCAAGCGAATCCCGCCTTGCGCAAGTCTCTTCTCTACAATGGGTAAACGAGAGAGGAAATATTCATCTGCATAACAAGTGTGAGAGAAAGCTTAAGAAAGTATTGTTTCATTGTGAATATATACTGATCTTTGAAATGCTCGGAGAGTATGAGTATATACCTCCTAAAGTAGTTCCTGGGGTGGCATTCCTATAAGCATACTTGCAGGCAAGATCTATGCTTTCAGATGCATACCTTTAACACATCAAACAACATACAGAATCAGCAACGCTCATGTAGTAATAAGATATGATAACTATAACCAAATTTTCTCTTATTTAGCAACTTTAAAGATCTTGTAGCGCAACATCTTCTCTCTTCTTCTTTTGCAATTAACAGCCCTACAAGGGTAAATTTTCATCTATAGATAGATGCTTACTGATTTGGACAGGATGTTTGGTTAAGTTGACATGACTCCCACAATGGAACATCATTTGACCAGCCATTCTATTTGAAGAAGACAGCAGTTTAAAAAAAAAAAATGATCAGTGTACAGTTTATCTTGGATATGGTTTTGGTGTGCTGGAGTTGGATAAAGAAAGTAAGATTGTACCGTGAGTTTGGCTTGAAGGGCTTGAATCATGAGTGGAAGACTTGAATTGTAATATGTTTTGAGAGCAGATTCAATAATCATATTGTCCCATACCTTCAGGTTAAATATAGTTCCAGTTCCAAATGAGGAAAGATACCTATTTGGCATCATTATGATCAAAAACAAAGCACTTACATGGTGCAAATTTGCTGTGCGGTTGTACCAGCGAACTATTATTGTGTTACCACCTAGATCTCCACGAAAACCGGTATGCAAGGGCTGTAAAAATTAAGATCCACATAAAGATCAGCCATGCTCTGTGTTTTGGTTCTAAGTATATGATTCCGTCTAGATTTGCAAAAGGGATTAAACCTGATGGACATCTCCCATATAATGTGATAAGAACAGGAGAGCCTCTGTCAAGTTATCTACAAACGAAATAAAAAAAGACTAGTTACAGTATGTTCCAGGTAACCTATACAGATTTTAGTAAACTGATACATAAAGAAAGTGTCAGATTCACTCAATTATTACTCACAGACTCACAGTGGACTAAAGTGTGCGATTTTTCAGAAGCCGGCATAAGTTGCTTTGTGTAATTGAAGATTGCTCCTGTCACACACCAATCCTTATGCCTGTGACTGTCGTGGCAGTCCCCTTCACACAAGAGAAAACGACATAGATTTGAGCTTAGCATATGAAAAAAACTCTTAAGAAAATTAAACAGTGGAAAGAGAAAGCATATATGAAGTTGAAAGGAAACCCACGACAGTATTCGTAGTTGCATCTGTATTCAGGTGTGTTAACATAGTGCAAAGCACTAGTCCATTGCCATTGCGAGAGGTGTTTAATCTCATCAGGCCATGAGCAAAAGGCTGCTAGGTCTCTTCCTTCATCAGATTCAGGGAGAAGTTTCTTCACTGCAGCTATAGTTTCTTCCTCAAAGTATCCCTGAGGATTTGCAAATGGAAGAACCAAATTAAATCACCATATCAGGAAAGCTAATTTACCTTGTCAGACTAAAGAAAGATCTAATCCTAGCAAATTCGGTGAAACTCGAAAAGAGAACCACATTTCTCTCGATCCTAACAGTAACCTCCTGAATTGATTAACACCATCAAGCATCACAGCCATCAGAATATGGATTCACAGAAACTGATTAATAAGATTCACCTCGGCTATTTTGCAGACAGTGTAATGACCATCCTTCCCCCAACATAGAGCTCCATGGACAAGCTGTGTAAGCACGAGTACACTCGCAACCCACAATCTCATAGACAACCTCATTCTGAAAAACAGCTTTACAATTTCTTAACAATGACACATGCAACGTCAGATCAATCTAGTCTAGTTTTGACCAAACAAAAACATTGTCTGTTCTCCATCTTTTAAAACGAGAAACAGAGAAGCAAAAAGTCAACGAAATACCTCAAAATGTATTGCACTTTGCTTTGATTCGATTGCTCTACTTATCTCTCCTTCCATTGGGTGATAGATTAAAAATTAATTCTTCTATTTGTGTTTTTTTTTTCTTTTTAACTCCCACGTTTGAATTGTTTAATCAAAATCTACATATGACGATTGTATCACTCACATGGTAATTATGCAAAACCAACAAGTTTGATTAATACTAATTGACAAATTTCGGACAAACCAACAAGTATTTTTTTTTTTTGAATAGAGACAAACCAACAAGTTTGCAAAACAAAAAACTCTTCTTTCTCAGTATTTCTTTTAATTGAAAATCTTAAAGTATAAACTCAAACAAATCCTTTTATGTTTATCTTTTTACTTTGTTGTTCGTTATTATTACAGTCGTTTTGATCTATCACGGTGACAGTTACCTGGCAAAATTCTACAACCAGAGCCAAAATGATTTCGGTTTTAAGTTTGAAATTAATGAGAAAGCTTTAAGCTAAAAAATCATTATCGTTCCAATTTATCATATTGGGAATTATAACACAAATATAAATTCTGATGGTAAAAGGAAGTTAGCAGCTTTAGATGGATCACAAGTATAATTAGTGCTCCTTTGAAAATATGATGAGTCTACAAATCATAATATTCTCAACTCAAAGGTCAGTCTCATATATTCCATTTTTTCCGGAATTTTTTTTTGATACTCTTGGAAATTATTTGAAGAAAACAGAGTATAAACATTATAAGAATCTTTCTATTGTACTTCTTTATGTCCATCAACCACAAAACTATGATTCCAATCCTAAGAAAAATACGACACGTAGATTTAATGTCGCAGACTATTTACGATTCCCTTTTTTTGGAGTAGTGATAGTACGAATATATAATTCATGACCAAAAAAATTCGAATTCGAATTTTGGTAATAAAAGGTCAGCCAATCTTTTTGTGTAATTATATTCTTCAGTATACGGTTGTGGTCAAAGTTCCATTCGTTTTCTTGCTTGCATGCACTAAGAGTCTAAAACCACCATGCATGAGAAGAAGAAAAAACTTTAATTTCGATTAAATTAGTCCACACATTTCCCTATATATACCTTCAGCATGAGTAAGGGCTTTGACACGACTCATGAGTCACATGACAAGATCTCAAGATAATTAAGAAGAAAGAAAAATGATCGTGCCCATGATTGTGAGAGTCTCTCGGTGTATCAGAGGGTCTTGCATGGAAGAATGGAGAATGAGGTTGAGCCAAGGATGACTTGCCGATTTTACCAACGAGATCTAAAATTGATTTTGGTGTTCGGCAAGTTGACCTTGGCTCTGTTTCCTTCTCTTCTTTTCGATGTCAGACTCCAGATATCCATCTATGTACCATGATCATCGTTTTGAATCACAACTTGTGTGATTATGGTTTGTACTAACATTGAAATATGCAGTTTTTCTACTTGATGCATGATAATAGCATTTGCTTCTAATATTCTACGTAAATGTGGGATATTTTCGTTTACCATTTGATATATAGTTTAACACTCAGAACAATAGCAATGCGTAACATAACCTTAGCTTCCATTACATGAGAGTCTAGGTTCCTACTTATGATTATTATTAGAACTCAGAACAATAGAAAGCATAACATAACCTTAACAACTATCGAACATCAGAGTCTTAGGAGCTAGGAGGAGTGCCTACTTATCAAAAGACAATAAGACCTCGTTGTCTTAGTTTCACGCTCTAGCGAGCTTCGGTTTTGCAGAGAAGATTCGGTTAAGAGTGGCTGCCAAGCGAATCCCGCCTTGCGCAATTCTCTTCTCTACAACAGGTAACCTAGAGAGGAAATAGTAATCTGCAGAAAGAAATGTGAGAGAAAGCAGAACATCAAGGCATTGTTGCATATTAGAAAGCTAAGATCGATGATTTTGTTTCTTAGTGAATACTGATCTTTTAATGCTCAGAGAGTAAATATATACCTCCTAAAGTACTCCCTGCGGTAGCGTTGTTGTAAGCATACTTGCAGGCAAGATCAATACTCTCAGAAGCATATCTGACAACACCAAGAACATACAGAATCAACAGTGGTAATAATATATAGTGGAAAACAAATGACAGCTAAAACCAGATTTCTTTGCTATTTAGTCCTTCATTATTACAGATCTTTTTCACCGACTCATATGTGCATTAATATAATGATGCTTACATATTTGGGCAGGCTGTTTGGTTAAGTTGACATGACCCCCACGACCGAATATCATTTGACCAGCCGTACTACGGTAAGACAGCAGTTGAAGACAAACAATCATTGTGAGCTGAGTTTATCTTGGCTCTGCTTAGAACGCGCTGAAGCTGAAACTAAATAAAGAAAGTAAGATGGTACCTTGAGTTTGTCTTGAAGGGATTGAATCATGAGTGAAAGGCTTGAATTGTAGTATTTTTCTCGAGCAGTGTCAATGATCATGTCGTCCCACACCTTCACAATCAAATAAAATTAAGTTGGATCATTAGAAAGATTACATATCATACAATACTCTTGATACTTTAGATTCTTCTAGTTCTGAGTCAAGACAATCAGGAAAGATATAACGTTTTTTAGACAAGAAATCACTTACGCGGTGCAAATTAGTTTCTTGATCGTACCAATTTACTTTTACTCTGTTACCACCTAGATCTCCAACAAAACCTTCATGCAAGGGCTGTGAAGAAAAATAAATCAAAGTCCAAAACAGGAATTAACTACACTCGGTGTTGTAACTATACACTAACTGCAACTGCATATAACACAGAGTTTGCAGAAAAGGGATTAATTAACCTGATGGATATCTCCCATATAATGTGATAAGAACATGATAGCCTCTGTCAAGTTATCTGAAAACGAAAAAAAGAAAAAGAGACGAGTCACACTATGCTCCATGCCTCCATGTAACTCATACACAAACTAGTAGTGAAACATAACACTAAGACTCTAACTCACAATGGACTATATTCTGTGAGTTTTGAGAAGCCGACATTAATTGATTTGTGTAATTGAAGATTGCTCCTGTCACACACCAGTCTTGAGGGCAGTCCCCTTCACATAAAAGACAAGAAGAGCTTACATTCATTTGCCAACATCAAACAGAAACATGAAATGGATTTTGAAAGAAAAGACAGATTGTAAAACTCACTAGAGTACTCATAGTTGCATTTGTAATCAGGTGTGTCAGCAAAATGCAAAGCAGCAGTCCATCGCCATTGCGGGAGCCTTTTGATTTCATCAGGCCATGAACAAACGGCTGCGAGTTCACCATCTGCATATGCAGGCAGAAGTTTCTTCACTGCGACTACAGTTTCTTCCTCAAAATAACCCTACGGATTGAAAAATTGTACCATTAGCTACTAAAAATATATCCTTTTTTCCACAGTCTAATAAAGAAATTGGATGTAACAGTAAAAACAAAAATACCCTCTTCTCCCCATCTTAACAAAAGATTAATTGACTAATGTTCAAGCTGTATCTTTACAACACTCTCTCAAGCATTATAGCTCTCATATCTATGATCAAAGAGGTCAGTAATCTTTTAGACAAATTTTTCACCTGAGCTATTTTGCAGACAGCGTAATGACCATCGTCTCCCCAAGAGAGAGCTCCATGGATGAGATGTGTTAGCACGAGTATACTTGCGACCCACATTCTCAGTGATAAACTCATTCTGAAAAGAAAAAGATAAAAGCTTCCGTTTTTTTTTCAAATCTAGAAATAGAGAAGAGATTAGTAAAACAAGTGAAGTTCATTACCTCACAAAGCCTTGAAATTGGTTCTTGCTTTCAGCTTCTTTTGTTTGATTTTCTTTACTTAATACTTTCCTTTGATGGGGATATATATGTGCAGATTGCAGAGTATTTAACTATTTAATTGTTGCGAGTTTTAAGAACATTGATGGGGACACGCAAACAACGTTGTATCTTTTTCTAATCATAATTCGTAACTAATTAAATTTTAACCACTTTGGAAAATGAGCAAAAGGAGACAAGATCTGTTGAAATCTTATCTCAAAAAGACCAAAGTATGAAAAAATAGTATTGTACGTAAAATGAGGAATCTTCACTTTAGCACGCTCTCGTTGACTCCACCTAACCTGTAAATTTGAAGAGCAAAGAAACAACAAACCGTTTCTTTACACTCCACTTATAAGACTTTTATTCGCTCATGAAAATAGCCACTTTTTCTTAAGGGTCCTATGCGAAAAAGAGACACTGGTTACATTTGCTTATGAAAGAAAGCACTTAAAGGATCGATTGTCTGTGAGACTTTGAGACAAGAATCTTTGTTAAAGATCACACATTTTCCCTGAGAGTAGTAAAAGACCAGAGAGCAATTCTTGTTTCAACTTAGAAGCAAAATCGATTTCAACCAACGAGTGAAAAATATCAGTCTATCGCAGGAAGATTACACAAAATAATTGATTTTAACATATGTCACGCTGAGACATGCAATCAGCAAGAACTTAGAGATATCATTCACACCCTAAGTAAAACCACCTTGTAATAACAATCCCAAGATCCTTCGTTTTCAGTTTCAAGTGCCTGAGACTAACACAAGCTTCAGTTGATAGAACATCGAATATGGTGTCGTCCTAGATGCTTGATAATAGATGACAATTTCCGCTACTAATTCGAAGTAGACTAAGAACAATAGCAATCCCATAAACGTAACTAACATTACATGAGCTAAGGAGATTATAGAGTGACTGCATATGTTTCTTGGGGATCTCTTTCTTAGTTTCATGCTTCAGCAAGCTTAGGTTTTGAAGAAAAGATACGGTTAAGAGTGGCCGCCAAGCGAATCCCACCTTGCGCAAGTCTCTTCTCCACAATGGGTAACCGAGAGAGAAAATACTCATCTGCAGAACAAATGTCGAAGATCACAGCTTTGCATACAAGTGTATAACAGAGACGAACATGTGTGGGTAAAGAAAGATAAGATCTTTGTTTCAGAGTGAACACTGATTGTCGAAACTTCGAGCTAATAGTTCCTAGAAGCTTTAAACTCAATGCTCAGAGAGAGAGAGAGAGAGAGAGTATACCTCCTAAAGTAGTCCCTGGGGTAGCGTTCCTGTAAGCATACTTGCAGGCCAGATTTATGCTTTCAGATGCATACCTAAACACATCCAGAACCATACTGAATCAACAATGATGTAATTAGGATAAACAAGCTATAACCAGATTTCTCTGCTGTTCACAAACTTTCTAGATCTCTTGACGCAAAGTTCTATCCCTTTTTCTTCGTTTAACATCGCTGCAAAGGACTAATTATATGTGTATCTTGATTCTTGACAGGAAAGGATATATCTATATGCTTACGGATTTGGACAGGCCGTTTGGTTAAGTTGACATGACTCCCACGACGGAACATCATTTAACCACCCGTGCTGTATTTAGACAGCAGTTGAAAACAAATAATCAATGTGAGTTGCTTAGTTTTAACGTACCAGATCTGGAGCTTCATAAAGAAAGTAAGATCTTACCGTAAGATTGGCTTGAAGAGCTTGAATCATGAGTGGAAGACTCTTATTGTAGTATGTTTTAAGAGCAGACTCAATTATCATGTTATCCCAGACCTTCATATTTGAAAGGATTTTCTTTTAGATTTTGGATCATTAAAGAAATTATAACAACACATTTCATTCGTCCGGTAACTTCCAAAAGTTTAGATCATTCAAGGTTAATCGAATCAGGAAATGTAACTTTGTTGAGCATCAATATGATCGATAACAAACACTTACATGGTGCAAATTTGTTTTGCGACGGTACCAGCGGACTGTTATCGTGTTTCCACCTTCATCTCCCAGAAAACCAACATGCAAGGGCTGTGTACATTACGTATACAACTGAGACAGAGCTTGTTCTGATATGATTTATTTGAATGGCAAAGAGATTTTACCTGGTGAACATCTCCAATATAATGTGCTAAGAACATGAGAGCCTCTGTCATGTTGTCTGCAGACAAAGACTTGTCACGGCTCTATGCTCCATAGAACTCAAACTGAAGCTTAGTATCGGAATCACTATATTCTCACTCACAGTGGACTATTTTCTGCGAGTTTTCAGAAGCCGACATAAGCTGCATCGTGTAATTGAAAATCGCTCCTGTCACACACCGGTCTTGATGCTTATGAGTGTCGTGGCAGTCCCCTTCACAGGGACAGAACATATAGATTAGACTTCGGATATGAACATTAAAAAGATAGTTAGAGGGAGGAAGAATAAACGGACGACAATACTGGTAGTTGCATCTGTAATCAGGTGTGTCAACATAGTGTAAAGGGCTAGTCCATCGCCATTGCCAATGGTGTTTAATCTCATCAGGCCATGAGCAAACAGATGCTAAATCTCCTTCAGCGGATTCAGGTAGAAGCCTCTTCACTGCAGCTACAGTTTCTTCCTCAAAGTAGCTCTGAGGATTGAAAATGGCATTTTCAGAGAGATCACAAAAGGTAACCTTTTTTTTCTCTCTCTCTGCAGAAAGAGTCCAATCCTAAAAAGGGTATATAGTTCCTAGCCAGACTTCACCATAACAGTGATCTCCTAGAGTATTATTTAACAGTTGTAAGAGCTAAACTGATCATCAACTTCGTAATAAAGTTCTCATATTCAGAAGTCACAGTGATTTCTGTAACTTTAGGGTTCATTAAGCTCATAGTCTAATTAAACATTACCTCGGCTATTTTGCAGACGGCGAAATGACCTTCTTTTCCCCAACTCAAAGCTCCATGGATGAGCTGTGTAAGCACGAGTACTCTAGCAAACCACAGTCGCAGCGAAAAATTCATTCTGAAACAGGTTACAAAGTTTCGATTTTTACACTACCACGTTTGTCGAATCAAATATTTTGTTTCTCGATTTTGCTAAATAATAGAAACTGGGGTTTATCGGTTGAACTAACGCACCGATTCAAAACGAGAAGTCAAACCGTCAAAGAGATACCTTCTTAAAGCCTTGATCTTGGTCTTCCCAAATTGATTCTCGGCTCACTGGATTATATATAACTAAAGTTTTTAAAAATCTGAACTTTCGGTTACTTTTGGAGAAAAACAAAAACAATTGTACCTAGCTCAAAATAAACTTATAAAATCTAATTCATTTCAAAACCAATGATAATTTGGATAATTTGTTGACTATGATGTGAAATTCTTAACATTCAAAAGCCAACGTTCATATTGCTTCTTGTTAAACCAAGTATAGCAAATTTTTGTTTATGTACAAATTACGGATTTTAATCTGGAAAAATATGGTTTCTTGAATATACAACAATAAATTATACAGAATACTTGTAGACAGCTTATCTGATGATATATTTCCATAGTTATACATATAGTCTCTCTCTTTGAGCAAAACAGAGATACATAAAGCCAATGAACAAACTTTTATACATCTATGATGGATGAACATAATCCACCAGATTTTATTATTTATTCACCATGGTTCTTGTCTCTGAACATTTTCTCCCTTTGCAGAGAAATCAAGTCACAAGCAGAATCTTACCAATATGGTTACTACTCTCCATAAGGCTATGAGCTTCTGCTGCTTGTGACAATTGTAGATACTTGTAAATCACCGGTTTTACCTTCCCCGCTTCTATCGCTGGCCAAACAGTCTTCTCGACTTCCGCTACAACAACCGCTTTGTTTTCCTTGCTTCTTGGTCTTAATGTAGCTCCTGTAGTAACAATAACAGATCAAGATTTTCAATAGGGTCTCAATTTTGACTTTGAGATATGATTGACTGATTGTGTGTTAAGTACCTAAGACAGTGAGACGCTTTGGAAGCAGACTACTTAGTTTTATCTCGGCATTGGCTCCTCCCATTAAACCGATAATACATAACCTTCCGTCGAAGTTTAAGCTGTCGAGGTTTTTCTGCAAATACGGCGCCCCGATGCAGTCCAAGATAACATCCACTCCTTTCCCATCGGTTTCCGCTTTTACCTTTGCGACAAAGTCCTCGGTTTTGTAATTTATACACACATCAGCCCCGAGTTCTTTGCAAGCAGCTAGCTTTTCCTCATTTCCTGTTAGTCAAAAGATAATTGGAACATTGCCAACGAATGAAAACATGGAGGTTGTGCACAAAACTGAAGCATTAGACTAAACCTGCTGTGACGAATACTCTCACTCCTTGATGTTTAGCCATCTGAATTGCAAATGTCCCAATCCCACTTGAACCTCCATGAACCTAAAATTTCAGCAACTATCAACATTAGCAAGGAGCTAGACAAGGACAATAAACGCTCAAGAGAGAATACAAACAGAAAGTGAAGTAACTTATGTAGCGCTTCTAATAGTTCCAGTAATAGGACTGACTCATAGCCAAAGAATCAATTTTTATGAAGCAACCACAAACTGAGATAAAGGAAGACTAAACTGGCATGAGATCTGACTGCATATACATAGCATTATAGAAACAGGATGAAGTGAAATACCAAGAACGATTCACCAGGGGAGAGACGGCCCATCATGAAGACAGTTGACCAAACAGTGCATGCCACTTCAGGGAAAGCAGCTGCATCTTGTAGAGAGATACCGGCAGGGATTGGGAGGATTTGTCCAACGGGTACAGCAACTTTCTCTGCGTAACCTCCTCCAGAAAGAAGAGCACACACCTGAGACACGGAGAGAGTCAAGAAGTTTTAAACTTTGATCTAAGCCTAAGTAGAGAAAATGAAGGCAATCGAATACAAACTGTAATAAGCTTTCAACAGCTAAACAGATGAAAACGAGTTGCAACTAGAAAACTCTCCAACAGTAATTCTAACTGAGTCCTAAATAAAATCACTAAGAACATGAGTGTGAGAACTGAGCAGCATATTCACACCAGTCTTGAGTCAACTTAACACAGAGGCACCAAACCGTAAAACCTCAAATTGAGTATTAGAAGCCTAAACAAGATTATCCCAATTTCCAGAAACGAAATCACAGAAGAAGAAGAAAAGGGACGTAATTTCAATCTACCTGGTCTCCGACCTTCCAACGAGAGACGGACTTGCCGACGGATTCGATGGTTCCGGAACACTCGAGACCAGGGTAAGGGCTAGAGCCAGGTGGTGGAGGGTAAGACCCAAGTCTCTGGAGAGTATCGGCGCGATTAAGAGCAGTGGCGTGAACTCTAATGAGAACCTCATCGTCTTTCACTTGTGGGTCATCCACTTCTCGGAGTTGCAGAACTTCCGGCGCTCCTGGCTCTGAGATTACGATCGCCTTCATTTTCTCTCTCTCGCTTCCGTATCAAAACCAGCTTCTTTCTTATCAGTGTTTTATTCGTATTAAAAGACTGTCGATGGATCGAGCAAACATAAGTAAAGTGTTGACCAAACTTTAACGGTCCTTTGTTACGTAAAAGTAAAAAGCGTCGTAAAAAAAAAACTCAGAAGTAATGAACTTTGGGTTTTGTCCGTAACATTTGGGTTTTTTATGAATTTATTTGAATTTTTTGATTTTTATGAATTATTATGAACTTTTATGTATTTTCTGAATTTTTATGAACTTTTCGAATTGTTTATGTGTTTTTTATGAATTTATTTTGATTTTGGTTTTTATTTTTTATGAATTATTACAATGTTGACTAATGAAATTCGGGTCAATGCATGTTTTGGCCAACTACACATAGTTCAGGTATTTAAAATCCGATATGTGAGAGTTTGGGTACTAATTAGCACAACAAAATTGTTCATATACTAATTAGCACTTTTACACATAGTTCAGGTATGTAAAATCCGATATGTGATAGTTTGGGTACTGATTAGCACACCAAAATTGTTCAGATACTAATTCGCACCTTTACCAAGAGTTCAGGTACTAATTGGCCGTTTTCCCGTATTTTCGCTTTAGCTAAAGCCAGAGGGTTGTTGTATTTCTCTTCAAGAAGATTCGGTTTCACCATTCCACAAGCCCAAGACTCAGAATATAGACTACTGGATAACTGAATCCTGATTAGTTATTAACTTTTCTAAACAGGTTTTCTCGAACCAAAAGGTCGAAAAATAAAATATGAAAAGAAAAATCAGATTGGGTTTTGCTAGGACATCAAAAGATTACGCTAAATCGAAGAGGACGAGTTATGTACACAGGACTAAGTTTTTCTGGTTTTGATATAGCTCAAATAAACTTCTAATCGTAATCCCCAATAGCAGCAACCTTCTGCTTCTTCCATTTATATGCTGCTTCAAGAATGTTAGTCTGTAATTCTTCTGGAAAAAAGTAATCAAAGTATTCTTCATACCTGCAAAAAATTCAAACAAATTTCTCACATTAAGCTTTAGCATTCGATTCTCCAACTATAGATAATTGAGAAATCATATGTATGCAATACGTACTCTGTAGAGCTGATCGGCTTCCTCTTCTTGACCTTCTTCGGGAGCTTGGATTGAACGACACTCACATCACCCAGATCACCAAAGCCCATCTCCAAGCTAAGCCAATCATCCAAAAGAGCAGCACGCTCTTCTTTCAGCTCTGCTGTGGAGTCTGTGTAGTATGCGTTGGCTCTATGGAAGATCGCTGAGTAGAAGATAAAAAATAGAGAAAAAGAAACAGTTAAAACGTGTCTCAGGGAATCATCAAAACTCATAATATAATATGTAGCTTTAAAACCTCTTACGCGTCTGATGCATTCCTTTTCACGCTCAATCGCATCTCCTTCTTCCTCCTCTTCTTTGTGTTCCGCAGCAGAAGCTTCAAACTTGGCAAAGCTAACCCACACCTTGTGGTGCTTTGTACGGTCCAAGAGTCTCTCATATAAAGCCCGTGTCCTCTCTAATTCCCCTTCTGATGTCTCAAAATCAATGTATGTCTGCCACAAACAATATAGAGAATTTTAGTGATCCAACTGGTTCAAAAGTCTGAGAAACCTTCAATCACTTCTTTGGATGCATTAGACTGAAAAAAGATTGTACCTTCCATAGCAGCTCCGGGATGTCTAGAGCAGGCTGAGATATTGCGAGTTCAAGAATAGCTCTAGCTCGTTCGGTTTCAGCAAGAGATCTCTCCAATTCCGAGTACTTGCTCCAAGCATAGGAATTCTCAGGAGACCATTCAAGATACCGCTCGTATAACTTTCTACATCTATCTATGTTTCCCAACTTGAGTTCGATCTCAATGTAATTCTTGAATATCTGGGTTGCAGGAAAAAATCACCACAGTAAGTAAAAACATGATCAATGAGAAATGATGTAAACCATGTCCAGATTAATCTTCATTAGTCTTACCTTATCTTTTGGAGCTTTCCCAATCGCATTTCCTAATATCTTGCGTGCACCCGTGAGATTTAGTTGCCTGATTTCAAATTGTGCAGCGAGCAACCATATTTTGGCAAAAGAAAATTTGGTGTGGGGGATAAGCTTGAGGCATTCTCTGCAACGTTTGGTAAGACAAATACAAACAGTCAGTCTAAACCGCGACAAATGAAGTGAAACGTAGATGAATGTAACTTCACAACTTTCAAAATACCTGTAAACAGCTCGTGTACGCTCCACATCTTTAATTTCAATCTCTTCATACAGTGCATAATTAATCCTACAACAATTAGTCATATCAGTGCCAGTGATTGGAGAAAGCCGCGCAACCATGTATGCTACAAAAAAAACAAACAAGAAAAGCTATGCAAGAATATACAGATCTATTTAGTGACCTGAATGTGCTAAAAGATCGACAAAGATGATACAACTACTAAACCTAACCTTCTTATGCAAAGCAAGATCAACATAAGAATCCTATAAAGTTATTACCAAAAGCTATTACTCACCAGAGGTAGATGTATCTTTGCCAGTATCGTTTCTTCTCGGCAGGTGAAACATTAGCAATAGCTCTCTCATAGATTTGTCTTATCCTCTCTTTGTTCCCAACAGTCTCTTCTAACCTAACGTAATCGAACCACGAATCATAGTTCAAAGGGTCCTTCCTCACATCATCTTCATACTGAAACCTCCTCTTCCCAACAATGGCGTCCTCGATCCCTTCCTTACCCCCGTATCGTTTCTCAAACGCCACGAACTTTTTGTACAAATCCTCAGCTCTTCCTTTAGGAACATGATCAAGAGCAGACTTGTAGATAACCCTAGCTCGTTCTACTTCCTTGCATCGTTCTTCAAATTCAGCAAACGCCAGAAAGAGAGTCTCAGCTTCTTCATCATCTGCAAGAATCTCCCCGGCGCGTTCGTAAACAATCCTAGCAAGATCAACTTCACCACGCTTCATCTCAAACTTTGCATAACGAATATAAGCAGAGATTGTTGGATGGCAAAGAACAAATCTCTCGTAGATGGTTCTTGCGCGTTCGATTTCACCATATCTAAGTTCGAATTTAATAAAACTGAACCAACCTTTATGATCCGGCGAACAATTCATCCACCGCTCGAATATCTGTCTAGCTCCGGCGATGTTCCCGAGCATCTCCTCCATGAGAGTATACTTGTGCCAAAGCTGGTCCACTCGAGGGAGAAGCTCAACAGCACGATCCCAAACGTTCCTCGCACTGTTGACAAACTTGTTCTTCATCTCAAACTCGGCGTACTTGACCCACACCGTGTGGTTCCGGTGATCTCCTTCCTTCTATGGCTCGTTCCCACACGCTCCGAGCACGTGCGTAATCCATCTGCGACGCTTCCCACTGCGCGTATTTGACCCAAACTTGGATGTTCGAGCATCTCGTGCGGGTGATCTGGTCCTCGAACTCCTTCCGACGTCGGAGTCTGTAGTCAGAAAGCTCAGTCGAATCGGTGATTTTCTGATTGGGAGGACGGATCTCATCCTCTTGCCTCTCTCGAGCTTCCTTTAGAATCTGCTCGGCTGTGATTTGCACCGGCGCCGGAGTCTTGTTACTCACCCGCGTCGTATGTGGAAACTTCAGTGAGGACATGTTAATCTCTAGGGCTCGTTCGCTCGTCGATGATTTAGTAACGGACAACTTGTATTTAATTGATTAAGCTTATGAAGGAGATAACTTTATCCTTAACTTGAGCTGCAAATTGATTCGGAGATGGTAGTGAAGTTTCTGAGGACAGGGATTGGAAGTGCTCATCCGCTGTCGTTCCTGGTACGTTTGTGCCATGGCTTCCTACTGGTTGGTCCAAGTATCACATGTGTATAGGGAGGCTAATCGTCTAGCTGACGGATTAGCAAACTATGCGTTCACGCTACCATTGGGTTTTCATAATTTTACTTCCCTTCCAGACTTTGTTTCTTCTATCTTTGAGGATGATGCCTCTGGTGTATCTTGTAAGCGTCATATTTTGCTGTAACTTTGTTCTTCATTCTTAATAAATCGCTGGGTTTAAGCTCCCAGTATTTCCCACCAAAAAAAAAACATAGTAGTATCTTATTTCCTTTTTATCTCCTTTTAAGTTCCTCATATTTTTTTTATATTTTTTTTTGTATTTTTGGTATTCGTTGTACTATAATTTTTGGTATTCGTTGTATAATTTGTTAATATCTACTATATATATTAATTTACAGTTGTAGTTTCCAAAAAAAAATTATTTTTTATTTAGTTTTATTAAAACTACACATAAATTGCATTGTAAATAGAGAAATACCCCCAAATACCACACTTTCATGTTTTTTTGACAAAAATATCACACAAGGGTGAAAATGACAAAAATAACAAATTTGGGTTCAAAAGTCATTAATTAAGATTTATATTTTGGGTTTTAGGTTTAGGTTTAAGGAATTGGGAAGAAACATATGAAAATAAATGTATAATAGTCTTTTTTTCTTTAAGAAATGTCATTTTGTCATTTTCATATTGGTATAGTATTTTTGTCACAAAAACATGAAAGTGTGATATTTTTGAGAATTGCTCTTGTAAATAGTGCAACTACCAAATTACCATTTAAGAAAGATATTTTAAATAAATAAAATATGTGTAGCTAAAAGTAAAAATGTTTATTATGTAAGCTCTATCACAAACCTCTTTCATGTATCAAAAATGTTTATTATGTAAGCTCTAATAAACGGTTCAAATAGGCTGTAAAGTGTAAAATTAAGTGGTAGAGAATTTTAAACCGATGGTTCTAGCCTTCTAGGTTCACAACAGCTTTAAAAATGTTTTACTTACCGGAAATAATTTTAGAGGGTGTATTGGATCTATGATTTGAAGAGATTTGGAGTGATTTTTATTAAGATGACAAATTTACTGTTATTCAAATATGAATTTTAAAACTTTCTTTAAAATTAACTGTTATCGAACTAGTAATTTTAAAATTTATTTTGAAATCCAGTGTTATTGAAAATATTTTAAGTAATGAATTTCAGGAGAATTATTGGAATTTCAAAGTGTTTTGGTGAGATTTTTTAGTTAAAAATATAAAAACTCAAATTCCATGGTTTTAGATAGAATTTTAGAGTTTTTTTTAACTAAAAATCATAGCAACTTCTCTAATTCAACCAAAATCGTTCAAAAACTCATTAAAACTAAAATCATCTCAAATCTTCTTACGGGGGTGTATTGAACTGTGAATTTCAAGAGATTTTGAGATTGTCTTAAAATCCCCTGTTATTCAACTAGGAATTTTAAAATGTAGTATCAAATCCGGTGTTATTGAACCTGAGATTTATGTAAAGTCACTCAGGATCATTTAAAATCCTCTGTTATTCAAACAAAAATTTGTTAAAATCAAATCAAATCCACTGTTATTGAAAATGTTTTAAGTATTGGGATTTTAAGGTCTCTATGAGATTTGAGAGGATTTGGGAGACTTTCTTAGTTTAAAATATAAAGATCCAAATTTCATGGTTTTAGGTGGGATTGTAGGGGATTTTAATACAAAATCATAACAACTTCTTTAAAATCACCTAAAACCAGTAAAATCTTATTAAAACTCAAATCACCCTAAATACCCAGTTCAATACACCCCCTTAAATGTTATATTCAATACACTCCCTAATCAGTTATTTTTTACTGCAATGTTATTATTCACTTCCATTTTTTGCTCTTTCCAACTATTTTTTTTCTTCTACCTGCCTTCTTTACGATAAGCAGCGTTTAAAAATTTACAAATGTGACCATTTTATATTACATAAACCTGTAAATGGCCCATCTTTTGGCTCGCAAATACAAATTCTCGATTCTTTTTTTCTTGGGTTTTATGGTCAGCCATGACGTAATCAATGAAGAAAACACGATCTTTACCATCACTTGTCATCAATCAACTTTATGAACCAAAAAAATCCAAATCATCCTAACCACCAAACGTTTAAAGCGTTTTCATTCATATACTCCTATATCTTACCCATACCGACTTGAATGGAATAGTTTTTTTTTATAATAAGTTTTTGAAAATTATTTTCTTTATCCAATACATCCAAAACCGTGCGAACGAATCAGAGAGTCACAGGTGGATCAAATCAGTGCCGACTTGTTATATGCAAATCGTGGCGTCTCACGTGGTATTATAGTATGTCATCACTAGGACCCACCTCCGACTCCATTAATGGCGGTCTTCTCCCGTGCTTCCTTCCTCAATTCTCCATGATCTAACCAAGAGAGATCTCATTCTATTCACGTTCTCATCTCCCGCTCTTCTCCTCTGGTTAGTTCTTCCTCTCTCTCTCTCTCTGGTTAGCTCTTATGTTTAGCTTTGATCAGATTTTCTTACATTGTTTGTTCTTTAGCTTCGAATCAGTATTGTATTATCAGAAAAAACTTATTTTTTCAAATTAATGGGTCTGATTGGGTTTAGAGTGTTCATCGATTCTGATTCTCGCGTTTTTTTTTTCATTCAATCAAAAGTTTGAATCTTTTATCTATTTTGTAATCGGCTAGATACTGTTTTAATACTGTCGATATCTCGTTGCTCCTCGTGTTCTATAGTTCGAACTTAGCAGTCTAGATCTTATGAAGTGTTTGCTTTTTGATTCGTACAAGTGATGTTACGTTCGAGTATAGGAAAGAAATTGCAGCAAAGATTCAATTTTTATTGATGTGGGGCTAATCTAGCTGCTTTTAATGCTCTTGTGGAGATGATTTGATGCTAAAGAGTGTATGAATACTCAAAACTCTGATGCAGCCTGCAGGTTTGGTTTAGCATTGCAGGGAACAATGATGGACCTAACGAAGCTGAACCCTCCACAGATCACTTTTTATTGCTCAGCATTTTCTGTGTTGATCACAGTTCAGTTGACGATACAGCTTGTGTGGCAGCATCTCTCTCACTGGACGAACCCTAAGGAACAAAAGGCAATACTCATCATTGTTCTTATGGCTCCTATCTACGCCGTTGTTTCCTTTGTTGGTTTGTTAGATATCAAAGGAAGTGAAATCTTCTTCCTATTTCTAGAATCCATCAAAGAATGCTACGAAGCACTCGTGAGTATTTTTGCTCTCTCGCTTGTTTATCTTCAACATAATATAGAGACGCTTACAGTTTTTTTTCTCTCGATTTCTGTTGCAGGTCATTGCGAAGTTCTTGGCATTGATGTATAGTTACTTGAACATATCTATCAGCAAAAACATTGTGCCTGATGGAATCAAAGGAAGAGAGATTCACCATACTTTCCCAATGACTTTTTTCCAGGTTCGTCTCTATCTATCTCTGCAAGGTTTCTTCCACATCTACATGCCTCTTTAGTCCTTACCCTTGATAAAGCTCTGTGTCTATTGTTTTGACAGCCTCATGTAGTCCGTCTGGATCATCGCACTCTCAGGCTTTTGAAATACTGGACATGGCAATTTGTGGTCATCAGACCAGTGTGCTCGTTCTTGATGATCGCTTTACAATTAATCGGGTTTTATCCTTCTTGGTTGAGCTGGACATTCACTATCGTTCTCAATCTCTCGGTTTCTCTGGCCTTGTACTCACTAGTGGTTTTCTACCATGTGTTTGCTAAGGAGCTTGCTCCTCATAATCCACTCGCAAAGTTCCTCTGCATCAAAGGAATCGTCTTCTTTTGCTTTTGGCAGGTAAAATGTTTTCAATAATCATCAAACCCCCTCGAAATTGAGACAATATTCATTGAGAATCTTCTGAGACTGCAGGCAATCGCACTAGACATTCTGGTGGCTATGGGAGTGATCAAATCTCACCATTTCTGGTTGGAGGTAGAGCAAATTCAGGAAGCTATTCAGAATGTGTTGGTATGTGTGGAGATGGTTGTCTTCGCTGCGGTTCAGAAGCGTGCTTATCATGTTGGTCCTTATAGCGGGGAGACCAAGAAGAAACTCGATAAAAAGACCGAATGATCTTGTCCCCGGTTAGAGCAAGAAAATCGAGTGGTCTCATCAGCCATTTTGTAGCAAATCCTTGGTCATTTTTTGTCATTCTTCATTTAGATGTTTGGAGACTTGAAACTTTTGCTTGTCGTATGATTGGGAAAAGAGAATAATGTTGAGATATACTCCAGATGATAATGTTAAAACCACTACACTTTTCCCAGTTTTTGTTTGGCCACATAACAACACTATGTTAAATCATGATTCAGGCAGGAGTTTAGCAGCAAAAACAAATGTTTATCCAACTACATGATCTAATTCGAGATGATAAACCAACGAGCATTTTGAAAGCAATTCATATATACAAATCAGTAATTGAAGAACTAAACAAAATCTAAGTATGTATAAGAAAAATATTGGAAATAATTTCTCTTTTATTACCCGGTTCTTTGGGAATACAAGTACAAAAAGAAGAAAGAAATCAAGAAGCATTGGACTAATATATATTTTGCGAAAAAAGTAAAAATAAAGTTTGGAAATTTTAATTTATTTAAGTGGTATGGGGGAAATAAAAAAGGGAGGGTAAAAAAAAAAAAAAACGCACGTAAAATACGGGAAGGCGTGCGAAAGGACAAGACAGAGTTTATCTGATCATCGCAACTCCAACACGCAGACTCGATTCTCCTTCTTCGTCTTCTTCTTTCTCGAAAATCTGACAACAGATAGCATTTAATTGTGGCTCTCTGCTCGACCGATTCTCTCTGACAATCCTCTCTTCTTCTTTGTCAACGCCTCAAGGTCAGCTTTTGTGACTCTCTCTCTCACCACTAATTCCATATGCGTTTAGGATTTCAATCCGATTAATTTTGGATTTAGGGTTTAATCGAATTTCACGCAAGCGTTTCGCTTAAATTTTTGATTTTTTATTTTTACATAAGAAATAATTAAGTGTGCGAGTAAATCGATGGTGATTGATTGGGTTGATCCAGACAGAAGAAAGTTCGTTGCGCCGTGTTGTTTAAAGCTCATACACATCCGCGTGAAGCTTTCGTCATCAAAATCATAATAAAGACTCCTCTGCTTACACGCAATCTCATCTCTCTCTCTCTCTCTCTCCATATCTTCTCCTCTCCAATCCTGAAGAGTAGTTCCACCATCGAAATCCCCCAACTTGCTTCCTGTAAGTATCTTCTTCTCTCTCTCTCTCTCTCTCTATCCAATTGCTCTCTCTCTATATATTGTGGTTTTTGATTCAGAAGCCGAATAAATTTGGGATTTTTGAGTGTTCGATTAGAATGGTTTAGCGTAAGATTGATTTGGTTTTTTCTCTTCTCTCCTAATCCCTTAGTATCGCTTCAGTGATTATGAACATGCTTGCATATAATCTGCTCTCTAGTTTCTCCTCTTTGGCTCGCTTCTTCTCCTCTGCTAAGCTTTCACCATTTTTCTCTGTAAACAAAAATTTGAGATTTTTACTCTCTTTTCCCCTTCTCGAATCTGGATCTATCCTTGCTTTCTTGATATGATTATATGATTTCTAGCTGCATTTCTCTTTTCTTCTTTGTTAGATGCAAATCTCCTTTGGTGTGATTAATTAACTTGGTCTTACTGATTTTTGATACAGAGAGGAAGCTTTTTTGCTTTCCGTCTTTGCGCGTGTCCCATTCTCTTCTCCATAGCTCTTCAAGTTCATTTTCTTTTTTCTGATAAAGATGGAGGTCAAGTTATGGAACGATAAGCGTGAGAGAGAAATGTATGAGAATTTCGCCGAGCTATACGCTATCATCAAAGCTACTGAGAAGCTCGAGAAAGCTTATATCCGTGATCTGATCTCCCCTTCCGAATACGAAACCGAGTGTCAGAAGCTCATCGTCCACTTCAAGACACTCTCCGCAACGCTCAGAGACTTGGTCCCGAACATTGAGAGATTCGCTGAGACGTACAAGATGGACTGCTCGGCTGCGGTTTATCGCCTTGTGACTTCTGGTGTTCCAGCTACTGTGGAGCATCGAGCTGCTGCTATGGCTTCTACTTCGAGCTCTGCCTCTGTTGTTGCCGAGTGTGTTCAGAACTTTATCACTTCCATGGATTCTCTGAAGCTCAACATGGTCGCTGTTGACCAGGTGTATCCGTTGTTGTCTGATCTCTCTGCTTCGCTTCATAAACTAAGCATTTTGCCACCGGATTTCGAAGGGAAGTTGAAGATGAAAGAGTGGCTTTTGAGGCTGTCTAAGATGGGAGCTTCAGATGAGCTCACTGAGCAGCAGGCTCGTCAGCTTCACTTTGACCTCGAGTCGTCCTACAACTCCTTCATGGCTGCTTTGCCTAACGCTGGTAACTAACCAATGTGATGTGTGCTCGGTTACTTTTGTTTTAGACTACTTGGCTTTATGTAGTTATTATAATGATGGCTTTAGGATAATGATTTTGGTTTAAGACAATTTGCTGCTACACCCGGGAGATGAATGTTGTGTAGAGTTAAACAAGTCTTTCTTTTGTTGTGTAAAGATCATGCCAAGCCAGATCATCGATTTCTTCTGAATTGTATGAATCTAAGCTCTACTTTGTTTACTCTTGGCTCTTTGTTGTTTATTTTGTGGCTTTAGTTTCTTGACACATTCCAGAGATGAATTTTCGTACAGGTACAATGCGAAAAGATATTCCCAAAGCTAAAATCTTGAATCCTTTTTTAGTCGGAAGAACTCATGATCTGTTTCTAAAATCAAAATGCCAATTATAAGAAAGTTAAAGTGGAAATTATATTGCCCATTTTCATTAGCTACGAGTTTATAAAAAATATAATGAGCTTTCATCCGTAAGTATATTTTAACTGCCCTTTATCTACAAAATGCGCAAAAAGCCTGTGGGGTTAAGAAAAGGTAATTACTAGAAGCGTTCTGGTTTCTGCCATCATAATCTATTCACCTTGCAGTAATAGGAGTCTGCAAAATCTACATGGAGCTTGTAGTGGTGTCTGCAATTACTACGTTTATCTCGGGTTTTCCTTCACCTTGCTTGTCAATTTGGCTATGAGCACTTGATGAGCTTGGTGGCTTGAAGCTAGCTTCATCATGATGCAGAGACTTGTCCTTGGTCGTTGTGTTCGAACGGGGAAGAGATTCCTCCTCTTTCTCTGGTTGGAAGTTCAAATCTATCTGCGCTTTCAAAGGCGAGGCATGACACTCATGGTTCTGACTGGTGTTCCCACTGTTGTTAGCAGACCGATGAAGTTCCTCAGCAGAGTTCAGTGACTTCAGCTCCTTCTGTGCTTTGTTTCCTATCTCATTCTGCTTCTTCTTCCTTCTCCGTAGCAACAGAGAATGCCGACGGCGTTTTACCACATCGCAGACCGTGCAAGAACAGCGTCGGCCGTGTTTAGGATTTTTCCCGCTTGGTGATTGTATGCAAACGATGCAAGCGCAGCCACTTCTATGACGTGGATGCTTTGTGGTTGTTTTGGACGACATCAAGAGTCCTTCAGCTTCCTCCATGGTTTGCTCATCGTCCTGTTCAGCTAAGAGTCTTTTATTTGCAGAGCATGTTGATATGAAACTAGACACAATTCAAAGAAAACAACGATAAGCAGAAAATCAATGAGCTTCAAAAAAAAAGCTATTCACTTTATCTAATGTTAGGAGATACTTTTCAATATCTTGCAACATGCCTTCGGACCATGACTAATTAGAATTCTACCAGGATCATCTAAGATAGGATTAACCTTTACAAACAACTGAAAGCAAAAAAAGAAGAAAGTCAATAAAGAAAGGTATAGGGTATCGAGATTAGGCAATTTACCCAGTAATTGTCTTCCCGATTATTGGAGCATCCTATTTTGACACAAGAAATATAGAACGAAATAGCTCAGTGAGTGATAATGTTCCGAAAAGTAAAGCAGGATTTGAGAAACACACAACAGAACAAACGATGGTTGATAACAAACATAGTAACATGGCAAATCAATGGGAGAGGCTAACTAGGTGTTCAAACCAACTGCGTCGCTTTCTCTTATCTAAAAGGACAACAGTTAACTAAGATTCTCAGTCATAGTAAATAACTAATTTGCAGTCATGACACCTTTATGGCTTTTTCTCTCGTTCTGTTTAGGCAAGAGCAGTCGAGTAACTATGCTTACATAAAGCACGCAAGATATTTTTATGCTTGAGAAAATAACTTCTAGCACCCAATGTGTCTATTCTGGCATGAGTACACCGCTTGATTTTGTAATATCATGAGATAATCTCCTCTTCCAGAATACTACGAAAAGAAAACTAAGATCCTGGAGCGGCATAGACCACAAATGCAAATTAGTTAAGCAAAAATCATATGGATGTACCTCATACTCCTCAAACTCAATGCCTTCTATCGTAATTATAGACGGAGTGAGGGTGGGAGGAGGGAGGATAAACCCTTGAGCTTCTTCCCATGTTAGCTTCAGCTCACTGAGGTCTCCCTCTTCAACTTTCTGACGTTTGCTTCTTGTAATCATCATGCTGCTTTTCTTCTTCCCCGAAGGTGAATGGATATCAATCGGTTCAGTCTGCTAATGCAAATGCAGAAGAGATTAACTTTCTTCATACACGCTAACTTGTCAAGAAAGGGTGTCAGTTTGGACTTTGAACGCTTACATCCTCGTTTGTGCAACTCTCACGATTGTTATTCAAGTCAGTTTCCTGCAAAGACACATTTCATAAATAACAATATGTTCTGGACTTCTAATATTTGCATCAGTCATGAGTTGCTCAATCCAGAATATTCTGCTGGAATCTAGAAACAAGCCCATTTCGTCTGCTTCTAACATAAATCCGTGTAAACAATGCACTTTCGCTCATTATACTAGATCGTCTTATTCCTATTTGTGTGTTGACAATATTACAAAGTGCAGCTAACATCCAGGAAAGCTTCTTAAGACTAGCAATTAGTTGCCTAGTAAATTAAAATTGTAATTTTGGTAAACCAAAAGTACTTGCAAACCAAAACTATCAAGTTAATTTAGAAAGTAACCTGATCAGACGATTGAGCGACCGAAGCCTTTCTGAACCCCATGATCAACTTCCTTTCTGGATCTAAGCGACTAAATATGACTAAAAAGAGAAGGGATTTTAGTTCCCACGCATAAGAATAGAAAAAAAGACACTAACTCGGAAGAAGTGTAATATGCTTTACAAAAGATATCAGCTACAAATGTTAACTGAGTGAGAAAAAATGCTTCCTCATTAAACAGATGGGATCGTGAGAAGTAAATGCTATCACAGTACATATTTAAGCATAAGTTACATGGTAAACGATCACCAATGACATACCTGTATCACCAGCCTGCAACTGCATGCTCTGTATGCATGGAGTCACTCCCTCTAGAAAATACATTCTGCTATTGTTGTTGGCCCAAAAGCGAAACTGAAATGTCCACTCTTTACCCATTGAGTCATGTAATATGAGAGGCACACCATCGGTGTGGGAAATTTGGGGCAAGAAAGCCTGTTACATAACAGATGCCTTGTTCATTTAAGTTGAGAGAACTGTAAAGTATACAGATATCATGACTAGTAGATTCGTGATGCAAGAAATGATGTATTTGATATAAGCAGCAGACAGTCACATCCGCAATTCTTTCCACATGTTTTACCCGATTAATTAAAAAAATAAGAATCCGTAATTGCATATGAAAACAGCTATTTACCTCTGCACATTTCTTTGGCAGCACCAGCCGCCCAACTCGTCCAGCATCACTTACACTCAGTATCTTCTCAAAGAGAGGAATGACAACGGATTCAGATCTTGCACATCGTTAAGGTTCTGGTAGCTTAAAAGTAGCCAACGTTTTATCCAGTTATATGTCATGAACCTGAGGTCCTGAGCGGCTAAGTATTTAAGCAGAAAAGTGAAACGTATCTATAAGACCGTTTATCTGAAAGGCTTACACCAACCCTACTCTCCAACCTAGTATAGACTTATTTACATCAGAAGCTAGAAAGAAAAAGAACAAAAGCAAGAGGAATAGGACACTAAAGTATAAATAAAAAGCATGATTCATAAGCTAATGGCAAATATACAAAGCTATTTCCAATGTAGGAGAGACAAGAAGGATACTCGTTTGATAGATTCTGCAGAACTTGGTTTTTATATGGAACCTTAGGCCAATATCGTGGAACCACCTGATATTTTCCTGGCTTATCAAGATGAGTCCTCACATTCCAATTCTTGCTTTCGGATGGCGAGTCTGCTCCACCATTCAAGTCATTGTGTAAGTGACTCAGCGGAGAAGAATTAGGTGATAGCCATAAATTTCTTCCACCTAGTCCCGAGTGACCATTTGTCCCAATTTGTGTTTTTACAGGAAAAGCAAGCTGTGCCCCAAATGGACCCTCCTTCAGTGAGATCAGTGGATGATATACATTGACGTTTTGGCAAGGAGGTACTTTACAATTAGGTCCTGAAATTAAAGATTCATTTTTTAAGCAGCCGACTTCGACTGAGAACATGAATGAGATAGCAATAAAAGTAATACGAAAATCTTCTTATATAAGAGCATGAACCTGCTTTCTGATTATGAGGAATGTTGCTTGTGTGGTTTTTCGAGTTTTCACTCATTAATTTACCCATCAAGTCATCCATCCCCCTTTGTTTCTCCGTGGAATATGCAGTAGCCCTGTCTCTAGAAGTAGGATTACTAAATTCATAACCATCTCCACGATTATAAAGATCACACTGCAGAACCGAAGGACCTAACAAATTAGGAGGCCGGTAGCTTCTGGTTGAAGAACTCCAATCGATCGACAAGTCCTTGAATTTCTCAGCAATTGGAGATTTGAAAAGAAAGGACGGTGGTGGCCTAAAATTAGGACCCTGGAACACATGAAACAGACTGTTATAGCACGTGGCCTACAGCACAAAATAGGTATTCAAATACATGAAAAGGACCTTTGCACAGCTAAAGTTTGCTAAATGATTAGCGAGAGTTGATGAACATCATGAACCGTATTGAATCACGCCCCCGAGAAATAAATAAGGATGGAATTTTATAATAGGAAAACAAAAGTGAAATCCTTCCTCACCAGAGGAACTTTTTTTCGTGCACAAGTCAAGCACTCAATTCCTCCAGCATCCAGCAACATAAAAGCAGATGCAGAAACAATACAACCGCAATGAACCCGCTGCACAGAAATCCAATAGTGAGAAACTTCATATCTGCAAAGGATTTTGTGATGCAAAAGAGACTTTAAAAAAATTCAACCAATAAACCATGTCGTTACCTTTCCACATGACTCACAACACCTCCATCCGGAATCCCTTTGGTGAAAGATATAACAAAATTTTCCTTGCTCATAGGCAGAACTGTAACCAGAATATAGTCATAAATACTTCATCAGAAAGTCTCATTTGCACAAGAAGAAAAAGACTTGTTCAAGTTTGCAAGTAGTTATAATTGCATTATGCATCAACCGACAAGAGAGGGTGGTTTTAAGGGCTCGTCAAATACACATTGTTTCTTAAAAAGACACTCTACATAACAGGGACGGAAATCATTTGAAGGACCACCAATATCATCAAGAAGAACAAATGCTTTCCCATGTAGCCTATCAAACACAGAACAGATGTAGATATTTTTCACAACTAAGACGTTGTGAGAGAAAACCTCCCGTTTCCTAGTTATACAAGTAAAACTCTCTTCGATATATGATCTTTTATTGGCAGATAATAAAACCCTGATGCTCAAAGGCTTTGCCCTTCCATGAAGGTAACCTTTGTGTTCCAAAAACTAAGGGCATGTAATTTCTACTCTATTAATATATATTGTGTTCCAAAAACCTTGTGTTAACATAACACATTTACCTTACCCAATAAATTATTTCGAAAAAACGCCCCTTATAACACCTCAGGAATAGCACAGAAAAAGCGTAACAAAACCCATCACGTATAATATCTAACTTTGATGCACTAGAATATAAAAAAAATGATTAAACCCACTAATGGACAAATTCTCCATTCTCGTGAATAGAGTGCAATGTAGCTTCCTGTTTCTTTAATTTTGTTGTCCCCTAGTTTTACTTCTTCTATCTCTATCCTAATAGCTGGACTTTAACCCTGTAGACTCTCTACTTGGCAAACAGCATTGATCCCACATGAAAAGATGATAGTCCACACTTCAATTTGAAACCACAATGCCTTGAGTTCTGCATTTGCTATCTCTAAATTCAACAGCTCAGACTTATCCCCATCAATATACATACATAAACAGCTCAAAAGATCGGCTCCTAATCTCTCGGAATGTAGCCAACACATACGGACATAATCGAAACAAGACCAAAAAAAAAAAAAAACTCAGGAAATTACACGGTTTCAAAATCTGTCACCAGTGATATTGCTACAAATACTTACTAATATAAAGCCAAATTATAGAGAAACAAACAAAGTTCCACCTGATTTTCAAAATCGAGAACAAGCACTAAGAAAAAAAACGAACTGATCACACACAAAAGAAAAGGAGCACAGTCACAAAAAGAGGGAAGTAAGCGGAGAAAGAAGTGAGGAAAAAGAGCTTACGCGCAATGATTACAGAGGTCGGCGAAATCGCCGGTACGGAGACGCCAACCAGGTCGGTAATGCTCGAGTTTGAAGTCAGGACACTCGCGGTTGAAGCAAAATCTAGGGGAATAGGAAGAAGACGACATGGATGAAGAGGAAGGAAAAGGAAGCATGAAAAACCCTAGAAAAGCGTGAATTGATGACGGAGAAAAGGAAATGGTGAAAGAGGAGAAAGAAGAAAGTAGAGAGAAATAGTGAAGTGGTGGGTATTGTTGTTTGCCTGATCAGCTCATAAAAAGCACTCTCTCTCTCTCTCTCTCTCTCTCTCTCTCTCTGAGATTTTACGGAAAAAGAAAGCTATTATGACTCTCCTATCACATTTTCCTTTTATTTCCTTCCTTTTTTTCCACTTTTTCTATTCCTTTTTTTAAATACAATATCTACGCCTAGTCATCATGAGTTTGGTAGGTCCAGAACTAAATTCCATCGACCATACATGAGTATATTATTTGATAAACATGATACGTCGCATCATTTTTTTTTTATCTACCAAAAAGCTTTGAGCTTTACGACTATTATTTTAATCTTTGTTTGTTATGATTTTGACATATGGATTGAAGTTGTGTGTCACGTATCGTTTCACTGAGATATTGAATACGACTTCGCACCCACAAAAAAAAAGGAGCACAGTCACAAAAAGAGGGAAGTAAGCGGAGAAAGAAGTGAGGAAAAAGAGCTTACGCGCAATGATTACAGAGGTCGGCGAAATCGCCGGTACGGAGACGCCAACCAGGTCGGTAATGCTCGAGTTGGAAGTCAGGACACTCGCGGTTGAAGCAAAATCTAGGGGAATAGGAAGAAGACGACATGGAGGAAGAGGAAGGAAAAGGAAGCATAAGAACCCTAGAAAAAGCGTAAATTGATGACGGAGAAAAGGAAATGGTGAAAGCGAAGAAGAAAGTAGAGAGAAATAGTGAAATGGTGGGTATTGTTGTTTGCCTGATCAGCTCATAAAAAGCACTCTCTCTCTCCTCTCTCTCAGATTTTACGGAAAAAGAAAGCTATTATGACTCTCCTATCACATTTTCCCTTTTATTTCCTTCCTTTTTTTCCACTTTTTCTATTCCTTTTTTTTAAATACAATATCTACGCCAAGTCATCATGAGTTTGGTAGGTCCAAACTAAATTCCATCGACCATACAGGAGTTATATTATTTGATAAACATGATACGTCGCATCATTTTTTTTTTATCTACCAAAAAGCTTTGAGCTTTACGACTATTATTTTAATCTTTGTTTGTTATGATTTTGACATATGGATTGAAGTTGTGTGTCACGTATCGTTTCACTGAGATATTTGAATACGACTTCGCACCCACAAAAAAAAAGGAACTGAATGTCTAATGTTATTCGTCTTATTTAAAATCACCACACAACTTTCAACGTTTGTCTCTACCTACACTGCAATACAAAAACACACACAAAAGTTTACACCTGAAACATACAAAAATCAAAAAGAAAACTCCGTTGATCATAGGATTGGTTTATACGATACAAATCATCTATTTGCTTCTTAGTTTGCTGTATTGTACATTTGTACTGTACATGTCCATCAATCAAATTATCGCCAGAAGGGAACAACATTCGAATGTGTCTTCATCTCATCTCATATGTAACATATCAGAATTATTCAGGAGAGAAGAGGGTTGCTAAACCTTGGTCTACTGTTATCTGAAGCTTGTCATAAGACATCAACGCCTTCTGATCACATTTATAAGATCTTCTTCCCCTTGCCAAAACCTCTCCGTCTGAATCTATGATTCCTTCCTTGTCTGCTTCGTCTGTCCGTGCACCAGGCTCCAGCACAAATGCCTTCACCTTTTCGACAGTAAAATCACCGCATCAGCATTTTTTTTAGTTTTAATCACAAAATGCAGAGAATGAATCTAGAAACATCAAACGGAGGACTAAAACTATATGAACAGGTTCACGGGTTCGGATGACAAACCTTTAGATACGATACATAAGGTGATTGAACATGTGTCCCATCACTCAACTTTGTCATAAGTGATAACAAGGCAAGTTTAGGGCAGTCTTTCATGACAATCAAATCCAGGAAGCCATCAGAAAACTGTTCATCAGACCATATACGTAAGAAGCTTTGAACGGTTTTATTTTTTGCAAGTAAACAACCCTATGAAGGCATCTTGCTTGTGCACCGCAAGAGAAAATGTTACAAAATGGGTCTGACCTTTGCGTTGGGAGCAGCCAAAGTGTTCTCAGCACCCCAGGGAACATTATGGAGCCATACAGAAACAAAAGGGCCTTTGATTTCTCTCCACTCCAGATCTTCAAGTTCAGTGTCAGGTCCTTGGTATCCTAGTGCTTTATCGCTAGCATATGACTCTTTGTCTACACTGCAACTGGATGGTAGCCCATAGCTTTCAAACCCAGGAGCCGGCACAAATCGAATCCGTCCATTGTACTGCCTTAAGCTTATTATCCTTTGAAGACCCTGCAAATACAATCCGCAGAAGCGACAACACATTATCCCTCTAGTTGAATGAGACAACATCAGATTAGAATCATGCAATCCACCGGAAATTTAATGGATAAACTGAATAGACAAAAGACACACTTTAAGACCTGCAATGCAAAAGCATTTCAATGTTTTTCAACGAAACGTACATAGACATCAAAGCGAGCACTGCCCATCCATCTGAACTTCTCTGACTCGATGTCTATATCAGCCACTAAACCTGATATATTTGAAATAATCTCAATACGACCAACAGTACAATCCAACTCAGGCATTAGTTTCATTAGCAAATACATTTCTAAGTCACTTGCATACCCCAAGCAAGCATCAAGACACTAAAGAATTTCGTAGTCCCTTGTGAGATAGTTGCCACATCTAAAGAACGTGTGTGGCCTGCCAATACAAATTAATGTTGATAATTAGCTGTTTCATGAGGATGACGAAGACGTTTTTGTAGGATAGAGTATTGATGGCATGGAGAAAGACCTCGGATAATGGAAATAGTAGCAGCTGTTGCACTACAAGGAAGCCCAACCGGGTCCAACAATGACTTTATCATCCCATTACCACTTCCTGCCATCAAGAATTATAGTGCACATGAATTAACAGAAAGCATAATATTTTGCTAAAGGTTTCTCATGCACAAGATATCAATTTTTTTGTATGATATACAGCAATTGTTTCGATCTAACTGAAGAACAACTTTTACATCTAAACTTTCACATGGAACACACAAGACACGGGAATGATAAAGCAGGACGAACCTGCAGGGACCATTCCGATAGGCAATTTTAAGGCGGTTCTCCAATCTGCTCTTTCGAGCAGTCCATTTACAACCTACTAAATTAGGAACCAATAGTAAGAATCAGCAACAATATAATAATTTTCTAATCCCAGAGGCAAACCTAAATCAAAACAGTAAACATATAATTAAAGCAAGAGATTGCTTCCTCTTAAGAGATACTTCCAAAACTAACATGTTTTCCCATAAATGTCGTTGAAGACACGAATTCTCAAAAAAATCATAGTTTGAATCATGTGAGAACAGCAAAAAACGACACGCATCAACACTTCCAAAATTAAGTTATCCAATCAAAATGATACTCCCACAACAGAAAAGTTTCCTACTTACCTCAACAAGGATGCCGTCGCCGCTAACGCAAACTATACCATCGTATTTTGATACATCCATGGACCTAACCATTTCCTTTGCATGCAACTGATACTTGGTTTCTGGAAAAACCACCCAAATCATCAATAATCCGATTGTTAGTTTCCCGGAGAAGAGTTAGAGAAGAAACAAAATATTAACAAATCACTAAATCAGGAAACCTTGAATCTCAAGTTGAATATCAGCATCATCAAACAATGGCTTTACTTCCTCTACAAATATCTTTCTCGCCGATTTCTTCCCACCAAACGGATTCACAAACACAAGCAATCTCTTGGGCCGACCTAAATTTTGACCGGATTTAGCTTCGGAATTTAAGATAAACGCATTTTCCATATAGAAGCTCAATTGTTCAAACTAACCGAGAGATTCGAGGTGTTGATGGAGCTTATCGCACCATAGCTTTCTAGATTCATCGGAGAGAGGCTCGAAAATGAAATCCTTCCTCGCGTAATCTCCAGCACTGCCTTTACAGCAGACTCCTCCCCCTCTCTCCACCAAGGTCTTTACTCTAACCTTGTTGTTACCTTCCACGACGAAACTCAGGATTTCTTTCTCCACCGTCGATTTCCGCCGTCCAGATTCCGTCCACCAAAGCTCTCCGTCGGCAGTCAAAGTTAATGTCGTGACAACACCGTTTACCAGAACTCGGTCGGATATTATCGCCGGAGACGACAGCTGATCATTTTCCGGTTGACGATCCATAGTGAGAAAGAAGAGTTTCGTCGTTGGTGAGAACTCTAATAATTTAAAAACTCAGGAAAAATTGACCTGAAAGCTGATCTTTGGTAAGACGTTTCCGATCAGATAGGGAAGTGAAATCCACGCGCCCAAACTGGCGGGTGAGTGATCTGACGTGGTGTAAATGTTCTTGGTAACTATGACGTGTGACTGTGTGAGTTTCCCTTTGGACAGACCGAAAATTGCAGAAGAGGGTAAAACTAAATACAGGCAAAATCTGTAAACAGATTCTTTACCCCCAAAGGCCAAAAGGTAAACAGATGGTCTCAGAACGACACCGTTTCACATATTCAAGGCTCTTTACTTCTATACTTGGGAATAATCTACAGAAACTACCGTGGATGGAGTTACTAGATAACACCAAATGTGTGGAGGTTTATGATTAATAATGAGACAAAGAAACACAAAAACAACTGAGATTCTCATTTCCTGTAATGGATCAAATTACAAACGAATCACACAATATACACCCACAAGGGAACAACATTAACAATAATAAAGAGATAACGAAACAGGTCAATCAGGGTTTATGAATTATGACGTGAATGTGTCTTCATCTCACGTGTAGTGTTGTAACGTAATCAATATTCAGGAGAGAAGAGAGTGGCTAAACCTTGATCAACTGTTATTTGAAGCTTGTCGTAAGACATCAAAGCAATTTGATCACATTTATACGATCTTCTTCCCCTTGCCAATACCTCTCCATCTGCATCTATGATTCCTTCCTTATCTGGTTCGTCTACGATTGCACCCGGTTCAAGTGCAAATGCCTTCACCTGTTTTTTTTACATCAAATCATTTCAAGCTTTTTAGCCAAGTCACAAATATACATATTCAAATGGGACATCTGGATTCATGGTTTCAGATGACAAACCTTTAGATATGTTATATATGGTGATTGAACATGTGTTCCATCACTTATCTGTGTCATTAGTGACAGCAAGGCTAGCTTAGGGCAGTTTTTCAAGACAATCAAGTCCAGGAAGCCATCTGAAAACTGTTCATCAGACCATATAAAATAACAACTGTTATTATGTTTTGCAAGTAGACAATACAAAAATGTTAATGAAACAGACCTTTGCACCAGGAGCAGCCAGAGTGTCCTCAGCACCCCAGGGAACATTATGAAGCCATACCGAAACAAATGGGCCTTTCATTTCTCTCCATTCAAGATCTCTGAATTTCGTATCCGGTCCTTGGTACCCGACCACCTTATCGCTGACAACTGACTCTTTGTATAGACTGAAACTGGTTGGTTCTCCACAGCTTTCAAACCCAGGAGCCGGCACAAATGCAATCCGTCCATTGTATTGTCTTAAGCATAGTATCCTCTGAAGAGCCTGCAGGTGCCAAGCCAGTCCGGTGATGATCAAAAACACCTTTAGCCTTAATACGACAACAGCTGATCGAAATCACACGTTCCACTAGCAGCTTACTAGATAGATTTTAAAAGACTAAGCACACAAACATTTTAAGACCTCCAATGTAAAGGATTGTCAATTTTTTCCAACTAAACATACATAGAAGTTAATGCGAGCACTGCCCATCCACCTGAACTCTTCTGACTCAATGTCTATATCAGCCACTAAACCTGAAATAAACCGAAATTTATCTCAATACAACAAGACAGTATCATCTACCAAACTCAGGCAATACTTTCATTTGCAAGCTCAGGCACTAGTTTCATTTGAAAAAAAAAAAGTATATTTCCAAAGTCACATGCATACCCCAAGCAAGCATCAAGACACTGAAGAACTTGGTAGTCCCTTGTGAGATAGTTGCCACATCTAAAGAACGTGTATGACCTGCCAACACAAATTATGTTCACAATGAGCTGTTTCATTGGATAGATGAAACGTTTTTGAAGGATGTAAAAGCACGGAGCAGGACCTCGGATAATGGAGATGGCAGCACTATTTGCACAGCATCGAAGTCCAACCGGGTCCAACAATGACTTTATCATGCCATTACCAGTTCCTGGAAGCAAGACTTTTATAAATGCACATGAAGAGAAAAATTTAAAGTCAAGGGATCTTTAGCACTGTATGTCTGTATTTTTAGTTCCGCAGAATGCATTTTAACAGAATAGCATCCAAATCAATTCACATGAAAATTACAATTTAAAAGAACACAAGAAGCAAAGTTCTTAATGATTCTTCATAGAACCTGCAGGGATTATTCCAACTGGCAATTTGGAGGCAGTTTTCCAGTCTGCTCTTTGAAGCAGTCCATTTACAACCTAGTTAAAATTAGGACACACTTGTAAGAATATGAAGATCGATAAGAATGAGTCCTAAGCAAAACAATAAATAAAGTATTAAACAAGGGACTGCTTCCTCTAAGAGCAGAATCATTTTCAAAATGAGTTATCCAATGAAACTGAGATAGAGAAAATGAAACTTCCACAGCAGCGAAAAAGCGTATTACTTACCTCGACAAGGACACCGTCGCCACTGACACAAACAATACCATCGTATTTTGATAAATCCATGGACCTAACCATTTCCTTTGCATGCAACTGATACTTAGTTTCTGGAAAATCACCATCATCAACAATCCAATTGTTAGATTCCCGGAGAAGAGTTTTCGAAATCAGGAAGAAACAAAAAAAAAAAAAAATGGAAGAAATCTGAGAACCTTGAACATCAAGTTGAATGTCAGCATCATCAAACAATGGCTTAACGTCCTTTTCAAATATCTTTTTAGCCGATTTCTTCCCGCCAAAAGGGTTCACAAATACAAGCAATCTCTTAGGCCGACCTACAATTTTTGACAAGGACTTTCCAATTTTAGCATTTTGAGAATTGTAGTGGAGCTTTCTTCATCTCCGTGTTATCCAAGTTTCCTCCTTTCATTGTCCTTAAAACCTAACCGGTAAAAAAAAAAAAAAAGTGAAAAAAAGCGACTAACCGAGAGAGTCGAGGTATTGACGGAGTCTGTAGCAAAATCGATTTCTAGAGTCGTCAGAGAGAGGCTCGAAGACGAAATCTTTTCTGGCGTAATCTCCACCAGTATCTCCGCAACAGATTCCTTCTCCTCTCTCCACCACTGTCTTTACTCTGATCTCTTTACCTTCGACGACGAAGCCCAGAACGTCTTTCTTCATCGTCCAATAACGGTGGCGTCCGTACTCGCTCGCCCGTAAAACTCCGTCGGCAGTCAACGTCACCATCGCGAACTCACCGTCTATGTAAACTAGGTCGATGATTATTACCGCCGAAGCCATAACACAACAACCTCCGTGAGAAAGAGAGATTCTTTGCTAGCTTCGCAGTTGAGCTAAGAACAAAGATATTGACTTGAAAAAACTGACTTTGGTGGTACTTTTTGTCTGATCAAATGGGCAGTGAAAACCACGCGCTCTACTTGGCGAGTGCGTGAGATGACGTGGCGTAACGCTCTTAAATTGTGGAATTGAATACCAAATGGAGACTAGTATTAAAAGGACGACTAATACAAAGTCTTAACCAACGAAATGTCATCGTTTTTTACTAGTTCAAGATAGTAGCGGCTCACTCAAGTCTCTTCTTTCTATAAACGTAAAAATAATCTACAGAAACAATCAAAAGCCAGTCATCGGAGGTTTACTTGTCTTCAGAGACTTCTTCTTCGTCTTCATCTTCTTCCAATATGTACACCAGCGCACGTCTTCTTTCAGCAAATACGCAAGCAACTCCTCTTGAAGCTGTAAAGAAAATATAATTAAGGAGAAGATTCCGTGAACTTGAAAAGCATTTTTCGTTTCAAGGTGATGCAGATGCAATCTCTTGTTCTTTAAAAATTTCCACTACCTTCGATGATTTCAGAATCAGAATCTTAAGAAGGAAATGGAATATGCATGAGAAAATGGGAACTTACCGCTTACTGCTAGAGGAGCAATGGTAGAATGTGGAACTTTGCGAACCTTTTCATTCTCCATTTCCAGGTTAACAATGGAGCCCTGCAGGAAAAAACCATTTGTGAGAATGTATAAGTAGGTAAGATTTGTTTCAAGATGGATAAGTTATTAGATAACCTCACTCGGAGCGCAGAGAACAATTAACTATGATAAAATGCCGATGATAATGGTTAAAATTAACATTACCTTCAAATCATCTAGCTCCCAATGATTTAGGCAACTAGATCTCGAAATGGAAATGAATGGAAGGTCACCAGTTTGAACAACCATCATGCAGGCTTCTCCCGAGCCTTCGGGATTTGCACTTGTTTCGTTCATTAATAAAACCAGTTCTTTATCCTGTTTCAAAATTAGACAGTGTTACAAGTAGGAAACAAAACAGAACATAAATAAAATAAATCAATCAGTGCTGCAGAAGAGAATGAGTATTCACCTTGTAGAGAGATAAATCAACACAATGGTAGCCATTTGGGACAGACAACAAGACAGCTTCCAGAGAAGTATAACCATTTTTCTCGTTGTTGGAATTGTTCTTAAAACCCTTAGCTATGCCAACACAGTTCTGGATATCTGGGAAAGCTTCGCCAGGGACTTGAAAAGATATGTAATCAGTGTACCCGCTTTCACCAGGTGTGTCAGCAGAAAGTTCATTCTGCACGAGGAGATGAAGGTTTTAGCATTTCAGGAGCAAATTAGCTTTGGAGATAGAAACGAACAACACGTCCTAAGTATCTCCTATGGGATTATAATAATGTACGTTGGGATTGATACTGCAAGTACCTTGTAAAAGGAAAGAGACATGGGAATGGTAGTACGCGTTTGCGTTGTTGACAACTTAAGAGGGCAAAGTGGCAACAACTTCATACATGATATCTTCCTTGATATGGTTGTAAAGGGCATTTGAAGAGCCATCTTGAAGCTAAAATTGTTAAAGCAAATAAATCAAATTTTGATGTCTAGTCACTGAAAGAAAGCCATAAAAGAGTATGATCAGACTCTAGTCAGCATAGTTTGTTTTGTAGGTAAAACTCCCAAATCATGTATTATCTCCGTTGTTCAACAATAATTCTGTTAAAATGTCAAGGCTATGGCATCAGACCTTTGTCTCTACCATAGGCTTTTACACATATCAGTTTACTAGTGCTCTGCGCCATGAAATAGCATGTCCAATAAGTGAATTGTTTGAATAAGTTGAGAAATGTTACGGAAAAATACCTAGACTCCATGTGTTGGAATTCCTTAGCCAATGTTCTCCGCAGAAAATCACAGTCTGAAAACCCTCCAAACTGAATTAACCCTTTGACTCTTTCAATGGTTTTGCTGGGACATGAAAACCATAAGAGATTATAGAATTGGAGGAAAATATAATGAAATGCACAGCCGTGGAGGATTCAATGGACTTCATACTTCATCCGTTTCTATTATATGCTGATTTGTGGTCATGTATTTGTCATGTATGCAGAAACTTCTCAAACACACACGGAAGCACATAAACGTATGCACATTACTGAATTTGGTTTTAGGGTGATTAGAGAAACCCCCTAGGACTACCCTACTGAATCTGCTTATGGATGGTTTAAGAAGTTGGGTAACATGACAGAGATTCTGATCGACTAAGAGATATTACGCAAAAAGGTAGGTAAAAGCGCATATAGAGAATGAGGTAACCTACAGATCAATTTCAATGTCATCATCATCAGATAGCTCCACGAGGTCTTTCACCGGATCTTGATCATACAAGAACTTCAAGAATACCACAAGGAGTTCACTGCCACGGAAGCAAACCATGTAACTACAAAAAATGGCTTTCAACACCATAAACAACATAGAAACACACGTGCATACCTGTTGTATGACCTAAGCTGATCATTTGGTTCTTGCATAAGATACTTTATGCTTTTGAGGAGCCAGTCGAAGAAATTTGAGAACTGAAACAAAAAAGACTAATATTATTGAAATAAACATTGGGTGGGAAACATGGGACAAACATTATTCTGAATAACTATGATTTTCATTGTCTAAATCGCTGAATGCCTCTGTACCTGTTGGACAACAGAAGATAGTACCATCATAAACCGTTGCACTTGTACAAGTAGAAGACCAGCATTTTCAGTTGCTTCATCAAGGAGTTTCTCATCCAAACCAATGCCTTGGTATCGTGCACGCCACCTCGAGAGACCTTTTAGTTCACCCATCCTGAATCCAATTATTTCTGCTGCAGGCTGGGAAAAAAAGGAAAAAAAAATTCGTGACGTAACTCTAGCTAAAGTTATTTGCGGCGTAAGCAAACGTTACTTAGTCTAACAATACATATATATCCATTTCCCGGAGAGTGAAGAATACTAAACCTGAAGATGGTCAAGGACCACCAGCTGAAGCTCTTTTCCTGTACCACATACTGACTTTAAGACGCGCTTCACACCCTACTAAACAAGAAAACTACTTAGTGGAATATGATAAAACTAGTACCCTGAAGATGATCAAGCTAAGGGAAGCTTACCACTTCACCAAGAGAGTTAACTAAAAACTGATTAAGTGCTGGACTTATTCGCGCACCACCTAAAAGGCTAAGAAATTCTTCTTGGGGAGATGATTCCAGCCCTAGGAGAAAAGCAACACAGTCCTGTGAATCTATAACCCAACGAGGAAAACCTCAACCAACAAGTGGATGGTGGCAGTTACCATTATCTATGATCAAGGTGGAAAGAGAATGAAACTTGTCGTGGAAAGTTTTCATGGCATCCGCCCATTGTTTGCTCATAACTGATAGAGATTCTCGAATAACCTCAGTCAAATCTTCAATGTTGGAAGCTTGTTGAGCAACCTGGTGAAGCTCATATTTCCTGAAATAAAAATTTGACGAGAGAACGAATATGACAGATGCAAAAGCAGACAAACGACCGAAAATGTCTCATTTCCTAACATTTCCGTATTCAAGTCCATCTTTACAGCAATGGCAAGGAGCACAGGAATGTAGATAGTTTGGTGTGTACTCATGGTTTATGCAGAAAAGTTACCTCTTCCAAAATATAGATGTGTCCATTGCAAGGCAGTGTAAACCATGCAGATCTTGAACATTCAGTTTTTCCTCTCTTGGCTCGATATCACAATCCCTAAGCTCTCCTGTGCACATTACTACCAGACGACAGAGGTTTTTCGACAAAGCAACCTAATAAATGCAATTAACAATATTTAGTTAAAAATCTGAAGACTCTTTATCCCAGCTTTGTTTCCTCCAATGACATTTATGCCAGAGACATAAAATTGACGAAATGTCATTTATATCATTTGGAATTTTATGGCTCTAGAAAGGATACCTTGTAAATGGTAGCATTAAATAACTTGCAAGAGGCGTGCGAATCCAGATGAGACACAGGAACAGACAGCTCGTGTATGTTCTGATCGTAGTTTTGGAGGATAGCAGAGCAAACACATGAAACGAGAGAAAATAACACTTAAGCTGAAAATAAAACATGGAAATATTTCTCGTAGCAAGAAATGAAGATTATAATGAAATTTAAAAATTTGTTAAACGATACCCCTAACATTATATACTGTAGAAAATATGCAACAAGGGAGCAATTGATTATTTCAGAAAACAATTTACATATGCAAGCACCCTGCAATTCTATATGCAAGCACGATGATGAACCATTAGCACCATGATACATCGATGGCTTATTAATTACTTAAAGTCACAAGATCGACTTACAATCTTCCCTATCAGAAATATTCCAAATATATTAAAGCATATGCTCCCATCCCGATCTCCACTGCAGAGAATGTTAAACTTCCGGAATGAGGTATTAGATAGTTCTGCTAAAGAATCTTCACCATCATCCATGAAGCTGGAGTCACCAGCTACTAGTCCAGGCATCTTTGGAGCTCTTGGAGCAGGAGGGAAAAAACGTGAGGTACGGTCCTCATAAACTGAGACTTTCCCAATTTCATCCTGAAAACCAAACTCTTAGAGTAACCACAAGCTCATATAAACGAAAGAGTACCCCTTGATATAAACCAAAACATGACTTCTTGTACAACTAAGCAGAGGAGAAACCATACGGTATTGGATTGTCCATCCTCCTCCCAGTTAAGACACACGACAGCTACAGCATGGGGCTTCAAGCTCCTTAGTAGCTTCCCGTTCTGCATGAATAGAGTATTAACCACTGTCTGATAAAAGCATGATCTTTTTCCTTTGCTACATAGCAGGGCTCAAAAAGTATTGTTAATCCATCAACAACTTCATCATGGAAAAACATGTATGAGCTTAAGATCTTAAACTTGCCTCAACATCGTGAAGCTCAATGGTTCCATCCTCGAGCCCAACAGCTATGGCTTTACCATCAGGACGCCAACATAAGGAAGTAACGGGCCTTCCTATAAGCCAAAAGAAAGAGAAAAAAACTCACTGCCAGAAAAATAGTTAAGCGCCAGAAACGAATTTTCTTCAAGCTAAAAGTTATAGATTACATAATCAAAAAAAACATCTTGCATTCAAAGGTGTCTGCTTTTAATCAAACAAAGTGTGTAAAGAGAAGTTTTACCTGGCGAAATAGTCCACAACCTCTGCCAATTGAACCGGTGCAGCAAAATCTTTGAGTCCTCCGTAACCATTGCCAGTAAATCCTTCTCTGGGTTCCATTCAGCTATCTTAATCTGAAGAAATTGAATAGCGCAAACCAATAAAAACATGAATCTATCTCTAAAATTTCCCAAGTGAAGAACGATGTTTTAAGTCACAAAAAAGGCCACGAAATTCGAGCAGAAGAGAAACAAAACCTGAAAGGGTATTGGCTTGTCGAACTGGAGCTGGAAAGGAATGGTACTCTCACCCTCCTCACTCTCCATTTCCGAAAGTCCGAGGTTTTACAAAGTAGATAACGAGTACAAAAATTAGGGGTTTTCGGAATTCTCTATGTCTTTTAAAGCTACAGGAACTAAGGAACCAGAGAGAACCACTTGAGCAGGAAAAAAGCTATAGAGAGTGAATTTAGCGAAACGGAAGAGAGAAGACGGCGGTCGCCGGAATCCGCCAGGAGCAGAAAGGCGCAGTAATGACAAAACCTGGCGGGATTTTCTTCTAAATTCCAATAAAAACACCTAATTCTCGGTTTAGATCTTATTTCGGTTTTTTCAAATTTTCGTTTTCGAGCTACGTCCGGTTCAATTCGTCAGACTGAGATTGAAAAGCCCGGTTCGGGTTTTGGAGATTTCGACTGTGATTTTAGAAGAACAACAATAAACCTCTGTGTGCAATAAGCTACTTTCCCCAAAAACCTCTGACGACGACGACGAAGAGGATGGGTGAAGAAGAAGAAGCAATAGCAGAAGAAAATGGCGGACTAATAGTAGACATAGGAGAGCAAAATTCATCGTGGCCCACTATGAGATTCGATGTCTCTCCTTACAGAACGCACCATTTCTCCAAGCAGTTCAGGGCCGCTCGAAACCCTAACAATTTCCTCAAGGGTCTTAAATGGTACCCTTTCTTCTTTTGTTTCATTCTCTCTCGCTTATGTTTTGTTGCTTTTCTTAAAGTTTGGTTTTTTTTTGGTTCTTCTCTTCAACTCTTGAGGAACTGATCTGTTACAGCTTCTTACAGGTCACCTGATGGTTCGTGTTTCCTTGCAAGCTCCGAGGACAATACACTTAGTCTGTTTTATCTGTAAGCTGAATATGTTCAACAGAAAAGTCTTTATGTAGCTTAAGCATCAGTAATTTGGGTAGTTATAATTCTCTAATGAATCTTTTCGTTTTGCAAAATCTGTGCGTCAGGCCTCAAGATGGAGGGGATTCAATTAGTTATGGAGCGCCAATCCCTGAAGAAGGTAATTTTTGCCATTAATGCTGTGTCAAATGCTATAAATGTGAAGTAATTTTGTGATTCGTGATTTACTTTTAAATTTTGGAACTGTAGATTCATATGGTGCGAGTCTTCTTGTGAATGAGGGTGAATCTGTTTATGATTTCTGTTGGTACCCATACATGTCAGTTTCAGGTAATAAAATAAGCTCATCATTAAGGGTTCTTTCTTTTCTTTTCTTTTTTTGCTTAATGATTTCATCATTTGAATGATTGATCTTGGCTGTTCACTCTGATTGATTCAGACCCATTAACATGCGTCTTCGCTACCACCACTAGAGACCATCCGATTCATCTTTGGGATAGTTCTTCTGGTGAGGTGCTGATTTTTTCCATGGAATCTGCTACTTGGTTTTTGTAAATCAGTGCTGTTGCGGTCACTGTTTATATTTTGAACCTGGAGAAAGAGTGTTCATGTGCTTTATCAGATTGGTTTTTCTTTGTTGTCTCTATGAAAGCTTGCATTTTTACTGGAAAGCTAATACTTCTGTTGCTGTAAACAAAAAGAGTGTTAGTCTACCATCGTATAGTGTGTATCTGGATATTTATATCTAAACATATCGTTGGCAGCTTCGGTGCACGTACCGGGCCTATGATGCTATGGATGAAATAACTGCTGCATATTCAATTGGATTTAATCCTGATGGAACCAAGTAAGTAACAACTCCATCTAAGTTTTATCCATCTTCCAACATGTTAGAGAATTTTATTAACAGTCATCTATATTCATTTGGCTGTGTTTTGTCTTTAGGATCTTTGCTGGTTATAACAGCTCTATAAGAGTGTTTGATCTTCATCGTCCCGGTAGAGATTTTGGGCAGTATTCAACTCTACAGAGAAATAAAGAAGGCCAAGCAGGTTGTTCTCAGTTTACCACTCCAACGATGCATATTATTAGTACAGATTATGCGTAAACAATAACAATTGCTTTTGCTGGTTTGTAATTTGCAGGTATATTATCTACTCTTGCTTTCTCCCCAACTAATTCTGGAATGTTGGCTGTGGGCTCTTACGGACAGACTACTGGGATTTATAGAGAAGACAACATGGAGCTATTGTATGTTTTACATGGTCAAGAAGGCGGCGTTACACACGTAAGTCATTAACTTTTTGCTTTATATTTGTGCATTTGGAAATGATAAATCATAAATCGACTTTTTCGTGCTTTCAGGTTCAGTTTTCAAAGGATGGGAACTATTTATATACAGGAGGTCGCAAGGTAACATGCTCTTATGAACCTTTTTCCCCTTGATTGTTGTATTGAGCATATTTATCCCAACTTGATTTTTATGTTAAGATTGTCCCTTTTTAGTGGAAGAATTGTTGATTTGGAGATATTTAAGTATGATATTAGCTACGAATCTTGTTTGCAGTAATCTTACCAGATTTGTTTCTTTTTCGTTTGCTCTTTTCAGGATCCTTACATTCTTTGCTGGGATATGCGGAAATCTGTTGAGATAGTTTATAAGTGAGTATTTAGTTTTTTTTTTTTTTTGGTTTTCCAAATGTTGAGATTTTTTTGCTAGTAATCAATTACTTTTTATGTCCAAATAAAATGTGTTGAATGGATCTTATTTATGTGATCAGACTGTACAGAGCAACAGAGAACACAAACCAGCGTGTCTTCTTTGATATTGAGCCATGTGGTCGACATCTTGGCACAGGTGGTCAGGTACTATTGATCTTCCTTCCCTTGCTTTTGTTTTAGAGATTCAAAGCAGCTTATGGTGAAAAGGCGTAACCATTTTTCCATATATCTGACTATTTTTCCAGGATGGTCTCGTTCACATGTATGATTTACAAACCGGAAACTGGGTCTCTGGATATCAAGCTGCTTCAGGTAGCTGACATTTGGTTCTTGAGTAAGTTCTCCAGTTCTTGATGAGATCCTAACTTAAGCATTTTTACAATGATATTTGCAGATACTGTCAACGCTTTTTCTTTCCACCCATACCTTCCAATGGCTGCTACGTCCTCCGGTCACAGACGATTCGCGATTCCTGATGATGACGATGAAGACAAGAACAATGTTCAATTGAAAGGTACATTTACATTAAATCCTAATTAGCTTCATGCATCAATAATCTTTCCTCTCCCACCTATGTTAAAAGACAACATCAAATCTTTATTTTCTCTTGTGGTCACACAGCTGATGAAAACTGTGTCTCTCTCTGGAGTTTCTACGTTACATCCGAAGATGACACTTCTGATGAACATAACAATGGCGTTGCAAGCAATTCTCATCACCCGAATGTCACCGGAGAGGAAGAAAACGCGTAACATATTTTAATATTTCTACACTAGAAAGATCTCATGTTTCAAACAAAATCAAAAACAATGTTTATTTTATTAACCTTATCCAACCGAAAAAAAATGAAGTGGGCATATTCTCTTTTTCGTTCTTGTGCATTTATTAGCAAAAAAAAAAAAAAAAAAATTCTAATTCCCATACTTATCTTCCCACATTGCACAAAACTTCAGAATCCAATGAACTCAAAAGTCAAACTCCTCTGTTTCAGTACCACCAAACTCTTCATCTCCTGATTAAATCATAACCGTTCAAACTTCCGAAGCAGACACGTGGCAAACGATCAATGGACTTTTATTGACGATCCCGTGAAACCGCACGCACGGTCCCGATTTTCCCTCCGGAATAAAAACACGTAAACTTTGTACAAAAACCGATACAGAGAGCTTTCTCAACTTGGACTGATTTGAAACACTAGAAGCCATTGACGGCTGTCTAATAATAAACCGCCACGTGTTTATCTCCTAGAATCCTAGTCCGCAAAAATCTCTCTCCACTCTCTGCATCTCTGTGTTTTCTTTTAGTTCGCGTTCTAAATGATCTACTATCTCCGTTTCATCGCTGAGTTTTGGTTATACAGTGCCGTGAAAGTAGCCGAGTGGTTCTCGGAAACTCTGTTTCTGAAGAACATTTTCAGCGGAGGAAGCGGAAGAAGAACAATGGCGTTAGCAAAGAAAGGATTCGTAAAGCGAGACGGTGGCTTTCACGGCGAGGAAGAGGAGTTAGAGTTAGGATTAGGATCAGTGAGGTTCACGAGAGGTTTAGGGAGGAAAAGGATTTTGCTTTCAAGCAGAGTCCGCGAGTCTCTCTCTAGATCGGCCGTTGAGATTCCGGTGACTGAATCGCCGCCGGTGAAGAGTTCGTTGAAGAGGCAGCGAAGCAGAACGATTGACGCTTCTTCGTCCTCTGAGAAATCTTGCCTTGAATCTCTGCCTCAAGAACTCGTGGTAAACTTATTTTACTTTAATTTATTAATTTCCTAAATCTGATTCGTTTTGATATGATTTAACAATCTAAGATTTTAATCACAGATTCGAGTGATTTGTGGTGTGGATCATGAGGATCTCAAGAGTCTAAATATTGTATCTAAATCAATCAGAGAAGCTGTAAGTTCAATTATTTCCATCAAGATATATCTTATTGTTTTGATTGATTGATTTTTAATAGTCTTATTGCTAATTTGAAACCGTAACAGAGTGTGATAGCAAAAGAGTTACACTTTGCATACACCACGCCGAAAAAGACTCGAGCTTTTAGAAACCAGTTAGATCTCGAAGATTCGAGCCACCAAGTGGAAGACGTAGAGCCTCCTAACGCACCGGTTCACCATCGTTGGACCAAGGCTAAGAGGAATCAGCAACTGTCTAACGTCTCTGTGGCATTGTTTACTTGAAACTGGTGATGATATATGAAGATGGTTGGATTCGAGTGGCTAAGTGTTTTACACTTTCGACTACTGTTAAATTCTCTTTGACGGTTATAGCTTTTTTTTTTTATGATTAGTATGCAATTTGATTCGGAAGCTTTTAGGGTTTTAGAGATGATGTTTGTATATAAATTCATTTCCATGCCTTGGGAAACTGAAATGGTTTTTTAATGTATTTCAGTCTTTTGGGTTTTATTCAGAGTATCCAAGGTTCTGTTTTTGTTTTGGTCTTAGGGTGCAATAAAGATTATCAATATTAATATGTCAACACAAATACTCAATCTAATGAACTGTCGTCATTAACTTAAATTTTTAAATAATATCATCCATATATGGTAATTTGGTCATGCAAACTCACAACTCCACACTGAAACTTCCATTGTGTGATACACGGAATGGATGTAGTCCAAAGCTTTCATATATTGTTATTTGAGGTATATGTGTGTCTATTTCTTTGTGATGATACTCGCTTAATAATTGTTGAATTTGAATTGTTAAAGTTGAAGCTCGGCTATCTGGATCGTTGAAAAAAATAATCGATATATAAATGGATTTTATATATTATAGCTGAATCTTGTGAAATGTTATCTACATATCTTTCGAAAATGGATCAGGTTAATCGTAGTTTGTTTTTAAAAAAATTAAGTTGTTGAAGAGACAATTAGATTGTTAGAGATTCATTTAATCATCCGGATAATTTAGTCATCCGGATATTGAGAGAATTGGGAATTGAAAAAAAAATTGTAAATCTTGTCTAAAAAGTAATGGATCTTTATTTTCTTTGATATATCTTTTTATTTATAAATATCTTTAGGTCGACATTCTTTTTTTCTTTTAAATTTTTCTTTTTTTGGGGATAACCTTATTTATGTCGATTTTCCTTTTCAAACAAACAATTAAAATTCTGAACAATCGATCTTTATTAAGAAAGAACTTTTTAGGATAATGCATATCTCATCTCCTACAATAACTTTTATTCCATTGTGCAATAAAGATTATCAAATTTTATATATGTTAATACAATAAATGAATTAATAAATTGTCATAAATTTAAAAATATCTGATTATTTCCTTCTTATTTATAAATTGCAGATTCATCAGATGGTTGTATATTTTATGATCTATACTATTAAGGGAGGATACATCTACCTAAAAAAGTTGTTTGGACTTATTCATTAGCTAATAACATTTTTGGTCTTACCTAATATTATGGAAATTAACATTATTTATTGAATAAGTATCCAAACAATATAAAATAATGGGTCCCACTTTCCTTACTTATTAAAAACGAAAATAAAATAAAATCATACATATTAAATTATTAAATCAAATAATAAATATAAGTAAATAATATAACACATCATTTATTTTTATAAATCACAAAATAAAAATAAATAAATATGTTTTTGAACATACTTCAATTATTAAAAAATAAAACATACATAAATAATTCAAATATAATATTAATATAATATAATTTATAAAATAAAAACTTTTAACTTAGAAAATAAAATTATTAAATTAGATTGATATATTTTAACTTGATAAAATGAAAATATTAAAACTAAGTCTATATATATATATTAGATTATTCAATGATATAGTGAGATAGGTTAATTTTTAATATATATAATTACAGGGTTTTATAGTTTCTATTATTAAAATATTTAAATGACAATAATATGGGTTAAGATATTTAATTAATCTGTTTTGATTCTATGACATTAAAATAACTAATAAATTAATGGGTTAGCATATTTATTTTTATAAATGTGAAATTACATTCAAATCTATATATAATGAGTCTCAAACTATAATATTCATATATTAAAATAGTTAAAACTATATATATATATAAATTGATAGATAGATTATATAATCATACTATAAATATGAAATTAATATAAATTATATTATTGTAGACAATTCAAAATAAAATTAGCAACACTTCTCAAATTATGACTTACAAAAATATATCTTTATCCAAACTAGAAAATATAAAAACAAAAATCAAAATCAAAAATATCTCTATCCATCTGTTATATTACATGTAATACCACTGAATTAAGTTATTTTGTAAAAATTCATTAAAGGTAATTATGGATTATGGAAATTAACATTATCTTTATTAAATAAGTATCCAAACAATATAAAATAATGGGTTCCACTTTTCTTACTAATTAAAAACTAAAATAAAATAAAATCATATATATTAAATTATTAAATCAAATAATAAATATAAGTAAATAACATAACATATCAATTATTTTTATAAATCACAAAATCAAAATAAATAAATATGCTTTTGAACATACTTCAATTATTAAAAAATAAAAACGTACATAAATAATTCAAATATAATATTAGTAAAATATAATTTATAAAATATAAACTTTTAACTTGGAAAATAAAATTCTTAAACTAGATTGATATATTTTAACTTGATAAAATGAAAATATTAAAACTAATTCTATATATATTAGATTATTCAATGATACAGTGAGACAGATTAAATTTATGTATATATATATATATAATTACAGGGCTTTTATAGTTTCTATTACTAAAATATTTAAATAACAATAATACAGGTTAAGATATTTAATTAATCTGTTAATATGGGTTAATATATTTAATTAATCTGTTTTGATTCTATGACATTAAAATAACTAATAAATTAACATGTTAGCATATTTTTTTGATAAATGTGAAATTATATTCAAATCTATATATAATGGGTCTGTCAATTTTCTCAAACTATAACATTCATATATTAATATAGTTAAAACTATATATATATATATATAAATTGATAGATATATTATATAATCATACTATAAATATTAAATTAATATAAATTATATATAATTGCAGTCTATACTATTAAAGAAGGAAACAAAATTGAAATAAACATTTATCCATGTGTTATATTACATGTAATGCCACTGAATATTAGTCCATGTGTTATATTACATGTGAATATTAGTTATTTTCTAAAATTTGATTAAGAGTAATTATGGATTATGGAAATTAACATTATCTCTATTAAATAAGTATCCAAACAATATAAAATAATTCAAAACAAATAAATATTCTTTTGAACATACTTAAATTATTAAAAAATAAATCATACATAAATAATTCAAATATAATATTAATATAATATAATTTATAAAGTATAAACTTTTAACTTGGAAAATAAAATTCTTAAATTAGATTGATATATTTTAACTTGATAAAATAAAAATATTAAAACTAATTCTATATATATATATATTAGATTATTCAATAATATAGTGAGACATGTTAATTTTTTATATATATACAATTACAGGGTTTTTATAGTTTCTATTATTAAAATATTTAAATAACAATAATATGGGTTAAGATATTAATTAATCTGTTTTCATTCTAATAAACTAATAAATTAACGGGTTAGCACATTTTGTTTATAAATGTGAAATTACATTCGAACCTATATATAATGGGCATGTGAATTTTCTCAAACTATAATATTCATATATTAATATAGTTAAAACTATATATATATATAAATCCATTGATATATTATATAATCATACATACTTCATACTATAAATATGAAATTAATATAAATTATATCATGGGCAATTCTCCAAAATGGCATATTTTTATTAAATTATATGTATGTTTATGACACTAGAGATAGTGTTTTCAAATTTCTTTATTGGAAAAAGTTTTTTTAAAACAATTTTGATTGGTAACATTATCTTGAAATAAGTATAATTAGTGTTGAAATCCAATATCTTAACAATATGAATATATTAAGCTAAACATTTTTATAATATTAGTATCTTAAATTTTCTATTTTTAAATTAACTTTGACTTGTCTCTCAATCACATTGATGTAAGTCATAATTTTGTTGCTTTGTAAAACTATTTTCTTTCTCTAAATTTCTAATCGAGACATAAAAGAAACTCACAAAATAATACACACCACAACTTTATGTAATTGTTTACTTTTAATAATTTTATAAGTTCTAATTATATCACAAAAGTGAAAAAAAAATTCATAAAATTATGTGTGTGATTACAAAAATATTAATCATATCCCGCGCGCCGATGCGCGGGTCCGGGTCTAGTTAGTTAATTATGTTGATGAAAGTTCCATTATCGAGAAAAGAGAAAAGAAATATCATGCATGAAGAAACTTGAACATCTAAAAACTAATAGTTGATGAAATGTCTTCCAAGCAAATATATATGGGTCTGGAGAGAGAGAGGAATGGTCAACACCACTCTCCCCTTACACCTGGCTCGCTTGCTTCACAAAGACATTTCAAATCTGCTAAGATCAAGATGCAAGTATAGATAAAGCTCTCGCTCCCAGGACTCCAGGAGTCATGCATGTCTGCTATTCTGATTCATAAAATTTCCCTCTTCAATTGTGAATTACGAGCTTTTCTTATGTTTTTTTATATGCTATGGTTTGCTTTAGCTTGTTGTGTTCTTTTTTTTTTTCCAAGCCAAAAAAAATCTGCAAGTATTTCTCTATTTTTTGGTTAATCAATATCACTTTCTTTTTTCTCAAACCAATCACATTTAAACTATATAAAAATTACATTGGATACCAACGTACACTAATACAAAAAAAAAAAAAAACTGTATCTAAAAATTAAGTAAATATCATAACATTTGTCATGCTATTACAAAAAAAGCTCTACTTTTCTTTTCTTGTCTTTCTCTTTCGTGAGGTTCCAATGGTGTTACTAGCATTGTTGCGTTCTGCCATTATCCCTCATTCGTCTAAAAGCAAAACAAAACAAAACAGAAAACATTAATAGTTTTCGAGTACGAATGCATATCTCTAAAATTATTGTTTTTGGATAAATTCATCTAATAGATTTCCATTCTATTTTAATTTTCAATAAAGATTATCAATTCGTATATCATGCATGTGTCATAACACATATCATGTTATTTACAACAAAGCTCTTTTTTACATTCTCTCTCTTTGTTTTCAATAATGTTAATTATTGGCAATGTCTCACTCTGATTGTTGGATGATTAATTTTGTTTATCTAATTATGTGATGCTACGATTGCTATAAATTTCGATTTAAGATCACCTAATTTGTTGCCATAAAGATACATATAAAGATTGATATAGGTGATTGGCCATGTCGCAAAACTACTGAAAATATGGTAAATATAAGTATAAAAAGGATTCACTATATCTTCAGTTTGGCCACTGATCCTCATTCTAATGTTAAATGATGGAAGAAGACAGAAGAGGAAAACTAATTCGTAGACAAGGCTGTGTGGGGAATTCTCCATAAATATTTTTCTTGAGTGATGAAGAAAGGGATCTGAAAAGGGAAAAAAAAAAAAGAGAAGAGGTGAAAGAGAATCACGGCCAACAGAATGCTTCAAATTAAGCAATCATCAGCCATCCCACTAACCAGTAATGGAGGAAAGTAAAAAAAATTCTCAATCATTTATGTCTCTTCACTAAGTGATTTATGTAACATTATATGATTAGTTTTAACTTTCTCAAGCTTAAAATTTTATCTATATGTCAACAGTCCATATGCATCTCCTACCTCTCACTATCAATATCATCCATCTATATGGAATAGCTTTGTTTCCACTTTGACCCATGCATCGGATTTTGAAAGAGACCCGAGCAAATAAAGAAGGAAAAAGGGAAGAAGAAAAGTGATTATATTATTATATCACAATTAAAAAAGAAAACTAATTGTTCATGTGCTTTTTAAACTTTTGGACATCCAGTTTGAGAATCATTACGTGGAAGTCAAGTCTCGGTGATGGATGTGGTCGGTCCAAAATGGATCAAAGTCACGTGGTTTATGGTGTCCTTTGGGTCCGTTCTCCCTAATCATCAAAACTTTGATTATTTTTGTCGACTTTAAATAAAGTCCTTGCTTCTTGCTTAAATAACCCTATATCTTTTATGAACCTCTCAAAGTTGAAATAATGTAAAAACCCCAAAAGATTTCAGTCCAATCCGCAGCTTCTTTATTTAATTTAGTTTAAAACACTCGCAACTTTTCAGTATAGACCTTCACAGACCTTTTTAGGTTAATGAGAACATATATCTCCGAGTTCAACAAAAATCGGGAAAATTTATAACACACACAAAAAAAGGAAGACATGGGCAAAAGAACCACTACCACTGCCACAACTTCCACCTTTCAGGCTTTCACTTTTCTCTTTCTCAACAAGGATAAAGCGGAACTACTTTACTTTGTTTAATCATTCATTATTACTTGGTCTTTATAAAAAGAAATAAAAATATTACAGGATTAAAAATGCATGTGTAGAGACAAAAATAATTGAATGCAAAAGATGGAGAAGACATGTTATGTGATGAAAATGAACGCAAAGATATGACACCATGCATGCAAAGAAATTGAATGACAAAATAATCGTATAATCTATTTGTATTTGTGTTTGAGTATGGGAGTAAACACTGGAAATTTCTTGGACATTAGATATTAGATACAATAAAATCGAAGAGTACATGTAACTTAACAAAATAAGTTATTAATCTCTTCTCTACATGTTATTTGTGGAAAGTTAGAAACCGAATTAGTAAAAAGTTCAAAAAAAAAATCAGCTGGTTTCAACTTGGAAACCGAATCAAGTGATGAGTGATTACCTTTTATCAAGTCACAGTGGGTCGTTAAAATAAAACATTAGAAGTTTAGAACCTAGTGCAATTTTGCGGGATTTAGCTCATTTTACAAACTTCATTAAAATTAAAATATAAGTATTCTATTTCTTGTAGCCTTTGTTGGGGGACCAACCGATCATCTCGATAAGTAAACAGTTACATTAGTTAATCTGGTTACTGAGTAAATTACATGTATCATCGCCTGATTAAATGCCAAATACAGTTACGCTTACAAGATTATTTTAAGTTTCATTAATATAGACATCTAAACCCTAAAGGCATACTGAACATCGAATTTCTAGCATCAATGTAACAAGTGAAGGAAAACATGATAAAGGTTACTTTAGCTTAATTTAGCGCGATTGATCTCAAAACAATTACAAAAGAAAAAGAAAAACATTGAGCGGTACATACAAAAGTAAACTTTTGTTCAACTAGAAAAACACGCAATTAGTGGTATCAATTCAGAAGTATTTCTAATTTCGTCTGCACTTCATTTTCATTTTTGTCAATTATATAGTTTCCATGAGATTGACCACTTATACGCTAAAATATTCTTTTAATATTCGTTGCCTTTGTCGTACGCACTTTAAAGCTTTCACATCTCCCGAACCAACACCGCAAGAATCAAAGCAAGAACTTCCGTTGTAAGAATCTAGGCAATACGTCATGGTGTCGGTATACGGGTTATTGTTAAAATCATGAATCTCCTTTGTCATCATGATATAACTAAATTTGGGCAACAGGAGTGAAATTTGTTTACCAATTAGTATTGGCTGAATCATATTGCGATATATACGTAGGTTTTAAATCCAAAGGAGACACTTTAACCTATTTTACGCGTTAATAGAGGTAAATGGCTTATCGAACCAACATGCACGTAAGCAATTAACGATCCGCACCAGCTAATGGAAAGCTGATATGTATAATGGGACGCGACATAGTGAAAGATACATACACATCTCCCGAAATGGAGACCTCTCCGTGACTGACATTCCGCGTCATTCTCAAGGCCTCCAAATCAACATACAAGAGAGACTTTGAATGGTAAACGTTTATTCAGTGGAGGAACACAAGTGCATCTGATCTTCTAATTAGACTTTATTCATAAAATATTGTAAATTAATTAAAAATAGTATAGTTAACAGGTGGTTCAACATTTTTTTGTCTTTTTATGAAAAGAAAGTTGATGAACCACTTACTGTTCAATATTAATGTCAAATGTATTGTTTTATCTATTTTACTATTTTAGTAAACAATTTATTTACTCTGGTAAACAAAAAAAAACAATTTATTTACCTTTTTGAATTTTGAATTGTTCCCCTATTTGAAAGTAAAACTATATATCCTTTTTCTTGACATATGTAAAGCACCATATTATACATCTCTACATACATATCCTATAAATCTCATCCTAATTCCATCATCATCTGTGTCTCACGCCATATTGAGAAAATTTGGAAAAATATTTTAATAAGAGTTTTTGTTTTGAAAAATACCTTAGTTTTTTTGGATTTTGAAAACTACACTTTTCTGAAATGAAATGACTAAATTATCATATAATGAAATTTATAATTAAGTTAAATAAAATAAATTTTAAATAATAAAAAGTAGAAAAATTAAATTTTTATTTTGATTTTGTTTCATTATAAATGATAAAAGTTCTTTTATTTTTTTTTATAAATATTAATTTCTCTTTTTTCCTGAACCAAAATATTATTTATAACTTTGATCCATACATGGTGATTAATTAGATTTTATAATCTTAATATTTTTTCATCATAAAAATTTATTTCAAAATTATTGTCAATTGTTTGATGAAGTTAGATGATAAGTGGGATATTAAAGTTTTTTATATAAGTCAAAAATACCACTTTCATCGTACACATTTTCAAAACTACACTTTACACCAAAAAAATAAAAAAATTCAAAAATACACTCATTTTCATCCTTTACAAAAACGAAAATTTAGGGTTTACGATCGAAGGTTTAGGGTTTAGGGTTTACGAATTAAGGTTTAGGGTTTACGAATTAGGGTTTAGGGTTTAGGGTTTACGAATTAGGGTTTAGTGTTTAGGGTTTAGGGTTTAGGGTTTAGGGTTTAGGGTTTACGAATTAGGGTTTAGGATTTAGTGTTTAGGTTTTAGGGTTTAGGGTTTAGTGTTTAGGGTTTAGGGTTTACGAATTAGGGTTTACGAATTAGGGTTTAGGGTTTAGGGTTTACGAATTAAGGTTTAGGGTTTAGGGTTTAGTGTTTAAGGTTTAAGGTTTTTGGTTTAGTGTTTAGGGTTTAGGGTTTAGGGTCTAGGGTTTAGGGTTTACAAATTAGGGTTTACGAATTAGGGTTTATGGTTTTAGGAAATAGACGATTTAGGATTTAGAGTTTAGGGTTTAGGCTTTGTAAATCTAAACCCTAAACCCTATATCTTAAGGATTTGTGAATCTAAACCCTAAACCCTAAATCGTAAACCCTAAAACTTTAAACTCTGAATTGTAAACTCTAATGGAAGATTTGCCCTAAAAAAATTTAAGAGTTTATAAAGCTTTATAAAAAAGTGTAAAAATGAAAATGTCTTTTTTAGAAGTGCAAAACTGAAAAAGTGTACCAAAGAAAGTGTATTTTTGAAAAATAATTCTGTTTGTTTAGATATAAAATTTAAAATTGAAAATATACTAATCTATTTTAAAATTAATAATTTTAAATAATTAAGATAATTTTTTATATCGGCAACAAAAATAAAATATTAATCTTAACAATATTATTTTCGAATTTTATTTTTAATTTATAATGATCTAATAATGTTTTGTTTAAATATGGTCAAAATAGTCTTTTAATATATAAAAAGTGTATTTTTCAAAATCCAAAAAAAACTGGGGTATTTTTCAAATATTAATTCTTAAATAAGACATTTTGCAAAATCCTCCTATTTTCTGTGTATATTTTCTCATTTGACACCATTTAATATAAATTAGTTATTTTCTTACCGATATGTTGTATGTAAATTTATATGATGTATAATGTGAAATATAGTTATGTGTAAAATAAAATAACTATAGTATTTTAGATTTTTTTCTCCGTTTTTACCATTTAAATATATCTCCTTACCCGCATTAGCTGTACCAACTAATTCACTTTTTGTGAAGCCTAAATAAATGTTGGATACGGCAAACATAATTCCCATTATCGTAGTGGGTGTTATCAATCACCACTAGTCTACTCATCAATTCCATTTGTTCTGATAGCGTGTCTTATGGACGTTAGTCGTGCCGAACTTATAAACCATATAGCTCATGACAAAGGTGTGAAAGCTGGTCAATCCGTCCATGTAACTTGATATTCATATTTAAAAGGATAACTTTCATATATACCATTATAAACTCACGTACCGTAAAATGAATGTGACAGAAAACATATGAAAACAATAGAAAAAAAAAACAAAACAAACGTTGAATCAACCAATCTCGTTTTTTTTTTCTCCCGTGAATTATAATATATAAGTGTATTATAATTCGAACTTCTTCAAAACTCGAGAAACAACACACCGGTTTTTCAAAGTGAGGTCGACCGTTTTTTCCGTGACAAGTTTATAAACTTCTCAGCAGTCAATTCCAACGATCTGAAAAGCAAATGTATTGTGAAGATATCCAGAATTTAGTACAAATAGTTTAGCATTAAAAAGAAGATAGTATTAAAGTACTATATACAAAATCAAACCAAACGAAGAATTTTATCCTAGAAAAGAAACCAACGACGACATAAGCATTCCAATGCACACGGGTAAGCGAGGTACAAAACGAATAATAATGAAGTAATGTAGGCAATAATCAGTACGATAAAAATATGTATTTTTATTTTATTGCATTTCACTTGGATATCTTATGGTCTCCTTTCCTTTGTTTGACTATATAAAGAAATTATTTTTACCCTATCAACAAATATACTGCCTCTGTTTTTAATTGATACAGTATAAGTTTTAAAAAATTTACACACATTAAAAAAAATAAAACATGATTTTAAATGCATTATAATACTAACATATTTTCTTATAATTTTAAACTAATAGCAATCCAATTAATTCAATCAATATTTTTTGAAGTTTACAATTCATTGTTGTTAACTAATAGTAAAAAAAATACATAAAATTAAAATATTTATCTTTATAAAACAAAAAATAAAATCTAGAAAATCAATGTTTTGTAAACGGAGGTAGCAATAAATTCTAAAGATAGATTTGTTTTTTTTGTAAAGAAACTCAACGTTTCAACAATGGAATTTAATGAACAATTAAAGTATCTGTTGACTGTTTTGAGAAGAAGAAAAAATGAATAAAGAAAAGAAAGACAAAAACCCCTACACTCGAGGCTTTTAAATGCAACGACCACCAAAGTCTCTCTCAGCTTCCACATCGTCACGCAGTCATGGAACAAAAAAACGTAGAAGAACAAGTCTCGTCGACGATCTCCTTCTCATCTCATCCTCTCTTCTCCTGTTTCATCACTCTCTTCTCTCTGACTCTCATCTATCTCCCTAATGATTATTCTCTTCGCTCCCCTGTTCTTCTCATCTCCGGAGCCTTCCTCATCTCTCTTCTCCTCCTCGGTTCGACCCGAGAACCTAATACCCGACCCGGGAAAAGCAAAGAAGGAGAACATTTCGGAAGCGTGAATCTCGAGGAGACTGAAGAACCTAATGTTGTTTTGGCTCGTGATTCTTCGTTGTCCGAAGCCAGACAAGAACCGGAATATTCCGACACAAAACCCGATTTTGTGGAGTGGGATTTGAGAGCGCCATTGGAGGTGATACACGAAGCCTACGAAGAGGACAACGATGATGGTGGAGATGAAGAGGATCCGTCGGTTCCGGGTGAGAAAGACCCGACCCGGATTAGGGAAATCGAGAGATACCCGTCGCTGTCGCTGTGTTACCCAGAATCGGATTCGGATTCGGATTCTTCGTCGGAGTTCTATTTTCCGGAGATGGGAAGCTGGATCTCGCCGGAGAAAATGGGATTCAGCTGGGAAGAAGAGGAGGACGACGATGGAGGAGGAGTAGGCGAAGGTTTGATCGAGATAAAGCTCGAAGGTGATAAATATAACAACAAGATGAACAAACGAAACCAAACAGAGTTGGATTTTCATGCAGAGGAAGAGGGTTTGATCGAGATCGATCTTTTTCCATGACAATGATTCATTCATTTTCTCCTTCCGAGTTCCATAATGATTCTGCGAATCGAAAGAAAAAAAAAAAAATCAACAGTACTATTGGCTGATTTCTATACAAAATTATCATGTATTGTATAGTTTTTGTGTATGTATTATATTATGAGGATATTTAAAAAACTTGGAACTTTTACAAAAGGATAATCAGTCCTACTCCTGCATGCCCAATAGTCAAATGATCAAATCAAATATGTGAACAAAACAAACGGGACGAGATTGATTATTATTTTTTTTTTTTTTTTTGAAAAGATGTTAAATTAATTCCAAAAAGAAACGTTTCTTTACAACTGTAATTCGAGATAATTCGAGATTAAAATAAAAACAACAACATTATCCTCTAGTTGCCAGCCACGTTTGTAATCCCTCTTCAAATCTGATGTCTCCTGATCTTCGGATTGCTAGGAGCTGATTACGTATTTGTCGATCGATAGAAGTGATTAAGGTTTGAGGTGGTAAAGGTTTTTCTCCATGTTTGCGAGCATTTCGTTCCTTCCAGATTGAAAATACTGTTATTTGGAGAGCGTATTTTATCAGAAATCCATGAATTCGAGCGTGGTCCTTTCTGCTGACATACTCGATAATGGAATCCCAAGATGTGAAAAACTGGGTTTGAAGAATGTTCTTTGCGAGTGCGGACCAAACCGTCGAGGAGTAGCGACACTAAAAAAAAAGATGATCTCTAGACTCATTTGGAGCAGAGCAGAGAGTACAGATGGAGTCTGCCCCATTATTCCACTTACGCATACGAGAGCCCGTTCCTAGGCGATCCCGGACTGCGAGCCACGTACAGAAAGCGAACTTTGGTGTGCCATGAGAGAACCACACACCCGTGGCCCAGTCCACAGGCGTTGCTCTAGTCCGGATGTGATTCCAAGTTTCTTTCGTGGAGAAACTGTTTTTGAAAACATTTGCTTTACCCTTCCACTGAACTTGATCCATGGCCGCAGTGTTGGGATGCTGATTCAAGGTTTCCATAACGTCTTCGACATCGTTTAGCAGCTGTTGCCTATGTCTTCGTCTCCGACGGTTGTGTTTTGCCTCTGCGACCGTGGCAGAAACACCAATACCTAAATCGATAATGCCTCTAGCACCAAGACGATCCATTAGATAACCCAGATCAGACCAACAATCATACCAGAACGAAGTATTTGTGCCATTGTTGAGAGACACAATGCAGAAGCTCTTCGCCTTGTCCTTGTATTTAAGAAGTTTTCTCCACATCCAAGACCCTTTAGTTGTGTCAGCATTTGCAGACCAGAAAGGATCGTGATTGAGTAAGTTCTCTCTTATCCAGGAAGCCCAAAGTGAAGATTCATTGGACACAAGTCTCCAAATTAGCCTTAAACAACAGACCTCATTAGCTTCTTTTAGTGATCGCAAACCCAGGCCACCTTCAGTAATAGGCTTACAAACATCTTCCCACGCCACTTTCGCTTTCTTTGTGTTAAGATCCGGACCAGACCAAAGAAAAGCTGAGCATATCCTGTCAAGTTCTCGGATACAGTCTCGAGGTAGACGAAACGCTGACATCCAGAAGTTTGAGATACTTACCAGAACAGAGCGGATGAGACAAAGCCGTCCCGCAAAGGACAGAAATCTGGAGGACCATGTGCGAATTCTTTTGCGGATTTTTTCCAGTAAAGGAAGATAATCCCCAGCGCTCATACATTTCGTTACTAAGGGAAGTCCCAAATAACGTACCGGTAGGCTCCCAACCTCAAAGGGAAAAATTGTTGAGAAATTTTGACGAGTATCATCCGGTACACCTGCCAGAAAGAGCGTAGACTTTTCCATACTGATGTGCAGTCCTGACATTTTTCCAAAGATATCAAAAACCTCAATGATTCCCTCCACAGAACGAGTTTTTCCATCCGTCAATACCATGATATCATCTGCAAAACTTAAATGGGTTATGCCCGTTGTATGGCAGTGCGGATGATAGCCGAACCGTTTTTCTGTAGCTGCTTTATCTAGCAACTTTGAAAGCACATCCATACATATGACAAACAAATAGGGTGATAAAGGACACCCTTGCCTGAGTCCTCGGTTACTATGAAAATAGCCAGCTAGCTCCCCATTAACTTGTACCGAGAATGATGGAGACGTGATACAAAGCGAGATCCAGTGAATGAAAGTCGGGGGAAAATTCATTGCCTTAAGGACTTGGAGAAGAAAGTGCCATTGAACTGAATCAAAAGCTTTGGAGATGTCAATTTTGATCGCGCATCTCTCAGTAATACCTTTAGCATGATAGTTTTTGACCAGCTCAGTCGCCAATAGGAGATTTTCGATAAGGAGTCTGTCTTCCATGAAAGCGGATTGATTTGCGGCAATGAACTTCGGCAGAATTTGTTTCAGTCTATTGGCAATCAGCTTTGAGATGACTTTATACAACACGTTGCAGCACGAGATCGGTCTGTAATCCTTCATCTCAATTGCATCTGTTTTCTTTGGGATAAGAGCAAGTATAGTAGAGTTTATTCCTTTTGGCAGAAAACCTTTGGTGAAGAAAGATTGGATTGAGAGAATAAACTCCTGCCCGATGATATCCCATACGGATTTGTAGAACTCCACTGTGTAGCCATCTGGTCCTGGAGATTTGTCATTTGATATAGAGAACAGTACCTTTTTTATATCCTCTGCAGTTACCTCCTTCGTCAGGCATGCATATTCCGCATCTGAGCATCTAAATGGCAGTAACCTCTCCATTTGATCCACTGTTACCCCCTCATAATCCTCCGGGATGTGCTGTAGAAAAGATTTGAAAAACCCCTCCGCCTCCGCTTTAATCTGATCAGGCTCAGATTCGATCCTCCCGTCTTCACAGCGGATTTCTTTGATGGTATTTTTTGCTTGTCGGGCTAGCAGGGCTCTATGGTATGCTTTATTATTTTTATCTCCTATCTTTAGCCAATGCAACTTAGATTTCTGCTTGAGATACTTTTCTTCCAGGGCCGCCAGTTTTTCCCATCTCATATACGCTTTTCTTTCCTCCTCCATGGCCTGAGGAGATGGAGAGATAAGAGTAACCTCTTGCTTATCACAAAGATACTTATAAGCTTCAGTGGTCTTTTTTGTCAGATTTCCCATCGTATTTTTAGCCAGATTCCGAATGATAGGTTTGAGTTGCTTGAGCTTCTTCGAAAATCTAAACAGAGAGGACGAGATTGATTATTGTAAATAGCAATCACACAAATGCGACAACCATTACAACAGTTTTACGTTATACAGACACCGACTCATCACATATCGATTATACAGAGTAGAATACAACATGATCAGAATATACACTTATATTTAACATTTTGAAAATTGCCTCTTATTAAACTGCAAACAAATATAATAAACAGAAGCTACTTAGACGAGCACATGACCAAAACAACTCTTTCAGTACCGGCAAAGTCTAAAGAAAAAAGCTGGAAGAAACACACCGTCACAAGAAGAAGAAAAAAACGACACGCATTTCTGTTACTCCTCTCTTGTTGGGACCCTCAAAAAAGTCCAAAAAGTCCCCAACCTCGTTGGCCTTCCTTTTCCAATTTTTTAATTTTAAATTTCCCACGCTTTGACACTTGTCGAACCAAAACAGTTATCAAAACAGAAGTTCGACATCCTCCCTCACTTCTCCCCACTTGGCCTCAAAAGTTGTACTCTCTTTCTCCAGGATTCTCGGCGTTAAAGCAAACCACTCTTAATAACTCTTCTCGGTGATTGAATCGCCACAAAGCGGAAAATGAGACCTTTCTTCGAGAAATTTTCCAGAGCTTTCCATGGTTATCCTTCTCTCTCCAGGCTTCTCATAATCTCCACCATCAGGTTAGTGTGTATACCATTTAACGTATCAATTTGTATATTGAAATTACTGACACGTTGTTTCTTTTGTTTTCTTTCCTCAATCCGATAGTGGTGAGGGACTTGTAACCTATAACAACAACAATTGTGTTGAAACTGTAACTAGGAAGACAAAAGTAGTTCTGCTCGGAACTGGATGGGCTGGAGCTAGTTTCTTGAAGGGTTTGAGTAATTCCTCTTATGAGGTTCAGGTTATATCCCCTCGAAACTACTTTGCTTTCACTCCTCTGCTTCCTAGTGTCACTTGTGGAACCGTTGAAGCTCGCAGCGTTGTTGAGCCAATTCGCAACATTGGAAGGAAGGTATACAGAGATTGTACCTTCTTTTCTACATCTATTAACTACAAGTGTTCTGCTTGTGTTGTTGAGAATCCTATTAATGCATGCAAACTTGTCTTGTGTACACGCAGAAAAATGTTGAGATGTCTTTCTTGGAGGCAGAGTGTCTTAAGATTGATCCAAGAAGCAAGAAAGTTTACTGCCGATCTAAACAAGGCATGGATTCGAACGGGAAGAAAGAATTTGATGTTGACTATGACTATCTTGTGATTGCTACTGGTGCTCAGTCTAACACGTTTAACATCCCTGGGGTGGAGGAGAACTGTCACTTTCTGAAAGTAAGTTGTTCTCTTAGCTCTTTAATGTTTTTTATTCTCCACTCATTACATTAAAAGCGTACAAACTATGAAAGAAAGTTGTTCTATTAGCTCTTTTTATGGTTTTTATTGCACCGTAAGCAAATCATAGTTTGTGGAAAATGACTGAAAGTTTTCCAAAGGCTATATGATTTTTGACATGTAACTAAGATATGGTGGTGGGATTTCAGGAGGTTGAAGATGCACAGAGAATCCGTAGAACTGTCATTGATTCTTTTGAGAAGGCAAGTTTACCAGAACTTGACGAGGAAGAGAGAAAGAGAATGCTATATTTTGTTGTTGTTGGAGGTGGACCAACAGGTGTTGAGTTTGCTTCTGAGCTGCATGATTTCGTTAACGAGGATCTTGTCAAACTCTATCCTAAAGCCAAGAACTTAGTGCAAATCACTCTTCTAGAGGCTGCAGACCACATCTTGACCATGTGAGATTTCTTGACCCTTGAAAGTTTTTTGATCAGTGTCACTTTCCGTAAAAGCTTGTATGATGATTCCAAGGAGGCTTTTGTTTACCAGAGGTTTGATAAGAGAATCACGGAGTTTGCTGAAGAGAAGTTTGGTAGAGATGGTATTGATGTGAAATTGGGTTCTATGGTGGTCAAAGTGAATGATAAAGAAATCTCTGCTAAAACAAAAGGAGGAGAGCTCTCTTCTATTCCTTATGGAATGATCGTCTGGTCAACTGGTATTGGGACACGTCCTGTGATAAAAGATTTCATGAAACAAATTGGTCAGGTGGGTACTCAAAAGTTTGCGTATATATTATCGCATTACAAATTTACAATAATCATCATTTCACAGTAATGAATGTTATTTTGTTATTGCAGGGTAATAGACGTGCTTTAGCGACCGATGAATGGCTTCGGGTTGAAGGGTGTGATAATATATATGCACTTGGTGATTGTGCAACAATTAACCAGAGGAAAGTCATGGTAAGTAGTAGACACTCCGTGTGTGTAGGTTCTGTGTTTTTGTCTTCCTGTTTCTTATGCTTTTGGATTGAGTTCTTTTCAGGAAGATATAGCTGATATTTTCAAGAAGGCAGATAGGGACAATTCAGGAACACTGACACAGAAAGAGTTTCAAGAAGTAATAGATGACATATGTGTTAGATACCCTCAAGTGGAGCTCTGCGTGGCATTGCCGATCTTCTAACACAAGCCCAAGCTGAGAATGGTTCCAGTAACTCCATCGAACTCAACATAGAAGAACTCAAATCAGCTCTTTCCCAAGTTGACTCACAAGTGAAGTTCCTCCCAGCTACAGCACAGGTTTGTTCTGTTTTTACTAACTAGAAAGTTTCATTTTTGGTCAAAAGCAGTCACACTACAACGACACTCTGTGTTAAGTTAATCGTTTGTCCTTATGGCTTAAGGTCGCTGCTCAACAAGGCACATATCTTGCAAAATACTTTGACCGTATGGAAGAATGCGAGAAAAATCCCGAAGGTCCCATTAGGATTAGAGGAGAGGGTCGTCATCGTTTCCGTCCATTCAGGTATGGATCTCAATTCTGCATTTTTGCTTACCAAACTAAGTCTATACAATCAAGAATCTCTTCTTTTCACCCTTTTAGAGAGTGATCTTATAACCCGTAGTCATTGAGATTGCAATGTTAGTGAAAAATGCTCAATATAGAGTATGGTTATAAACTTATAGTAAGAAGAAAATGGAAATGTGTTACAGGTATCGACATTTGGGACAATTCGCTCCATTAGGAGGAGAACAAACCGCAGCACAACTTCCAGGAGATTGGGTTTCGATAGGACACAGTAGTCAATGGCTGTGGTACTCCGTTTACGCTAGGTAACGTTATTTGATTTTTCTTTAACCTCTAGTGAATTACTAAAAACAAAGGTCTTTTATATGATTTTTTTTTATTCCACTGGGTGGTAACAGTAAGCAAGTGAGCTGGAGAACGAGAGTCCTGGTGGTCTCAGACTGGATGAGACGATTCATCTTTGGGAGGGATTCAAGTCGCATTTGAAAATCTCAGAGGTCTCTCGTCGTTCTGAATCTCAACAGTCAAGATGGTTCATCTTTGCCTTTTCACTAGTCGTGTTTTTTTTTTTCTAATAATAAAAGCATAAACCTATAGTGTTGAAAGAAGTTTAACGTCATACATTATTGGTTACTTTCCTGAGATTTTTCACTACCCGTATGATCGTTTTGCGGAATGGAACATATACAACTGATAGTACGACATTACTTCTTTAAAATCGATACATGAAATCTATATTCATAGTTCTGTTGAAAACTAAACTTGATTTTGGATCAAGTTAAATCATGGGCCAAATCCAAAACAACTTGATCCAATTTCTAGAAGATCACTTAAAAATATCTAATCACTCCACCTCCTTAAACAAAAAAATCTAGATATTCATATGGAATTATCTAGATAATTAAGAATAAAATAATATAGATATTATGAAAGAATTCTCTAGATTTTAGATTATAATATGTAAGATATTTTGTAATGTGGAGGCTATAAATACCTCCACCCCTTCTCATTTGTAACCAAGTTAAAATCAAGGAATATAAAGCTTTCTACTAAGTCTTCCTTTCAACATTCTTCTCTTCCAATTTTCTTAAATACTTTCTCCATCACCTCTAAAATAATTTCCTTTCCAACAAAGTGGTATCAGAGCTAGTTATTTCTCTTAAAGATGTCAAACAATGGTGTTCCCTTCCAAGTCCCAATGCTCACAAAGAGCAACTATGACAATTGGAGTTTAAGGATGATGGCTATCCTAGGAGCACATGATGTGTGGGAGATAGTCGAGAAAGGCTTCATTGAACCGGAGAATGATGGTGGGTTATCTCAAACTCAAAGGGATGGTTTGAGAGACTCAAGGAAGAGAGACAAGAAGGCTCTCTGTCTAATCTATCAAGGATTAGATGAAGACACATTCGAGAAGGTCGCAGGAGCAAAGTCGGCCAAAGAAGCATGGGAGAAGCTTCAAACTTCTTACAAAGGAGCGGAACAAGTTAAGAAGGTACGTCTTCAAACTCTAAGAGGAGAATTTGAAGCCTTGCATATGAAGGAAGGTGAACTCATCTCTGATTACTTCTCAAGAGTCTTAACGGTTACTAATAACCTAAAAAGAAATGGTGAGAAGTTAGATGAGGTGAGAATCATGGAGAAAGTTCTTAGATCGTTGGATTCAAAATTTGAGCATATTGTCACGGTGATTGAAGAGACAAAAGACTTGGAGACTATGACGATGGAGCAACTTCTTGGATCACTGCAAGCATATGAAGAAAAGAAGAAGAAAAAGGAAGACATCGCAGAGCAAGTACTCAAGATGCGGATTGATACTAAAGAAGAAACTGGCCGAAGTTATCAAAGACGTGGTGGTGGTCAAGCCCGAGGAAGAGGTCGTGGTTATGTACATGGACGTGGTTGGAGATCCAATGAAGACCATACAAACCAAAGAGGAGAAAGCTCATCAAGAGGTCGGGGAAGAGGAAGCCCAAAAACAAGGTACGATAAGTCAAGTGTTAAATGTTACAATTGTGGAAAGTTTGGACATTATGCTTCCGAATGCAAAGCTCCGAACAACAACAGAGTTGAAGAGAAGTCCAACTATATTGAAGAAAGGAGCAAAGAAGATGATATGTTATTGATGGCTTACAAGAAAGATGAACCAGAGGAGATTCACAAATGGTACCTCGATAGTGGTGCAAGCAATCACATGTGCGGGAAAAGAAGCATGTTTGTGGAGCTTAATGAATCGGTGAAAGGAAACGTGGCTTTAGGAGATGAATCAAAGATGGAGGTGAAAGGTAAAGGAAATATTCTCATTCGATTGAAGAATGGAGACCATCAATTCATTTCCAATGTTTACTATATTCCAAACATGAAGACCAACATCTTGAGCCTAGGACAACTCTTAGAGAAAGGTTATGATATTCGTTTAAAGGATAACAACCTTTCTATAAGAGATCATGAAGACAATCTCATCACCAAGGTGCCGATGACAAGGAATCGAATGTTTGTCCTAAACATTCAAAATGACATCGCACAATGCCTCAAGATGTGCTATAAGGAGGAGTCTTGGCTTTGGCATCTCCGATTCGGACATCTCAATTTTGGAGGCCTAGAGCAACTTTCCAAGAAGGAAATGGTGAGAGGATTGCCTTGCATCAATCATCCAAATCAAGTTTGTGAAGGATGTTTACTTGGAAAGCAATTCAAAATGAGCTTTCCAAATGAGTCAAAGTCAAGAGCACGGAAGCCATTGGAACTCATACATACAGATGTATGTGGCCCGATCAAACCAAGTTCACTCGGTAAGAGTAACTACTTCCTTCTCTTTATTGATGATTTCTCAAGAAAGACATGGGTTTACTTTTTGAAAGAAAAATCAGAAGTATTTGAAAACTTCAAAAAGTTCAAAGCCCATGTTGAGAAGGAAAGTGGCCTTATGATCAAAGCCATGAGATCTGATCGTGGAGGAGAGTTCATGTCCAAAGAATTTTTGAAGTATTGTGAAGATAACGGCATTAGAAGACAATTGACGGTGCCTAGATCTCCTCAACAAAATGGAGTAGCGGAAAGGAAGAATAGGACTATCCTTGAGATGGCAAGAAGCATGCTCAAAAGTAAGAAGCTACCAAAGGAGTTTTGGGCAGAAGCAGTTGCGTGCGCTGTTTATCTATCAAACCGATCTCCTACAAGAAGCGTTTTGGGAAAGACACCACAAGAAGCATGGAGTGGAAGGAAGCCTGGGGTCTCACATCTAAGAGTATTTGGAAGTATTGCTCATGCTCATGTTCCAGAAGAGAAGCGGAGCAAGCTAGATGATAAAAGTGAGAAGTACATCTTCATTGGGTATGATGCTAACTCCAAAGGCTACAAGCTCTACAATCCTGAAACAAAGAAGACAATCATCAGTCGGAATGTCATCTTTGATGAAGAAGGAGAATGGGATTGGAGATCAATTGATGAAGACTACAACTTCTTTCCACATATTGAAGAAGATGAGCAACCAAGAGAGGATCCACCAGTTACCCCACCAACTTCACCAACACCAAGTTCTCAAGGAGATGAGAGCTCAAGTGAAAGGACTCCACGTTTTAGAAGTCTTCAAGAGATTTATGAGGTAACTGAAAATCAAGATAATCTCACTTTATTTTGTCTATTTGCGGATTGCGAGCCCATGAATTTCCAAGAAGCTATGGAAAAGAAGACATGGAAGGATGCAATGGATGAAGAAATCAAGGCGATACAGAAGAATGAGACATGGGAGTTAGCTTCACTTCCAAATGGGCATAAAGCAATTGGTGTAAAGTGGGTGTACAAAGCAAAGAAGAACTCTAAAGGAGAAGTTGAAAGATACAAGGCAAGATTGGTGGCAAAAGGATATAGTCAAAGAGCCGGAATTGACTATGATGAGGTATTTGCTCCCGTTGCTCGTTTAGAAACTGTAAGACTAATAATTTCATTGGCAGCCCAAAAGAGTTGGAGGATACATCAAATGGATGTCAAATCAGCCTTCTTGAATGGAGAACTTGAAGAGGAAGTTTACATTGAACAACCACAAGGCTACATAGTCAAGGGAGAAGAAGACAAAGTCTTAAGGTTGAAGAAGGCACTTTATGGGCTCAAACAAGCACCAAGAGCATGGAACACTCGGATTGATAAATACTTCAAGGAGAAAAACTTCAACAAGTGTCCATATGAGCATGCACTCTATATCAAAACTCAAGACAATGATATACTGATTGCATGCTTGTATGTAGATGACTTGATATTTACAGGCAACAATCCAAGTATGTTTGAAGATTTCAAGATGGAGATGACAAAGGAGTTTGAGATGACCGATATTGGATTGATGTCCTACTACCTTGGAATTGAAGTGAAGCAAGAAGAAAATGGAATCTTCATTACTCAAGAAGGCTATGCTAAAGAGGTGCTTAAGAAGTTTAAGATGGATGATTCAAATCCAGTTTGCACGCCAATGGAATGTGGAGCCAAGCTGTCAAAGCAAGAAGAAGGAGAGAGTGTGGATCCAACACTCTTTAAGAGCTTGGTTGGAAGCCTACGTTATCTGACTTGCACAAGACCAGACATCCTATATGCAGTTGGAGTTGTGAGCCGATACATGGAGCATCCAACAACAACTCACTTCAAGGCAGCCAAGAGGATCCTTCGCTATATCAAAGGTACCATAAACTTTGGCTTGTATTACTCTGTTTCTGATGATTACAAGCTTGTTGGATATAGCGATAGCGATTGGGGAGGAGATGTAGATGACCGGAAAAGCACAAGTGGATTTGTGTTTTTCATTGGAGAAACCGCTTTCACATGGATGTCAAAGAAGCAGCCAATTGTCACCCTTTCTACTTGTGAAGCGGAGTATGTAGCGGCTACTTCATGTGTGTGTCATGCTATCTGGCTAAGGAATCTGATGAAAGAGTTGAGTTTGCCACAAGAAGAGCCAACGAAGATCTTTGTGGACAACAAGTCAGCAATAGCATTGGCAAAGAATCCTGTCTTCCATGATCGAAGTAAGCACATTGACACTCGCTATCATTACATTAGAGAGTGTGTTACTAAGTTGGAAGTACAATTGGAGTATGTGAAGACAAACGATCAAGTAGCCGATATCTTCACCAAGCCACTGAAGCGTGAAGACTTCATCAAGATGAGAAGTTTGCTCGGGGTAGCAAAATCAAGTTTAAGAGGGGGTGTTGAAAACTAAACTTGATTTTGGATCAAGTTAAATCATGGGCCAAATCCAAAACAACTTGATCCAATTTCTAGAAGATCACTTAAAAATATCTAATCACTCCACCTCCTTAAACAAAAAAATCTAGATATTCATATGGAATTATCTAGATAATTAAGAATAAAATAATATAGATATTATGAAAGAATTCTCTAGATTTTAGATTATAATATGTAAGATATTTTGTAATGTGGAGGCTATAAATACCTCCACCCCTTCTCATTTGTAACCAAGTTAAAATCAAGGAATATAAAGCTTTCTACTAAGTCTTCCTTTCAACATTTCTTCTCTTCCAATTTTCTTAAATACTTTCTCCATCACCTCTAAAATAATTTCCTTTCCAACAAAGTGGTATCAGAGCTAGTTATTTCTCTTAAAGATGTCAAACAATGGTGTTCCCTTCCAAGTCCCAATGCTCACAAAGAGCAACTATGACAATTGGAGTTTAAGGATGATGGCTATCCTAGGAGCACATGATGTGTGGGAGATAGTCGAGAAAGGCTTCATTGAACCGGAGAATGATGGTGGGTTATCTCAAACTCAAAGGGATGGTTTGAGAGACTCAAGGAAGAGAGACAAGAAGGCTCTCTGTCTAATCTATCAAGGATTAGATGAAGACACATTCGAGAAGGTCGCAGGAGCAAAGTCGGCCAAAGAAGCATGGGAGAAGCTTCAAACTTCTTACAAAGGAGCTGAACAAGTTAAGAAGGTACGTCTTCAAACTTAAGAGGAGAATTTGAAGCCTTGCATATGAAGGAAGGTGAACTCATCTCTGATTACTTCTCAAGAGTCTTAACGGTTACTAATAACCTAAAAAGAAATGGTGAGAAGTTAGATGAGGTGAGAATCATGGAGAAAGTTCTTAGATCGTTGGATTCAAAATTTGAGCATATTGTCACGGTGATTGAAGAGACAAAAGACTTGGAGACTATGACGATGGAGCAACTTCTTGGATCACTGCAAGCATATGAAGAAAAGAAGAAGAAAAAGGAAGACATCGCAGAGCAAGTACTCAAGATGCGGATTGATACTAAAGAAGAAACTGGCCGAAGTTATCAAAGACGTGGTGGTGGTCAAGCCCGAGGAAGAGGTCGTGGTTATGTACATGGACGTGGTTGGAGATCCAATGAAGACCATACAAACCAAAGAGGAGAAAGCTCATCAAGAGGTCGGGGAAGAGGAAGCCCAAAAACAAGGTACGATAAGTCAAGTGTTAAATGTTACAATTGTGGAAAGTTTGGACATTATGCTTCCGAATGCAAAGCTCCGAACAACAACAGAGTTGAAGAGAAGTCCAACTATATTGAAGAAAGGAGCAAAGAAGATGATATGTTATTGATGGCTTACAAGAAAGATGAACCAGAGGAGATTCACAAATGGTACCTCGATAGTGGTGCAAGCAATCACATGTGCGGGAAAAGAAGCATGTTTGTGGAGCTTAATGAATCGGTGAAAGGAAACGTGGCTTTAGGAGATGAATCAAAGATGGAGGTGAAAGGTAAAGGAAATATTCTCATTCGATTGAAGAATGGAGACCATCAATTCATTTCCAATGTTTACTATATTCCAAACATGAAGACCAACATCTTGAGCCTAGGACAACTCTTAGAGAAAGGTTATGATATTCGTTTAAAGGATAACAACCTTTCTATAAGAGATCATGAAGACAATCTCATCACCAAGGTGCCGATGACAAGGAATCGAATGTTTGTCCTAAACATTCAAAATGACATCGCACAATGCCTCAAGATGTGCTATAAGGAGGAGTCTTGGCTTTGGCATCTCCGATTCGGACATCTCAATTTTGGAGGCCTAGAGCAACTTTCCAAGAAGGAAATGGTGAGAGGATTGCCTTGCATCAATCATCCAAATCAAGTTTGTGAAGGATGTTTACTTGGAAAGCAATTCAAAATGAGCTTTCCAAATGAGTCAAGACAAGAGCACGGAAGCCATTGGAACTCATACATACAGATGTATGTGGCCCGATCAAACCAAGTTCACTCGGTAAGAGTAACTACTTCCTTCTCTTTATTGATGATTTCTCAAGAAAGACATGGGTTTACTTTTTGAAAGAAAAATCAGAAGTATTTGAAAACTTCAAAAAGTTCAAAGCCCATGTTGAGAAGGAAAGTGGCCTTATGATCAAAGCCATGAGATCTGATCGTGGAGGAGAGTTCATGTCCAAAGATTTTTGAAGTATTGTGAAGATAACGGCATTAGAAGACAATTGACGGTGCCTAGATCTCCTCAACAAAATGGAGTAGCGGAAAGGAAGAATAGGACTATCCTTGAGATGGCAAGAAGCATGCTCAAAAGTAAGAAGCTACCAAAGGAGTTTTGGGCAGAAGCAGTTGCGTGCGCTGTTTATCTATCAAACCGATCTCCAACAAGAAGCGTTTTGGGAAAGACACCACAAGAAGCATGGAGTGGAAGGAAGCCTGGGGTCTCACATCTAAGAGTATTTGGAAGTATTGCTCATGCTCATGTTCCAGAAGAGAAGCGGAGCAAGCTAGATGATAAAAGTGAGAAGTACATCTTCATTGGGTATGATGCTAACTCCAAAGGCTACAAGCTCTACAATCCTGAAACAAAGAAGACAATCATCAGTCGGAATGTCATCTTTGATGAAGAAGGAGAATGGGATTGGAGATCAATTGATGAAGACTACAACTTCTTTCCACATATTGAAGAAGATGAGCAACCAAGAGAGGATCCACCAGTTACCCCACCAACTTCACCAACACCAAGTTCTCAAGGAGATGAGAGCTCAAGTGAAAGGACTCCACGTTTTAGAAGTCTTCAAGAGATTTATGAGGTAACTGAAAATCAAGATAATCTCACTTTATTTTGTCTATTTGCGGATTGCGAGCCCATGAATTTCCAAGAAGCTATGGAAAAGAAGACATGGAAGGATGCAATGGATGAAGAAATCAAGGCGATACAGAAGAATGAGACATGGGAGTTAGCTTCACTTCCAAATGGGCATAAAGCAATTGGTGTAAAGTGGGTGTACAAAGCAAAGAAGAACTCTAAAGGAGAAGTTGAAAGATACAAGGCAAGATTGGTGGCAAAAGGATATAGTCAAAGAGCCGGAATCGACTATGACGAGGTATTTGCTCCCGTTGCTCGTTTAGAAACTGTTAGACTAATAATTTCATTGGCAGCCCAAAAGAGTTGGAGGATACATCAAATGGATGTCAAATCAGCCTTCTTGAATGGAGAACTTGAAGAGGAAGTTTACATTGAACAACCACAAGGCTACATAGTCAAGGGAGAAGAAGACAAAGTCTTAAGGTTGAAGAAGGCACTTTATGGGCTCAAACAAGCACCAAGAGCATGGAACACTCGGATTGATAAATACTTCAAGGAGAAAAACTTCATCAAGTGTCCATATGAGCATGCACTCTATATCAAAACTCAAGACAATGATATACTGATTGCATGCTTGTATGTAGATGACTTGATATTTACAGGCAACAATCCAAGTATGTTTGAAGATTTCAAGATGGAGATGACAAAGGAGTTTGAGATGACCGATATTGGATTGATGTCCTACTACCTTGGAATTGAAGTGAAGCAAGAAGAAAATGGAATCTTCATTACTCAAGAAGGCTATGCTAAAGAGGTGCTTAAGAAGTTTAAGATGGATGATTCAAATCCAGTTTGCACGCCAATGGAATGTGGAGCCAAGCTGTCAAAGCAAGAAGAAGGAGAGAGTGTGGATCCAACACTCTTTAAGAGCTTGGTTGGAAGCCTACGTTATCTGACTTGCACAAGACCAGACATCCTATATGCAGTTGGAGTTGTGAGCCGATACATGGAGCATCCAACAACAACTCACTTCAAGGCAGCCAAGAGGATCCTTCGCTATATCAAAGGTACCATAAACTTTGGCTTGTATTACTCTGTTTCTGATGATTACAAGCTTGTTGGATATAGCGATAGCGATTGGGGAGGAGATGTAGATGACCGGAAAAGCACAAGTGGATTTGTGTTTTTCATTGGAGAAACCGCTTTCACATGGATGTCAAAGAAGCAGCCAATTGTCACCCTTTCTACTTGTGAAGCGGAGTATGTAGCGGCTACTTCATGTGTGTGTCATGCTATCTGGCTAAGGAATCTGGTGAAAGAGTTGAGTTTGCCACAAGAAGAGCCAACGAAGATCTTTGTGGACAACAAGTCAGCAATAGCATTGGCAAAGAATCCTGTCTTCCATGATCGAAGTAAGCACATTGACACTCGCTATCATTACATTAGAGAGTGTGTTACTAAGTTGGAAGTACAATTGGAGTATGTGAAGACAAACGATCAAGTAGCCGATATCTTCACCAAGCCACTGAAGCGTGAAGACTTCATCAAGATGAGAAGTTTGCTCGGGGTAGCAAAATCAAGTTTAAGAGGGGGTGTTGAAAACTAAACTTGATTTTGGATCAAGTTAAATCATGGGCCAAATCCAAAACAACTTGATCCAATTTCTAGAAGATCACTTAAAAATATCTAATCACTCCACCTCCTTAAACAAAAAAATCTAGATATTCATATGGAATTATCTAGATAATTAAGAATAAAATAATATAGATATTATGAAAGAATTCTCTAGATTTTAGATTATAATATGTAAGATATTTTGTAATGTGGAGGCTATAAATACCTCCACCCCTTCTCATTTGTAACCAAGTTAAAATCAAGGAATATAAAGCTTTCTACTAAGTCTTCCTTTCAACATTTCTTCTCTTCCAAATTTTCTTAAATACTTTCTCCATCACCTCTAAAATAATTTCCTTTCCAACAAGTTCAGGAGTGAGGATATAACAAGGATCTACTTGTTTTCACTAAAGAATTTTCATGTTTTAATCAGCAGATTTTTTTTTAACGTCACAGAAATCATTATATCACAGATTCACAATATTCTTTTTCTATTCAGTTCTTTTGAAAATATTTTTTTAATATTATTGTGATTATCATTCAAAATCTCCATTATTTTCTAGTCTTTTTGTTGTTTACAACTTGTATAACTTTTATAGCATTCAAAATCGGGGTTTCTTAAATTATGATCAGTACATTATATCTGGTAAGAAAATGTTGTTCAGGACGATGTTAACTAGGGCTAATGTTAACTGTAGCCAAAAACATAATTATAATTTCTAGTTTTCGTGTGTTAAAAGTTAAAACCATAATTACATTGGAAATAGCCTTACAAAATAGTCAGTAAATACATTTTTTTTTTTTTTTAAATCAGTAAATACATTGTTACTTGTTAGATCTGTTATCATCCTTAGCTAATTAAGATTTTGATGATTAATTCCTATTACATGATAATGTATTAATTGTGGACCTGATATCGGAGTCTTCTGGCAATACGTAATACTTCATTTGTTCATCTTTCTCATATAAAACTAAAAAACAAAACCTAACCTATTAACCACTATTCTCAACTCGACCTATAACTTTTTACGTAAAAGGAAACAACAAATTCAAATGACCATGCATTTTCCCACCAATATGGTTGAATGCTATATAAGAGTACTTCTACTATATCTAGTTTTCGAATTATTACAAAGCTTATAAAAGTCATGACTAAATTGTTTCTTGACTGACATGTATTGCAAATTAATGTGCCCGGATTGTTTTGTCCAACTGGTAGATGAAAATAAGGTCCGAAGATTTAATTCCAAACATACTTATGGTGTTAATTTTACCACAAGTATGAATTACCATATCTAAGAAAGAAAAAAAAGTTGACAAAGGATAATAAATTAAATGTAATACAATATTTGTTAATGTTATTGTATCAAACCTCAACACCTTTGTTTATATAAAACAAACACACACGTTAATGATTCATCTGCTTATTCTAGACTCCAAAATTTAGTAAAAAAGACTAAAATGCCCGCAGTCGGAATTGTCATCGGAGATGGCAATGGCAAAAGGGAATATCCCGGTAAACTCACTCCTTACGTCACCGTGACGTGTATCGTCGCTGCCATGGGTGGTCTCATCTTCGGTTACGACGTCGGAATCTCCGGTAAGTCTTCTCTCATTTTTTCTCCGCCGAGAAGTTTCATTTTTATAAAATGTTATAAACCTTATGATGTTGTTGTGTTTGCCCAGGTGGAGTAACGACTATGGAATCGTTTCAGAAGAAATTCTTCCCGTCGGTATACGAGAAACAACAGAAGAACGATCACGATTCGAGCGAATATTGCAGATTCGACAGCATTTCTCTTACTCTCTTCACCTCTTCTCTCTATCTCGCCGCACTCTGCTCCTGCGTCGTCGCCTCTTACGTCACACGCAAGTTTGGTCGTAAACTTTCCATGCTTCTCGGGGGAGTTCTCTTCTGTGCCGGAGCTCTCCTTAACGGTTTCGCAACCGCCGTTTGGATGCTCATCGTTGGCCGTTTGTTACTCGGTTTCGGTATCGGCTTCACCAATCAGGTCCGTTATTTTTATCTAATATCCCAATTCCGACCTCATACTTTGTTTTTCTATCACATGAACCCCTATAGCTCCATTACCTTTGGTGGAAATTGTTGTTTGAATTTTGTACCCTTACGTTACAGAATATTACAAAATAGCCTCAATACTTTTGAATTGTTTTCAAATTTACACAGTCCGTACCGTTGTATCTCTCGGAGATGGCACCGTATAAATACAGAGGAGCACTGAACATCGGATTTCAGCTGTCAATCACCATCGGTATCCTCGTAGCCAACGTTTTAAACTTCTTCTTCTCCAAAATTCCCGGCGGATGGGGATGGAGGCTCAGCCTCGGCGGCGCCGTCGTACCCGCTCTCATCATCACTGTCGGATCACTCATCCTCCCGGACACACCCAACTCCATGATCGAGCGAGGTCAGTTCGAGCAAGCCGAGACGAAACTCCGCAAGATCAGAGGCGTCGACGACGTTGAAGACGAGATGAACGACTTGGTCGCCGCCAGCGAAGCTTCGAAGCTCGTGAAGCATCCATGGCTGAACCTGCTGCAGAGGAAGTACAGACCGCATCTAACCATGGCGATTCTGATCCCTTCTTTCCAGCAGCTCACCGGAATCAACGTCATCATGTTCTACGCGCCGGTGCTGTTCCAGACGATCGGATTCGGTAGCGACGCGGCTCTGATGTCGGCTGTTGTCACCGGTTTGGTTAACCTCGGAGCCACCGTGGTCTCTATTTACGGCGTTGATAAATGGGGAAGACGACTTCTCTTCCTTGAAGGAGGATTCCAAATGCTGATTTCTCAGGTTTTTTCAATTAAAAATCCTTAAACCGGTTATGGTGGAAAATCAATCCGGCTATTGTGTATCGGTTTACTTGTATTAACATTTGGATTGTCTTTCTTCTTAAGGTCGCCGTTGCTGCAGCAATCGGAGCTAAGTTCGGAGTCGATGGAAACCCAGGGGATCTACCAAAATGGTACGCCATTGTTGTGGTCGTGTTCATATGCATCTACGTGGCGGCGTTCGCTTGGTCGTGGGGTCCACTCGGATGGCTAGTCCCCTCGGAGATTTTCCCGCTGGAAATTCGGTCGGCGGCTCAGAGCTTAACGGTGTCGATGAACATGATCTTGACGTTCGTAATCGCGCAAGTGTTTCTGATGATGCTTTGTCACATGAAATTCGGGCTGTTCTTGTTCTTCGCGTTTTTCGTGGTTGTGATGTCTGTTTTCATCTACGTTTTCTTGCCGGAGACGAGAGGAGTACCAATCGAGGAGATGTTTCAGGTTTGGAGATCGCATTGGTATTGGTCAAGGTTCGTTGACGCCGATGAGCCTGCTCGTGTAGAGATGGGCAAAGTTCACTAACCTACCATGAAATGATAAGCGTCATTGGTTTAGCTATTATATAGAAATTTGTATTTGCTTTGTATCAATCAAAAGACTATTATGTAGGATACAATTAGTAATTATTACTTTGTTCATTTCGTTCCATGCGAAAACAACTAAAGAGTTTATTTTTGTTATTATTAACTAACAATCAAGAATATGAGAAAAACAAGAGTTTCGATCCTTTACATAAAATGATTTTATACGACGGAAGAGCTCTTGATCTTCCATATCATTTTGTCAGATATGGATCATCCTTAAAATTAGCATACGATGGAAGATCAAGAGCTCTCTCTGCGACTTCCCTGTCCTCGTGAATCTTTGCAACGAGACTCTCCAATGAAGGAAAGTTAGCCTGCAGGAAAAAGAACATCACATCACATCACAGACTCATATGACGGACGAATGGATGAAGATGATATCAAAGTAAAAGAATATTACCTCAGGACGTATATAGCCAACGATTATAAGACGCAGCTCTTCTCCGTAGAAATCTTCAGTGAAATCATGAAGCAACCATGGCTCCTATATAACAAGAGCAAAAGTTAGAAAAGCAACAACTGTAAGAGGAAAACCTTTAATAATTTTTTTTTTATCAACTCACAATAGTTTTTTCGGTGTTGTTGAAATAAGGATTCCAACCAATGCTCATGACCATTTTGTAGACACCCCTCGTTGCTAACCCCGCCCAACCAAAGTACACTCCCGAAGGATGTTCGACTAGTTCCTCCGCATAATCTTTTGTCGACAAGTTAGCTGAAATCAAATCCGGCCATAAGAAAAGAGGCCATACAATATATAAAGTGAAGAAAAAAAAGAGTACGGTTCGATGGTTATTAGACAGACCTGTGGGGATTCCGAGTACTTTAGAGCCACGGCCAAATCCTTTGATAACTGGACCTCCAATACGCCAAGGATCAACTGGTAAAGTATTCTCTATCCCTGCAAATGCATATCAAAGTCATTTCACTGAGAAGAAGAAAAAAAAGTATGAAGAACAAAAGTACTAATGAGCGAAGTTGGTGAGTGTTTCCTTACAGTCTTGAAATGGAGGAAGACCCCATTTTTCCGGTTTAATGTCGAGTAGAGAATTAATGACTTCATCTGCAGATGTATAAAGATGTGTTTGTTTAGGCAGAGAAGGAACAGCAATCACTTTAGTCCCAGCAGCTTTGCCAGCCAAAATACCAGGCCTGCCAAATTTAAACTAATTATTACTCAGAGAGAAAAACCAAATGCGCAACTGCGAAACGGTAAGCTAAAAGTTAAGACTTACACAGAATCTTCAATAACCAAACACTCTGCTGGATCTTTATTCAATTTTTTCGCTGCTTCAAGAAAACTTTAAGAAAAAAAAGGTTGATCAGTGTCATTAGAATTGTAAACTAATACTCAAACTTTTGTTTGACAAGATATGGATCTTCTTACATATCAGGAGAAGGTTTTCCTTTGGAAACTTCATCACTACCGATAATAACCGAGAAGCAATCCTTCCAGCCTATACAAAAGTGAAATCATTTCATGAAACAAATACGAGATTTTAATGCATTGAGTTAACATTTCATAAAGAAACAGCTGCTACCTGCATGATAAGAAATTTTGGTTTCAATATTTGCTCTTGAAGAATTAGAAGCCAAAGCCATAGGTACTCCATGACCTTTCAAATGTCGAATCAACCTGTTGGCACCTGGAAGAGCTTTGATTTTGTCCATCCTACAGATCACAAAAATTGGAAAAACTCAAAACCATACAAACAGAAGAAAAGGAGAAACAAAAAGGGGAACTCACTGAGCAGAGAACAAAGGATAGAACTCTGAATTGAATTCATCAACTCCACAAGGAAGTCCATAATCTTCAACAATGGTGGTCGCAGCTTCTAATGGAGTCTTCCCAACTATCTTAAGTGATTCTCTTCCATCCCATTGCTTACCATATTTACACAAATATTTCCTCAATATTTCACCCACAACACCATCTACAAAGAAAAATTTACAAAACGACATCCATCAATCCAAATGTTACGAGAAGAGAAACTGAAACAAGCTATTGAATTCTTAAAAGCATACCTGTGTTGATCAGTGTACCATCGAGATCAATAAAACACAAGAAGAAAGCTTTTTCAAGGAATTGCTCACCGACATTATCCCACCTAGATTCTATTCAAAACTCTTCTTTTATATATACTGTCTGTTAATTTCAAAATCCGTACAATCGTCGAGCTAAGCTGCGACGGATCAAAGCTTTGCGACTGCTCGTAAACGCCGGCGAACGAATTGAGAGGACGATGCGATAAAGAAAAACAAAAAAACAAATCACGAAGCGGAGAGTAACTGAAGAAAGGTTGAGAAGTTGTACACGTAAGCTAGATCCCTAGCATCTCGATTTAAAAGATTCCTGGTTCGAAATCCCGGTCCTACCGAACATTCGAATTCGATACTGGGTCCTAACCGACTTTCTGATCGTATTGACCGGTACGAAGGAAAAGAGCTATGATGGGTGCAAATTCGGATGTTTGGAGCCAAAGAGATTCGGTTAAGATTTAAATCAACTGGATATGTTGATTCAGCATCCTCTCTGTCACTCTTTTTTATTAGTCTTAACATGAACAATTCATTACCAAACCCCAAGTTTACATTTTTTTTTTACATGACAAAAGTTTCATTCTTCGTCTTTTTTTACCAACATGATCCTCTTAGATTGCATTATGAATGTGGAAGTTAGCAGAGAAATTCAATATCGTGGTCTCTTCTTCTTCTTCTTCATCTTCTTCACAAGCACACAATAGTTTTTGTCCTCGGATAAGGATCTTTTAGTTCTTAGACAGAGTCAACTCCTTCGCCTTGTTGCTGTGCAAGATATCTCTCTCGGCGTTCCTTCTGTGTTTCGTTAAAGAGAGAGAGAGACCACAACAATGTCAGATTTTCACAATAATCTAATGGAAGAGACAAAAGAGAAAGAGTCTATAAGATAGCAAAATGTGACTCACCCATTCATCGATCACAAGCCCTTCTCCAATCATCTTTGGACCTGTTTCCTCTGGAGGTTTCTTTCGTGCCTCCACTGCTGCATCTGCTTCTGCTAACTGACGCTTCAGTTTTTCCAGTGCCTGTTTCATTCATCACATAGATGATTAGAGAGAGAGAACCCTAAAAAAACTAGTGTTTTGTAAGCAAAATGATTCAGATAACTCACAGGGTTGGGACGCTCTGGATCCAGGAAAATCACACGCAATATTTGCTCCTTAGACACATCATCCTTTTGCTCATCAAACTGGGGGAAATATACAAAAAGCAATCAATATGTCTTTTAATGGAAAACAACATTCAGTTGAGCCTTAGACATGTAATACTAATCAGTAAGGTAACTAACAGTATAAGGTAACTACCACATGCTTGGTTATATATTTTTGTGCCTTAAAAGACTGGAAACCTCTACTCAAGTTCTATCTGGATTCTTCTTACGTGTTGCTACAACCGTTTTCATATTCAAAGAACAGCTCATAGATAAGATGATAAGTTCAGCATACCAGCTCAGGCACATAGTCCATTGGACCTTTCACCTTCAGGCTCATGATTTTAAACTTAACCCTGCTCCTTTGATCCATTGGCTTTTCATTATTCTCAGGAGGCTCAACAAATTTGAACACTGTACATTTCAACAAGGGAGAGAGATAGAGTCACATGCACATTTAAAAAGAATAGCATTATCAAAAAGAATAAGATTACAAGGAGAACAAAGAAGCAATTACCAGTAGCGATAATAGTCTCTCCAGGAGCAAGAATAGCACCTGGTGGACGCATGAAGCAACTCTTCGGTGCAGTTGTTTGAAACTGAAGAGCAACGAGAGTAAGCACAAATACAAAATGCAAAAACCCTAAAAATAAATCTAAAACGCTTAGATCGAGAAAAGCATACCTTAAAGGCTACATGCGATTTGCTGGTATTTTTAATCTTAATAGCACTCCTCACTTGCTTCCCAGGCTCATCTTCAAACAACAAAAGTAAATAATCTAATTCAGTAAACTTCAGTTAATTAAAACGGAAAATAACTTACTACTCTTTATTCTTTAACTTCCAAAAATCCAAACCCTAACAATAAAAGGACGAACTAATCATCTCCATATAAAATCAAGTAACAATCATATTCATGGCCTACATATATATATCCACCAAAATCTTCCTAATTTTGGAACGCTGAAAAAAATGCCATCTTTAGAGTTACGGATCAATTTTTAAAAAAGCGAAAAACTTTGATTGAAAACGGGCCATATCTTATAGAGGAATCATAAGGATTAATGGCAAATGTACCGTATATGTCTGCTACCTATAAGATTCGTTATTTCAAGTAAACTCAGGTCAACGTCTAGTCTTCTTCAAAGTTCAGAGACATACCACAACCAAACGAAATGAGATATGATTCAGCTCTTAATTTTTAAAAAACAAAAGTTTTAAACTTTTATTTTTTCCCTTTTTAAACCCTACGATTCCGATTGAGATGAGATTCGAAACTCACAAGGAAAATAGAGTTTCTCCGATGGATCAAGCTTCAATCTGCGTTTGGTAGGAAGAAACGACTTAGCGACAGATGATACTGAAGGAGAAGGAGTCGGGTGCTGATTCTGACCCGATCCATCACCATGTGGGCCGTTATAGCCAAGCTGATGCTGATGGTGGTGATGGTGGTGATGATGGTGGGGATGGTGGTTATTGAGATGAGAAGATGTAGAAGAAGAAGACGAAGCTCCCGACGGAAACGGTGACGTGGCAGCACTAGAGGCGTTTCCGTGACCGCTGGAGTTTCGAAACGGAATCTTGAAGAAACCCCAGCCTCGGCCGTCGGAAGCCGGTTTCTCCTCCGTCGTCACAGTCATCACTCACACACAGTTAAGGGGGCATGCGATTTTCGCGACAGGGAAACGGCGAGACAAAGGGTTGACTCGTGAACAAGAGCTGTGTTTTGTTTTCTTGTTTGGAGAGTTGAGAGGAGAGAGAAGGAGATCGGACGCGAGAGGGAGAGAGAAAGTGGATTTAATTGGTTGATTTCACGTCCGGGTTTCGTTATTAGTGAGTGGTGTGATTTGGTTTTTTTTAATTTTATATTAATATAAATTGTAATGGTCCGATCTGTTGTTTTAGATGCTTGATTAGCGGAAGAACATCGAATCGGAAAGTGGAGGTGAGATTAAAAGCGACAGAGACATTACTTAGAGAAAACGACAGCGTATTTGGTTCTCTTCCAAAGTTTTTTCTACTTGCAATGGATTCTCTTTCAAACTCTTTTTTTTTTTTGTGTGTGTTGCGTCTTTAATGTTCGCTTTCAAGTCATTTTCGTGGTTTCCAGATAAATTCGAACTTTTCTCATTTTATATATTTTAGTCGTGGATAATATTCAGAATTGTTGAATACGTTTCAATGCATAGTGTATATAATATAGATATCGACATATCGTACGGATGGGAGTTTCCGAAATACTCATCATCTTATTATATTAAGTCAATCTAAAATTTATTTCTAACTCTATACATGGTCCATGCCCGGTTAGGACTAATTCTGTATTTTTGGATGGTGGCACTCAAATTCACCGTTCTTGAGAAAGCTGCAAAACCTTCTTCAATATTGCGGTTCGTCCACTAGAGGCAAGCAAACTTTAGCTTAAAATCGAAAATGGTATAAATTTAACATTGATACCAAAAAAAGAAAAAACTTTAGCTTAAGGCATGCGATCACGGCTAGTGCCGACCTCGACCTGGTGAGGTCAAGGTTCGAAACCTCTGACTAGGTGTCGAGAGGAGTGATATTGTATGGTTGTTGCCTTTTTGTTTGGTGATGGTTTGCTAGGGACTTACAAGTAAGACGTACCATCCGTGTACATATATATACACCCACCTTGCAAACGAAGAAGCTAATTAATATCTTCAATTCGACAGTCAATATTTTCGATGGACAAAGCATACTCTTTTGTATCTTAAATGTAAGGATAAGATAATATTAAAATGGAAAATCGGGATCATCCCATTGAAGAACAGCAGATTCCATGTTCTGTTCTCTCTTAAGCTTATCCTTGAAGAACCAATCGCATATTTTTCCAGCATTTAACTCTTCTATTGAACATCCTTCTTGCTCCGATATCACTCTTAGTAAATTTAACGACGATATCTGTAAAATTCCAATTCCAATATATAACTGAAATTAATACGAAATTCCAATCTTACAAATCAATAGATATATACTACTGCATGTACATATATATACTATTGCATATTTTCATGATAGATTATTTGTTGATTATGCTCCATCCATCTCTTGAATATGTATGCTTTAAGATTTTTTTTGTTTCACAAACATAAATGTATTCAAGTTTCTATGTAAATTGATTTTTCATTTCTTAATTCACTCATACCAACTAAATTCAACAGAACATACATCTTACTTAAATTTGGCATTGTGAATAATTTTCTTTAAGTGTGTGAAAAACTTTAAAGACGCCAAACAAAGGGAGTACTAATTTTATTTACCGTTAGTCGACAGAGAAACTTCTCGTGTGCACCAAGGCCCGAGATTTCGACAAGACCGGCTTCTGCTAAGCTCAAGAAACTTCTTCTCTCGGACTTGGTTTGATCACCGGATTCTTCTTCTCCGATACCGTCCCTTGCTCTTACCAAACACAGTCCCATCTTTCTTCTTCTTCTTCCTTGTGTTCTTGTCATGAATGTGATATTATTAGAGCTTGCCTGTCGAGTCCTCGCTACAGTCTTGTCTATGTGAGGGTTTAAGATGACGTTTGACTGACGATAATAAGTGGCAATGTTCATAGTGACACACAACTCTCTCTGTTTTTCTTTCTCGATGAGTTAAGAAGATGAGAAGATGAGGATAACACTTATCCGTTATGTTCGTTGCTTGTGATGGAATATTTTAGTGGTGATTAATGATTTGGTATTTCGGGCCGTTTAGTGTTTCGGGCTTTGGAGTTTTGGGCGTTTTCATCTTTTTATTAAATGGACCTTTATTAAATTTAAATAGGGCCTCGTTTTTCGTAAACACAAGATCAAAATGTTTGCTAGGAATCGTAGATTAATATTCAGAGTACGTAGTTGTCATGCAAATCTGATAGATTTTTTTAGAAAAGTTCATTAAAACAATTTTGATCTCATTCTTATTGTACATACATTTTCTTATAACTTAGGAGAATCCCTGGCCTAAAACGAAACTAATCCCTCTGGAGAAGGAATGCCCACGAATAGACGCTTTTCCCAGTTTTTTAAATGGCCGTAAGCAAGGGCCCATACTCTTGTGGCCAAATAGAGAAATGTCTAACAATTCCACATTTGAGGGAAATCGATCCCTGCCCTAGACCAACAGAGCAACCCCTTCCTAACTGAGAATCACTAGACCACCATCACTTGGTTTCATACACCACTTGGTTTCATACAGTATATTGTACAGACAGAAATATTTATATTGAACACTAAACAGTTGTGCATTACGGACGGTCTTGTTATGGATATGAGGTTGTATCAAGTTGCCTAAAGCTACGTCACGGCTACAAGCACAGGCACTAGGATTATTTCCTGACTTCAAATGGTGTATGTCTCAAGTCTCAACCCTCAAGGTTTTAAATATGTGTAGTTTCAAAGTGACTACATGGAATTGGTTAAGGTTATCAATCGAGGAGGAGAATATCAAGATCTAGAAGTAGAGGCAGATCTATATATATGTATTAAGGGGGTGGAACTTGACCCCCATGAAATTTCCAAATTATTTAAAGCTTTAGTTATATGCCCCAGATCTGTTTAAAATTGTTTTCTAACTTCGTTTTCATATTAATGTGTAGTTTGTCCTCTATGCAAAAATTTCTTGCATCCGAGCGTTGATGAATAATATCAGAAAATGGATGTCTGGATTCCCTGAAGCTTTACATGTCCCTCGAAATGCGAATGTTATTTGCTGATACTTAAGGACAACCTCATTGACATCTACCCATTAAAACAATAAAAGGAAATTAAAAAGAAGGAAAAAGAAAGACATTTTGTTAGAAGTGTTTCTCGTTTCTCATACCCAACAAAAGAACAGGAGATACTTTTCTACAGATGCCATTTTGTTATTTTGTTATTGACTCAAGTTTTCTATCATTTAATATTTAAATAATTAGTTAAATCATAATTAAACTATTATTATTATAGTAGTTCAGATACTACACATGATATCTGATCGATAATCATGTTCTAATATATGCCAAAAATGCTTATGTGTCTAACGTTGATTATGTTTCCTCCCATATACATAATTTGCAGGGTTTTTTTCTAGTTGATCAATGAAATATTTACAAAAACATTAAAAAAAAAACTGGATCAAAACTAAGGTAATATGATGATCGTAACGAGAGAATAACATTATTCAAATCTATCTCATATTCTTAAATCTTAATACAAACTCATATGTATTCACGAATATGTATTGAAATAAGTATACATATGTTTAATCAACTCCAAAATCGCGGAAGTATTTATTGAGTTAAACTAATTCAAATTTTAGTAATTTAGTATCATTGACATGTAGTTCAGAGATTTTTGATCAACTAATCCTGAAAAGAATTAGTAAAAAAACGAATCTTTTCAATTATCCAGAGAGTTCTCGAGTGTGTTTGCTGTCTTTCCTCCATTTTCATATGATAAGTTTAAATATTATCAAGGTATCCATCAACTCTATTATCGAACAAATCCAGAAAATTGACCAATTTTAAATTTAAATTAATACGTACCTTCAAGTTATATATATATTAAATATAATTTGCATGGAGTCTTACGTGAGTGCCTTAAGTGGCAACATCAACTGCACAACCATTACGATTTCGTATCAAATTGTATCGTTTTATATATGGACAAATGGATCTGTGGTCATTGTCAGCTGACTCTGCTCCTTTCAACTGTTTAGGGTTCAAAGGCTTTCGTTTATACGGATCAAAAAACTTTGATTAATGATTAAAAAAATGAATCTACACAGGGAGTCAGGGACAATGTATATATACACTTTATTATTTATCCTCTTTCGTATTTTATTCGAAGAATTATTTTGATTATTAAACATTGTATGTGTGTGGCTCTTAATTACTATTGCCTAACTGTCCGTCGTTTATCGAAGTTGACTGTGAGTGCGTTTGCGTTTCTATAAAATTGTCAGAACAATACTACCACGGGATAAATGTTTTTCTAAAATTAACGGTAAGAAGAATTTGTAAAGAACATCCGAATAACCACAAAAATAAAACAAGAACACCAGAAGCAAAAGGCTTATTAAGTATGTGTTTAGCTGCCCCCCAAAAAAAAGTATGTGTTTTCATATAACTGAATTGCGATATTTTATTGCATCTAATATTATGAAACCGTGCAGACCGCGGACCATACATGTATATTATTTATAATCAATTAATTAGTTTGTCAAAAACGTTAATCATCTAATGAGATTTGGTCAACTATATATACACGTGGGCTACTCGTGTGGCAAATCACTACAAGAAAACAAGTGAATACCGAGGGACAAATTCCTCGGTTTTCCGTCGGAATAACGTTATTCCGACGAAATACCGATGATTCGTTCCGTCGGAAAAATTTCCTCGGAATTTTGTAGTTCCTCGGAATTTCCTCGGAAATTTCCGACGGGATTCCGAGGATTACACATTCCGAGGACATATCGAGGACAAGCAGTCGTCGGAGAGGTCGTCGGAAAAAACCGACGGATAGATTCGTCGGAATAAACCGAGGAATATTCCGAGGTGACAAATAGTCGGAAATTTCGAGGGATGGTTTTCCTCGGAAATTTCCGAGGGATGATGTCCTCGGAAATTTCCGAGGGATGATTTCCTCGGAAATTTCCGAGGGATGATTTCCTCGGAAATTTCCGAGGCATCGATGCTCGGAAATTTCCGAGGGATGAGTTCGTCGGAAATTTCCGAGGGATGATTTCGTCGGAATTATATATAAAATATTTTTTAAAAAAATTAATAATTAGATATTAAAATCGAAAATATGAAATTAAAATCGAAAATTAAAAATTAAAATTTAGAAATTTAATTTCGAAAATAAAAATTTAAAATTGAAAGTGGTACAAATATAAAAAAAAAACATTCAATGTTTTTGAGCAAAAATAAAAAGCTACGGGTTTTGTGTGTGGGATCTTGCATGGTCGGGAAATCGACGTTCGGGTGCAACCTCCTCATCATTTCCATCATCTGCTCGTTCATCTTCCTCTGTGCCTCGAAGCTCGCCTGTTGTGCCTCGAAGCTCGCCTGTTGATTTGCCATCTGAGTCTCCAACGCAGATATGCGTTGGGTCCTGTCCTGCAACTGACCCATAAGTTCGGACGGATCACCAAAGGAGGGGCTGCAGAAGAAGACGTAACCGACCGGGACCGACGAGCCAAACCCAACATTCGGCCCTTCTTCTTTGGAACCGACTGAAAAAAAAAATGAATATGTGAATAATAATTAAGATGAAATGAAATTTTTTTAAAAAAAAACGTACCTTTGCAACGATTTCGTTGATCTGCTCCCGAGGCAATTGGGAACCCGTCGAATCTTCGTCTTCGGTTTGCAGCTGAGACGCTGCTTCTTCCACCTGACTGTGGATGAGGTCGACGACACCCGCCACAACACCATCATCAATCTGGCCGGTCTTCTGTTCGTTATCGCCATCTTCATTAAGCTGAATCATCAACCGGCTCACCATCATTTGCTTCCACCTTATATCAATATAAAAATTAGTAGTTAGAAGAAATAATGATAGTTTAAAATTTTTAAAAATTTAAAATAGAATAAAAAGGGACTGAAATTACCATGCGATCCCTCAGAGTGGCTTGGGACTGAGCACACCAAGTTGTGCTTGTAGACGCCCTTCCCTTTACGTTCGCTCTTGCGGTTGGAGGAGTTGGTGGTAGAAGTCGATTTCGTATCTTCTTACTCCAATGCACAATCAACTGCTGCCAGACGTCGAGGTTCATCGACTTTGGGATCTTTAAAAAAAAAATTGTTAGATGAATTAAAAAATAATTAAATAAAATTAAAAATTGTTTTAAAAATAAAAAAAAACAAACCTTGTTCTTTAGCCACTTCTGCTTCCACTCGTAAATTTGATACCCATAGTTGGTCATAACTTTGTGCACGAAGTGGTAATAGAAAAACGCCCGTATAATCAGGATTCCAGTTGAATTCTTGCTGAAAAAAAAAACACAATTAGTATAAAATTTTTTTTTATATTAAAAAATAAATTAAAAAAAAATAAGAATTTTTACCGCAAACTGTTCAAACCATAGAACTTGTTTGCCTCTTGGAAAGTCGGTGAAAGTCGGATGTCCGTAGTCCAAAACACGATACATCATACGGTTGATCCATGCGCTGATCCCGTTCGAGGATCGATCGAACCATGTTTGACCCGGTCCAGATGGATACGGAGTGAGAAACGGAAGATGGTGACGACCGGCTGTCGAACAAACTCCGCAACCCTCATTAGTTCCGGAGGACCCTGAAAGTTCGGAGGAATAGTGGGTGCATCACGGAGCCAGAAGGAGCTTCGGGAAATGGAGAGGGAGATGTCTGGTGGGAGCTGCGGGGCGATGGGGAACCCTGAAAGTCGTGGCTTCCGAGCGACGAACACGACGCTGTCGAGCAGGAGTGGGGGTCTGATCATCGTAAGACCTGAAGTTTAAATATATAAAAATTGAAAAAAAAAAGTTAGTATACATGATTAGTTTTAATAAAAAAGTTAGAAACATCATTGAAAAACGATTAAAAAAATAAAAAAAAGTTTTTAGAAAACATATACATGTTTTTTAAAATGAAAAAATGTTTTAATACTTATAAAAATAGTTTTAATATTACAAAAATAGTTTTTATATCAAAAAAACCCATTATAAAATAGTAAAACCTTTTTAAAAATCATTTAAAAACGTTTTAAAAATAAAAAAACGTTTTTAAAAATCATATACATGTTTTTTTTAAATCAAAAAATGTTTTATACTTATAAAAATATTTTTAATATAAAAACAATTAGTTTTTATATCAGAAAAAAAATATTATATATAGTAAAACCTTTTTAAAAAATCATTTAAAAACGTTTTTAAAAATTTTAAGAAACGTTTTTAAAAATCAAAAAACGTTTTTAAAAATCAAAAAACGTTTTAAAAAATCAAAAAACGTTTTTAAAAATCAAAAAACGTTTTAAAAAATCGAAAAACGTTTTTCACACTACAAATAATTCCATAGAAAAATAAAACAAGAACCTAAAATCCGAAATTCAATCCTAAACTATCCATCTAAAACCTAAAATCCGAAACTATACATCTAACAACCTAAAATCCAAGAGAAATATGAAGTTTTGGTTGATTCTTACATGATTATTGAAGTGCAGGAGAGATTCCGACGGCAAGATGAGAGAGAACCGGCGGCGTGAGAAGTTTCCGGAGGAGAGGATCGACAGGAGAGAGAGGATCGAGAGGAGAGAGAGAGGATCGATTTTTTGAGGTGAAGCGGCGGAGAAGAAGAAGAAGGAAGTTAGGTATTATATTTAATAATTCCGACGGATCCTTGTCGTCGGAAATCCGTCGGAATTATTAAATATAATACCAACACGCGGTTCTCGAAATAATTCAATGCTTTTGTTTTCCCGGTAAGTATTTTCCGACGGATACCTTGTTCCTCGGTATTTCCTCGGAAATTTCCGAGAGGAAATTCCGAGGAGAAACAGTATTTCTCGGAAATTCCTCGGAAATTTCGAGGAAATTCCGAGGAAACGTGGTTTAGGGTTCCGAATTCCTATTTTTTTTTCGGTATTTCATTTTTAATACAAATGCAATTCATATCATTGAGGATACTTTGTGTAGATGATCATAAAACATGAAATAACAAAAATTCAAAAATAATTGTAAGTAAGTCCTTTAACGTTTGTTAAAGTGTATAAGTGTTTATCTTATAATGTGTGATTTTTGTCGGACCAATCGTAAAAGTGTTTGTTATTGTGTAAAACACTGACGTTTGACTTCAAAATGTGGTTAAGAAACTCAATGAAGGTTAATATGTGTTATTCGATCCGCAAAACGTCGATATCGGTTTTAAAACCCCATCTCCTCGGAATGCCGTCGGAAATTTCCGAGGACATTCCGAGGAAATTCCCAAAATCCAAGCTCGCCTCGGAATTTCCTCGGAATTTTCCGACGGAGTTCCGAGAGGAGATGGGGTTTTTAACAGTTTTCCTCGGAATTTCCTCGGAAATTTCCGAGGAAATTCCGAGGAAAATCATTATTAATCAAAATTAATAACTCGTTAATTTGATTTTCGACGGAATTCCGATGAAACCCTAAATTCCCTCGGAAATTCGTCGGAATTTCTTGTTTTTTTTTTAAAAAAAAAAAAAACTCTACTCTGACTCGGAAGCATCATCACCAGATGAATCAGAATCTGGATCTTGGTCAAACTCTCCAATAACAGGTTCATCTTCTGTGTAAACGACGGCGTCCTCTGCGAAGTCAGTCAAATCGACTACAAGGCCACCTTCCGCTACCTTCTGCTGCACTTAAGTTGGCGGATGTAATTGGTTGCAGTGGTCTTCCAGCTCTGAAGTTCCTGAACTCGGCCTCTCGGGTTGACTCTTGTAACCGTAACCATGGATCATCTCTGTTCCTTACCCGTGGGTACTTGATATAAGAAACCTGTAACATTTAAAAAATATTAGTAAAAGTATGAATTATGATCAATCATTCTGATTCGTACAAACATTAACTACCTGATCGGCCTGAGAAGCAAGAATGAAAGGATCATAATATTGTAGCTTTCGCCTCGAATGTACTGATGTAACACCAAATGCATCTGTTCTCACACCTCGATCTGGAGTGTTGTCGTGCCAATCACAGTAGAAAACAGTACAGCGCAATCCAAGCAAGCCCAAATACTTGATTTCCAAAATCTCATGTATGTGTCCGTAGTATACATCATCTCCTGATGCAGAACAAACGCCAGCATCATAGGTCGTACGCGAATGTCTCCTCTTTTCAGTTGCGAATGCATATCCTCGAGTACAAAATCTCGGATATGACTTTACAACACAGATTGGGCCAACCACCATCTCGCGTATCCAATCGTCAAATTTTACACCTCTGGCCAAACCAGAAGACACCTATTAATAGCACATATGTAAGTTATATCAATAAATATGAATTAGTAAAAATATATGGTAAATTTATCTAATTTGTTTAAGGCACTCACATAGGTAAACATCCATCCAGCAAATTCTCTCTGCTTCATTTCTTCTAGTTCCGCCTCTGTGGCGTATCTATATTCGGACCGCTTCGCTGCCATGAATATCCTGTACATATGAATAATTAGATTAAAATGTCAATTTGTTAAAATAGAATTTTGTAAGATAATAAACTTACCTCTCATATGGAAGAACGTCTTCGCAGTTCGTCAGCAAATATGTCTGCAAATGACTTCGCTCGTGCTCAGTAAGTCGACGTCCTTTGGTTTTCCGCTAAGTCGTCCAACATCTGTGAAAATGTCTGGAACCTTAACATGATATGTTGCCCGTTCACCTCTATCATCATGTCGAGCAGATCTTCTGTTTTTGGTCTGAACTTCTGCTGGAAAGTAGTGCTCCGCAAAGTTTGAAATTTCTTCATTGATCATCTGTGCGACTATAGAACCTTCCACCCTACTTAAATTTTTCACCTTCTTCTTCAAATGGAACATATACCGCTCATACAGATACATCCATCTATACTGCACAGGACCACCAAGTTCCAATTCTCTTGCAAGGTGAATAGGAAGATGCTCCATAACATCAAAAAAATGAGGGAGGAAATATCTTCTCAAGGTTGCACTGAATAACGGCAATGTTAGTCTTCAAATTGTAATACCTTCAAGAGTCACTGATCTGCTGCATAAATCGCGGAAAAAAGAAAACTTATCCCTGCAACAGCTTCATGAACTTTTCTTGGTAATAGTTCCTTGAAGGCAAACGGAAGGAGGCGCTGCATCATCACATGGCAATCGTGACTTTTCAAGCCAATAAACTTTCCTTCCTTTCTGTCGATACAGTTTCGCAAATTAGATGCGTAACCATCTGGAAACTCCACATCGTTTGAAATCCAATCAAAGAACGCATTTTTCCCCTCTGTATCAAGCCGGTATATGGAAAAGGAGCCCTACCATTCTCATCAACTTGAAGTTCTGGACGAGCACATATATCGACTAAATCCAGTCTTGACTTCAAATTATCCTTTGTTTTACCTTTACGTTAAGGATCGTGTTCATGAGATTGTCAAAAAAGTTCTTCTCAATATGCATGACATCTAAATTATGCCTTAGCAGATGATCCTCCCAGTATGGCAAATCAAAGAAAATACTTTTCTTGTGCCAGTTATGTAGTCTCCAACTGCATCTACAGGAAACTGCTCATGTCCACCGACGTCTGGCGTCCTTTCAGCACCAAAATCTCTTAGTTGTGTCTTCAAAACTTTCCCACTAACTTCCTCAGGTGGACCATCAAACACCTGTTTGTTCTTCCTAAAGAAATTCTTACTCCGACGGTATGGATGATCATGTGGTAGGAATCGTCTGTGACAGTCAAACCAACACGTTTCTTCCGTTCTTTAGTTGGAAAGCATCTGTGTCATCTTGACAATATGGACATGATAGCCTCCCATGCGTTGTCCATCCAGATAACATACCATATGCTGGAAAATCACTTATTGTCCACATTAGTACTGCCCGCATTTGAAAGTTTTCTTTACACGAAATGTCGTATGTTTCAGCACCTTCACCCCATAGCTGTTGCAACTCATATATTAGTGGCTGAAGAAACACCATCAAGCGATCTCTTAGGATGCTCTGGTCCGGGAACGAGAATGGAGAGAAACAAAAACTCTCGTCGCAAGCACAAGTTTGGGGGTAAGTTATATGGTGTAACAATGACTGGCCATAGAGAATATTGTCTTCCACTCTTCCCATACGGGCTGAAACCATCGGTACATAATCCAAGGTAGACATTTCTTCTCTCATATGCAAAGTCGGGATACTTTGATTGGAAATGCTTCCACGCTTTTGCATCTGAAGGATGTCTAATCTCACCATCTGTTGAGTGCTCCGCATGCCATCTCATTCGTTGCGCTGTCCGTTCCGAAAGATACAACCTCTGCAACCTTCCTTCAAAGGCAAATACCACATCCTTTTATATGGCACTCTAACTCTTCCACTCGTATCTTTGTAACGAGGCTTCCCACAAAATTTGCATGTAATCCGCTGGTCATCCGCCCTCCAATAAATCATGCAGTTATCGCTGCATACATCTATTACCTCATACGGTAAACTAACACCAGATACAAGTTTCTGAACCTCATAGTATGAACCAGGAGCTACGTTATCCTCAGGAAGAATACCTTTTACAAATTCAGCTATCGCATCCACACAGTCTTCAGCCAAGTTATAATCTGTAATGGACATCAGTCTTGTAGCATATGATAAAGCTGAATGACCATCTCTGCAACCTTCATACAAAGGTTGCTTTCCAGCATCCAACATATCATAAAATCTCCTAGCTTCTGCATTGGGTAAATCTTCCCCTCTAAAATGATCATTTACCATCTGCTCAACACCTACACCATAGTCTAAATCCGTTCTAATTGGTTCTTCTAATCTAACCGCCGGCCGAGGTTCGCTAGTACTACCAGGTTCATATCCTGTTTCCCCGTGATGATACCAAATTTTGTAACTTCGTGTAAACCCATTTAAAAAAATATGTGTCCAAACATCCAACTCTTTAATAACCTTTCTATTTTTACAATTAGAGCAAGGACATATTAACTTACCTGTTTCGGCTTCCGGTTGTCGTTTAACTAACCCCATGAATTCCTTTAGACCTCGTTCGTATTCTTTCGTAGCAATTTCGTGTTCGGATCCAAATGAGGTCGATCCATCCAAGAACGATAATAATTTGAAGAAGACATGTTTTTGTGCAACGAAAATCGTGTGTAAAGATATTGGGAGGAGAGAAGAAGAAATGGAGTGAATGAAGAGGAAGAGGGGTGGGTGTATTTGTAGATGAAATCCAGCCGACAATACTGACGAAATTCCAAGGAAATTCCGAGGGAAACACACCGTTCCTCGGTATTTCCTCGGAATTATTGAAATCCCACAACGGCTCCCCCAACGGGTCTCTAACGGCTCCGACATACTGAGGAAATTCTGAGGAAATACCGAGGAATCCTCGGTATTTCCTCGGAATTCTTGAAATCACCCAACGGCTCTCCAAACGGGTCTCTAACGGCTCCAAACTTTCCTCGGTATCTTACAATTATCCGTCGGAAATTTCCCACGGAACGCGTTCCTCGGAAATTCCTCGGAAATTTCCGAGGAAACGTGATGTCTCGGAAATTTCCGACGAAATTCCGAGGAAAACTCTCTTCTCGGAGTTTCCTCGGTTTTTTCGGAAATTTCCGAGGAAATCATTTTCCCTCGGAATTTCCCTCGGATTTGAACGTTTTCTTGTAGTGAATGATTCATCATGTCATGCGCAAGCAAAGCCCTAGCTAGATTTTCGACAGATTGTAGCCTAATATAGGATTAAACACCCTAACCTTATTCTAATTTTTTAATTTACATACTCATTATTTTTATTGGTTCAAAGGATAATTTCGCACCTTATAACGATTTCATTTGTCGTTGGACCCGATAGATTCTTCAATCTCAAACGCCGAGACATAACCCTAATATTACGGATCGTTTATGTTATTTTAATTAGTTAATCTTCTTTAAATAATCGCTAAGATAGGTTATATAAGACCATCGGAAGAAATGTTATAAGAGTAACTATATTTTAGTATGTGTGATGTTCCTAATAATTTGGATCGACAAGAATTATTAAGATGATTAAGTTATAACTTTATGATGCATCTTTCAAAAAAAAAAAAAAAAAAAAAAACTTTATGATGCTTACATTAGATTTCGTACTCATAGGTGGCTATATATATACATATCTACTCAATAATATAGTCTTTGAAAGTGATACGACTATTCCTCTCAATGCCAATTAGTTATTCATAAATCTATTGTTATTCACAATTATTTGAAGGTGTTCAATAATTAATTAGTACTTATGCATTCTTATAATATGGAGTATATGTATATCTTAATTATGCATTCTTTAATTTGTGGGAAGAGATTAAAAAAAACTAACGTTTATTTGTATATTTATTCACTATATACACCGATATATAGAATTGTCCTAGGCGTAGTGTACTGTTTTTTCTTCGTAAATGTTCATATTAGAGGTATATCTCCGTTGACAAAAAAAAAAAAAAGCCCATGAAATTCAAAATCCAGAACATCAAAATTTGTATCACAATAAAAGGAAATAAAGGTGAACACGAGTCGTAAAACGAGTGGTCCATACAAGCGGCCGATGGTCCTCACATCATGCCATGCAAATGTACCAATCGTTTTATTGACATTACCCTTGATTCAGCAGCACGTGAGCTTCTTTTTAAAGTGAGTCGTTTTTTAAAAAAAATTGGAGCCGGCTGCTGCGACGCCTCGGCTATGGCTTCTCCTTAATTTTATCCACTCGTCCTTTTAGGGCACCCACAACGCAAGGATCAATCATTGGGGAAGAGTTTTAAGGATTGAATCCTTGCTGACATGGCAGGGTTTGATTGGTTCACATCTATTAAAAAAAAAAAAAAAAAAAAAGGTTAAGGATTCGATGAGGGTATCAGCGTTGCTGATGCACTTAGTTGCCACTCTTTACATTTTGATTTTTTAAATTTTTTAAAAATTTATATAATGATATATGTACCATGCGATATTTATATTTACCTATATTCAAAATCTCATACAGGAAAAGCTAATAGGTACAAAATATTGGTCTTCATTGCTTGGGAAACAGATAGCAACAGCTATGTAATATGGTGAGAGTGTATATATTATATACATTGGTGTGTATAATATATTCTTGTGTCTATAAAGTTTTTAAAATCTATCCACAATTAATGTGTTCTAAATTTCGGCAAATACCAAACTCCATTATTGTCACTCGAATTAAATGCGCTATCCTCTCTCTATTATGTTATATACAGTATGTCACATACTGTATATATATATATGTGCATATAGTAGTAGGAAATTGACTTTAATAAATTTTCCCTTAGACCTTGCAATTTAAGCGAAACGGTTGGTCCAATATTTTAAATAAAGTATTTCTCTTCATTTTAAAATACTATATTATATCTTAGACTTATCATATACTTATATGTGTGTATATATAAAAGTCAGTGAATTCAATTACGAATCCGACGACTTTATACAATACTATTACCACTAATGTGTAATTCAGTAATTTGTAGGTTACGAACGTCAATTTTATATGTAAACTTAGACTTACGTAATCCAAGTTTTCTTAAACTTCGTTAGATTATAATTAAAGGTGAGGGTCTAAGAGAGTTACTGAAGGCCCAAGTATCATAGTATAATTATATAGCTGTAGCCGAAAAGAGTTGGGGCTTGAAAAGTTAATCGTAATTTGTAACAAGTTAATCGTAATTTGTAACGTACTTATTGATTACTCTTTTTCTTTTTTAAAAGTGGAAAAATTAGTCCACAGGAAAAGAAACATGATAGAAGTTGAAATTGAGAGGGAGAAACGAACGTGGCATCTTCATGTTGGCGACAGCTAATGTGAAACCTTCCCACAAAGCTTGGAGAGCGACGCCCTTTCCTCAATCCTCAACCCTTGACTGTATTTACTCTCATTATCGAACTTGTTTTCATTTTTTAATTGTTCATAAAAGATCATTATACATAATTTAACTAATTAGTACACTAAGCATATGAAAGTACCATAAATTAAGCTACAATTTTCGTCTTTACAGTAATTCGTACAATTCTACAAAAAACCTATGCGTTAACCACGAACTAGAACATGTAGCCTCTCCAAAAACGAGATTTCAATATGAGATATTGAAGCGTATATATCTTTTACAAGTTTCTGCGTTTGAGAATGATGTATGAGTTAAATAAGGTATATCCAAATCTCACATGCTACGACTAGATATCATTTTAATAGGTTTTTCATTATTTCCTTGATGTTATAACCATTTTAAAGACTCTTGATGGCTATTGAGAATAAGGTTACTCTTGCTTTTGTTTCTTAGGTTGATTGACTCATATCATATGTTTCACGATTATGATGAATAGGACTAACAAAACTGCATTTTTTCAACGTTACGCTACTTTTAAGAAGAATATTTCACAACCCTTTTTTTTTGTAACATGGTCGGTGTGTTCTTTTGAGTTTGAGTTTATTTACAGTGTTTTACGAAATTTGTAGAGTTTATTTACGTTTCCTTAAAAATACATTAGAAAAAAAATCAAATATCATCTGAGATTATAAATGTAAAACGAAACGCAACAAATTTTTCTTTTAACTGTATGTACGTATTGCACTATATAGCCCTGGGCGTTCGGTTTTTCGGTTCGGTTCGGTTCGGTTTTTTCGGTTTTCGGTTTTTTCGGTTAAGAGATTTAGTAACCGTTCGGTTAATCATAAAATTCGGTTCGGTTTCGGTTCGGTTTTTTTCGGTTTTCGGTTTTTTCGGTTATAGAGATTTAGTAACCGTTCGGTTAATCATAAAATTCGGTTCGGTTTCGGTTCGGTTATTTCGGTTTCGGTTCCGGTTTTTCTTATATTTTTTTGGATAATTTGGATAAAAAACCGGATAACTTCGGATAATATCAGATAATTCGGATAATTTCGGATATTTTGGATAAAAACATTTGGATAATTTTGGATAATTCGGTTTTTTTACTAATATTTAGTTAATTTTAATTATTTAGTTATTTTAAATATAAATATAAATAATATTTTTAAGTATATGGATCGTATTTCGGATATTCGGTTATCCGTTCGGTTATCCATTCGGTTTCGGTTCGGTTCGGTTTCGGTTCGGTTATTTCGGTTATCTCAATTCAGTATCCAATAGGTGTTTCATAATATTCGGTTCGGTTTCGGTTTCGGTTATTTCGGTTCGGTTTCGGTTCGGTTTTCGGTTTTCGGTTAAAAGGCCCAGCGCTAGCACTATATATGCGTCTAGTTTCCAAATAATATTTCGTAAGTCAATAATAATAAATGTTCTGTTCAGTATTGTAGCTAGTATGTAACAAGAAAAACAATTCAAACTATAAAAAAATACCAAGTCGATAAAAGGGCATGTTTACTACGGATATAAAGACCATAAAGGTAAAAAAGAAAAGAAAAGAAAAAGACAAAATAAGTAGATGAAAGCATCGTATAAACGCAACATTTATTTAAAAAAATATATATATATAAGGGACACGTATACCAATTGGGAAACAGAGGACGGCACCGAACCATTTTGACTTGCCCTTTTCTTCAATCCCTATATATACTTCGTACTTTCCCTTACGGACCCTACGACCTTTGTTCCTCTCTTCTCTATTAATTTCCTTAAATCTCTCTGATTAGCTCATTATTGATAAAGCTTATTGACCAATTCTTTGTGATTATTTATTAATCATCGACAAAGCATCAAATGGGAAGATCACCTTGTTGCGAGAAGAACGGACTCAAGAAAGGGCCGTGGACGTCTGAGGAAGACAAGAAGCTTGTTGACTATATCCAGCAACATGGATATGGTAACTGGAGAACACTTCCCAAAAATGCCGGTTAGTGTCATAGTTTCCATCTTTAATCATGTTTTTTAATAATGTTTTTTTCTTCTAAAGTTTGGATTTTAATATCTTTTCTCTCTCTTAATTATCAGGTTTGCAGAGATGTGGCAAGAGTTGCCGATTAAGGTGGACTAATTATCTCCGACCAGATATAAAGCGAGGAAGATTCTCCTTCGAAGAAGAAGAAACCATCATTCAGCTTCATAGCTTTTTAGGAAACAAGTGAGTTTTTCTCTCTCTCTCTTTTTCTATGATAAAATTTCCAACTAGTTGAAGATTCTTACGTGTTTGCTTTTTTAATAGGTGGTCTGCTATTGCGGCGCGTTTGCCTGGAAGAACAGATAACGAGATAAAGAATTTCTGGAACACACATATAAGAAAGAAGTTGCTTAGAATGGGGATCGATCCAGTGACTCACAGTCCACGACTCGACCTCCTCGACATCTCATCCATCTTGGCATCATCTCTATACAGTTCCTCTTCACATCATGTGAACATTTCAAGGCTCATGATGGATGCTCATCGTCAACAACAACAACATCCATTGGTTAACCCCGAAATACTCAAGCTCGCTACCTCGCTCTTCTCTCAAAATCAAAACCAAAACCAAAACCAAAACCAAAACCAAAACCAAAACCAAAACCACAACCAAAACCAAAACCACAACCAGAACCAAAACTTTGTGGTGGATAATGACGCGAACACCCACGACCACACGGTTTATCATCATGATGTTAACCAAGCCGGAGTAAACCAATTCCAAACCGACCATCAAGAGCTCCAATCTTGCATGCCGCCATTCACCAATGAAGCTCAATTCAACGACATGGATCATCAATTCAATGGTTTCGGAGAACAAACTCTCGCTTCAACCTCAAAGCCGTCGGTCCAAGATTGCAATATTCCATCGTTCAACGATTATGCAAGCTCTAGTTTTTTACTAGATCCTTCTTATTCAGAAAATAGCTTCAGCTTCGCTAATTCGGTCTTGAACACGCCATCCTCAAGCCCGACTACGTTAAACTCCAGTTCCACGACTTACATCAACAGTAGCAGTTGCAGCACTGAGGATGAAATGGAAAGCTATTGTAGTAATCTCATGAAGTTCGATATTCCCGATTTCTTGGACGTTAATGGTTTTCTCATATAGTTTCAAGAAACAAAATAAAAATCTATTGGGATAGTTTTTTTCTTCACTTGTTGTAATCTTAATACTTTGTTTTTTTATATTTGAATGTGTTTACATGTAAAATACTATTTGTTCTTATTGTTTTTTTCCTTGTGTTTTAGAGTTAATATATCCATACTATTTTTAGTTTCCATTATTGATATCCACTATTTGTTCAAATATTTATATTTGGCCGGCTTTATTATTTCTACATAAGCATAGTCGCCTGTCGATATTATATTTGACTCAATGCTATGTATAATTGATATGAGGTGCTAAAATTTCCTGATATAGACATAAAATAAGTATCGTAATAATTACATCATTGACTTATGTCATGTTTCCCAAAAGGTATTAATGGAAACGTATGAGCCAAATGATTCACCATATATAACCTGTATACTTTATATTTGTTTTTCATTTTTATGATCACACAAGATCCACCACATGCATTTCCAGCAAGATCTTAAGTAATATATATAGTTAATAATTGTATTGGTATTTTATTTTATATCATCTCTACGACTACAAGACTACGAGCTACTGAAAACTGCTAGTAATATGTAATGCTTTGTAAACAAAAAATTATGAACAAAGACATATATCATAATAAATTTGAATTTTCGTTGATAAAATCTCTGAAATCTAACACCTAGAAATTGAATTATTTAAATACTTCTTTTTTTTTGTGCCAGCGATCCACTTGACTTTTTTCAACTTTTTACCGAGTGTTAGAGTGGAACTTTCAGGCTCAGAGATCTTACAAAGGTGGCAGTTCCACTTACAAGCGGATCCAAGCATTTAAATACTCATTTTTTAAACACAAACATATAGAAATGATAGATGTACGTAGTCATTAGTTATATCTAAATTTAGCACTTTTCTTGACCATTTGCTTAAAAACGGTTTATCATTTAAGAAAGAAAAATCAAATGTTTTACAACAGTATTGACTAATGACTATAACAAGTATAAGTAATTGAAAATAAAAACAGAGTGATAATTTACTAGGAAACACATGCATAATTATAGGAGCTACTTTACAACGAGAAGAGAGATCCCCACTTAAACCCGAAACCGCCGGGAGTTGCCGGCGCGTGCAATGCACGTGCGGAAAGGTGTCCTTCATGTCTACGTGCAGAAGTTAAAGGAGTCATAACTACTGTTTCATGGGATTACAGAAAGTACGTAATGGACGGACGACACGTGTCCACGCAGTGTCGATGACTTGGCATGTAATTAAGACAAAAAGGGAAAAAGAAAGCCTCCTTATTATTGAAATCACGGCGTAGGTTTTTGTAATCGCTTTACACGCGTAGGTATCAAACACCGTTTAAGATAGACAACACGTGGAACTCAATAATAGATCAGTGGGTCCCGCTTTGATGTGTTGAATTACGATGTTTGGATGAGCTGTTATTTTTTTTTTTTTTGGTGAGAAAACGGAGACAGAGTCTCCTTATTGTAGAATCAAATCAAAAAATTACAACCGAACACTACGAGGTTGCGCAGAACCTCTTTTATCGTCCTCCAAAATAGGAGCAATAGAAAGCGGGCAAGAATCAAATAAATACACCTAACGGTTGAGTAAGAGCATAGTTAGCTAACCCATCGGCCAGACGGTTAGCTTCTCTATACGTGTGCGTAATACGGACTGTCCAGTCCTTCCGAATAAAGCCATAGCACATATGTACTAGGAAAGACAGCGGATGAGAGTCTCCTATCCCTGTCGTCAAGAAACCAACCACCAACTCGGAATCAATCTCCAGCTCAAGATGTGTTATATTACTATCCCAAGCCAAACATAACCCATAGTATGCTCCCCATAGTTCCGCCAAAGCCGCAGAGCAGGACCCTATATTCAAGGCAAATCCACGGATCCAATTCCCTGCTGTATCGCGAATAACCCCACCAGCAGATGCAAGTCCCGGATCCCCTTTAGCGGCACCGTCTGTGTTCAAGCGGACCCAGCCCGACGGGGGAGGCTTCCACGCGATCTGCCGTACTACTCTCTCTGTCGAGATCGTGCCACCACCAACTAGAGAAAAGGCACGGTGCTCATTCTGCGACACCTCCTTAACAAATTTGACTCTGTCACGGCATTTACTCATCGTGCCAAAAACATTCCCACACCGCCATTTCCAGCTCCACCAGACTGTCATCCCAAATAGCGTATGCCACGGCACCCCATAACAAGATCGATCACAGCCCAGATTATCGAACACCCACTCCAGCAGCGATTGTCGGAAAAACTCCCTTCTTTTATCAACAGGTATAATCCTGATCCAGATTCCGTATATCGCAGGGCAGTCTCTCAATATATGCAGAATCGTTTCCTCTCCACTCCTGCAGACCGTACAAGTCCCTGAAGCGCTCAAATGACGTCTATGTCGTTCGGAGTTAGTCATGATCACTTGGTGGACAACTTGCCATAAGAAAACTCGCACTCGCTCTGGAACTTTGGCTCTCCAGACTCTGTCAAACATCGCTTTCATATTCAGTGTAGGAAACGGCCTCTTAATCAAGAAGTGATATGCCGATTTGACGGAAAAACATCCATCAGAACTCGCACCCCATATCAGTCTATCCCGTGCACCAGTTAGCGTATCAACCATGATTGACAGTAGTCTCAGTATTACAAACCTTGGGAGAAAAGGCTCAATATGTTGCAAATCCCAACCCACCCCTGCAATCCATAGATCACGTACTCGAAGATAGGCTAGTTCAGGTGGAACATCTACTGTCGCTAGCTCCTCCAACGTGTCTGTTTGCAGCCAATGATCCTTCCAAAATTTAACCGAGGTCCCGTCACCAACAACCCACGCCAATCCCGGAATTATCACCTCCTTTAAGCCTGCAACTACACTCCGCCACACAGGTGACCATCTCCCTTTAGGCACAATCCAATTCGCCTCCCCAACCTTATACTTAGATCGCAGCACAGAAGCCCAGAGACTCTCCCTATTGTGCAGAAGACGCCATCCGACTTTCGCAATGGTCGCTTTATTCATGGTTTCTGCATCTCGTATGCCTAGCCCTCCACAGCTCTTTGGCAGACATATTTTTTCCCAAGACAGGAGGTGTTGCTTTCGACCTTCGGTAGTACCGTTCCAAATAAAATCCCGAGATATTCTGTCCAGATTGCGCAGGACAGACTTAGGCAAAACAATCGAGCTCATAGTGTGAATAGGGAGAGACGAAAGTACTGCCTTAGTCAGAGTGATCCTCCCTGCCATACTCAATACATGACTCTTCCAACCCGCTAAACGCCCTGTAGCCCGTGCCAATACTTCACCAAAAGTATCACGATTTATCCTTTTCTGCAATATGGGCATGCCCAAGTATTTTCCCAATTCCCGAGTCGCTTGGATTCCGCTTTCTGCACTAATCAACTGCCGCAGATCTCTGCTAACATTCTCTGAGAAATAAATTTTGGACTTCTCCAAACTAACTTTTTGTCCCGAAGAATTACAAAAGGTTTCCAAAATACCCCGGATAACCCTGATCTGTGCCACAGAGGCTTCTGCGAATAGGATCAAATCGTCCGCAAAACAGATATGTGATAATGGTGGCCCTCCCCTGGATAATCTAATAGGTTTCCATTCCTGAGACGCAACTGAACGATCAATCAGGTGACATAGCCGCTCCATACACATAACAAACAAATATGGGGACAATGGGTCCCCCTGTCTGAGCCCTCTTTCTGGTTGAAATGCCGCAGTCTTTTCTCCATTCCAGAGGAGACTCATCGAAGGCCCAGAAACACTTGTCATTATCCACTCCGTCCACTTATCCGGGAGTCCAGCAGCCATAAGAGTATCCTTCAAGAAGTCCCATCTAATTCTGTCATAAGCTTTTTCAAGATCAAGCTTCAGCAACATTAATCCCTTTCTGCCTTTTTTCTGTCTCATAGTGTGCACCGCCTCCTGCACGATAACTATATTATCGGTACTCAATCGTCCTGGGATAAAACTAGACTGAGCAGGACCAATTAGACGAGTCATTACGGGCTTCAGCCTTGTCACCATAGCTTTCGTGATACATTTGAAAAGAACATTACACAGACTGATTGGTCTAAATTGCGTAACTCTCTCCGTTTTCTCCACTTTCGCAATTAGCACCACTAGTGCATCATTCAAACCGCTCGGAAGCTCCCCTGAGTGAAAAAACCGTAACACAAAACTGGCCACCGAAGACCCTACAACATCCCAACAATCTTGGTAAAAAACCGGTTGAAAACCATCTGGCCCAGGAGCCTTGTATTTACCCATGCTTCGTAATGAATTCTCAACCTCAGCCGCAGAGAACGGATTATTCAGGTTAATGAGCTCGGTCTCCGAAAGATTCACGAACCCAACCTGGGGAAGGTGGTCCACTACCTGCGGCACATCCTCCATGGAGTAAAGTCTCTTGTAGTAGGTAACTGCAAGATCTTCCAGGGTTTTAGCATCCGTGATCCAGAGTCCATCTTCCGCTTTCAACATCTCTATCCGATTCCTCCTCCTGCGAATTACAGTAGATGTGTGAAAGTATTTGGTGTTGCGATCCCCCAGCGCAATATGCTTTTCTCGAGATTTTTGGAACCAAATAACCTCTTCTTGTTCCATCACCACATCCAGTTCTTTTATCAGCATTCCTTCCCTTAAGAGTAGATCATCCGTCGGATTCAACTCAATCTGCGCCTGGACATTTCCTATTTCCCTCATGAGTTTTTCCTTCTTTTGCTGAACATCCTTAAAGACTTCTTTATTCCATTTCTTCAAAGTCTCACGCAAACAGAGAAGAGCCTCTGGTGTGGACTTCGAATTATCCCAGGACGCTGATAATAGCTCTTTAAAACTCTCATGTAGAAGCCAGGCGGCTTCAAATCTAAAAGGGCGACGCCTTGGATCTCGATTACTTACTGGATTAAGCTGAAGATACAGCGGCGCATGATCTGACGAGTAGAAAGGCAAGTGAGTAACTGATGCCTCTTGCCATCTCAACCGTGCATCCGCGCAACAGAGAATTCTATCAAGCCTTTTAGCCACAAAGTTACGTTCCTCCCTGCCTCTTTTCCAAGTAAATTGGCTCCCTTTAAAACCCATATCGATGAGCGCAAGATCACTGATCCATTCACTAAAAGTCACAGAATCCGGAGATAGCTGACCATTCCCTCCTGTCCTCTCATCGACTCGGACTATCGTGTTAAAGTCTCCTCCCATTACAATCGGACCCGCAATGCCATGTACAACATTCCGAAGTTCGTCCCACAATCCACTTCTACGGCTCACTGTTGGCGCAGCATACACTACTATTAAATTCACAACCGCACCATCCTTCGTAATGCGGCCATAGATGTACTGGTTGGTCGATTTCACAACCTCAACCTCCCCAATTTCAGACCTCCAGAGCAACCAAATACCACCACTCTGTCCAGTCGCCTCCTCCTTGTAAAAATTGTCAAAACCAAGCCCTTGACAGATACGCTGAGCGCGATCCCCACTCGCATGGGTTTCAAACAAAGCTAGAATATCCGTTTGAAATTTCTTAAGAATATACCGAATAGCTCGTCGGAAGTTGGGTTTATTCGCCCCCCGGCAATTCCATAATAAGCAATTCATCAATACCAGATAGTAAAGAGAAAGAACTACCGGGGCAACGAGTTATGCCCTTACACCCTTCGTCGAACTCGCCGGACCTGATTCCGACGATCGCTCTGCTTCGCCCATCTGAACATTTGTAACCTCCACCTGCACTGTCTCGTCCGGAACCGTATCCACCTCACCCTCCGGAGGTTGGCTTCCGCTAGAGCCAGAGTCATGCTCATCTCTCGCTGTGCCCACAGCTCCACTGACTCCATCACAATCAACTCGAAGTCGCTTCCATGACGGATTCCTCTCTACTGCACCATGAATTGGGCCAAATATGAGGCCTCTTGTAGGTCTATTAGTCTGCACTTTCATACGCGGCCCATTTACATGTCTGAGCTGATGTTTGCCCAGATCCCTTAACCCTTCCCTCGCTGGGCCTTTCCCTTTAAAGTGAAGCCCAACTGCTTTAGGAATATTTGTTTTATCGCTTATTTGACTTTTATTCCCTCCTGCAACACATGGAATATTTTCCTTATTCGCCTCCAGCAATCTCGGGGTTTCCTCAATCATAGGAGAATCCCGGTTATCCTCTAAACTGCCAAATTTATTCGAAATCACGATCTTCTGTGAATCTCCAATCCGATTTGGGGATGGATTCTTTCCCAAATTAACCCTCCGTCTATCCACTGCCTCTGTCGATGCTTGCCGCGGGGATGTCAGTCGCCGGACCACCGTAAACCCCTCCTCCTCGTGACCTGCCCTAACATCCTCCTGCGACACAGCAACCACAGGCTCCTCCGTGCCTTTCCGAGACTCCACCACACGATTCCTAGGACAAGACTGGATATTATGTCCAAGTACTCCACACAATGGACATATATTAGTAAGGCCCTCGTAGGATACATAGTAACGATCTCCATTGATCACAATGGATCCCTTCAGTGGTTTCTTCAAATTAACTTCCACACAGACTCGCGCAAACCGACCTCGTTCAAAATTCAGAGTTGTTAAGTCCACCTTAACTGGTTTCCCTAAGCCCTTAGCGATATTGAGTAGGATCGCTTTGTGATAGAACGTAACCGGGATATTAGCAAGTCGAATCCAAACAGGTGTCGTGATTATATCATCAACCAGCGGATCAAACTCTGGAGCCCATGCTTGAACCGTCAAATAGCTTCCAAACGCACGCCATGGTCCACCCGTCAGAGCTGCCATGTACTCCTCATCCAGTTCGAATCGAACCATGAAGAACTGGCGTGGCAAGTCGATAACATACATAGCACCTTTCGGCATCCATAACTCACGTAATTTCTTCGTTAAGGCAGAAATAGCGATATTCCTTCCCAGCACCTTCACAATCATACACTGCTTCCATATCCCGTTCATCACTTCCAACACATCTCGATCAATAGTAACAACTGGTTCCCCATCTTCGCCTCCTGGAAACTCCAGCCGCACTCTCTCATCCACAAACGCATCGTCCATCAACTCTTCCGGATTCAGCCTACCTCCGCCATTACTCCCCGCAACTTTACGCGCCCACGACATCCTTTGATCCGGAGGATCCCCCGGTGGTCTTCCTTTCTCTCCGGCGTCCGTCATCATCGGATGAGCTGTTATTTTTTGACTGCTGGATTGGACACAAACAAAAGCAAAATGACATAAATACTTTGTGTTCGATTAAATGCCGTGATTTTGACATTCGATATTTTTTTCTTTCTCATATGTATCGTTTTTTTCTTTCTCATATGTATCGTTTTTTCAATGGACCTTAAGTTTTACATTTCTCTCTTGTCAACTATTTATTGCTGTATATTAGACGATGACTTTTTTTGGCAGCTCCGTTATTCTTCTAGAGACCCTAGTGATTTTCTTATCACTTTGTAGTTTTTATAAGCCGAAGTCGTTTTTTTCTTGTGAGTGTGTAAAATAAACATAATTATTCGAAAAGGTATGTGTTTTTTTTTTTTAAGGTTTTCATATTAAAAGAAGGAAAATGAGTTATGTGTAATACAACAAACCGAAGGAAGAGAAAGAAGGTGAAGAGGAAACAAATGACAGATACATCCGACAATGCATTAACGATTAGAGACTAAAACCGGATAGGAGGGCGTCTACCCAGCTGACCAGAGGGACCAAAGAGAGTTACCCCAATCAGATCCCCCATTGTTTAAAGCAGCTGATCTATTTCGAACAGTCTGAAGAATCCTTCGAAGGGTGATTGCAGGAGATAAAGAAAGACCTGTGTGGAAACGAGCATTCCTTTCCTTCCACAACTCGTAAATTGAAGCCTGCCAAACTTGAATAAGGGCCAGGGAAACTATCCTATCTGCAGTAGCCGACGGAAGCCATTGAATGATGAGATCCCACAACGTTGGGAAGTTTCGAATATGGAGCTTGGAGATGGCACTTGACCAAACCTCTGTAGCAAAGGTGCAAACAAAAAATAGGTGATTCCTTGATTCCGGTAATTCACCACAAAGAAGACATGTTGGTTCAATATCCAGACCCCAAGATAAAAAGCGGTCCGAAGTGGGGTTACGATTAAGCACAAACAACCAAGTGGTGACAGCATGTTTAGGGATCGCGACCTTACTCCAAACCAAAGGAGCCCAATGCGTTGACGGTTTAGAAAGACGGGCTGACTCCCAAACCAACTTTGAAACAAACTTACTGTAAATTTTGTCTTCTATCTTCCAGACCATGACATCCCCAAAATCAGACAGAGAAATAGAAGATATGTGAGTTAGAAGAACCTCTGTTTGATTACTTCTAGCATGGGGAAGATTCCAGTTGAGAGCATTAGCACACTGACTAACGAGAGAGTCCAGCGGAATGCCGAGGGCTGACGGACCAAGAGGACCCATGAAATCAATTAAAGGACCCAAAGATGTCCACGGATCCCACGAAAAGAAAGTTTCATCCCCTCTTCCAACCTTGATTGATAGGAAACGGGCAGCTACTGATTTAATTTTCACCAGACGTCTGAACATCCATGAGAGAGAGTAATTCGACGGATCGAGCGACCAGAAGCTACCCCTAGAGAGATACTTCCTTCTAATCCACGCAACCCACAGAGAGCCCGAACGGGAGTATAACATCCAAATTAACTTTAGGCCAAATACTAAGTTCCATGATGAAAGAGGTCCTAAACCTAAACCACCTTCGTTCTTAGGGAAACAGAGTTCAGACCATGCTACCTTTGCTCCCGTAGGCTTCCCAAGACAGCCGTGCCAAAGAAAGGAGCTTAGGAGACCATTAATAATCTTCAAGACCTTCTTAGGAATGAAAAATGCTGAGGACCAGAAACCAATGATTCCTGGGATGACTGCAGAAATTAACCGTAATCGTCCAGCCAGACTTAAGTGCCTATTCATCCAATTGCTTAGCTTCCTCCTAATTTGAGAGATTAGAGGGTCACAGTCTTTGACTGTAAGCTTTGAGGAGCAGAGAGGAAGCCCTAGATAGCAGATATGCAAACTCATAGGAGAGAGTTTGAATTTTGATTCAATTCTTGTTAAAACATCTGAGGAGATTCCCGAAACAAACATCTGAGTCTTAGAGATATTAACAGCCAAACCCGAGAGCTTTTCAAACTGAGACAGAACGGTGAAGACACCAGCCAGTGACCTTTCTGAACCTTCCAAAAAATTTAGTAAGTCGTTTGCAAATGCAAGATGAGTAAGAGATGCCTCCTCACATCCCGGATGAAAATCAAAGATCCCATCCTGCGCAGCATTATTCAGCATGATGGAAAGAACTTTCATCACCATTACAAAGAGAAGTGGAGATAAAGGATCTCCTTGCCTAAGGCCTGTTTTTCCCTTGAAATAACCCGAGGTGACCCCATTAATACTGAGCGAAAAGGAAGGAGAGCAGATGCAAGCTTTGATACAATCAATCAGAGATTCTGGAACAAGAGATGTTCCTAAAGTGTGCAGAATAAAATCCCACCTTACCGAGTCAAAAGCCTTCGATATATCCACCTTTAGGGCCATCCGAGGAGATAGATTACTCTTGTGGTAGCCTTGTAACACTTCAGACGCAAGGAGGATGTTTTCCAATAGCAAACGATCTTTTGTAAAGGCCGTTTGATTCGGCAAGATAATTCCGGGGAGAGTCTGCTTTAGGCGGTCTGCCATAATCCGAGTTATCAACTTATACAGAATGTTCAAACGGGAGATTGGCCTGAAATCTCTTATCTCCTCTGCACCAGGACGCTTAGGAATAAGAACCAGAGATGTGGAATTTAGAGCTGACGGCATAAAAGGGACCAGGAAAAAAAGATTTGACCACGTCCACCAAATCTTCCCCAATTATACTCCACAAAGATCTGTAGAACTCGGCTGTAAGTCCATCCGGGCCCGGCAATCTATTTAGGGATAGTTTGAAAATAGTTTTTTTTTTATTAACTCCATCGTAACTGAACCCGATAGAAATAAGCGCTGCTGATTGGAACACTTTAAATGAATGATTCTATCCAGAAAGTCTCGCAAAGAGATGCAGAAATGGCCTTTTTCAGAACCATAAATCCCTCTGAAGTACTCTTCAGCAATAAAATGAGCTTCCTGCAAAGAAATAGTTTACCAATATAGCTTTACGAGATATATATATCTAAACTATGTCTTGTATTTAAAACGCAACAAATTCTTCAATGTTAATTAACTCTTTTGTTGTTGTTGCTTCGTTTATGTTTTCACTTAAACAAGGTTGTGGAGTATAAAAACCAAAAAGCATCATTTTGTCGTAAAAAGTTCAAAACAAATAATCAGATAAAGTCTACCAATAACTTTATACAAATTTGGGCGGTTGCGTATATGAATTTCAGATCCAAAGCAAAAAGGTGAACTTTGTTTTACATGCTCCCGTTTGTTTTCGTGTGTGTGTGTGTGAGTGTCTCCATGTTCATGAAAAACAACAAAACGTGTTTTTTTTTTTCTCGTATACGGTTAGTATTGTGTTTATATGTAGCCACTTGATCATAAGAAACAAAAACTTGTGGTCAAATCTGGAGGTTCATAGAGTTAACCTAATTTAATGTCCTCCTAAATTCAATATCTAATTATTTCTACTAAGTTTTTAGGTAATTTACGTAACACAAAAGTTATATGTTTCATATTAAATCATGTTGAAGACAAAAACATGTTTCGGTTCTATGAAAAAATATTACTCAATTAATTATTCCTAAAATAAATGAAAAAAATCTCGTATTACTACTAACGAGAAGGGTTATAATAGATAATCTTACAACAGTTATTTTTAATATGTATACACTTACTGAAAACATTGCTTATAATAAATACAGGGAACGTATTATTAAATAATATATATCCTATGAACTTTTCAGCAATATAAAATTTGTCTACGATTAGTTGAAATCGATCGCAAACCTCGACAAACATACAAATGTTAATCAAGTACAACATTTGGTTAGAATGTATACCTATTACGTTTCCTATATAGTACCATTATGGTTTGGTCAATAATATAATAATTAGCTATATTTATACCTATCTAAAACAGACGTAATTAATTTACTTAAAAAGTTAACAAGAAAAAAAAACACAGACCTTTTTGGGTATCTACCATTTCTTCACTAAATGGTTAACAATTTGGAAATTTTGGTCATTGTAGATCATACGTACCGCCCAATTTTAATCATATCAAGATATAACTCGGGTTTGAAATATGTGATGTGTATGTACCATCCATATGGCCCAATTTGTTGATATTTCATTAGTCAAAAATTTCCCCAGAGATACACACATTAAGTGCGAGCAATTAAATTATTGTCGCTAAAAAGTGGACTATTGGACTTTGATAGTTAATTATTGTCGTCCGTACAACCAGAAGCTTCTATAAATCACATGCTGCTGTTAAAATGGTCGAGGGCCACGTATTCCATACGTCATTCATACATCAATGGGATGTCCCCTTTTTTCCCCCACACTAATTTATACAAAGAAGAAAGACTTTATAGAAAATGAAACAAAGAAAATGAGCCATTGTAGTAAAACAATGACACATAAAAGATACTACTAGTAGAGAGTCAATATGCTGAGATATATAAATAAATAAATTTGGAAGGCCCGAATTATATAAATGAAAAATGACATCATACAATTTCCAATTAGTGATTTTTAATAAAAGACTAAAGAATACCTAATTTAATTAGCCATCACCCAAAGCTAATTAAATTGAGGGCAATTCTCAAAAATACCACACTTTCGTGTTTTTGCGACAAAAATATCACACCAAGGTGAAAATGACAAAAATGACATTTTTTACAGAGAAAAAGACTATTATACATTTATTTTCATATGTTTCTTCCCAATCACTTAAGTCTAAACCCTAAAACCCAAAATATAAATCCTAATTAATGACTTTTGAACTCAAATTTATTAATTTAATTATCTTTAAACCATTAAATAAATGTTATTTTTGTCATTTTCACATTAGTGTGATATTTTGTCACAAAATATGAAAGTGTGGTATTTGAGAGTATTTATATTAAATTGAATTTTAAGTTAGTATATCTTATTAGTAGCTTGTATAACAAAAAAAAGAAAAAGAATATACTTGAAAGCCTATCAATATGTGTACAAAATGCTAACAAAGGTACCTTTTGTGAACCGGGTTGAAAACAGCATGAGAAATGCTTGCCTATCTTCTGCAATCATACTGAACTTCATCTTTAGAGTCAAATTAGAAGAAGCATTATCCAATCATAGTTGGCCCACAAAATAAATAAATTAAATAACTTGGGATTGTTATTTTTATATTAAGAAAAGCAAAAAAACAAAAGCTCAATTTCAAAATCTTTATTAAAGAAAACAACTATTTGATTTCTTTGAACGTAAAGGTTATAGACCAATTTAGTCACACATGTACAGAAAGTCCCGGCCGTCCATAGGAAAAAAAAAATCCCGGATAAAAAGTCAATTTCAAAAGTTAAGATAAGCAACTCTAAAGTGAATATGTGTCTTTTGCACGCATAGCGTAGGCATTCTTATGCTTTCATACTTGATTTAAAGCAATGCATGCGAGTTTGAGTTTATCAAAAATATCTGTTGCATTGCTTTCAGAGTTAAGCAAAACCTTATGGGTGATGTACAGATTTTGCTTTCGATGGAATCTAGCACTATATATCATAATTTAAAGAAGCCGAACAATTTGGAGCCCGACTTAGTAAAGTTTATAAAATCTCACAAAAGGCCCAACAAAAGCCATTGCAAACTGAAGTACAAAAGCCTTAAAATTATACTGTTCCTAAATGATACTTAAGTTCCAAAAACACCATCCAGATTCTGAGTTCTGACCAGATGGTACGTGAAAGATTGTAAATATAAGTAAGATGACAAAATTAGCTTGGTAAAGTAATTTTAAACTCTATACTGAAAATATGAAGCACCAAATAATATAAAACAGAAGACCTCTCTAAAGAATCATTTGAAAAATGGTGAGGGTATATTGCATAATAAAAAATTGTCTTTTTGATATTAAATGTGATAAACTTATTTTAACGCTGTATTTAACCGTGTTTTTATGGTATTCTAAAACATTTACAAAATGTAATTCTGATTAAAACATATGTAAGTCTTTTTATTAAGAAAAAAAGATATCAAAGTTGAACAAATCCCTAAAATCTACATTTATTGAGGTAAATCTTGCAGATCTTTCTAATAATTATGCTACTTGTATAACAAATAATAATTATGCTACTTTGACGAAATTATTAAAAAGAGTAATTTCTTGTACATAACAAAAAAAGGATTATTGCGAAACCTTATTATTGCAGGCAGAATTAGTAATCAAAATTTTCAAGTACAACATATCTCTGTATCATTTGAATAGTTTGGCGTCTAACTTTTATACTAACGGATAAACTCAATTATGATATAAATTTTATAAATCAGTATTTAATAAACTAATTTGAAATCAGATAATCTCGCTTAATATTACGTTTTAAAAAAAAAATAGTTTAACCAAGAAAAAATAAAGGAGAAGGAGCAAAGCTGGACTCGAAACTTTGGTTCAAGAGGAGCATAACACAAATTTTTGCCACTTGAGCTACAGATTTTTCTGGTATCACATTGAAAACAAACAAATTTCTATTGCCACCTCCATTCACTAAATACATCCGCCCCTGACTATATTAAACAGGAAGTTAATACATTTGAAACTTGTATTTTCTTCTAACTTTAATTTTAAATAATTCTATAACACTCATGAAAACTGTAAAAGTACTAATTATACTATTACAATATATATCAACAATAAAGTCAAACCTTTTTTGTTGTCTATTATATTATACTGAATTTATATAAAACTAGAAACCATTATATTAAGAAAAAAACTAGTTGAAAAAGATGATATATGTAAAAATTCCTGTAATCTGAAGCACATTACATTCTTTGTCAGAAAAGAAAAAGAGAAAGGGTAGTCGAATTTATATAAACTTCTATGCAATTGGCAAATTATTGTTTTGTTTCGTTCAACCAATAGATAAATAACAAATTAGGGTTGTAAAGAAGAAAAAATAGAAACAAAAGAGGGTAAAGTTACAAGATCTATGCCTATTTAACAACGGTGCGGTTGAATGAGGCAGAGGACTACTATGAATGGGAAATAAAAGAGGGTAAAGTTACAAGATCTTACTCTACAGGGCGAGTATATGAGCGGCTAAAAGGTACTACGGAGGAGGTCTTGTGGGCAACGGCAGTTTGGAATCCAGGAGGAATCCCAAAGCACTCTTTTCTTGTCTGGTTGTTTGCATTGAACAGATGTCCGACGCGGGATCGGCTGCTGGGATGGGGACTGCAAACGGAACCCCAATGTTTGTTGTGCAACACGGTGAATGAAAGCAGAGACCATCTTTTTTTTGATTGCAGCTACACTTGGATATTTGGTCACAACTTTCTACAAGGTGTCAACTACGACCCATCAGGTCTTGGGAGGGATCACTACAACAGATGATCAACTTGCAAAAAAAGAAACGCTTGTCTATGCTTACCTTACTATGCTGGCAGGGAACAATTTATTGGACTTGGGCAGAAAGAAATAGCAGGCTGCATAGGCAGACCTTCAGATCGGTGGAGGCACTAAGAACAATCCTTGAACGGCAACTGAAAGAAAAAATTTTAAGTTTCAGGAGAACGAGGCCGGCATGTTCAGCGGAACTAATGGAGTTATGGCACGTCCAAGCTTAATCTCCCTCTCGCTCACCTAGATGGTATCGACAAATACATTTGGTTGGTATCAATTAAGTGGGTCAACTTTTTGCTCTTTTTGTGTGGGTTTCTTAATTCAAAACTATGGGCCTTGCTCAACCAACTAGCCCTATGGCTCTGTAAAATTTTTTATTTTCATGCAATTTTAATACGAAAACCCTTTTTCAAAAAAAAAAAAAAAAAAAAAAAAAGAAACAAAAGAGAAAAAAAGACTAGAGGGGGAGGTAACTGAAAAACTGAAGATTCTCTCGATATTTGCGATCTTACGTTACCAAAACAAGACTCTCGTTCTTCGCAATTTTACAAGACTGCCACTTGTTTCAGTCTGCATAAAAACTCCTCCTTTTTTGCTTCTTTCTCTCTCTCTCACACTACAAAGCTCGTTCTTCTCTGGTTTCAGATCACTGACTCAACGAGAGATTCCGCCGGAATTTCTCATCTGAAATTCAGGGAATTTTCGAGTAATTCGAGAATGTCGGAGAACGAGGTTGTCCCGGACGAGTTTCGTTGCAACCGCTCCGACGGGAAGCAATGGCGGTGCAAGAGACGGGCTATGGAAGGGAAGAAGCTGTGCGAGACTCATACCTCGCAGCTTGCTCAGAAGCGGAGCAAGGAGAAAGCTTCCGAGTCGACGAAGCTCGCTAGATCAAGAAAGGGAGACGAAGCGGCGTCCTCAGAGATCGAGCCAAACGAAGACGGAATTAGGTTAAAGGAATTGGGGAAATTGAAGAAGAGGAAGCGAGTGATGGGAGAAGCAGAGGCTGTTGATGAAGCCGTGAGGAAGATGAAGCTGAAGAGAGGGGATTTGCAGCTTGATTTGATAAGGATGGTGTTGAAGAGAGAAGTCGAGAAGAGGAAGAAGTTACCAAACAAGAAGAAGAATAAGAAGAAGAAGAAGAAGAAGAAGGAGATTAGTGTTAATAAAGGGTTTGGTGATTTCGTTGGGGAAGAGTTAACGAAGGTTCTTCCTAATGGCATTATGGCCATTTCTCCACCTTCTCCGACTACAAGCAATGTGTCATCTCCTCGTGATGTTAAAGTAGATGACGAACCTATTTCTATGACTAAACGAAGATTCAGGTCCAAGAACATTGAACGTTTACCTATTGGGAAGATGCAGGTAATTGGAAAAAAGCTTTAAGTCCGAAACTTTGAATGTACACATTTAGTTTCTTTATTTCCTCTTTTCTATATTTATAATTTGGGTTTTGTGTGATTTCCGTAAAGGTGGTTCCTTTCAAGGGAAAATTGGTTAATGCAAAGAAGAGGTGCCATTGGTGTGGAACCAGAGGATTTGAGGATTTGATCAGTTGTCTCAGTTGTGACAGAGAGTTCTTTTGCGTAGATTGTATCGAGAAAAGGTATCTAGAGTTATGCTTGCTTTCTTACTTAAATTGTTTACAGAAAGCTTTGGTCTTTCTCATTTAGAATTTATAATCAGCATCTAGATTAGTAATTGCATTAGAGAATAGTTATAATTAGGAAGATTCCCACTAGATTCAATAGTTTTGTAGACCTAGGACATGAGGCTTAATCATTCACCTATGGTAAAAACTTCATTGCGATATTTCTTCATTTGTTTTTCTGTGCATTCAGAGTATTTTACTTCCCTGTTTTTAAGAGAGTTTGCTTAGAATTCAACTCTACTTTATCTGATAATTAAGTGACATAATTGTTAGGATCTACCACCAGATACTCTTTCCTGCAATTTCCGGCTTGAATAACTTAGTTGTGATTGTTTCTGGAACGTCCTTATTTCTAATATTGCTAGAAGCAGTCATCTTATTGAATTTTGGCTTGGAATAAACTAGGAACAAGGGTTCAAAAGAAGAAGTTGAGAAAAAATGCCCTGTATGCTGTGGATCATGTAGGTGCAAGGCTTGCTCAGCCACTTTGTCTGGAGTCACTGAATGTAAGGTCTGACTATCTGATAGTTCTTAAGCTTAAAGAGTTTACATTATTATTGTTTTCTTCCTTTAGATATTTTGTAAAACGAAGTTATTTACTTCTATAACATGTTGCAGGATTCTCGGAATGTAAGGAGTGATATTGACAGGGTTTTGCATCTACATTATGCTGTGTGCATGCTTCTTCCAGTATTAAAAGAGATCAATGCAGAAGACAAAGTAGAGGTCAAGAATGACGCAGAAACGAAAGGTGTTCAATAGTTTGATAAATCCTTCTCTTTTTCTAGCTTTATACTTTCTATCTTATGATAGTTTTCTTGTTTTAAGTATCCATAATTAGACTCTTATTCTGGATCCCCCAGTTCTGTTAAGTTAAACTCACTCATAACTTTTGACGTTCTTTTTCACAAATGTGATAGGGCTAAATCTAGCTGAACCGCAAATCCATAGCTCTGAATTAACCTCTGATGATCAACAGCTCTGGTGCTCACTCTGTTACCTTGTTCTCTTCTACTGTTAAGTTATGTTATCTGCTTTGAGTTTTTCTCTTACAAATTCTTCAAATATCTGTCCAAATTGCAGCAGTCGTGACTCTGCCGTTGTGGATTCACAAAAAATGTGCACCCGCAGCTCCTCTGTGGCCAGGCTGAGTTCTGATCAAGACCGGAGTCAAGGGAGCTTATCTAGAAAGTTTGGGATAGTCAAATACTCGAATGGTATAGAATGTTGTAAGCCGCCCTTATCTAATGCTCGGGACCTATCTCTGAAAGAAGCTCTAACGGATTGTAAGCTGAAAGAAGTCAAAGAGTGCAGCAATACCCTTTCATTTAGAAGTTTATTCTCGCTGGAGTTGACAAGCAAGTTAGAGATCAGTGCAGAGGAGATAGTCAGTTCCTATGAGTTGCCTGAAACCTTAGATAAATACTTGGGATGTCCGTTTTGTCTTGGAAGGGAAAAGCAATATAGTAGTAGTAGTGACAGCCATTTGAAAGAAGCATCCAGGAGAAGAGCAGACACAATTGGTAACTTTTTATACTACCCCACAGCGCTTGATTTTCAACAAAACAATCTTGAACACTTTCAGACACACTGGAGCAAAGGGCATCCTGTTATAATTCGTAGTGTGTTAAAGGGAGGTTCAACCCTGAACTGGGATCCAATAACCATGTTCTGTAGCTATCTTAGGAACAGCAATAGCAAAACCGGTAATACAACTGATTGCATGGATTGGTTTGAGGTTAGTGACTTGTGTTCTGTAAACGTTAACGCCGCTCTTTCTCTTTTATGGATTTTGATACCCTCCTGGTCTTTAATTGGTACGTTTCTTACTCAATGATAGGTAGAAATTGAGGTAGAGCAAGCTTTTTTGGGGTCTTTGAGAGGAAAGGCTGAGACTAATACTTGTCAAGAGAGATTGAAGTTGGATGGATGGCTTTCGTCTTCTTTGTTTAAAGAACAGTTCCCAAATCATTATGCTGAAATATTGAGAATTTTACCAATTCCTCATTACATGGATCCGAAGCGCGGTCTACTAAATATGGCTGCCAACCTATCTGACATTATCCGATCACCCAATCTAGGTCCATGCCTCAATATTTCTTACAGGAGTGGTGAAGAGTATGGAAAGCCAGATTCTGTGAAGAAGTTAGGTTTCGATACTTGTGACATGGTAAGTTTTCTGAGTCATTCCATTTCTAGCAGAGGTTTCCCTTTTTTTCATATTCCTAGTTTTACATATTAAAGAAGTAAATCTGTGGTCAGCTATATTGTCTTTGGCTTTTCTCGTTTAGCTTTTCAGATCTAGTTGTAATTTGCTCAAGCTTTTGGTTTGCGCTGCAGGTTGATATCTTGTTGCATGTCACAGAAACACTAGTGTCCACAAAACAAATTTGCAGAATAAGAAAGCTAATGAAAAATATCGGAAGAGTAAGATCTAAAAACCCAGAAAAGGGGAAGGAGAGCAGATTTGGTAGGGGAAAGAGACAAGATAGGATTGACGCTTCATATGCTCAGAAGAATTGGTCGGATGACTATTCCAGTTCTGACTCAGAATCTTCACAACTCTGTTTAGGCAGTGAGTTTCAGGTAGAGGAAAGAGAAAGCTGCAATGACTCCTGTGAAGAAGAAAGGCTAAACAAATCTTGTGGTGCCCAATGGGATGTATTCCAGATACAAGATGCTTCTAAACTTCTTGAGTATATTAACAAACACTGCCACGAGCTAGTACCCATGAATTCCAGCAAAACACAAGTAAGTTTCGGGTTGATAAATTTAAAGTTTAAACCCTTCTACAAGAGAACAATCATTGAAGTGTTCCCATGTTTATTATGTGTTTATTATGTGTCATTGTTGCAGGTGAGTCATCCATTACTTGAGCGGAGCTACTATCTTGATGAGTATCACAAATCAAGGCTTAAGGAAGAGTTTGGTAAGTATCATATCCTCATTTCTTCTTTCTTTTATCTTACTATTGCGTTATTACTTAAACGCATACTCAGTTTCATGCCGCTTATTCTGTTTCTTCAGACGTCGAACCATGGAGTTTTGATCAATGTGTTGGGGAAGCAGTCATCATCCCTGCTGGATGTCCATACCAAAATAGAAAGAATAAGGTATTTTTTTTTTTGTAGCACTCAACATGCTCTTACCTTGTTAAGCTATTACTCCTTTTTAACATAACTTTTGCATATTTGTGCTAGTCTTGCGTAAATGTGGTCCTAAATTTTCTTTCACCTGAGCACGTTACTGAATCTATCAAACGAGTGGACGAACTTAATCAACTTCCTCAGAGCGTCAAAACGAAAGCAAACAAGATTGAGGTAAGTTCCCTTGGTTTTAAAACAAGATTGGATAGACGAGGAGTATTGTTTATTTATTCGTATTGCTGCGAAAACCAGGTGAAGAAAATGGCGATCCATAAAGTCAGTGAAGCTATAAAGGAATCCGGGAGCTCACATCTTCAGATTCCACCGCTGCATCGAGATTATAACTATAAACTAGAGGTACCAATCTTGATTCTTGACCATTGAGGATTACACCATTCTTCGCGGGAAGATTCAGCTGTTGAGTTACAGTTTCGAGGACTAGCAGAATGTAAAAATATATAGAAATAAACAAATAAGAACAAAGAGAAGTAAAAGGGAATTCACTTGCCATTCAGATTGTTGTTCGGTGATGAAATAATAAAGAAGCATTGATAATATATTAAACGGTTTCTTTTTCTTAGAATATTTACACATGTTAGCTTGTTATCGACAGAATCTAATGATATATACGCAATTTACATATGTTACAAAGGTGGGAAATATCTTGATGTTACAAAAGTTAGTAACTTTTTTTTTTTTTTTTTTTGACATCAAGAAATCTTGGTCATAACATCTATGCTGTCGCAAATAGATTAGGAGGGGATCCCAACCACTGCGGTACCAGCCTGTCGACATAGGAGAAGGGCGCTTCACGGTGTCTGGACCCCTTTGCTAGGCAATCCGCCCGGACGTTTTCCGCTCGCCGGAGATATTTGAAAGATACCTTCTGAAACCTTTGTCGCAATTCGTAAAACTCCTCAAGTTCATTATCCAAAGATGGCCAATCCTCCTCGTCGTTAATGACTTTAATCAGTTGAGCACAGTCTGATTCAAACTCCACAGCTAGTCTCCCTAGGCGGATCATTTCTTGCATTGCCCATGTCAAGCCTTCTAGCTCTGCGTGGATTGGGGATCTGTTATTTGGTTTTGCACCTGCACCCACACGCTCAATCACATCATTACGCAACAGGACAAATCCAAAGCCTACAAGTGAAGCATCTTTTCCCCATGAGGCGTCTGTTTGGCATCTCCATACGCCATTATTCGATTGATCAGCACGAGATGAGAGCGATGTCGGAGCTAATGGTTGGTCTTCTGCCTCCGGCGTCTGTTCCATTACCTGTGCTAGGCGCTAAACCTCTGATTCTTGTTGAGCGAGTAGAACTGTATCTTGGGGTGAAATCTCTTTTCCATTGAACACTTTTTCATTCCGGGCTTTCCAGATATACCAGACTAGCCACGGAAAGGAGGAGAAAACTTCCTGTTGGGTTCTACCATCCACTGCCTTACTAAAAAGGTAATCCAAGTTTGTAAACAGGGAGGTGCGCGGGAATTCGCCCGGAGGTGAGGGTATGGTAGAAAGAGCCCAACATTGTACAGCGGGTGGGCATTCAAATAAAAGATGATTATCGTTTCTTCTCCTGCACCGCATCGCGGGCAGTCTCTATCTGTACCACAATGTCGATCAGCTAATCTGCTTGTCGTTGCTACGCAACCCGACAAGGCTTGCCAGATGAAGTGTTTGATCTTCTTTGTGGTTTTAAGTTGCCAAACCCGTTTCTTAAGTAGTTTCGTACTCGGTTCTGAGTAGATGATAGGATCGTGCGCTTCTCGCAGATTGATGGCTCTATAATAGCCGGATCGCACCGTATACAGTCCGGAACTGGTGTCGTCCCAACAGACATTGTCTCGCCGAGACCTTCTACTTGGCGTAATACTCAGGATCCGTGGAATGTCTTCAACTGCAATAAAAGCTTGTAGTAATTCCAGGTTCCATTCCATTGTCTCAGGGACTATCAGGTGATGCACTTTCAGGTCAGGGTCTCTGAAGCACCCATTATCATACGCTGGTCTTGCCGGGGTAGTGGGTATCCAATTATCAGACCATACAGCTGTTTCCGTTCCTGTACCTATAGTGCGTCTCATACCGCTTTTTATCAAATCTTTCGCTGCCATTATGCTTCGCCATCCGTAGGAGGGGAGATTCGCCTTCCCGGTGTCCAGGGGATTTGATTTCCGGAAGTATCTACCTTTTAATACACGTGCCAGTAACGAGTCGGGATATTTCATAAGTCTCCAAAGCTGCTTTCCAAGGAGGGCGAGGTTAAAATCCCGCAGATCTCGGAATCCTAAGCCTCCTTCATCTTGTGAAGCGCACAGTGATTTCCAGGCTATCCAATGTATTCCGCGATTATTGTTTCGCTTACTCCACCAAAATCTTGCAATCGCGCTCGTCAATTTATCTGTCACATCCTTTGGCAAGAGAAAACATGACATGACATATGTCGGAACAGCCTGAGCGACAGACTTAATCTGGACTTCTTTTCCTCCTTTGGATAAAAGTTTTGCGGACCATAGATTAGTTCTACTATTTAGGCGGTCTTGCACATATGCAAACACTTGCCTTTTGGATCCACAGATCTTCTCAGAATTCCCAGATACATACCCATTCCACCTTCCTGTGGGATCCCTAGTACACGTTTAATCTCCATCTTTTTGTAATTTGGCACTTTTGATCCAAAAAATATGGAAGATTTGGTCTTGTTAAGTTGTTGTCCAGATGCTTTCCCGTAGAGATCAATGATCTTCATTAGCTCTGTACAATGGCCTGCTTCTGCTTTACAGAAAAAAAGACTATCATCCGCAAAAAGGAGATTTGAGACCGCAGGGCTAGCACGGGCAACTTTTATCCCGGATAATCGCTTTTCCTCTTCAGCACCTCGAATTTGTGAAATCAAAACTTCAGTACATAGAATGAAAAGGAAAGGGGATAACGGGTCACCCTGTCGTAGTCCACGTTCCGGGTTGATCCGCCCTTTTGCCTCTCCATTTAATAGGACCTGGTAAGATACAGAAGTGATGCATTTCATAACCCATCCTATCCATTTCTCAGCAAAACCCATCCTCCTCATTAGAGCTTCGACAAAACTCCATTCAACCCGATCATAGGCTTTGCTCATATCCGTTTTTATGGCTATATATTTGGACTTGCAGCTCGGATTCGTGCGCAGGGCGTGGAAAATTTCTTGTGCCACCAGTATGTTATCTGTAATCATCCTTCTGGCCACAAAAGCCGACTGGGTCTCCGAGACAAGACTCGGGAGAATCCTTCGAAGCCTCTTAGCAAGGATCTTAGATATAATCTTGTAACTCACATTGCACAGGCTGATGGGGCGAAATTCCATCATAGATGAGGGTCGCTCCGTTTTCGGAATCAAACAAATGTTGGTCTGGTTCAGACGCTCATCGAGTTCGCCCGTGTCGAAAAATTCCTTCACCATCTTACAGATATCAGGCGCAGTAATGTGCCAGTATCGCTGGTAAAAAAGACTCGTCATTCCGTCCGGTCCCGGCGCCTTATCAGATTTTATCGCAAAAGCAGCTTCCTTGATTTCTATGTCTGATGGGGTTCGTGTCAAAGCCCGGTTCATCTCTTCCGTAACTGACTCGGTCATAAACCGGAAAATCTCGTCATTCACCTGTGAGACTGAGGATGAGAAGAGCTCCGCAAAGTAGTTCGTAGCTACGTGTTCTATACCATCTTCTGTTTCGACCCATACATCGTTTTTATTTCGTATCTTTACAATGCGGTTTCGCGCTCTGCGTTGCTTAGTGGAAGCATGAAAAAAGCGTGTATTCCGGTCCCCCTCTCGTAGCCATTTAACCCGGCTTTTTTGCTTCCAATAAAGTTCTTCCGCTCTATAAGCTTCGCAGAGTTGCCATTTGAGTTGTAGTTCTTGCTCACTTGAGATATTATCATCGTTTTGAACTTGGTCAATGAGCTTTTTTATGTCTTCTATCATCTTGGCCGTGTTCGACGGGTTTTGTCGTTTCCATTGGGATATGGTACGACGACAATTCCCAATCTTGTCATGGATTCCCCCACGGTTCAAACTTGTTTCCTTTGTCCATCCTTCTTTGATGGATTCAGCAAAACCATCCTTGCCGATCCATCTCTTGTCGAATTTGAAGCTCTTTTTTGGCCTGGTTTCTTTTGATTTAATTCGCACCAGCACAGGACGGTGATCCGAACCCCATCTTAAAAGATACTCCACCTCGGTGTGGGAAAATAAGTGGTGCCACTCTTCATTGCCTACCGCCCTATCCAAGCGGCATTGGATTCTGCCTGAGCGACGCCTGCAGGCCCAAGAGAATGGGTTACCCTTACACGGGAATTCAATCATGCCGCAGTTTGCTAGCATAGTTCTAAAAGGGAGAAAAGACATCTCTGATCTTCGGCGCCCTCCCTTCTTCTCTTCGTTACTCACTATCTCATTAAAGTCGCCTACCATAAGCCAGGCCCCAGATCTCTTTAAGCTCATTCTCGTAAGTCTCTCCCAAACGTATTCACGGTATTCAACAACCGGATCACCATACACAAAGGTAATAAACACTTTGTGACCTTCAATACTAGCTTCGATATCTATCATTCTGTTGTCAGAGTATTTTATCTGCACATTAGACGAAGCCGAATAGAAAAGCGCAAGCCCACCGCTTCTCCCCACTGGATCCACGGTGAACAAAGAATCATAACCAAATTCAAACTTAAAGTCGTGCAAAAGAGAAAAATTGTTTTTTGTTTCAGAAAGAAAAAGAAAACTAGGAAAGAAAAAACGATGTAACTCCCGGAGATGTTTCTTGGTCAAGTAGGCTCCGGCCCCTTGACAATTCCATGCTATAGCATTCATATCTTCTTACTGGGTGGTTTCTGGGACACCACCGAACCAGGAGTAGCAGATTTCTTTTTGTTTATCATTGGAGGAACCGCCTCCATACGAGGGATATTTGTTTTAAGGAACTCAGCTCTCGTCAGAGCATTGTTTCGGGGCAGGCCTGTTTTCTTCTTTGGTGAAGTTCTGGCACGAAGGTGATGAATCTTCTTCGAAGCTTGGAGACCTTTTGTGTCCGGGCTTCGACCAACTTTTCGTCTTTCTTTTGTACCACTTTTAGATATCTGAGCAAGAGGCTTATCAGAGGGATCCAATGCTTTATCAGAAGGATCTTCTCCTTGTCCCACGTTATGCCCTTGAACCGCTTCAGTACTCATGCTCTTTACCGGGGGGGATACGGGGAGTTGTGAAAGTGCCTCGATACGGTCTTCTCCGGGATGCACCTCCTCTATTAAATCTTCTGCTAGCAAATCATCCTCCTCAATCATCTTATCATCCATCACCACATAGCATAATTCTCTAACAGGTTATCAATCTCTTTCTCATTTTCGAGATTCTCAGGCAATTTATCATTCTTGTCTTCTCCAATCAGAGTAATAGCAGCAGAGTTAGCATCTGTATTCATTCCTCTATTCGAGCTAACTATCATCTCATTCCCGACTTTATCCTCCATCAAGGGAGGTACTTCTCCTGATTCAACATTCCGAGAATCAGTGATCTTACCAGGCGCGTTAGAAGTGGATTCGCCGTGGTGGGTGGCATGTCTCGCGTTTCCCGTTCTCGTCGTTCCGGAGAGCTCTGTTACGGGGGTTTTCCCTTTGATACGGCGCAGACGCTGTTCCTCAGATTCTCTTTCCCGCTCTGATATGACTCGATGTCCCGAATCTCGCGTGTCTCTCCTAATAGGTCTCCATTCTTGAATTGGAGGCGGAGATCGGCGTTCATGATAGCTCCGTCCAGGGTGGCCATATTCCCGGCGGTTTGCATAATCGGCAGAGATAGTTCTCTGCGAGTCGGACGAGTAAGGAGATCGCCCATGTTTGTATCCAGCATTCCTGGTATAAGTTTTATCCCCAATATAACGCTTAGGAGAAAGTTCACTCGGACTTTTCCTTCTCCACTGCATTTTTGGTCTCTCCTTGGGATAATTCCGGTCTTTATTCTGAAAATCCCGATCACCATAAGGGTGGTATCTTTCGCGATTTCTAGTCTGGTCTGTACTCCGAAAGTCAGATGTCGGGTTCCTCACATCAATGCGATTCCACACATCCTTTGCTCGGCTGTCCCTCTTTTGCTGGATGTCTTTGCGCAAATCAGACTTGTATTTCGAAATATCCACTTCCTCACTCTGTTTTGGCCCTTGATGATCTGGCGTGAGTCTCTGTACTCGTCCATGGTCACGACGTAAGGGGTTATTGTCCAGAGGTTGATAAATCGGGAACATTTCCCTGTTTATAGCATCTTCTTCCTCCTTTTTTTCAAGTCGAGCAATTCGGTTCTTCTCCTTTTGAGCCTCGGACAGTTCCGGACAGGTAGCTTCGAGATGAGATATCCTTTTACACGTATGGCACCAACGGTAGAGATCTTCGTATGTGATTTTCACCTTGATGACATCCCCATTGTCAAAGCCCACCTTACGCTCAAACTGTAGAGGTTCATCAGCATTGACCGAGACTTGTACCCTCTCACGGTTAACATCGACACATATAACAGAGCCAATAGCCTTGCCGATCCCACTATATACTTGATCTATCATGTAATGAGTTGGTACGCCAGAGATAATGGCCCAGAAGACCATTGAATTCGGGAAAGCCTCGTTGATATTAGGCTACAAAAGTTAGTAACTACTTGCATATCTTAGCTTGTTATTGACAAAATCTGATGATAAATACACATTTTGTTTCATAATATCTACTCATTTGGGCTCACTTTGTTCTAAGAACAATCTTACCTTGTGCATCTTCATGCATAATCGGTAGAACTATGTCTGGGGGCTGAAGTTTCCAGACTTTAGGATCCTGAAACTGATGTCCTAACTTGGCCAATTTATCAGCGGCTCGATTCCCTTCTCTGTAAACATGGCTCAAAACGCAGTTGCTAAGACCAGGCATAACCACGTTGATGTAATTCACATGCTTTTTGGCTTCTTCACATCTCAATCTCCCTCTCTTGGAGATGATGTCCACTATGATCTTGGCGTCTCCTTCGAGCCATAGATCCGTCCATCCGTTTTCAAGAACCAGCTCTAGCCCTCTTTTGAGGGCTGCGAATTCTGCCACGGTGCTTGTGGCTTCCCCTATGCGTTCTGAATATCCGAGAAGGAACTCGGCTTTGTGGTTCCTGAATATTCCTCCGATGCTGGCTTGTCCTTGTCTTCTTGACCCATCAAAGTTTAGCTTTGTCCATCCGATTTCGGGTTTCTCCCAGACAACTTCGATAGGTTGTTTATGGTAGTTTCTGATTAAGAATATGGTAGCTCGCGTTTGAAGCAGCCCTGGGAATCTAGCCATATTTGAGAAGGCCAACATTGTGTTTAAAGTTGTTGATAACTTCTCCCACAAGAGATTCTAAGAAATTCCCGCGTGCTCAGGTTTCTCTATCTGCTCTAATCTTCAAGAGTGTCGCATAAGATGCACATTATCATCATCATCATTGGTGTCTGGAAATGAAAGAATAGAGAAATGTAATGGAAGAGGGTTTGTTAGAGAAATGATCCTTGCAAGGAAAGCAAAGAATGATGCTGAATTGGGTTGAAGGGAAAGGGAAGGAAAATTTGCAGAATATAGTAAAGTCAGAAATTGATCAGAGTGGTTTTGCCAGATGAGGAAATGTTTATAAATATAGTCGGATTTAATGGAGATTTAAGGAGAAGAGGTTTTTATGAAGAAAACCTTGAGGAACCTGAAACACTAATGACTACTTTTGTCTTATACCTAAAATTACTGTGCGTCTCTCCTAAATTTCAGGAGGAGGAAAGAGAGAATTAGAGAACAGAGGAAAACAGAGTCACCTTCATTTTTCCCGAAACGTTAGTTTTTCTAGACGGATTAATGATTCATTTTGGTTCTGTTTACATTGTAACAGGCTCATTAGCATCGTGCTCCCGATCCTTCAGATAACACGACATAACGAAATAAGATGCGAGTTATTTCAGAAGACAAGATTGAAGTGTTTAGTGTCCCAAATACCTGTTTCTGCCTAAAACATGAAATTGATATCAAATTGTTCCCATTCGTTGGTTTTTACTTTTTAGTACACAGTTGGCTTTTCGAATTTTAAAAGATCCTAAAATCTCGAACAAGTAAAAGTTTTCGATTCGATTTATCCCGGTTCAATTGTGTTTCAAACTGTTTCGAGCTTAAAAGTTGGTTCATTAACTGAACTTTCCCGCTCACAGTGACTCCTTTCTTTTTTCTCTCAGCTTTTAAAAATCCTCCGTCGCTAGACTCGGTTCCTCTCTGATTACTCACCGTCAACGCCATCACGGAACATCCGATTAACATGGGGCGCAAGTGGTTTCGAAGCAAATAGAAGACCCAAAACCCGAATACACCAAGTGGTTTGATAAGTTCCCAACACACCAAAACTTGATCAGGTTAAGGGAAGAAATGTTTTCATGGATAAAGTTACGGCCTGGGAATGGTGGCTCTTGCAGGTTCTGGAGGGACAACTGGTCGCCGTTCAGCAGGCTCTCTTCATACCTCCAAGACCAATCAAGCTCTCAGTTAGGCGTCCGGGCAAATGCAACCTTATCCTCTCCCTTACTCTCACGGTCGGTGGCTCTTACAAGCAGCAAGATCAGAGAATCAAGTCAACCTGCAAATTCACCTAACAACACTCAACTTAACTGCAGAGGAGGACTAGTATGAATGGGAAATTGATGGAAAAGTCTGTGCAACTTACTTCATAGGACAAGTATATCGGCAACTAAGAAGAAATAAGATTGATGTAACTTGGCATAACGATGTGTGGATTGCAGGTGTAATCCCGAAACAGAGTTTTTTTTTTTTTTTTTACTTGGTTATTTGTTCTGAACCGTTGCCCAACCCGCGATTGTCTCATCAACTAGGGTCTTCAGACAGATCACGGGGCAGATAAATGAGCGTATCTTGAGCTATAGAGGTACTCGGCCTTCACTCTCCTCCAAATTGATGCAGCTATGGCTCCAGTCGTCTTCTCCAACAAACGCTCAACCAGTCTCCTCATGTTCCTCGGCTACATCGACATTAACGTAAGACTACTCTTTGTTTGGGTTCAAAATTAAGATCTTTTAAAACTGGGCATTTGTTTCACTTAATGGGCGAGGCCCAAAACAACTAGAGCCTTATGGCTCGTAATTAGTTTTCTTTCTCATGCAATCTCTAAATACGAAAGCCTTTAGTCGGAAAAAAAAAATGGTTAAGCAATCCAAAGGCGTAGAATTGACTCACGGTAATTTCATTTGAACAACGTTTTTGACACGGTTGACCTGACTCCGCTGCACAAAGTCGTCAATTTAATTTTGTAATTCTATGGATCTATCCTTTTGCAGGGACCCAACAACAAGACAATGGTTGTCTACTTGTGTTTAGCAAGTCGTCTTTTTTTTTTTTCTGCTGTCAGATTTTGAAATAGTTCAAAGATTACTGAAGAAGATAACCTTCCATGGAACAGTCCAGAGTTATCTTCTTCTTCTTATTTTCTTGTGTTCTAACGTTTGTACCATTTCACGCCTTAGCTCAGGTAGATACCTATGAGTTTTCTCCAAGCTTCAACTGTGTAGCTCGTGGAGGCAATTTCACGGCCAACAGCACTTTCGCCGGCAATCTCAACCGCCTTGTCTCCTCTCTCTCCTCACTAACATCCAAAGCTTATGGCTTCTACAACTTCTCTTCTGGAGACTCATCTGGAGAAAGCGCTTATGCAGTTGGTCTGTGTAGGAGAGATGTCAAAAGAGATGACTGTCTCAGCTGTATTCAGACAGCTGCAAGAAACCTCACCGAGGAGTGTCCGCTGGCAAAACAAGCTGTTGTCTGGTACACGCACTGTATGTTTCGTTACTCGAACAGGACAATCTATGGACGAAAAGAAACAGACCCAACACTGGGTTTTCGTGCCGGCGTAACGATATCATCAAACAGAGATGAGTTTGAGCGTCTGCAGAGAGAGCTACTGAACAGGCTCAAAGGGATTGCGGCGGCTGGTGGGCCGAATAGGAAATACGCTCAAGGGAACGGTTCGGCATCGACGGGGTACCGGAGATTCTACGGAAGTGCGCAGTGTACGCCTGATTTGTCTGAACAGGATTGTAATGACTGTCTAATTTATGGGTTTGAGAGTATCCCAAGATCGTTTGATGGTGAGATTGGTCTTAGGTGGTTTTGTCCTAGTTGTAACTTCCGGTTTGAGAAGGCGCGGTTCTATGAGCTTGACGCCGACCTAGAGCCTGATCCACCTGGTCCCGCTGATTCACCGATATCAACTGCAAAATCTGAGAAAACAGGTAACACTTAAATGTTTGAACGTGTCTTTATGTGTTCTGCTGCAAATGTTATGTCTCTAGGAGAAAGAAAGTGAATGTTTAATTGCAGGAAAGGGCAAAGGAGAATCTAAAGTCGTTATTGCGATAGTAATTCCAATAGTTCTTGTTGCCTTATTTGCGATTTGTCTATGCTTGGTCCTGAAGTGGAAGAAAAACAAGTCTGGAAATAGTGTCAAAGGTAACACAATGTCCATGTTCTTCTTCTTTTTGTTACTGTTGTGCTGTTAAAAAAGTAAATATCTTGATCATGAGAACTACTGTCATGCATATTCAGTTCTTGGGGATTCGCCTTTGTCGGGATCAGTCACCGAGGATGAGTTCTCAAACACAGACTCGCTGGTAGTTAGCATTGAAAATCTAAAGGCCGCAACAAATAACTTTTCTCCCCAAAACGAACTTGGACGTGGTGGGTTTGGTTCAGTTTATAAGGTAAAGTTTCTTCAACCAAACTTCATACCAATAACTTTGGTTTGTTTATTTGAAAGACTTTATAAACTTAAGATTATGTATGTCTCAGGGTGTGTTTTCTCATGGGCAAGAAATAGCAGTGAAAAGATTGTCGGGTACTTCCGGACAAGGAGACATTGAATTCAAGAACGAAATTTTACTACTTGCGAAGCTTCAACATAGGAACTTGGTTAGGCTTTTAGGTTTCTGCATACAAGGAGGTGAAAGAATACTTGTCTATGAGTTCATCAAGAACGCTAGTCTTGACCATTTCATCTTTGGTACATTTTCACCGCCTTGTGCTCCATATTCTCCCTACCGTTACTTTCCCGCTCTGTCTTGATGTTTGCGCCGTTGCAGATCTTGAGAAGCGTCAGCTTTTGGATTGGGGAGTGCGATACAAAATGATAGAAGGAGTTGCTAGAGGACTTCTTTATCTTCATGAAGACTCTCGTTTCCGGATAATTCACCGTGATCTTAAAGCTAGCAACATTCTTCTTGACCAAGAAATGAATCCGAAAATCGCTGATTTTGGATTAGCAAAGCTCTTTGACACAAGCGAAACCATGACACGATTCACAAGCAGAATTGCAGGAACTTAGTAAGTAAATTCATCTTCTGAAATTATTAAAATCCCAGAACTTACCAGTTTAAACGGTTTGTTTCATTATCATCTTGTAGCGGGTATATGGCACCAGAATACGCAATGCACGGACAATTCTCAGTGAAAACAGACGTTTTCAGCTTCGGTGTGTTAGTCATTGAGATCATTACAGGTAAGAGAAATAACAATGGCCGAGCCAATTATGGAGAAGATGCAGAAGATGTTCTTAGTTGGGTAAGTACACTGAACCAAACGGGTAATTCGGGTTTTTGTTAACATGTTAAATGTATTTTTGCTTCTTTTTTCTCTCTCTCAGGTATGGAGAAGTTGGAGAGAAGACGTTATACTAAGCGTGATCGATCCGAGTTTAACCACGGGATCAAGAAACGATATCCTGAGATGCATACACATCGGTCTATTATGTGTCCAAGAGAGTGCAGCGACTAGACCAACGATGGCTTCGGTTGCTCTTATGCTCAATAGCAATTCCTTTACTCTCCCGACGCCTTCCAGGCCTGCTTTTTTGTTACAGACTGTGATGCTGTCGTCGAATGATGTCACTGTTTCCGAGTTATCTCCTCGTTAGGGAGCTTATTTCGTAAATGTTTTAAAGTCTTCTCTTTAAGCCTTGTATTGTAGTGGGTTTTGTTTGTGTGAATTTTCAGACAGTCTTTAACATAACGTTTTCTTTTACTGACGAGGAGTGAGGAAGTCATGAAGTCAACACCATTTTAAGTACATTTTCCAATCCAATATCATTTTTCTCTTTTTCATTTTTCTAAGAGAAATGTCTTTGACAAAAAAGAAGAAGAGAAATTTGCTAATGAAAATACCCTCAAATACCACACTTTCACGTTTTTGTGACAAAAATACCACACAAAATTGAAAATGACAAAAATAACGTTATTTAATGGTTTAAAGATAACTAAACTAATAAATTTGGGTTCAAAAGTTATTAATTAGGGTTTAGATTTTGGGTTTTAGGTTTTAGGTTTAATGGATTGGGAAGAAACATATGAAAATAAAGGTATAATAGTCTTTTTTCTCTCCAATAAATGTTATTTTTGTCATTTTCACATTGGTGTGATATTTTTGTCATAAAAACATGAAAGTGTGGTATTTTTGATAATTGACTATTTGTTCTTTTCCAAATTTCCAAATTTGATAAGTAATAATATTATTCTTTAATTCTACGCAACATAAGAAATGAGAAAGAATCATATCTAATAAACATTTTTTTTGTGAATGGAGTAAGTTTTTAAGAATGAAGTAAATTTTTAAGAATGGAGTAAGTTTTGTGAATGGAGTAAGTTTTTAAGCTCACCTTTTATTTATAAAAAGATAATTTGATTATTTATAGTATCTTATTAATTGAACAATTTTTTTGGTAACTGTAAAGTAAATTACTATATGTTTGTTTTTATTTTAATGGTTTAATGTAATATATATATATATTTGATAAATTTTTAATTTAAATTATTTTTATAAGTTATGAGTTTTTTTTAAAAAATAGAAAATCAGTTTGTAAATCTACTATATATTAAAGAAATATTTTTGGAGGCCACTTTTGTTGATGTGTCATCTCTAGAATTTTTCTCAGGTTTTTTATTTTTCTATTTATTTTAATATGTTATCTTTATTGCCAAACACTCTTAATTATATATTTAAACATTTATTGGATTTCACTTTCTTAATTTATTAAAAAATGGAAAAATCATATATATTAAATTATTAAATCAAATGATTTATGCGATCATTACATAATCCTATACATCAATTATCTTTATAAACCATAAAATCAAAATTTGATAATCATATATTTCTACTAATAAAAAAAAAAAACGTGCAGTAAAATATCAATAAGTATCTAATTATAAAATGTAAATTATTGACTTAAAAAATAGAAAAATAGAATGAGAAATTTTGAACTTGATAAAATGAAACTATTAAAATAATGGTCAATAATTATCCAAACTGCATCACAAACACACCCACAGTTATAATTAGGGAAATTCTAAAAAATAACACAGTTCTATGTTTTTGTCACAAAATAGCACATCAGTTGAAAATGACAAAATAATATTGATTAAAGAGGAAAAAGACTATTATACTCTTGCTTCTATTTGTTTCTTATCAATCTTATAACTATAAACCGTAAAACCCAAAATCTAAACTCTAATTAATGATTTATGAACATAAATTAATTAGTTTAATTGTCTTTAAACAATTTAAAGAATGCTATTTTTTGTCATTTTCACTTTGCTGTACTTATTTATTGTATTCTAGTTATGAAATATACATATATGTGACGAAGATATATTATTATTAAAAATTAAATCATTAAAAGGTACGCTTGAATAGTTGCTTTTAAATTAATTGCACAAATATTGATTTCACGTTTAGCACGGGCTAGAATCTAGTTTTGTAATTAAAAGGTATTGATAAAAGATGAAATAGTATCTATTTAAATATTCAAAATTTGGAGTAAAAGATGAAATAATATGGTCTAAATCCCTATTGTACTCTGTTTTGGACCTTTTGGTTATCTTTTCGGATTAATTTTGTCTCAGGGCTTTGTTCTTGATGTACGATCTGCGCGTCTAACATTCTCTATTAATGGATTGCTACGTTGATCTAAACGAAACGACGCAGACTCCGAACGCTTCATCCTCACCCTTTTCCGGTGGAGGCGAGCATGGGATGTTGCGGACGACGCTTCGTCCGCCGCCGATCTTGGTCCACAAAGAGACCCACTCGAGGTTAAGCAATCCAAAGGCGTGGAATTGACTCACGGTAATTTCATTTAAATAACGTTTTTGACACGGTTGACCTGACTCCGCTGCACAAAGTCGTCAATTTTATTTTGTAATTCTATGGATCTATCCTCGTGCAGGGACCCAACAACCAGACAGTGGTCGTCTACGTGTGTTTAGCAAGTTGTCTTTTTTTTTCTGCTGTCGGATTTTGAAATAGTTCAAAGAACACTGCTTCATTTCTATAATCAAGGTCAAGCTAGATCGACCTTATCTTGACGCATTACGTTTTGGTGTTTTTTCTCTTAGATTACTGAAGAAGAAAAAAACTTTAACCTTCTATGGAACAGTTCAGAGTTATCTTCTTCTTCTTATTTTCTTGTGTTCTAACGTTTGTACCATTTCACGCCTCAGCTCAGGTAGATACCTATGAGTTTTCTCCAAGCTTCAACTGTGTAGCTCGTGGAGGCAATTTCACGGCCAACAGCACTTTCGCCGGCAATCTCAACCGCCTTGTCTCCTCTCTCTCCTCACTAACATCCAAAGCTTATGGCTTCTACAACTTCTCTTCTGGAGACTCATCTGGAGAAAGCGCTTATGCAGTTGGTCTGTGTAGGAGAGATGTCTTAAGAGATGACTGTCTCAGCTGTATTCAGACAGCTGCAAGAAACCTCACCGAGCAGTGTCCGCTGGCGAAACAAGCTGTTGTCTGGTACACGCACTGTATGTTTCGTTATTCGAACAGAACAATGTATGGAAGAAAAGAAACAATCCCAACACTGTTTTTTCGTGCCGGTGAAACGATATCATCAAACAGAGATGAGTTTGAGCGTCGGCAGAGAGAGCTACTGAACAGGCTCAAAGGGATTGCGGCGGCTGGTGGGCCGAATAGGAAATACGCTCAAGGGAACGGTTCGGCTTCGACGGGGTACCCGAGATTCTACGGAAGTGCGCAGTGTACGCCTGATTTGTCTGAACAGGATTGTAATGACTGTCTAATTTTTGGGTTTGAGAGTATCCCAAGATTGTTTGATGGTGTGACTGGTCGTTGGTGGTTTTGTCCTAGTTGTAGCTTCCGGTTTGAGACGTGGCGATTCTATGAGCTTGACGCCGACCTAGAGCCTGATCCACCTGGTCCCGCTGATTCACCAACATCAACTGAAAAATCTGAGAAAACAGGTATACACTGAAATGTTTGAATGTGTCTTTTGTGTGTTCTGCTGCAAATGTTATGTCTCTAGGAGTAAGAAAGTGAATGTTTTATTGCAGGAGAGAGCAAAGGTGGATCTAAAGTCGTTATTGCGATAGTAATTCCAATAGTTCTTGTTGCCTTATTTGCGATTTGTCTATGCTTGGTCCTGAAGTGGAAGAAAAACAAGTCTGGAAATAGTGTCAAAGGTAACACAATGTCCATGTTCTTCTTCTTTTTTTTTTTTTGTGTGGTAAAACCATGTTCTTCTTTTTGTTACTGTTATGCTGTTAAAAAAGTAAATATCTTGATCATGAGAACTACTGCCATGCATATTCAGTTCTTGGGAATTCGCCTTTGTCGGGATTAGTCGCCGAGGATTTGCTCTCAAACACAGACTCGCTGGTAGTTAGCATTGAAAATCTAAAGGCGGCAACAAATAACTTTTCTCCCGAAAACGAACTTGGACGTGGTGGGTTTGGTTCAGTTTATAAGGTAAAGTTTCTTCGGCCAAACTTCTTACCAATAACTTTGGTTTGTTTATTTGAAAGATTTATAAACTTGTGATCAAGTATGTCTCAGGGTGTGTTTTCTCATGGGCAAGAAATAGCAGTGAAAAGATTGTCGGGTACTTCTGGACAAGGAGACATCGAATTCAAGAACGAAATTTTACTACTTGCAAAGCTTCAACATAGGAACCTGGTTAGGCTTTTAGGTTTCTGCATACAAGGAGATGAGAGAATACTTGTCTATGAGTTCATTAAGAACGCTAGTCTTGACCATTTCATCTTTGGTACATTTTCACCGCCTTGTGCTCCATATTCTCCCTACCGTTACTTTCCCGCTCTGAGTTGATGTTTGCACCGTTGCAGATCTTGAGAAGCGTCAGCTTTTGGATTGGGGAGTGCGATACAAAATAATCGGAGGAGTTGCTAAAGGACTTCTTTATATTCATGAAGACTCTCGTTTCCGGATAATTCACCGTGATCTTAAAGCTAGCAACATTCTTCTTGACCAAGAAATGAATCCGAAAATCGCTGATTTTGGATTAGCGAAGCTCTTTGACACAAGCGAAACCATGACACGATTCACAAGCAGAATTGCAGGAACTTAGTAAGTAAATCCATCTTCTGAAATTATTAAAATCCAAGAACTTACCAGTTTAAACCGTTTGTTTCATTATCATCTTGTAGCGGGTATATGGCACCAGAATACGCAATGCATGGACAATTCTCAGTGAAAACAGACGTTTTCAGCTTCGGTGTGTTGGTCATTGAGATCATTACAGGTAAGGGAAACAACAATGGTCGAGCCAATGATGGTGAAGATGCTGAAGATCTTCTTAGTTGGGTAAGTACATAGAACCAAACGGGTAATTCGGGTTTTTGTTATCATGTTAAATGAATTTGTTCTTCTTTTTTACACTTAGGTATGGAGAAGTTGGAGAGAAGACGTTATACTAAGCGTGATCGATCCGAGTTTAACCACGGGATCAAGAAATGATATCCTGAGATGCATACACATCGGTCTATTATGTGTCCAAGAGAGTGCAGCGACTAGACCAACGATGGCTTCGGTTGCTCTTATGCTCAATAGCAATTCCTTTACTCTCCCGACGCCTTCACGGCCTGCTTTTGTGTTAGAGACAGTGATGCCTTCGAATGTTTCTTCCCCAACGGAAACTGTGATGCTTTCGCATGTTTCTTCCTCAACGGAAGGGTTACAAATGTCGTCGAATGATGTCACTGTTTAGGGAGCTTATTTCGTAAATGTTTTAAAGTCTTCTCTTTAAGCCTTGTAATGGGTATTGTTTGTGTAAAGTTTCAGACAGCCTGGCTTAATTTATCCCTATTAAATAGAAGTAATTAACTTAACTTTCTATTACTGCGAGGAGTGAGGAAGTCATGAAGTCGACACCATTTTCAGTATATTTTCCAAGCCAATCGTATCATTCTTCTCTTTTTCATTTTCCAAAGGCGTGGAATTGACTCATCGACGGGGATCAGGAGAACATGGAGAGAGACGCACAATTTGTTTTTTTTTTTTTTTTACTACAGCAGGAGAGTCTATGGGCTCTACTTAATACTTTGTTTACAATTAGTTTGTGATTTCCTTGTTGGTTTGAAATTGAATACTATTCAGAGCCTTAGACTTGAGACTTGAGACTTGAGAGGAAAGAGGTAAGCAATAAACACTTCTTAATTAATTAACGTTGTTCACATAGTTGACCTGATTACTCTGCTCCAAGTCGTTTCTTTATATTATAATTCCATGGATCAATCATCATGCGGGGACCCAACAACCTCACAAAGCTTGTCCACTTGTGACTGTACTAAATTTAACTATTGTTGTTGATCAGCAAGTTGTGTTTTTTCTGCTGTCGTTTTTGAAATAGTTCAGAGAACCATTAGACGACCTTTAAGGCTTTAAGGTTTTGGTGTTATTCTCTTAGATTACTGAAGAAGAAAATAGCTTCAAGCTTCCATGGAACAGTTCAGAGTTATCTTCTTCATATTTGCTTGTGTTCTAACGTTCGTACCATTTCACGCCTTAGCTCAGGTAGATACCTATGAGTTTGATCCAGATTTTAACTGTGTAGATCGAGGCAACTTCACGGCCAACAGCACTTTTGCCGGAAATCTCAACCGACTTGTCTCCTCTCTCTCCTCACTAACATCCAAAGCTTATGGCTTCTACAACCTCTCTTCTGGAGACTCTTCCGGAGAAAGAGCTTATGCAATTGGTCTGGGTAGAAGAGAAGTCAAAAGGGATGATTTGTTGATAATTAAACTTGATTATTGGGTCAAGTTTTTTTTTGGGTTAAACCCAAGATTGATCCAATTTCTAGAAGATCTTCCACCTCCTTAAAAAAAAAAAAATCTAGATATTCATATAGAATTATCTAGATAATTAAGAATAAAATAATATAGATACTATTGTAGAATTCTCTAGATTTTAGATTAAAATATGTAAGATATTTTGTAATATGGAGGTTATAAATACCTCCATCTACCTTCTCATTTGAAAACCAAGTCAAGTAAAGAAGTTTTTCATAATTCTCTTTTGTCTCATAAATTCTTAAACACTTTCTCCATCATCTTCTTTTATAAACCTTTTGGTTCCAACAAAGTGGTATCAGAGCCTGGTTGGTTATCTTAAAGATGTCAAACAATGGTGTTCCCTTCCAAGTCCCAATGCTCACAAAGAGCAACTATGACAATTAGAGTTTAAGGATGATGGCTATCCTAGGAGCACATGATGTGTGGGAGATAGTCGAGAAAGGCTTCATTGAACCGGAGAATGATGGTGGGTTATCTCAAACTCAAAGGGATGGTTTGAGAGACTCAAGGAAGAGAGACAAGAAGGCTCTCTGTCTAATCTATCAAGGATTAGATGAAGACACATTCGAGAAGGTCGCAGGAGCAAAGTCGGCCAAAGAAGCATGGGAGAAGCTTCAAACTTCTTACAAAGGAGCTGAACAAGTTAAGAAGGTACGTCTTCAAACTTTAAGAGGAGAATTTGAAGCCTTGCATATGAAGGAAGGTGAACTCATCTCTGATTACTTCTCAAGAGTCTTAACGGTTACCAATAACCTAAAAAGAAACGGTGAGAAGTTAGATGAGGTGAGAATCATGGAGAAAGTTCTTAGATCGTTGGATTCAAAATTTGAGCATATTGTCACGGTGATTGAAGAGACAAAAGACTTGGAGACTATGACGATGGAGCAACTTCTTGGATCACTGCAAGCATATGAAGAAAAGAAGAAGAAAAAGGAAGACATCACAGAGCAAGTACTCAAGATGCAGATTGATACTAAAGAAGAATCTGGCAGAGGTTATCAAAGACGTGGTGGTGGTCAAGCCCGAGGAAGAGGTCGTGGTTATGTACATGGACATGGTTGGAGATCCAATGAAGACCATACAAACCAAAGAGGAGAAAGCTCATCAAGAGGCCGTGGAAGAGGAAGCCCAAAAGCAAGGTATGATAAGTCAAGTGTTAAATGTTACAACTGTGAAAAGTTTGGACATTATGCTTCCGAATGCAAAGCTCCGAACAACAATAGAGTTGAAGAGAAGTCCAACTATGTTGAAGAAAGGAGCAAAAAGATGATATGTTATTGATGCTTACAAGAAGGATGAACCAGAGGAGATTCACAAATGGTACCTCGATAGTGGTGCAAGCAATCACATGTGCGGGAAAAGAAGCATGTTTGTGGAGCTTAATGAATCGGTGAAAGGAAACGTGGCTTTAGGAGATGAATCGAAGATGGAGGTGAAAGGTAAAAGAAATATTCTCATCCGATTGAAGAATGGAGATCATCAATTCATTTCCAATGTTTACTATATTCCAAACATGAAGACCAACATCTTGAGCCTAGGACAACTCTTAGAGAAAGGTTATGATATTCGTTTAAAGGATAACAACCTTTCTATAAGAGATCATGAAGACAATCTCATCACCAAGGTGCCGATGACAAGCAATCGAATGTTTGTCCTAAACATTCAAAATGACATCGCACAATGCCTCAAGATGTGCTACAAAGATGAGTCTTGGCTTTGGCATCTTCGATTTGGGCATCTCAATTTTGGAGGATTAGAGCAACTTTCTAAGAAGGAAATGGTGAGAGGATTGCCTTGCATCAATCATCCAAATCAAGTTTGTGAAGGATGTTTACTTGGAAAGCAATTCAAAATGAGCTTTCCAAAGGAGTCAGAGACAAGAGCACGGAAGCCATTGGAACTCATACATACAGATGTATGTGGCCCGATCAAACCAAGTTCACTCGGTAAGAGTAACTACTTCCTTCTCTTTATTGATGATTTCTCAAGAAAGACATGGGTTTACTTTTTGAAAGAAAAATCAGAAGTATTTGAAAACTTCAAAAAGTTCAAAGCCCATGTTGAGAAGGAAAGTGGCCTTATGATCAAAGCCATGAGATCTGATCGTGGAGGAGAGTTCATGTCCAACGAGTTTTTGAAGTATTGTGAAGATAATGGTATTAGAAGACAATTGACGGTGCTTAGATCCCCTCAACAAAATGGAGTAGCGGAAAGGAAGAATAGGAAAATCCTTGAGATGGCAAGAAGCATGCTCAAAAGTAAGAAGCTACCAAAGGAGTTTTGGGCAGAAGCAGTTGCGTGCGCTGTTTATTTATCAAACCGATCTCCAACAAGAAGCGTTTTGGGAAAGACACCACAAGAAGCATGGAGTGGAAGGAAGCCTGGTGTCTCACATCTAAGAGTATTTGGAAGTATTTCTCATGCTCATGTTCCAGAAGAGAAACGGAGCAAGCTAGATGATAAAAGTGAGAAGTACATCTTCATTGGGTATGACGCTAACTCCAAAGGCTACAAGCTCTACAATCCTGAAACAAAGAAGACATCATCAGTGGGAATGTCATCTTTGATGAAGAAGGAGAATGGGATTGGAGATCAATTGAAAAAGACTACAACTTCTTTCCACATATTGAAGAAGATGAGCCACAAAGAGAGGATCCACCAGTTACCCCACCAACTTCACCAACACCAAGTTCTCAAGGAGATGAGAGCTCAAGTGAAAGGACTCCACGTTTTAGAAGTCTTCAAGAGATTTATGAGGTAACTGAAAATCAAGATAATCTCACTTTATTTTGTCTATTTGCGGATTGCGAGCCCATGAATTTTCAAGAAGCTATTGAAAAGAAGACATGGAAGGATGCAATGGATGAAGAAATCAAGGCGATACAGAAGAATGAGACATGGGAATTATCTTCACTTCCAAATGGGCATAAAGCAATTGGTGTAAAGTGGGTGTACAAAGCAAAGAAGAACTTTAAAGGAGAAGTTGAAAGATACAAGGCAAGATTGGTGGCAAAATGATATAGTCAAAGAGCCGGAATTGACTATGATCAGGAGTTTGCTTGGAGTGACCAAAAATCAAGTTTAAGAGGGGGTGTTGAAAGTTAAACTTGATTATGGGTCAAGTT